>CM063710.1:10675953-11325953 GCA_032441835.1 Slavum lentiscoides
GGTTAGATTGTTCTGTTATAAATATTATTATTATTATTATTATTATTATTATTATTATTATTATTAGTCTGTGAGTTGATCGATGTATCAAAATTTCAACCCCCTTTTTGCCACTTTAGGAGACGAATTAAAAAAAAATCCTTTCTTAGTGGGTGTCTACGTCATAAAACCAAACTACTGAACATGTTTCAAACTTGTAAAACTCGTAGCTTCAGCGGTTCCGGCTAGGCGGTGATGAAACGGTCAGTCAGGACAAGTTATTTTATATATATATATAGATAGATATTCAGTAAAATTATAAAAACTGATTGTCAACGAGAATTACTGTTGATTTTTTTATGCGTATTCCTCGTGCAGGTGTATCCAGGGCCGGTTTTAGGCGTAGGCGACGTAGGCCCAGGCCTACGGCGGCATTATATAAGAGTGGCATATTTTGAATTGAATACGAAAAAATTATTATATTATAATATCAAAATAACAAATAATTTTAGATTTGCCTACATGTCAAAAATTGCTAGCACCGGCCCTGGGTGTATCACTACAGGGCACTGCGGCCGAATTCGGTCCGAAAAAGGGCACCGTCGCAAAACGAATTTTGGGAACCGCTGCATTAAATTGTTGAAATACATTCAGATCTTACCCCGAACTATGGGGAAAGTGCGTCGTTCTATATGCTTTTAAGAGAAATTCTACGGAAAATTTAATTTTAATCCAAACGCGTTTCTGACACGAAATACCAACGGCTTTAGTAAGTCAATTAGCGAAATCATAAAACCTAGAATTTTAGCGCGTAAAAACAATATAATTTTTTTTCTTGGTAACGCACTTATTAATCCTATTAAAAAATAAAAATTTAACAAATAAATTGTTTTTTTTCAAAATTATTTTTTTCTACATCGCGTCCGTGGCTTTGGGGAGATGGACGCCGCGAAACGTTCGATAAATAATTAATTCTCACAAACGCGCGCGCGCGCGCGCACAGTTACAACGTTTCCCCTCGTACGCGCGCGGTCCCGTCGTCGTCAGTGGCGTGCCCTGCACGCGTGCGTGCACCACTATAGTGGCACATGCGTCGGCCGTATTCGAACAAAATTAATGCGTAAAACCACTTTTTTTATTATTATTAACGTCAGCGCGCGCGCGCGTGCGCGTACAAACTCGTTTAGCCCGTCTTCGGCCATTTGCAGCGATAAGACGGCGGATACGCGTGCGTTGCGTCGTACCTATACATATATATATATATATACAATAAATACCGTGCAGCAGCAGTCCCGGCGAAAGGTTCGTCACTTCACCGCGTCGTCCGCCCGACCACACCACATTCACGCGTCGTCCTCGCCGTCCGCGAGACGTGTGTTACGCGTATATTATTATATAAAATAATATAATATACAAATAAAAATAAAAAAATAAACCCCGTATTTCTTTTTTTTTTTTCTATTTTTTTTTTTTTTGGTAAAAAATTTGTTTGCTTTCGCCGCGATGAGCGACGTAGATTTCCGTTGCACGCCCGTGAACGTTTTGCTGGAGGCGGGAATGCCGGCTATAGAACCCAGCGAGGTGTGGTGCGTGGACTACCTGCAGCGGCACGGGGTGTTGCCGGAGCCGGGATCGTTCGGCGAGTGCGAGGCCGTCAAGAACGGCGTCAGGTGCGGCGCGTCGCTCAGGCAGTACACGAAACGCGAGAAAGGCTCGTTGTCGAGACCGGTGGCCCGGACCACGGTGTTCATGCGCTGCACCAGGAAACACTGTCAGACGTACCGGTCGCTGCGGCACTCCAGCCGGTTCCTGACGTCGCGCGACTCGAACGAAAAGTGCCGGAACGGGCTGTCGCTGTCCAAGACGCTCACTGTCGTGTGGTGTTGGGTGTGCGACGTGTCGGGGCGCGCGGCCTCCGCGTTCACGTCCCGGTCGCACCGCACCGTGTTGCACTGGTACCGCCGGTGCCGGTCCGTGGCCGCGCACCACTACGACTGTCGTCGCGGCAAACTCGGCGGCGGCGGCCGGCCGTACGACTACGTGAAAGTGGACATCACGCCGTTCGACGTGGACGGCGACACGGAACGGGGCCCGTGGATTTTCGGCTTGTGCGGCGCGAACGAGACGGACGACGAGACCGAATGGCGTTACTTCTTCGTGCGCGCCCGGGACGAGCGCGTGCTGCGCGCCATCGTCTCGGACGAGGTGGCGCCGGGCACGGTCGTCTATTCCGACGGCGCACTCGATCTGGGCGACCTGCTGGACACCGGCTATTATCACGCGACCCGGGACCAGGTGGACCAGGAAGCGGGCGATTTCACCGCGTTGGAATCGTTGTGGCGCAAGCACAAGGACCGTTACGGTATCCGTTACAACGGCGAGAGACAGTCGGTCAGGGACAAACTGAAAACCGTCTGGTGGCGCGCCGAGTTCGCGGACAAAGGGAAACCGGAACTGTTCGACATTTTCTGGGATCACGTCAATTCCAAGGAACGGTGCGGTTCCGTTGCGCAACAGCAACGTCGCCGTCTCCGCCGCCAGTCCGTTCGGAAAGCACGCGACGCACCGCGTTCGTCCGCATAAAAAAAAAACGCGTTTGTTTCGTTTCAGCATAGGCGCAACTAGTGGGGTGCTTGGTGGTGCTATAGCATCCCCGAGTTCAAAATTAGCACCCCCAAAGAAATTTTTGATTAAAAGGTTTTATAATAATCAGAGTAAATCAGGCATGTGTTAGTGGACGTTACATAATTTCAGCACCCCCAATATTTGAGGTCTAGTTGCGCCTATGCGTTTCAGTTCGACACAATATTTTCTGCACCGCGTTTTATACAACGACATTTATTATTATTATTATTCATTTTAATATCTGTAACTTTTTTTCTATTTTTTTTTTTTTTTTTGTATTAATATACGTAGACCGCGAGTTTTCCGTACTTAAATTTTTTATTGTATACACTAATAATCATTTTGAAATAAATTTACAATTTTTTTTTGTAATAATAATAATATTTTCCTTATAATAATCGTTACGTATTTTATTGTTTTCACATTTTCTTCGATATTAGTATACGTGTAATATTATAAAATATATTATAATTCATTATTTCTGTATTTTGTATATTTTTCGGCATTGCCCGAATCATAAATATTATTTACTATTACAAGTGTAACATTTGCAATACTTTGTGTTGGATAATAAAAACAATTATATACTGTAGAGCGTACGAAAAATTATTGTTCGTTTATTATATTTACACGCAACCTTTTTTAATACTCAGCAGGTGAAAAGAGAAAAAAATTCCCAAGACGATTTTTCGTAGAGAGTAGGTAACGATAGTTTATATTATTATTTTTACTTACGTTGTTCAGCTATGTTGCGACGGTGTTGTATTGCGTTCATTTTTTTTTTTTTTTCTTAACGAAACCAAATAGGTTTCGGAATCGAGTTCGCCCGTTTACGGGATTGTACTTACTCGTCGAGAATTTTTTTCGAACAAACGAACTATTCAAAATGTTATTTTTTCCGTATACGTTCGGGTGAGTATTATAATATGTCGGTAAGAAATATACAAAAGACGAAGGACGTGTTTTGTATTGGATATACCAGCTGCAAGGAACGATTAAAAATAAATTCGTCCAGTATAATATTATAGGCGTATGTTTTATTTATCGAAAATAATTACACGAATACACAATGTTGATATAATTGATACACGCGTGTAGGACGTATTGTTAAAACAGTACTCAAATGATTTAAAACGCATACGTACGTAGACGATATTAAACACCTATATTTTTAAGCGTGTTAAGAAATAGTGATTATGTATATGTATATTGAATTTTATCCGAAAATAATAATAATTGTTAGAATTGCTTCGCGATGACAGATTAAAAATCGTAAAATATTACGATATTGGTGCGTTTTGTATATATAAACTAGAGAAAAACGTGCAAAAATGAAAAAAAAAATAAAATATCGCGATAAAATCAAAACGTTTCCCCCGCCCCCTCGCCCCCGCCCCCAGAACGATTACTGTTCGATCGTCAACACGTTCATTCTGTCGATCAAATCGATTCCGGCCACGTCCAGCAGATCTTCGTGAAACCTTGTGTCGTGGCGCTGGTCGCACTTGGCGCAGCGTCCCGACGGCGGTGCGCACACATGACCGTCTCCGTTCTTTTTCAAACAGTTCAGGCACACGTTGAACTCGGCCATTTTCTGCAACCGGCACGCGACCGTTACCTGGGAGCTAAAGAGAAGCCGGCAGTTTTTCAACAGGTGCGATCCCTTGCAAACGTAACACCTGATCGCGCACGACCCGGCGGCTTGCGCTATCAGCTCGTCGCGCGCCTTGTTGTTCTCGAATTCAATGAACAACATCATCGGCACAAAGTCGTCGACGCGTCGACTGTGCGCCTCGTGCACCATAACGTTCCAATATATCCTAGTAAGCCGGTCCAGGAGGCGGCTCATCGTGTACAGGAAAAAGCTGTTCAACCAAAACGGGTTGACGTGCAACGTCAACAGCTTCTCGAAGTAGACGAACATTTCGCCGAAAAACAGGTATCTGTCTTTCGGCGTCGGCACCTCCATTCCTCGCATCCTGGACATCGCTTTCATGATGTCGAAAACGACATGAAAGTTTTCCTCGCGCCAAAGTGGATTCGCCGACGGTTCCGGGAACGGGTACCCAACGACGTTGTTTTCGAACGACATTGCGTGTTTTGCTTGCGAGAAAATCTGCAAAACAAAATTTGACGTGTACGGCCAATTTTTCAATACATATATTCTATTATCCGAAAATAAATTCACGAGTCATACGCCGATACGCGCGCGTGTAATATATTACATTCAAAAAAAACAAATTAAAAATGCAGTATAACATTTTTATTTTTTCTTATAATCTGCTAGAATAAGGAAAACAATCTTTAAACGACAAAGCAAATTCACGAATAAGCGGTTAAACTTTCACGTAATATATTACATTGAAAAAAAAAATAAAAATGTAGTGTAATTTTTTTTTTTTTTTTTATTGTCTTTTGGAATAAAAAAAACTGAGCCGTCGCGTGAAGCCTGGCTGCAGATGTGAAACATCGAAACTATTTTGTACAGAAAATATACACGAAAAGATGGTTTTATGGGAAATAATAATCAGAAACAAATATTCAGCCTTGGTTATTATATTTAAAAAAAAAAATTGTTTTATAGTTTAAATAAAAATGACTTGAATTTGTGGTATATTATCAATTTTCATCATATTAATATACGTTATTATAATATGGGAGTCGCTAGGCAAAATCCCTGCGGCTTACTTCGCAACCGTTTTTTCATCCCCCTGCATTGAAATATTCAGAGAACGTCACTGCTCTAACGGTGTTACTGTACGAGCTCAGCGTTTATTATATTTATAATAATTTTTAATTATTATTAGCCTGGTATCAATACAGTGCAGTAGATAATGCAAATTATATTTATAACATAAAATACAAATTATATTGATTAAATACATATTAATATATTATAGGTATCTGTACAGTGTAATATAATAAATGTACAACACGTTATGTACATTACACATTATAATGTATTATACACTGTACATTATACAAATACGAACATTTTAAACGCGTTATCTGAATATTTATGTTTTTATATCTGGCAACACCGGTGCGGCGACGGCATCGCCACACCGACAGCCGGTCTCACCCACCGCATAAGATGTTTCACTTTAAAACATCTTTAAACCACAATGTTGGTGATAATATGTATTATTTCATATGAAAACTATATTATTGTATAATAATAAAATAATATAATAATACTATGTATTATTTATTATTTTATTGTATACATTACAACAGCGTTTCCCAAATGGTGGGTCGCGACCCACTACCGGGCCACTAAAATATAATACCGGGTCGCATAATTAATAAAATTCTCATATTAAATTTTGTTATTTATCATTTCGTTTGATAATTTGAACTTTTTAGCAAAAATAAATTCATCAATACGAATAACTATTATTTACAACAAAAATAATTATTATTATTGAGATTATCAACTAGGCTTCATGAAAAACCGGTATGACATTCAAATGTGTTTTATTTTGCATTTTTTTTACAAAACGATAAATGTAAAAGATTTTGGTGTGTCACGAAGGGGAAATATATTAATTACCGGGCCAGGTCAAACAAGAGTTTGGGAAACGCTGCATTACAATATAACATATATTTATTTTCTCCTATTCCAATATTGTCATTGTTAATTATTACGTACGCAAAATAAAAATAATATTAAACGCTCTTACTATAAAAACCGATTTTTACTACATAAATAATAGTATTTACATATATCGTTAATACTGAATTGATTTCGTACACGATATTTTTCAAACTATTTAATATGTATTAGGAATAAGGGAATAGCGACAGAAATATGGGCAAAAAGAAAAATGTTTATTGCGGACTTTAAACACTTTCCTTTTGCAATAAACCAGCGTAAAAATTTTTATTTTCAACAAATAAAAATGCGCGCCTGAGAAAGGAACGGGAAGAGACGAAACGTCTCAATAGAAAAATCCTTAAAACGACCGATTCTTACAAATTACGCGACTACGTATGTCTATATAGTTTTCTGCAGCGGCATACGAATGAAAATAAAAATGAATATTTGGACAGTATACACGTGGTAAAACTTGATGGCTGATTCCTCTCTCACGCTTGACTATTTATCCGATACCGGGAGCGGAGCCATCGATTTCTAGCCGCACCCAATAGACGGTTTTTATTATTCTCCACAAAAAAAAAAAATAAATGAAAATTCAACGTTTTATTACAAATTTTACTCACTTAACGCGTAGTTTTCCAAAAAAAAAAAATCCACAATTATCAATTCGTACTGGAACGTCGGCTTGTGATTTCAATTCTTTACCTGTAATAATAAAAAAATAAAAATAAATACGTTAACGTTTACTGAAAAAAATTATAATTAGAACACGTTTGATTTATGGTAAATATATCGCGCGTAATATTTCGACCGACGAATTCTTTATATAATATACGCGCAGTCGTGTTGAAAACGATTTGAAAAATTGATTGCCGACAAACATATCAATTTATATCGTTTACGATTAGCAATAATGATTCGGCTTTGCACGTACTACTCTTATAAATATATTTTTTTTAAACCGTGCGGTATTTCTGTGGACTCGCGCGATTATAATAATAATAATAATATATATTATTATTATTATTATTATTATTATTATTATTATTTTCTAGTCGAGCAAAGCGTCAAATATTCGTGTTTTTTCGAAATATACGTTATTATTTATAACGAGTGAAAATCGTGTAAAAACTCGGTTTCCCTCTGGGCAAAACCGAGGAAAGAAAAAGAAAGTTAAAAACTACAACAACAGGCTATTTATACGAATTCATGCCGCTGCAAGTCTCCGTATACTGCTCCGAAGAAGAAATTCTATCGCCATTGGAAATTGATCGTTGCAGGGGTGTTCGTTGAGTGCAAACATTGTCACTAGGAAACGAGTGAGATAAGATAACGTTTTTATACAAAGTAAGAAAAAAATAAAAATGTTAAATTCTCTAATCAGTCTATTTCATACAGCCGTAAGTAAATTTATTAAGTTTACAGACTTATATTGCGGTTCGCCGCGTAAACGCCTGTATTTTGTAGTTATTTCCAACGCGAATTTATATATATATACGTATAGCGTATTTTTTAATTTTATTTTTTTCACATTAAATATCGACTGCTAGTCAATGAGCCGTTCGGGGCGAATAATAATATACCTATTGACAGATGATATCGCTACACATTATTTTGTATTGACCAAGACAGTTATCGTTTTGAACGATACCGGTGGATTGGCGAATGTGAACATTTTTGTTGATTTCCGTTAAAGTATAAAAACGACAAAAGTGTTGTCCCGGGTTAAAAAAAAAGGCGAAGAAACACGAAAAATCAATAATCGACTTAAAATTAAAAAAAAAAAAAGAAATTGTTATTTAATTGACGACAAAAATATTTCAGTATTATTGACGATAAAGTTTTTACTTTGAATTTTCTAACAATCTCCAACAGTGTCCTTTGTCAATTTTTTTTTCTACGACTCCCTATATGAAATATTTTCGTTTTTATTATTACTACTACTACTACTACTACTACTACTGTTGTTATTGTTGTTGTTGAATAATAACAACAATACGAGTATTTCTGCTCTTCCTCGACTGCGCGGTACTACACACACTCGAAATAGTGCTTCGTAAGTCTGTATAATGTGTGTTCGAAGGCGTTACAGGTGAGCAAACACCAATACACTCGCACACAATATAATATTATATAATATAATATATTGTGGTACGTATTTATATATTAAATTAACGTGTAGTCGACGAGTGGTGCAGGACCGAGGCAATGGCGGCAGACCAGTCCTACAATGTAGTATTATATCTGTGTATCTTCCGCTCACTGCCGGGTGCCGCAGGACGATTCGTCGTCGACTTAACCCTCGCCAACCAGTTTCTCCTTCACTTCTTCGTTTCCACCTTTATTATTATTATTATTTTTTTTTTTATTGTATTTATTATCGCGGTCCGTTCTCCGGCACGTCATGTGCGTAAACTCCTCCCGTTTGATTTACGTGCACTGTTCGGTCTACACACACTTCTCGGGTCTAAACTAATATTATAGGGAGATTGGGGAAAAAAAAAGAGAAGTAATACGTGTAAGTGTAGGTGGGGTATCCACACCAGACGCCGTAATCTCGACTCGTGCATTAGCGAACATGTGTTAACTCGTAAAACCTTTTACTGTCGCGACTGCACTCAAGAGAAAGAGAGAGAGAGAGGAATATTTCTCGTCGTTAAAACCTATTGAACGTGGTGGGAAAATGTTACCGCGTCTTAAAGATAACTCGACGATAGTAGTCGGCTCGGGTACCGTCGAATCCTATACAAATATACACGAGAAAACCGTGAGTAAATAAACAAGCATGTCGGGTAGATAACACGGCGCAGGAAATGTTCCCCAGACTTGGAAAAATAAACGACAAAATTCATGGAAAAACTTTCCGGCACGATTTAAAATTGTTACATTATTATGAATTAAAATATTCCATACTGACTTCATTAGATGCCCATTACCTACATACCATAACTGAATCATGACTAAATAATTATTTATTAAAATAATGAGAATTTATTTCAAACATCAAAAAATCACCAAGGCACTTTAATCAATATGTGTTCATATAATATTAATATTATTATTTAATAGTTTTTGTAGTGCGTATTATATTAGTTTATAATAGCGTGTATATACAATCTATATAAAATACAAGTAAAGTTTTTTAAAATTTTTATTTGCAATACCCCTCCCCTCCACAACATAAAAGGGGCGGAATGAAAAAATTGCCCCGGGGCGCCAACATTCTAAATACGTTCCTGCCTCCGCGTGATGGCGATGTTTTAGTCTCGAAAGAATCGGGAAGAAAATCGTCAGGAAAATAATTCGATTCGGATTATTTTGAATTGACTCTAAATCATCTAAGTCTTCTTCTTTTTTTTTTTTTCTTCTCGCGTCCGATTCTAGACAATATTATTATCAACAAGTATCGTAGAGAATATAGATATAATTACAAAATATCAATGTCAAAAAGTAAATACTTATAGGGTTATATGCAATAAAAAATATAAATCTCAGTAATGGTCTAAATCAGTGTTTCCCAAAGAGTATGGCGCGGCATAGTGGTGTGCCGCGATAACTTGAACTTTTTTTGTTTCCCGGTCCTAAACCACTTATATTTGGAAAGTAGACAATATTTATCCAAAGTGTGCCGTGACTTATCATAGCTAATAATTATGTGCCGCGATGGAAAAAAAATTTGGGAACCACTGGTCTAAATAATTGTAACGTGTACGTAATTGTGTTTTGTTGAAATCTTGTGTGTGAGCCCGTGTAGGTTGCTGCTGTGGGGGCGCGGCATATAGAAGGAGTCTCCACGAAGATTGTGACTGCATAAGAATAATAACAATCGGGCACAAAATATCGAGAATATCGATCCCAATTAAAAATCACGTCGATTCACGTCGGAATTTATATCTGGCAACGAGAGTTTTTTTTATTTATCTGCACGTCATTGCGATTAATAGAGGCGATTAATGTCGGACTCATGATAAACAACACATGCTGTGACCGTATGCAGCGTTGTTCGTGTTTTTCGTATCTTTTCTTTATTGTTAATCTTTTTATTATTTCTATTCCTTTGACGTATTCGAAAAGATTAGTCACGCTCGGTCCTGCAGCGTACGCGTTATCGCACAATGTCGAAACGTGTTCGTCGTTTTTTTTTTTGCTCGTTCTAACGCGTTCTAGAGAGGAACTCTTTTTTTTTTATCGAGTTTTTTTTCGATAAAAAAAAAATGACGTCATAAAAACAAATGATTCGGATCTATTCGATACGTATTCTATGCCAACACTCTGCTGTATGGTCCGTCTATGACAGCCGTTCTTAAACTGTGGTCCGTCGCCCTCTGGGAGTCTGTGACGCTGTCGGCGGTACACATGCAGTAATCAAATTATTCGGCATAAATTTGAAAGTACGGAGCTATCGAAATTCACTATATTCTCCTGTTCTAGATGCGAGTACAAATTGAATTAGACACCCTTTTGCGATTGATATTCTTATAGAATAAACGGGCTGATCGCATCATTGCGGGAAGGCGACTTACAGACGTTTCTACAAACAGTAGTTTAAAAATACAATTTAATCGGAATTCGTTATAAACACTTTAGTGTCGCACGTTCGAAAAGATTTTCCAAAAACATCAAATGAAGCGCCGAAAGTTTTAATTCAATTTCTCAACATTTATGCGAACAAGTATTCACCGTTCTCCTATTCCGAATAAAATCAATTTTTGAATTTTATTAGCGTATGTACGCTAGTCCAGCGTATTGAAATTCGTAATATAAAAATATTTCAGGAGTTGTTTTTATTAATAGAATAATTGCATTTACTCGCGCCTATGTGTTCAACGCGTGTTCGCACAAATATTTTTCGTAAATTTTCGTTTATTGTACAATATTTGTACCCGGTGTCGATCAAAATAAGGAATTTTTTTTTATGTACGCTAATCCAGCGTATTGAAATTCGTAATACAAAAATATTTCAGGAGTTGTTTTTATTAATAGAATAATTGCATTTACTCTTTATTTTTTTATGTACAATATTTGTACCCGGTGTCGATCAGACAAAACTGAGTGAGTACCACACGACTACGTACTCACCACGCCCAGATTTTGTTATTTACTCTACGAATTTGCTGACGGTTTACAAATTACGAAATTTCAATATTCACACTATTGTTAACATGTTCGTTCGAAATCGGCCGACTTTACCACGTACGTGCATAATAACAAAATATGTGAAAACGAAAATAAATATTGAACGACGACGAATGTTTCATTGTAACGTGAGATGATAACGAGGTTCTAGCTGGTCGATCAACGAAAAGCCGAATTCTTTTTTATCACGATTTTCAACTATAAACACTTATTAATTAATTATAATTATACCTAAATTAGTACGTGAAATCGGTCATTTTTTTATTTTTTTTTTGCGTAGACACCTATTGTATCGCGGCCGATATCCACTCTCACTCTTTTCTATCGATCATCTTCTCAGTTTCCAGTGTTATCCTACTCTAATAATCATCGTTTACGTTATTACTGTTTGCCATTTAAAAGCTGATTTTATTATTATCCGCTTCGAAAATATATTTCACTCGGTACTAATTGAAGTTGTCGCTTTGTATTATTTGCTGTATATTTAAATTTAAAAAAATTAAAATTATTTAAATGTTATTTTTCTCTCTCGCGATATATTCGAATAAATATTTAATTGAATATAATACGGTTTACGATTGGAATATTCAAACGGACGTTGCGGATTCATTGTCGAGAGGGAGAAAGAGAGAGAAACGTGCTTTTAAAGAACTCCTAAGAAATTATAATTTACGAAATACGTAGAAAACTAAAAACGCGTTTTAAAAGCAACATTATAATATATTAACACTATACTAATACATTATATAACGTCAAAAGAGTGCAGTGCCCTATTTATTATCTATACCTATACTCGGTATACGTATAATGCGTTATACGATATAGGCAGAATTTGTAATCATTTCTCAGACCCACTATATTCTCTACGCTTATAATACATATATATTATTATTTACTATTTAAAAACAGTTTTTTTATTTTTTTTTTATTGACATTCTAGTCGCACGGGTTACACATATATATAATTTCTTTTTCGAAACGTATTTTCGACGTCAATTTATACTGCATCGTAACTTTATATATATATATATAAAAATAAAATAAAAAAAACCTGAAATGGTACACACGCATCGGCGTTAGTTTTAGAAACGAACACGATAAAGATAAATCGGGCCTGTGCTTAAAAACATAATATATCGTCATGCATATCGGGTTAGTGGCAGGAGGTGCGTAGATCTCGCCGCGGTGTGTGGAAAACGAAATTTAAGGACAACTGGTTAGTTGTGAAAAAAATATATATATTTGTATATTAACATATCGGAATAATATTAAAAGCGTTTGGAAAACGTTGGCGCGCTAACGCAGCGGGAATTACGATATACCTAAATACACAGATCTGGGGAGCGAGTGGTCTTTTTTTTTACAAAAAGCAGTAAAACATTGCTCTCGTCTGAATGTTATTGAATTTTATAAAGCAAACGCGAGTGATCGGGTAACGCGCGTTTGTCTGATCGTTTGGGGCAGGTTCCAGATATAGAGAGAAAATTCAGTGAACTCCAGTTAATTTTAACGGAAAAGGCTAATATTTTCGATTTCAAAATAATTGAATAAAAATGACGAAATCCATGGACAAAGTCAACGCTCTACAGAAGAAATATTATTATTGAGTTATAATAATAAACGTTATTTAAAAGAATTAAGAATATACGACGTATTTTAAATCGCAAATCCTTGTATAGTTTTGTACGCAGGCGCGCATGGAGGACGTTTTGGGTGTTAAAACACTCCCAACCTCATTCTCCTTTGTAGCCAAATAAATATTATACGCTATAAAATATACTACGGGTTTCTAAAAAAAAACGTATAGTTAGACGATTGAATTTCGTGTTCGATATTATTATTATTATGATTGATATGATAATGGTTTATTGGGGTTATCTTCTACACCGTGACGGCATAATCTGTGGAAGAGCGGATAATTTTGTATTTTTATTATTAATTATTATTATAGGTACAGTAAGGTATTTTGTTTTAAACGAACATTTTGAAAATTAAACGCGTATTATAATTTATCAATATGATTTTATGACTCCGTACATGGATGTGTGAAGCCTCTTCCTCCGATAATTTTTTTATTATTTTATTTATGAAATTTTATACCGTGAGTTATAATATACATCGAGCATTACAACATAATTGCAATAATTATCGACATCATACGCGTAAGCTAAGTAGAATAAAATAATAAGATTGATATAAACAAAGTTTGAAATTAAAAAAAAATAAATAATAATAATAATATATATTTTATATATATATATATATATATATATATACAGAAATGTATATTAAATGAAATATATATATGTGGCGGTCAAAGTGTATTCGGGCGTTGTGTACAATGCCCAACAAATTCGGGCAAAGACGAATCTGTTTTTATAATATATTATAGTCACATTGCCCGGACATTGTATTACAATGCCCGGGGGCATTGTAATATATAGTATCCAACTGTGTGTGGGCAACGTTCATCTTATACTCGAAATATTTTTGTGTTTTGTTTATTTGTTTCATTTGTGTGTTTGTTCACGTACATACACATATCTACGCATTATATTGTACGAGTACAGCGTAAAATTATTTTGATTATTATTTGACGATAAATGTATTCTGAAAATATGTGAATTGCGATAATGTGTTCGATACATATAAAATTATTGAAATGGTACTAAATACAGCGGTTTCCAAACACGTGGTACGCGAAGAAATTTTTTGTTATAATTTTCATTATATTATTATTATTATTATTAATTGGTATATTTTTATATTGAAAAATAAGTACAGAAGTTGGCTCGATATTCAAAGTGATTTTTACGAGTGAAAATAAGTTCAACCTGATCGACGTTCTTGTACAAAGTAAACAACAACGGATTTCGCGTTAATTTTAAAAATTATAATTTAAATGGATTTACCCAAAAATTAAGATTTTTTTTTTACTTTTATGAATATCGTACAATATTTATAAATGAATTAATAATAAAAGACGTATCTAAAAAAAAAAAAAATGTTGACTCTTGCGTATTGATCATTAAAGCGTCAAGTGGTACTCTGGGATAAAAAAGTTGGGAACCCCTGTTCTAATGTAATTAAAAGAAGCGGTCAGAAAATGTTCGTATCTTGGCGCGTTCGAGGACATGACAGATACACTTGTAAGCAACAAGGTAAAACAAGTAAATGGAAATGTATGACTGCAGGAAAATCATGTGCATACGTTTAAATGCCATAATAGGTTAAGCTGTGAAAATAAACAAATGTAAATCAATAGCAAAACGAACAAAAGCTGTTTGATTTTTTTTTTCATCATCATAATTACCCGCCGTGTTTTGGGCATTATGTACAATGACCGGGCAAAGTATATAATTTTCCTCGTTGGCCATTGAAATCGGACATTGTATACAACGCCCGGGCATTGTACACTTTGACCGTAACGTATACACGTATAATAAATTTAATCACGGCTTTAGTGAATTGTCGCTTTCGTATTTCGTGTAATTATAATTAATTACACATCGAATTTATATGGCTTTATACGTCTCGTTCTCTTCATTCGGTACCTGCAGTGTGTCGAGAAAATCCGCGTTTTCTTTTTTTGCATAAATTTTATTTATTTTATTATTATTTTTCAATTACGTTGTTGTTCGCATTATAATCGTTCGGTATAGGTACGACTAAAAAATCTTGCGGAATCACCACTGGCGTAATTCAGGGGTTGGCCCACGACCCTCACATTTGCTGTATTTATATACAATATACATATATTAAATAATGATTTATGTTTTATGAAAACAAAATCAAGGTTTATGGGTATTTAATACCGATTAAAACTTGTAATCATTAGAAAATATTTGAAATTAATACGAGTACAATACATGAAATAATTTTGCGAGTTAAATAATTATTATTAAATTCAATTTTGATCATTTGGAATGCCTTCGTTTTATCGTTAACTTCGTAAATTTTTATAGAAATGTAATTATATACCCATTTTAAATTTTTTGTTGGTGCTCCCCCACCCCTTGCACATTTCTAAATACGCCCTTGTGAATCACACACGTTCGCGTACAGACTCGGATGAAACACTTTTAAAAAGTATATTCGAATACTTCATGATAATATAGTATTCCCTAAGTATTTGGAATACTTCACAAAAAGGATTCCAAATACTTTTAGAACAATTTTTTTTCCACTAATTTTCAGTAATACTCGAATACCGTATATAACAATTATATTATTATTTCGTCCACCTGTGATTAGTTAGACCACTCGAAATTTCATAGGTTAAGACAGTGGTTCTCAACATTTTTTTGTACGACGACTCCCTAATTTCAAAACACTTAAAACATTTTAATGGATATTTGAAAAAGTAACAAATATATACCTATGTAAAGTATTACATTTATACGTTTATTAAAAAATAAATAAATAAAAAAATTATAAATTTACATAATTAAAATTCAAACAGTTTAAGGTAGGTATTGAAATTAAAAAATTATTAGTTTACAAAAGTAAATCAGTGTGTAAAGTACAAACAATTATGAATAAAAAATTTTTTTAGCGACACACATCACGGTAACACGCGACACACCGGTTGAGAACCAATGGGTTAACAGGTTAGATTTACGTAGAGAGGGAATCGGATCGATGAAAGGCCAAGTCGCGGACTCCCGTGAGTTTTAAATACAAAATTAAAATAACCCCATTCCCTTTAAAAAATCCCTACTACAAGCCTGTTTGTACGTACGAGCGAGAAATGTATTACGTGTGTAATGTAAACGTTGAGTGATTGTTTTTTTTTTTTAAATTATTTTTTATTTTTATATTATATGGGTGACTTCTTCGGGTTTTTAAACCGGGGCTGAGCACGTGAGACGGTTGCGTCCGCGGTCGACCGAACTGTTGGCGAACGGGGACACCTTTGTCGGTGTGTAATCCGCCGACAAACGGAGTGTAGTTGTTCCGTACCCCCTACGCGGGGCCAATATAGATTCGTTTATGAATCGACAATAATTTTTTATTGTGCCAACGGTATAAAAATATAATAATAATGCGTTTGTATGGGGCGACCAGTGACGCGTAGTTACGATAACATTAATAATAAAATAATATAGTCTCACACCGTTTTTTTCCCCCTAATAGAGAATCTATTGTGTTCGTTTCACTTGTACTTTCAGAAACTCGGATTATTATCATTTTTTTTTTTTTTTTACAATAATCTCGCATCTGCAAGACGTCGACGTTATTACAGTGACGCGCGTACCTGCGCCGCCGCCGTATACGAGAAATTAATTAATTTTATCCGACAACAACCGCGTAACTAATTATTATTATAACGGACGAATAATAATAATAATACAATAATAGCACTGTTATTATTATTCGTGACGGTGCACCGAATGTATAATATATTATACAGGTTGACGTATAATGGGGAATATAATATTGTTCGGCCGGCGCGTTTTTCTTCGAACGTCGAAGGACCAGAATAGTCGGACCCGAGAGTTCCTAAGACGCCGCCGCGCCGACAAAGGGTCCTGGAACTACACGACTGGCTGTTCCTTTTGTTGTCTCTCGACAACGTCCATTTGGATTCGATTCAAAGTGCTATCTAACACATCTCTAGGTCAGGTACTGTTTTCGGGTCTAATTGATGACGGTATCGCGTAAATCGATCGCGTGACGATCGATCGAGAAATAAAAAAAAAATACGTTTTGAACTGGGAGACGTCGTCATGTTCGAAATACAACAATTGCGTTTTGGGGAAAGAATCTCGAAAAATTATCACGCGACGAGAACACAAAGAACAGATTTCTTCGTATAAGTGATTACAATGGTCGGAACGTTGAAGATTATCTTCGTTGGGATTTCATATAATTTTCACCTTCGAATTTGGTCCGATTTTGTTATTTTATCTGCGCATTTATATGAAACAGACGAACACAAGCGTAAAACACTATACATTGGTGAGTATTATATTTCATTGACTTTAATACAATTATCGATTTTTAGGAGGCAATAATAAATGAATCTTATCGAGTGTTCGAATTGTGAAAAGGGGATCGGAGTAACGAGAGGAGGAAGAAATAACTTCGGAAGTTATAATGTAATTAATAAAAATTTAATTAATGCTTGTACGTTTGTACGTGTAATATATACGAATAATAATAATGATAATATGTGGATATAAATAAATTATACAAACATTTAATATACATTATTTATATTACAGCTATATCGTTACTCCCATCCGGGCAGCCACTGCAGCAATGCCCCGGAAAAAGGGTCTCGGACTATATATTTTGGAACCCCGTATTTCTAATTACACTAAGTAATATACTAATACGAAGAAAACATATTTTGATAATAATAAAATAATAAATAATAAAAATAATAGTTTTTGTGTCGAATGTAGAACCTTTAATATAATATACATTAGGCCATTCCATATTATCATTTATTAAAATGTACATATAGATATATTAGATGATATACACCCTACATATTAAGATATGACGATGCTAAAGTGTAGTTTTTTTTGTGTCGTAAAGAAATCGCTAATAATTTATTATAAAATGTAATCAAATATAAGCATTCGGAGCGCGTTAATTTTTCTTTGTCCTAGGCCTCAGTAACACTATAATTCCGGCATTGCATTACGATCGACTCTTGTTAATTCGAAATACGACAATAATTAAGAAATTAATTTATACAATAATAATTAGACGGTTTATTGATGGAAAAGATCTTAGTTCATTTAAAGTACGAATGATGTCAATTGATGGTACGTATATCTCGGTATATAGTTAATTAATCACGCGAAACACAACATCGAATTGCGGAGAGTTGGGTTGTCGTTCGGTGAACCGAAATTATTTGCTTCGAATTACCGAGTGCCTGAGTGTACATCGTTTTACTTTGAGATTTTCGAAAGACCAAGAGACCGGCTTTGAATTACCACCGAGAGTTCCGATTTACAGAGAATTATCCAGATTCGATATACTACAATATCACAGCTATATACTTTAGACATTTTCATCGATTAAAACCTTATCCTTAACTGCGGGTATCGTTTTTTTTTTGCATACATATGCGGGTCTTAACCGACCCCTCTATACGTTTTCACAAATTTCTGATAGTACATTTTTTTTTTTTACTCCTGATGTACCGGGTGACTGTATTAATGATATATGGGTTTTTAAATGAATAACGAGTCTCTGTTAAATGTTAAGAAATTACTTTATTACATTGACTTAAAATAAATTGAGTTATATTGTAAAATAAAACAAGAGGTTCGGTAAAACGATATGAGGTTCTGTTACTTCTCCGTGGTCTTACCGGACTAACTGCCCGACGCCACTGTAGGAGCCACTGTACGGTCGTATAGTCGTCGGAATCCGCTGAATGAACGGATTCCTTAAACTCGGTCGCTTCCACAGTCACGTAGGCCCGGCAGTTATACAATATCAATATACTCATTATTACAGTGTACAACACTCCCCGAATTTTTTAAAACGTATTCTTATAAAGAAAACGCGTTTATTAACACTATTAAATAAATGTATTTAAAACGTTCAGTCTTTCCTTAAACAAATACCGAGATACACCGAAGGCGGGGCCTTAAAATACAAATAAAAAAAAAAATACTCGACTCGAGAGCCGCACGTTCGTTTACACTTTTCGTCGAGAGTATTTTTTTTTTTTAGTTTTTAACGTTATTATTTTATGGCTCCGTCGATAATGTTTACACTGAAAATTTCGTTTATTATATTTACGTATTTTAGATACACGCGTTTATTATATTTAATATGCGCAAATGTTTACTCCGCTCGTATTTATCTCTGTTTTCGGTTATAATATTATAACGCGGAGACGGACGCACGCGTGTTTATCCATTAGTAACATGTTTTTGTGTTCTTCTCGTCGCTATCGCATGACAGCGTTTTCGAAAATAACGTATATTATCGATATAAGCGGTGTATATTTTTCTCTCGGCCTCTTTCTTTTTCTTTCCTTACGAGCAACCAGTTTTTTGTAAGTCATAAATCGTATTTTCTATTTACCGAATCTCACGGCCTACGCACCTTCTGTCACGATAAAAGTGTATAACAATATACGCGTTTACTCGCATTCAGGCGCGATCGTTATCGCGTGTTGGTTTTGAAACCGACGACGACCTAACCGCCACATATTAGTTTTTTTTTTCTTCGTTTCACACTGCCGGTGTAACGACGACGCAGTAAATTGAAAGTCTCCTGCTGCACTCTCGGAACACGTTATTATTCAAACGTGTTTTTTTTCTTTCTTTCTTCTCGAAAGACGTTTGATTATATTGTGTAATATACGCGTATGATCCGCTTGGTATATATGAGTTTCAATAAAAACAACGACGGATGTGAATATCTGTTTCGAAATCATATGTATATATATATATAGGGCTTATATACTATTTAATATAAATATTTATTATAAAATAAAAAAAAAAACCGAAACGAGCCGGTACGGAAGGACATCGGTCGAACTGAAATAGTTTCAACAATTCCTGCGATTGTAAAGTGCAACGTTCGAATGGAGTTTTTTTCTTCTAACGTAAACTGCTCGGCCGAACCGGCATCACTTGTCACGAGGAAAGTTTGAGAAAGCTTGCGAATTATTCCGTTGATTCGATACATAAATGATAAAGCTCAACTCCCGAGATATGCAGGACTAAAACTCCGACGGAATGGAGTTTTTGACTGCGAACGCCTGTGCGTCCTTCCGCTCTCGTTTTAATTCGATTAAATATTATAAATATTCGCGGAGGGATCAAAAAAAAAAATCCAGTGTAAACTCACTTTAATAATTTATTTTTTAGAGTTAACTCGACGAAAAATCAGAATAATGTTAATAAACACGAAAACGGCGAAACGTCAATCAACAATTTTTTTAATTTGTCCTGCGTATACGCTTATGCGAATCATAACTATTTATATATACACATATTTTTGTTTATTAATTATATTTATTTCTGAGTAATACAAGTTATAAGAATTTCCCAACAAAACAAAATTAATATATCAATTTCACAGGAGAACAAATGATATTTTTAACAATACCTGAATAACGTAGTTCCTTCATATTCTTTTCAAATGTCCCCGAACCAATTTCCTCTTTGTACACTTCACAATGCTCCCGCTATCTTCGACATTAATCACATTCTTTTCAATATTGCCCCTTCCTCGTCCTCAGAGCTCTCACGCTTTCATTCCTTCAAAATCTCATTTAATATTCAACACGTTCTTTCTTCTCAGTCGCGTACTGACATATACCATATCATTAATTTTTTTTTCTTTAAAATTCCAAGCTGCTTATATAAAACCTCCGAATTGTTAATATACACAGACTCGATAAAAAAAAAACAATTCTTTTGTAGTCAGTCCGTAAGTGTTTGAATTGGAAGGGAAATATTATCGATTTTAAAAATTGATTATCAAATTTTTTTTTCAAACTCTACCCAACTCGTATTTATTAAAAAACTACAATAAATCGTTGGTTTGCGTACCTATACCGTACTTCTTACCGAGCTAAGAACCCGTGCGTAATTTATGTGCGCAAAAAAAAAAATTAAAACAAAAAAAATTATTATTATTAAAAAATAAAAAATATAAATAAGAAAAAATTACCGACATTCGATCTGACCCGGTCTATTTATACAAACGCCTTGTTTAAACTTAAACTTCCCTCTGTGAATTATTTTTTTTTCCGCCGCTACCATAATCGCCCTACGTGTACAATATATAATACACTCCGTTTATAAATATATGTTTCTTGCTCGACCACAATTAAATAAAACCTATTCCGATTTATAATGAAATTTTATCGAATCGTTCGTATACTTTCGAAAAAATATTTTTTGTAATTCGCACCAAATGCCCGAATACACGATATGCACAACTTGCAATATGAGATCCGTTTGCACGTCGTCGAATTTCTCTAGCACCGCCAAATATGCCAAATACCGCCGTTTATATATAAAAACGGGAAAGTATTTTCAAAAAAAAATATTTGGAATACGAACAATCACGTTTTTCGACAAATTTCGTAGCCACTCGACAACATAAATGTATTTAAATAATATATTCATAGGCCTGCCTCCGGTCGTAGAACCTATAATTTGTATGAATTATAAATAATGAAACGACGCGCGTATTATTATATTAATAATATGAACGTTTGTTTTTCTATTTCTGCGTCTACAAATATCGTAGTTTAATGAAAATTGCTCGTAAAATTAAAACGACGCGACTAGTACATTGTAGTTAGGTGAACGTACATATTGACAGTATGACCTTCACGGTTAAGAGTACTGTATATACGTTTATATATTGTATAGGTATACGCAGGCAAGCAGTAATACCTGACCCCACCAGTCAATTTGTGCTGTACGCGTATTATTATTATTATTATTATTATTATACGTGACGACTGTACAGTAAATATTATATAATTTGCGTTATATTTTATTATTATTATTACAAATTATTGATGTGTAAACATCTATTACGGCAGTATGAGGATAAATCTCGGGAAATAGGACGGAAATGTGTAAGCTGTTGTCATGACAAGTAATAATAATATATTTTAATAATATTAATTAATTTACACGTAATTATAAATTGTGTGTTATATGTAAGCTGTTGTCATGACAACTAATAATAATATTTATTGTCAAAATCACTTTGAATAAAGATACCAATATTCACAAATCCCAATCACAATTCCGTTCCATTTTTACCGTTCAGGCGACGTTTACACATCAATGTCTCGAGTACTAGCAGACTCTATTATTATTATTATTATTATTATTATTATTATTATTATTATTATTATTATTATTATTATTATTATTATTATTATTATTATTATTATTATTATTATTATTATTATTATTATTATTATTATTATTATTATTATTATTATTATTATTATTATTATTATTATTATTATTATTATTATTATTATTATTATTATTATTATTATTATTATTATTATTATTATTATTATTATTATTATTATTATTATTATATTATTATTATTATTATTATTATTATTATTATTATTATTATTATTATTATTATTATTATTATTATTATTATTATTATTATTATTATTATTATTATTATTATTATTATTATTATTATTATTATTATTATTATTATTATTATTATTATTATTATTATTATTATTATTATTATTATTATTATTTTATTATTATTATTATTATTATACTATTTTATTTTCAAGTTCTAAGACAGTCAGATAAAAGATGAACATTTTTAATCTACACTTTTTTTGGACAGTTTTTCGAGAAAATGTATGTAGGTACACGCATTTCATATTAGAGACTACGTGCATTATAATCAGTGACGTATTATAGTGCAGAGGTACTATAGAAATTAAACATATATATATTTGTTGAAATTCGTTTGCGCGTTGGTACCACCTATGCTTATAGAAATTAAGGACGCGTTAAAATGCAATTAGTTTTTTAATTATAAATAATGAAACGGTAGAAAGAATTGTTTAAATACGTGAAAATTAACGAGAATTGTTCAAAGCAATATTACTTTTAATATTCTCACGTATCGTTTATTAATTTTGTATTCGGATTCTTTTTTTTTTGTTTACGTACCATAAAACAATAAATAAACCCGTCGGTTAGGTATTGCTCGAGAAACCAAGTGAATTGTATTTTATTCAATTCATTCGGTTTTGTAGGCCGTCATTATTGCCGATGATTAAACACATTTTCCTCCGCGGTCATACACGAATACGGGGATACGCTCGTTTTATATTAAAGCCACATTTTACATAGAACGCAATGGACGTTGCCACATTCATTTTTCTGTTAATAGTACCATTGTGGATTTTATTTTTATTTTATTTTCTATGAAAAAAAATTATCTACCCAAGACTAAAATCAGATATTCTTAACACGAAATTTTCAATAATAATAATAATAATAATAATAATAATAATAATAATAAAATAATAATAATAATAAATAAAATAAATAAATTGTGATTAGTGGTTTGAGTAGGAGGAGACGGGGAAGGGCTATAATCCCTGTACCATAGCTATAGCCTTTTTTTAAAACTTGACTATATAGAATTTAATACAGAACAATTAACACGGCGAATTTAATTCGTACAATATATTATTATATTTTCGACGAATAAATAAGTAGACTCATTAAAATGAAATTTAATTAAAATTTTAATTTTTTTCATCTACGAAAGGGCGGTCGATATATTTATATTCCTAGTCGGCTGTTTATTTCCTATTAAATAACTAACCGGTCTAATTGAACCGGATCGTTTGAATGATGTACAAATAACGTTTTCTAATTTATATTTAACTATACGTTTGTCTGCCTGTGCACAATAGCAAACACGGTGCTCCAACGAATTTGAACATAATATATAATAAATAAATAAACAATAATTTGTAAAACACGCTGCGCCATCGCCGGAATAATTTCGATGTCGACGGGTAGTTTCTGTCATTTCCACTGCTTGATATACGGAACATGTATAACTATAATGAACTATATTCATCAGTAGTTAACGTAGTATACAATTAAACGAGTTGACTTCGTGTTTTGTGTTACGTAATAATGTGTTATATATAAATTTTTTAAAGAGTTTTAACTACTGTAAAAAAAAATCGGCATAATATATAGCCCCTATTCTCATTAAAAAAATCCTGGATAGGCCTCTTATATAATTAATTTTTATCGAATTTTATATTTTCGTAAAAATCATCGAGGGGGCCGCGGCGACAAACGCTTTACGTTTAATTATCGCGAGCGGATTACGGTCCGCGAAATTGTCCGCCATCGTTATTATAATAATTATTATAAGTAGCTGACTAAATGCCTTCAAATGCTTATTACAATAAAAATCGTTTAATATTATATTTTATACTTAGGTATAATAATAATTTTATATTAATTTTTGGCGAACGTTTAGTTCGATCGAATTTCGGGAACTTATTCAAATCAGCCACGATATTATAGGTACTACACGAGTATAAAAGAAAATAAATCCTTTGTCGAGCATCGAATGCGTCGTTTTCCTCGGTTCTCGGATTTCCTACAAACCGGTGTTAATAAACCCAACAAACAAACGAGCTAGTATTCCTTATTACTTTCGCGCACGTTTCTTTCGGTCAATATTAAACGAGTTTTACAACGTTGACAGTTTACCGACAAAACCAAATCCCGATAGTCCCAGCGTCATTCGATTTTCTCAAAAAAAAAAAATATATATATATAAATAATAATTATACAAATATAACGCTGCGGTATACTGTTTTCTCCTTGTGCGTATACGTTTATTATTTTTTTTCAAATTTAGTAATGTCAATGTATTATAATACGTGTCCTTGTTGTATACGCGTCGCGTCTGTATACCTAACACGGTTTATAAAACGAGGTTCGGACGAGCGTAGGGCCGGTGGGGTGAGGTTTTATGGTCCTTTCACGTCGACATACAGCAGCTGCACACGATTGTGTAATATATTCAGTCCCGAGGAATGCTGCGCATACGCGTATACCGCCATGTGGACGACGTATTATACACATAACACTCGGGATGGGTATATATAAAAAAAAATAATAATAATAATAATAATTTACCGGGCGACAAGAGCTGCAGGTTTTATGGTCGGCTCGTGATAAAATATTATTATTTTACTGTATATACAACAGACGGACAAATAATAATCCGCCGAGAATACGGCCGAATAGAAAAAAAGAGGAGGGCGAGCGGTGTTCACCGCCGGTGGACATTGTCAGCATTGTGTTGGTGGTAAAGTCGGCGGTGGAGGTTTTCTCTCGTTTTCTTAAGAAAATGTAAATTTGATTGTCGTAGCGCGGACACGGACTTTTAATAGCCCCGGAATACGTATAATCCAGAATTGCGTAATATTCCGAATACTGTATTTCCGAATAATTTTTTGAAAGTGTATTCTTGAAACAGTATTTAAAAAATACTTTTATAAAGTATCCCGAATACAATAATCCGAATAATTTTTAATGTTCAGTCATATTTTAAATAGTTTTTTTTATATAATAAAACATTTTTAAAAACCATAATTTATCGAATTATATTTTATTTCATTCAATATATGAACTCGTATTGAGTGTTGGTAATAATAATTATAGTGCCATCTAATATAATCCGAAGCTCAGATTTGGGTGGCGTTCCGAATACAGTATTCGGAATACTTTTTAAATACTTTTTTGTTTTCGAAAGTATTTAATACAATATTTTAAATACTTTTTAAAAGTACTCCGAATACTTTTTAATGATCAATCATATTTTAAATAATACCTACATAAAAATAATAACTTTTTATACTACTATATTAGTATATTAGTATATATTTAGTAATTATTGTGGAAAAAAATATGAGTAGCAGCAGTAGACAACATAAATTACGAACCCGACCGTCTCGCCGCCACCGATTCGCCGCCGGACCCTTCGCCGCTAGACCTATTCGCCGTCGGAAATTTCGCCGCTACCGTTTCGTCGACGGACATTTCGCCGCGCCGAATCTTTTCGTCGCTAAATTATTCGCTTAGTTTTGCTATAATTTTGGCGCTGTTGGTGATAAGTACACAGTTCTAACGAAATTAGTTTTGGTTCAGTATTTCTAAGTGGGACACCACACCAAGGCCGCATATGGTGGGGGGGGGGTCCATGGGGTCCGGGCCCCACCCAAAATTTTTTCAATATTATTGAAATCGCTGATTATTCTAAACATATAGGTGGGGAGGGACTTGGAAGGGACAACATTTTGCAATCGTCATAGCACATTTAGTTTTAGTCGTAGAACAACCGGGATATCACTGCTGAGTAGAGCGTACATCTGTGTGTATCATACTGAAAATAACCCCCCTTCATTTTTTTTGGTTTCGCTATAACTCCGGCACTGCTGGTGATTGGAACACCAAACCAACGCGAAACATTTTAGTTTAGTGTCTTTTATGAGGTAGGCTATCGAGTTTGAACCCATTCGGTTTGGTAACGTAGGAATTTCAAAAAATCCCTTTTTGGGATTTTTGGGACAACTTGCTGGGCGTACCTCATAAAGGACACTAAACCAAAATGTTTCGCGTCGGTTTGGTGTGCCAGTCACCAAAAGTGCCGGAGTTATAACGAAACCAAAAAAACGAAGGGGGGTATTTTTAGTATGATACACACAGATGTACGCTCTACTCAGCAGTGGTATCCCGGTTGCTCTACGACTAAAACTAAATGTGCTGTGACGATTTCAAAAAGTTATCCCTTCCAAGTACCCCCATAGTGTTCATTGTGTTTAGAATAGTCAGTGATTTATTTATTAAATATCTGTCCGAGGAAGCCTACCGATTTTGAACCCATTCGGTTTGGTACATAGGGATTTCAAAAAAATCCCTTTTGGGATTTTTGGGTCAACTTGCTGGATGTACCTCATAAAGGACACTAAACCAAAATGTTTCGCGTCGGTTCGGTATCCCATTCACCAACAGTGTCGGAATTGTAGCGGCGAATCAGTGGCGGCGAAATGTCCGTTGGCGAATCGATCTGGCGGTGAAACGGTCAGAGGCGAATCGGTCTGGCGGCGAATCGGTCGCGGCTAAGTGTCATAGACCCCATAAATTATTTTATTTAAAAATAATCTTGCTGCATTTGGTCTTTGAACCCAGCCTTATTCAAATAATCAATATTTTTATTTGATTAAACCATGTCATTATAATCGCGTTATGTACTTTATAACTAATTGGTATTATTTATTTACTTATTGCGGTTGTTGTGTTAATTTATATACGCAGAATTAAAAAAAATTATTAAATACACTAAAATACATATTGATGACTGTATTCGATTAAATAACAGTATAATTACTATATTTGATATTCATTTTACTGAAAACTAATTTTAAAAAAAAGTATTCTAAAAGTATTTGGAATATTTCTGTGAAGTATACAAAATACTTAAGGAGTACTATTGTCACGAATTATTCGTATACATATTCTGAATACTTTTTATTGAAATATTCGGAATATGAATCACAAAATTTTTAAATTGTATTTTACCCAAGTCTGCAGTGTAATCGAGAACAAAATATTTCAAAAACAGATGAAAATAATATAGCGATTGAAAATTGGTTTTATTCGTGTATGAACTACAATACTCGTATAGTAAAGGTATATTATGTAATTTAATACCTAGAAACAGATAATATAACAAAAAATATCTAATGAAACGGCCCAAATATATTATGCTATGTAGAATTTTAGGTAATTGGATTCCTTTATGGGTAAAACAAATTTATAGATTCGTTATTTTTTTTCTGTATTCCATAGTAATTAATTGCAAACGCTTTAGAATCCGAGCCCTGCTATTACGATTATATCAAAATATATTGTCAGAAAAATTCGATAAAAATCGCATTCAACGTTGACAATAATACCGATTTTTGTATTATTATATTAAAAAATAATTCAAATAACAATTTTAACGGATTTAATTTTATCGCGGAATTAACAAACTCAAATGTGTAATTGTGCGGTAAATTTAATATTGGTTAAATGAATAGAAAAAAAAAACTAATACGAATTCAGATTTTACGAAACACGTTTTAGAAAATAATCATAATGCTTTATGCATCATTTTCTCTATGTAATTTGTTCGCCTTTATTTTTTATTCCGTCGTTGTATTTTTCTTTTTCTCTTGATGTACCTGCAGACGTTGAGTTATAGTCGAAACCGGTAGTAAATAAACAAATTTAATACTCATATAATACATTTAATTTAGTAATGCTCTTTGGCTTGATTTTGTATTCGCATATACATATACTTTATAAATATACGTATTTATTATTTACGAGTATTAATTTATAGTTTTTATTATTTTATTTCTATTTCTTTCGCCTATCTTTTTATTTCTTTATGATTTTTTTTCATTATTTATAGAGTTAATATATATGATTTTAGTTTACTTTGGATAACAAAAAAAAAAGTCTATTAAATGTCGTAAATGACGGTACTCAACGTGAGGTAAAATATTATTTAATTAAATTAAATATCAAATAAGAAACCGGGGTGTGGTGCTTGTCCTTGATTGAAAATAAAAAACGTGCGTGTTATATATAATATTGACTGGAGAAGCCAAATGTAAGATTCCAATATGAAAATAAATAATTGAATTTTCGTCGTACTGATTCATTGAAAAACCTCGTTAAAAATTTCCTTTATCATTTCTACGTGTACGATAGTCGTTTACGACGAATCGAAATCGAGTGGAAATACGAGTATAGGAAATTCGTAATTTATACAAAATCGATACAATAATAGACGCCTGCTATTATATTGTTAGATTATTTCATCAAGAATATTTAAAGTTATTTCAAAATGAATATTGTTTTTCTATCAAATTTATAATTGCTAGTTGTCTATATATGACCAGTAATGATTAAAAATGATTTTTTCTTGTACGGTTTTTATACATTTATAAATAATAATCAAACATGGGTAAAGAATATAGGTACGCATTCTTATCCCGTATCAATAATTTTTTTTTAAATATATTAATATTGTTAAATAATAAATAGTTATTATAGTCATAATTATAAATAATTATATTGTAATATATTGTAATTACCTGGTAGTGTATAATAAAAATAATTTTTACTTTTATACGAAATTTTTGTTTTGTGTCGAAAATAATACACAAACAAGCAAATGTGCTGTATTTGTAAAAATCGGTGCGACACAAAACACGCACCTAATATGAAGGACATTCAGTGTTCGTATATACGATTTATGTTCCCATTTAAGTATTTATTTATAATTATCTGTGTTAAATTAAACAATGCGACTGACAAAGTAAATACCTAAAAATACATTTTTAATTTGTTTTTTTTTTAAATTTAAATTTTGTTCTATTCATTTCTAATATATCTATCAATAAGCGTTATAATTACGTCCATTCATTAAGTTTATGCAATATTTATATGTCTGTTCAAATATTCACGTTATACACTTAAAATTAATCCTGATAGTTGTCTAATAAAAAAAATTATTAAATACACAAATGACCGAAATACTTTTTATATTGTACTCTTATCTCAGCGATGGGGTAAACGTCTAATACTGTTTTGTCGCTACTTTCTTTTTTTTTATTACTTATTAATTTAAAAATCGTTAAAATACCATTTTAGAATTACATTTTTTTTTACAAAAAAAATAATTCTCGTGTAGAGCGTCGTCACACCGATATAAATTGTGTAAAACTGAAATCAATTCACGAACTCTTACCACCAGCCCAGCCTACTTTGTGTAAAAATATAACCACTACGTTAAACCATGCATCGTCGGATAAATATTATATTAGTCATTTAATTATAATAATATTACGTGGATTTATATGCGTTGTTTGATTCTAATGCATGGACCGGAGCATTTTACTATTTCGTAAATTATATGATGAAAAAATACGTAGTGTCATTTCTGAATGTCTCGTCACGTTTTTTAATAGGCCCTATACAGTACATAGCAGTTACCCTGAGCGGCTGAACATGAGGTCCGTATAAGCCTTTTTATATTTTATTGAGTAGAGAGTTCGGGTCTGACAATGCTGTACAGTGGAAACACCCAGTATCTTATAACTAACGTCTTTATTTTGTATTATTATTTTATTATTATTAATTACTTTTCATTGAAATACATGAAGAAGACCTTGTTACGATATCAGTTATATTTTATAAATCCATTAAAAATGGATAATCAATCGCTAGAATTCACTTGCAGTGGAAATAATTGAAACCACTCGTCCACATCAAAGTTTTACATATTATTTATTGTACTATAGTTTAAATAAACTAACAATTCGTTGAAGCATTGTGTTTGCTGTTGTGTACGCAGACAGATGCACAGTTAAATATAAATTAGAAAACTTTATTTATATGTCATTCAAACAACCCGGTTCAAAAGACCGGTTACTGTAGCAGGAAATAGACGGCCGGCTAAGAATAGGTATAATTAATGTCGACCACCCTTTCGTACATCTAATACGATTAAAAAATAATAATAATAATAAAAATTAGTTTGAAATTAAATTTCGTGGTTATGAATATATTTTCTTTCAAAATTCTTATTGGAATAATATTGTATAAACTCAATTCGCTATTATCTCGTGATGTACTTATTATTCTGTATATAATTTTTTTTCATATACATATTTACTTATTTACTTATCGGACAATATAATGTGTTTTTTGTTTGTATGTTCTTATCGAAAAAGATTTGACTATATATCGTTTTAGACGCTACTAGTCGTAAAAGTAAAAAAAAAAAAATTATGTAGATAAAAACATATCGAATAAAAAAATATATACGCGCTGTAGACGAGAATCAATCGCTATAGGTTTTATGGTAAAAAAAAAACTAAAATTTCAAACCCGTATATCAGTTATCTCGACGTATAAATAGGTTTTTATTTAATATACCATTATTAATATGATTTTCATCAGAAATATAGTGTATTTTTTTTTGTAATTTGTTCCATAAAAATCGATATCGTTTATATTGTTGTATTTATATGAATAATTCGACCGTTCCGAGCTCAAAAACATATTATATTGTGTATAAAATATAAAAATAATATATATATATATAGAATATTTTTCAAAAGTATTTCTTATTTTCGCCTACGCAACAGATAAATACTATTATACAAATAAAATCGTAACTAACCAATTCGTCTTCTGTACACGCGAATCATGCAAAAACTACCGAAAATACCGAGATATGGTTTATTTTTCATTTGTGATTTATGCGGATCGTTTCAGGCACATAGTTTGAAAAATATTCGTGCGTCGGGACGAAAGTGACAAACTCTAAAAAAATATTTCACACGAAAAAATACGTTATTGATTTTCCGATTGCTATATGGTTACAATGCGGCCAACAATTTTCAATTACTTTTAAATGTTAACAATTTTAACAAGTGCGCAAAATGTGCAGTCTCGAGAAAATCAAGTGGATACGAGGAGAAAATCGCTGTCACTCAGGGGAATCGACCGTTTCCTGCAGTTCACCTGTCTGAGTTTGTTTCTGAAATAGTCCATAACGATTTTCCCGAAATACGTCGGTCGAATCAATATTCATATTTATTTCCGTAATCACCGATCTCGATCGCATAAGAATTGTTGTAGAATTACTTTCTAATAATACGATTTGGTCGCTTAAAAGAAGACCGGGTGGGGATTGAGTATTCCCATAAAACGTTTAAAACACGAACAAAACAATAATTCAGTACCTACTCAGGATTATTCGTGTCATAAGTCACCTTGTCAACGTCGCGTATACAGGACAGCAGCTGTATTAATAAAATATACAAATTATACCCACAATAATAATGTGAGTCAAACCGTTTACGGGCGAAACCGAATAATTCAGCTAGTATTATAAAAAAATAAAAATAAATCCTTTTTAAAAACACGCTTTTACGCAATTATTGTAGTTACAATAATCGTTGTATAATTATATTGTAGTTACCGACATAATTACAGTTATTATCGTTGTACTAACGAGCACCGGACAGAATCGGTACGTATACACACACAAAAAAAAAAAGGCTAGTCATATAATAAAAGCTTGTAAAAATAGTGAACATATTTGAAACCAGTGGCGTACACAGAAATTTTCAATGGGGGGGGGTTATATAAAAAATATATATTAGTTGAAAAGATTTTTATAAAACGTATCAAATAATAATACAAATAATAATAATTATAATTATAATACAATATCCAATTTCCTTGGTTTTTGCCCTAATTCATCGATGACTTCTTCAGCTGTTAAAGGAATAATTGTTCCATATTTTTCTTCTTACTATCCGCCAAAAATATTCATTTATTCTCTTCATTTCTTCGATATTTAAATTTTAAACAAATACGAATGAACAGCAAAATATTAAAACAAAACACATTCGCGAAGTCGTAATTCGTAAATCGTAATATTATAAACGCTCACAAGATATCAGTCTTGCTAAATTCCAAAAACTTGACAATAAAAATGAATATATAACTGCGGTGCTGGCGGTAAATTGACAATATCAATAAATACGAACATATTATATTATTCGACTGCGTGATTTCAAACAGAAAAGCGCGCACGGATCACACGGTTACTGATCAAATGCAAACTAAATATAACTGGGTTTTGTAGCAGCAGAATTATTAGGCTGGAGCTACACTATGCGTTTTGTCGGTTACCGATTAACCGGACCCGATCGGTAATTGAACGGGAACACCCAAAATACACACATATTTAAACGCCAAACGCACTATCGCAATCACATTAGACCGATTCTCCGCAACCGACGGAATATGACCGCAACATGCTGTGGTCGTTCTTTCCCGATACCGATCGTATAGTGTAATATATAATCCAATGTAAAATGGTGAATTTTGCACAGTCATGAAAACAAAAAAAATTATTTTTCTATGAAATTAAGACGTCGTCGTTCGCGCGCCAAATATGGTGCTATGGTGCTAAAATCACTACGAAAAATATTTTTGTAAAAAGTCAATGGGGGGGGTTTGAACACCCAAAACCCCCCCCCCCGTGTGTACGCCACTGTTTGAAACGGTAAACGGACAATAATTATCTGTTCCCTTTGCTTATGTTTGTACGCTACTCGTAATATAATCGTAATATAATTACGGTGTACTTCAGGCGGTGGGTTTTTTTCATAATAAAAAAAGGGGGATATTTTTTCATGTAAGTTCTCCGAGCAATCGATGACTTTCGTTTTAAACTAATCGACAATCAATTACAATCGATTCAATTCAATTTCTAACTATTTTTTAAAAAAAAACCGCCTATCAGTGCGTTTTTGAAGAGTAAAAGATCAGAATGGGCGGGCCATATACGGATAATGGTAATGGTAAAGCGAACAATATTTTCACTGGAAGACTATTGCGGTAATTAAGGCCGGCGCAGACGGCAGAGGTGGGTAGACAGAGTGAAGGCAGATCTGACCGAAGTCGTGCATAGGAACAAAAAATAGAAGACAGCGAAGACAGAGATATGGTTACGAATTGGTTACTAAAGGTCGCGATCATTTTTTGAGGAATATTTTGACTTTGAGGTGCCAGGATAACGCACCCGTGGTGGAGGCAGCTAAAGTCCCGAATGGACTGTAAAAGCTGAAAAAAAAAATTCTATCGGTGTTTGTATACATATTTTTTGACCAATATCGTCTCAGCTAGAGTTTTTTTTTCTTCACATGGACCGATCGTTTGTTATCATTTGACTGGTGCACGTATTTCGAAAACCGTTTTACGATCTTTCTCGGGATCTCACAACAATCGGTCCATCGTCCTGCAGGAATTGTACACGTTATTTATACAATAATATATATTATTATTATTATTTGTGTCGAACAGCGTCGACCTCGTCGACCATAATAGATGAACCGCTTCGTGCGAGCGCGCGCACAATACAAAACGGATCGCCGAGCCGTTGAGGGATGTGTCGGTCCGACCGCGGGAGGTTATATAAAACGACCGGGTGGACGTGCACCGTCACCGACGTTGCCGTCACGCATCTGGCAATTGTCGAACACACATGCGCGCTGTTGCCAGCGCGGAGGGTCCGAAAAAGAAAAGAAATGTATAAAACACACGTGCGGCGCGTATATGCGTCTTAAGATTTCTCATTCTCGGAACGCGAAACGGAACAAATATTGTAGAAAAAGAAAAGAAGAAACACGAAAAGGATGTTGGTACAATATAAAATACGGATGACCCGCCTAATAAAGACACGGATGCTGTTTGCAGTATATATAGATGTTTGTTCGAAGCGAAATTATATACCGACTTCCTGTGCGATGTGAAATACCGAAAAGGCCGGCATCTTACTGTCTCCGAGGTCCTCACGTTTTTCGACCGACAACACGCTGTATTGCAGCCGAAGTCCAACCAAACCACATTTGTTCAAATTCTTTATTGAAAAAACGTATAATAATAATAATAATAATAATTTATAAGTGACTATTGTTACGCGTATTCGAATCGTGCCGCGGCGTTCGCTATGGCAGAATATCGATATATTTTTTTTTTATTATTATTAATTTAAAACGTTAAGGCCCGCGTCACACTACAGCGGTCGCACCGCGCGGTAAGTTGGCGTCACACTACAAGCGGTTTAAACGCAGGAAAACGCATTTGATTCGCAAATTTTTCGTTATATCCACGCGTGTTGTGCATATATTTCTTACTTGTATTTCGTATTATTGTTTCTATTAAAATTTAATATATTACATTATATTTTTTTTTTTAAATATTATAAGTAAGTATATGATTCTCATAACATTTTTATACATAAACTACATTAGGAAACAAGTATTGGTATTTAATTATATAAAACTGTTTTGTAGAATGGATTACGATTACTATATAATAATTATGTTTATATAATGTAATATTAAATAATAAACGATCACCAGAAACGCGCGTTGATACCGCTGTAGTGTGACGATACCGTCAAACCGCGACACGTTGCGGTACCGAGCGGTAGTAAGCGGTAGAACGCAGTGTGGAAACGCCCGAGTGTGACACGTTTCAATACGTGTTACCGCTGCAGTGTGACGCGGGCCTAAACGTCCGTGTTGATTGAAAAAAAAATAGCGCTTCGTTTAATTTATTTTCGAAATTAAGTAATTAGATAAATAATTATAAATATTATTTGTGCACATACCTACCACGACACGACTGTCCCGAATGACTATATAATATATGTATTTAACGTATAAATTACAAATTCATATTTTTATAATTTACATTTTGTTATTGACTAGGATTTTTTTTGCGGCGGGGGGGGGAGCTAAAATTTTTATTAAAATTCTATAAGTACAATATTTAGGATTTGATATAAGGCCTTCCAATAAAGTATTACTCATATTTTTATAACATGAAAAATTGAAAAATATATATAATTTCTAAAAAAAAGCTCAGAATAATAAAATTGAAATATTATAAAAAAAAGGCAAAGTACTAAAAAAAAACTATAAAATACACAGATAAGATTACAGTCAACATTATCGCAACGACCACTAACGAGGACTTACAAACATTAAACTACGAATATATAACTGCCAAGGATCCCTTGGGCCCCCCCTTGAATCCGCCACTGTTGACTCGAACGAGAGAAAAGCCTAGAAGAAAACCCGTCAACAAACGAATATTTAGTGTTCAGAGTAAAATACAAAGAAAAAAATGAATATCGACTGATAATTACGAATTCAAAATATTACTTACAAATATTTCGAGAAAAAAAAAAATACCTACTTATATTACACGTGATATACGCGGACCACAAGATCTTATCTCGATTCGTACAATGTAAATTCGGTAAGGAAAGCAATCGTTTTTTTCGTGTTTCAATGATGAATACAGTAGTCGATAATCCACAGTTGTTTTTATGTATCTGTGGCTCGGAGAATAAGAACTAGTCACCAGTTAGGTTGTCACTGTACACAACAGTGGTGTATTATAGAGATATGGGGGAGATCAAGCCGATGAATCGATGCCGATGAACACGCTCAATGGGGGAAAAAAATATTATAGTTTTCACTAGAAGAAAATCATTGATTTTTAAAAAATAAATAATAACGCAAATGTCCGCGAAACGGACTTTACTATAGTAATTATACAGATTACAGTACAAAAACATTATGAATTCAGTCGCACGTTTATATTAGTATTGAATACACAAGTTTAATTTTTTTTTTCTCGTTTTTCAAAACGTCAACTAGGATATAACTAGGATATAATTCGGTAGGTATACTAGACATTTTCTACACGACATACGCCTAAGATTTCTATATGCAATTATTTATGCGAAAGTAACGGCGCGTGATAACGCGAAGAACGCTGAATCTCAGATTCGAATACGACACAATATAATCGCATTAAGACGAATTCACTGGTGTATCGTATTTCTAGAACGTATAAAAGCGTGTAGAATTGTGGGATTTCGTAACAAACCATTGTCGATTTTTCATCATTTTTTTTTCTTTTCTTTACAACGATATTGTTGTCGCCCCGAGACGTTAATATAATAATAATTCATCGATTATAATACGGCGCTCGTCTCTCGTACAGGTACTAACAAGACGAAAAGACACGCACGTTATTTAAACACCGTTTTTTTTTTTTTGTTCTGTTCTGGTACGCCCCGGGGGTGTCGAGACCATCGCTAGTAGAAATCTGTGATTCTACCACAATTTACATATATACATTATGTATAAGAATTTATGGCGATCCGACAAGTTATTAAGTATATATATATATATATATGAACGTTTAAATTTTTTTTTTCTCTTAAGAAAATGCACCTCCTCCTCCTCATATCCCGCGATCGTGCCCAAAACCTCGCCTCTGTAATGACGTGGAAAGAAACTTGGGCACGTTTTACACACGAATATATTACACAATAATATAACGATAAATAACACTGCACGCGGTATATACCGGGTCCGGTTTTCGGGTATTATAAATGCGTATATACGCGGTATAATCCGGTGAGTTTCGACGGTACTAAAAGTATTATATATGCGCGAGTTTTGTGCGCCGAGACGGAGATAATATTGTGAACGTTATTAGCATATACGTTTAATATATATATATGATCTTATCAAATTTTTTGAAGAAATTTAAAAAAAATATATATTTCTTTTCGTCGTCAACAAGAGTCAATTTTTTTTTCTCTCTATATCAATTCGAAAACTAATAAAACAAAATATTTCTTAAATAAACTGATGGAGTAAAAGAAAATCGTACGAGGAGTGAAATAGTACAGTAGCGGATTGGGCGTAGGGAAAAATCAGCTCTTCATCGGCTCTTCTTTCATACATTAACGCAGGACTCGAATTGAGAATCGTATAGAATTTCACACGTTTTATAAAAACGACTGGACGGCAAATATAAGTAGAAAGAACGACACAAAAAAGTAATTATACGGTACCGCCTTGCCATTTTATCGCGAATACGATTTTAACCTTTTTTTTTTTTTTTACAATATTTATGCTGGGTCGCATTAGCGATCTTTGAACATCTACCGAACCATTAGCGGTTTTAACGACTCGGTAAAAAATGTGGGTAACATAAACGTTCTTTAAATTTTACAGAGCCGCTAGATTTCAGTTTAACGGTCCATTATTAGTTAATGATCCGACTTCGGCTCCGTAAATTTTAACGACTCGTTATAAAATGTGTTATCAGCATTTTATCATATGGTAATAAATGATTATCGATAAAACATTTATTTCATCAACAACCTTTGGCCGCCGATTCGATGCGATATGAACATGTTTTTAAAAAGATAATATACGTTTATTATACGTTTATTCTCCTTGAATTATTTACAAAATTGTTGTGCAACTCAACAGTGATTTAACGAGCCGGTTAAATGTTTACAGAGCCATTAGTTAATGATTCGGTGAACATTTACAGAATGATTTTTATGCAACCCAGCATTAAATAATTAAATTTAAATTCCAGGCGTTATTTAAAAATTGTTTTTAAAAACCGATAATAATTTATCGAATTATATTACATTTCATTAAAGATATGAACTCATATTAAGTGTTGGTAATTGTATAGTGTCATCTAATATAATCTAAAACCGATAATTGCAATTCGTTAACCGAGTTTTTTTTTTTCGTAAAAACTGCTATACTGATTTTGATGCATTTCGTGTATTGCTGTACACGCGTTCTTATTTATACAATTTAGCGCTGTAATAACTAGTATTTGTATTATACATAAAAGAAAATTTCCGGTTTTCAATCGTTTTCATAACAAAATGTTTGATTTTCAGACAGCGTTGGATCGGTTTAACGAACGTTCATAGAAAAGAATGTCATGAATCATCCGCGTGACCGTTTTAGGACCATTTTCATAACAATACAATAGAGTAAAAAAAAAATCACCCGCTATTTTAAATATTACAAACAAAAATTCTTCGTTTCCCGTTTGTTTCGAAAGAAAAGAAAAAACTCTACTATATGTGTACGCATAAGAAATTCAGATTTATGTAAAACGATTTAGCGTTTCGAAAAAACGTATATGTATTCGAAAATTCTTAATCGTTTTTTTTTCTCGTTTCGTCCGCATTTTACCGCCGGCAATAAACAGGGTAGGTATTTATTAAAAAAACAAAGATTAAAGTACTTATGAATTCATTTCTTTTATATTATAGGCTAAACGCGTTCTGAACTCTATATATTATATACTAGAATCGAAATTAAATTGAAATCAGTGTATAATATAGTATATCATATTATTTATTATAATAACGTATTATATTATACATACGTATATAATATAGTATTACAATGTGGCGGATGTCGACAAAATAGGCATAACTGGTACCTATATCGACTATTCGGACGTGTACAGAAATTATTATTTTAATTAATCGATATAATTGTGCGTGTGTATATGATTGTCGGTTTTGAACGTTAAACGCACTTGTGATAATATTTTGTTAATTAATTTATCGTATGCCTACAGGTCAAGGTGAACGTCGTATACGTCTGGGGGCCAGCCAACGCGCTTTCTATATAATTTCATTATTTCATTTTCTATTCCATTAGACAACCGCGTTTTGAATATATTAACATATTGTAACGACGGCGCGTTCGCCCAACTCACTTCGGAAACGATTAATATTACTTCCATATTTGATTTTCGTTTGAATAAAACACTCCGTTTCCGCGCTGCGAGTCGATTTCCTTTCCCCATATTATCCGTAGACAACCAATGGAAAAAGAAAAAACTCGGATAACATTTACTAATTGAAGAGATCTCTGAAACGACCGGACACTTTTTTTTCTTTCGAAAAATCACTTTACGTTGATAGTTTCTTATGCAGAGACTCCTTTTTCTTTCTGTTTATGTTATATTATGTAAGAACGAGACGAGTCCGATTACTTTTTGAAATCCAATAGTTATCGAGCAAACGGAGAAAACTGCGGTATTTTTTCGCGCTGAACCGTTGGTCGTATAAAATGTAAATATTGTACTTTTTTTTTTTTTTTTTGAACAGTAACATTTTATTAATTTTCAAACTGAAGAATATCGTGATTTAAATTTCTTCGAATATTGTTACGATTGTAATAATAATAACCTTTTTAGACAGTCACGACGGTTTTACAGAGCAATTTGGCCGTTTATAAAATAATATTTCACAAAAAAAATAGGATAGATTATTTATTTTAAGTCTACCTCCTACTAATATCAGACCATTATAGCTAATAAAAGGACAAAGTGTTTTAAGTTTGCTGTTCTTTGATACTTCTTTCCCTTTATTTAATGTGTCAAATTCCTGTCCAAATTCATCCATTTGAGCTCGCTTAATAAGTATGTTCTCCGCCAATTTCAAATCATTAACGGTTAAAAAACGACTTCCAGATATTGTACGTTTGGATCGTATGAATTCAAAAAATCTCTTAATCCAAGCTACAGCTCGTACTGCTCTTCGCCAATTTGAGTATTTATTTATAAGATCCTTTGAAGTCTCAGTCGAGTCGATTTCCTTTCCCATATTATCCGTAGACAACCAATGGAAAAAGAAAAACTCGGATAACATTTACTAATTGAAGAGATCTCTGAAACGACCGGACACTTTTTTTTCTTTCGAAAAATCACTTTACGTTGATAGTTTCTTATGCAGAGACTCCTTTTTCTTTCTGTTTATGTTATATTATGTAAGAACGAGACGAGTCCGATTACTTTTTGAAATCCAATAGTTATCGAGCAAACGGAGAAAACTGCGGTATTTTTTCGCGCTGAACCGTTGGTCGTATAAAATGTAAATATTGTACTTTTTTTTTTTTTTTTTGAACAGTAACATTTTTATTAATTTTCAAACTGAAGAATATCGTGATTTAAATTTCTTCGAATATTGTTACGATTGTAATAATAATAACCTTTTTAGACAGTCACGACGGTTTTACAGAGCAATTTGGCCGTTTATAAAAATAATATTTCACAAAAAAAAAAAAATAGATTATTTATTTATAGATCTCAATTTTTTTTTTTTTTTTGCCGAGCGGGTGATTAATTTCAATATTTGCCCGTGTACTTAATATTATATTATGTTCGTGACGCCCACTGATTTATATAGCATAAATATATTGTAATATGGTAATTATAATATACGTTATACATTGTTACACGAATATTTACATAAGGTGTACACCTGCCTCATACGCGTCTTTTCACATACCGGTTATGACCGTCCTCGCAATATAATTCGCCGCCGTGGTTATCGCGCGTTACACATCATAATTTATTATAATACTGTTTCGTTCAACTGAAATTATTATTATTTTTTTTTAGCTAAGCGAAGAATTACAGGAGTATTTAAATATTTCGTATAACTACTGGCACACGTACCGACCGGTCAGTGTAAAATTAAACGTTCGTTTAACCGTGTAATATTAAAACGTTAATTAACCCGTCTGAATATTTATTTAGACTTTGTCGCGAAACCAATAAAAATAGGTTAAATTTACTTTTATAATATTATAATTAAATCTTTTGCGATTGTTAAATTAAATATATATATATAAGTTTAATAATCTCACTATTTTTGATGTCGCGCAATATTTTCAAAATTCTTATTCCAAGACAATCGTACCACTTTCAGTTACTGAAAGTACGAAACTATAAATCAAGTGCCAATAGTTATCGTAAAAATCGATAACTCGATAATTGTCGCCCCTTATACACACCGCCCCTTAAGTGGCCCATACACGATCAATAATATTATATTATCATACACGTAACATTCAATTTTTAAAAACCTCGTTTATAATAATAATTTTTTTTTTTAACCATTCGCCGTCTACAAACATTTTACATATATATAGTAAATGAAAAAACAATTTTTAAAGAGCGTTTTGAATATATTTTTAAAAAAAACATATTTTCGTGTCGCCTGCAGCACCGATGAAGCGACGTTGTCGTCGGTGGTACCCGAATACCGAAACGAAGTAGTTTTTAAGGAATATAAATATTTAACGTGGCTATTCAATATCGTGGAACGCGTACGCCAGAACTGGAGACGAGTAGACGCATAAATCATGTCGTGTCTCTTCGTAATAATTTTGGGCAACTGTTTTTCAGTTGTCGAGGAACAATAAAATATGAAAAAATAATAATATAATTAAGTCGTATTGTTCGGGCGTTGTCGCGTTTCTAAATATTGTAAAAAAAAAAAAAAAAAATATATATATAATATACGTATTATCGAAATTACACTTTTAAATACCGTCGTAATTACTGCATTTTGTGACGTTCGTTTCACCGTATCATAATAATTTATTGTGTTGTATAGATCGTTATTTTTAATGTGCCCGGCCGGCTTTTAGTAAATAGGTATATAATAATATTATTACAACGTACAAAAAAACCTTTTTCCCATGATGATTGTGACGTTTTACCGGTCCTATGAGCGCGCGCGCTCATAAAATACAATATTTACGATTTCCGTATACGTTTTCGTTTAAATTTATAATACAATATTATACTCCACGACAGTCTGTGCGTCTGTTTCTTCGATTGTGTGTTTTGTTTCTGAACCTTATATAATACACGTATAATATGACCCAGCTGCGTTAGATACACACCACCCCACACTCGTTGAATTCTCGTATAATTTATGTAGACACACGTTGTACCTATAACGTTGATAATAATTATTATTATTATCGTTGGTCACATCGTGGAACACGTGGTGCATTAAGTACTCGACTGCGTTACCATCCGAATTTCGATAAAAAAAACTATATAATTAAAAAATTGAAATTTACGATAAATCGACGAAATAATCACTCATATGCTATTTTGTTCACTATATTAACGTTTAAATATTATTAAAAATTCTTATATAGGGCACCCTTGGCAAGTTATTTTGGCGTTATACGTGTCAAATTTTTTTTTCGATCGTGCCATAAAATTATGAAAATGGTTATATATATTATAAGAGAAAAAATATCCTTAATAGTTTTTATTAAAAGTTCTAAATAAAAACTAAAAAAAAATAAATAAATAAATAAAATATAATATAAACATTTTAATGTTGTCTTAAAAATTTTTAGCGTGCCATCTCTGGCACGCGTGGAATGGATTTTCCATCCCTGATATAGGGCATTACAGTATTTTTAACTGAATTTTTTTTCACTAGATCAATATACACGACATTTTATCCGTTGATTGATACAGTGCGTTTTGTTCATACAGTATACTATGTATATGAAAATAATCGTTAAAACCTCATTAGCGGCCAATTCGATATAATAATTTAATACATAACATTATATGCGAATACTTCGAATATATATATATATATATATTATTTATTTATTTATATATATACTGGTAGAGGAGGGTCTTATTTTTTATTCCACCATTTCATAACATTCCAAAAACGATTTAACACTAAGTGGTCTGCAGTTCAGGTTACTGCAGGTTTGGTATAAACACATTAGGAATTCTTTTCGAGTTACCATTAAACCGTGACATTAAAAATACGAGAGAAACCCGACTCTTATCCACATATTTTTTTTTCTTAGTACCTAACCGTATAACGTATATTTTAATCTACCTGTACATTAAGAATTTCTAGAAATCGTTAAGTTAACCAGTTTTCGTCTGCAGTAATGACCGTCAACCGTGTATGTACGACACATGATTAATAGTCGCTAGACAGACGTCGGAATCATTTTTCAAAAGTATAATCCATTATCTCGGCTTTACAATAGGTACATTATACAAAATAATAAATCATTATTGTTCCGTGCAGACTGCAGAGGTATATGATGCGGTTAGGTACATATACTGAGAAAATTGTGTCCAACATTCGGTCTGTATCTCGTTCGCTTTGTATGACCGAATGATTGATTACTCTAAAGATGTTTTGATGAACGATCCGCACGATGAAAAACAAAAATAAATAATAGGTTCGAAATACATTTGAAAAATAAGTCTCACCGATTCCGACACAATGGATTCCAGTAGAACATTAAAAGTAAGGTGGAAAAACGTGAGAACAAATTTAATGATGATTCCCCTATGGCGACGACGTTGAAATCGTTAATAATAGTCAGGCCCTAATTTATATAAGTCATGCGGTGTACTAAGTTCATCTACATAGACGATTTAACGGTATGAAAATGAACATATGCCTTGTCCTATCTATACGATTTTATATTAATTATATCTGAAACGTACGCTTATAACAAAATTCGATCATGTTACTGAAATCCTAAAGGAGTTAAATAAAAATATATGAATATGAGATGCGAGTGTGCAGTATATATACAAAATATTTTCACTTAAAAATATTTTAGTTTACTCAAATACAATTGGTAATCATTGTACAAAACAATACATTTCCAGTGTGATCGAAAATATATAAAAGACACGCGCAAAAATTATACGTTTTTCTATTGAAATTTGAAATTTTTTCGTTTTAACGATAAAAGAAAAACATTTGAAAAACTAATAATACGCTAACGTAATGTGTTTAATTCCATTTGAAATTTTGTTCGTTCAAAATTTTTGTTTTTCTTCCGAACTCGATTAGAACATTGCAAAGAGAAGAAAAATAGATTGAAAATTGCTCAAATGTATGACTGTGAACCATATTGAAAACAAAACGGAGAAAAAATACAAAGGTAGATCAGAAAGAATGTTAACTGGTATAGTAATTTATAACGATAGAATAATTCGGGAGATTATAGATAGTATTAAAAATAGTTAATTTATTTCAATCGACGTACACGAAAAGTATAGCAATAAATTTTTTAATCATTCGACATAAAATTTGCTTTATATGAACGTCGTTATTTCATCATAATAAATTTTATGCCACCAATTTCAACGTACATTTCGTATTTTATAAAATCCATCGCGTTTATAAATCTCTCGGCTCACGATGAATTCGATGTCTGCAGGAGGATAGAGTTACGTTTTTATATGAAACTTTATACAACCAACTCGATTACAGTGTATACGAAATTATTTTGATAAATTACTCGCGGTTAAACGCGGTCTATTAAACTCTTCAAAACTGCATTATTTTGCGATCTACGCCGCAACAACAATTATTATGAATAATAATAACAACAAATAATAATTTATAATAATAATAATGAATAAAAACGCGCTGTATCGTCGTATAATCAATAACACGTAATAATATTATCATAAAATAATGTTGTTTCACCCGGAGTGGTAAGGGAAAAGGACCAGAGAACGACGTACGACGCAGTATATATCGATCGGGAAGGTTTACAGTCGTCGTGATTGGTCGCCCTTCAATCTCCCGGCGAATTTTATAACATGTTCTGACACTCAGTGAGTTAATGACGGGCAAAAAATGGGGAAATTGTAATTATTAAAGTTACAATTTTTTAATCCCCTTTAGAGTTTCCAAAAAACCTAGAAGACATTAGATTGCATATGATAAGATATGTGTAAATGCAGTTATAGAATAAAAAAAGAAAAATAATTAAAGTTTTTTTACGATCAAAATTTAAAACGTATATATTTTTATCTCGTTTATGAGAATATCATCATCTTTTTTTTTATTTATCAGTACGAGAAAAATCAAGCGGTCCGATAAAAAAGAAAATATTAACATTAAAAAAAAAATGTTTGTCTCTGTGATTTTTTCTTCTTCTGTATATGTGCAGTGTATTCGATATAATAACTATTAAAGGCGTTTTGACCTGAAAACCTAAAAATAACTTAATAATCAATTACTATAACGAAGGTAGGATAACATTTTGAAATTGAATTTTTTTTTATGAGATAAATTAATTTGTCTTCGGGCTATTCTTCGAAATATTCAACATTTTATTTTTCATATTACCCACGAGTTAGAAATTGAATTTGTTCCTGAAAACCCAAATGTTTTTATATTTTTTTTCGTAATCGATTTTTATAAATGTATATTATGCTATTACATTAAATTTTATGTAAAAGCGTTTAAACAAACGGAAGATCATTCCGTGTTTTTGTAATTTTAAAAACTCGGCTCGGGCACGAATTACTATTGTATAATATTATAATAACGTATAAAAGGAAAAAACTCGAAACTTTTACTTTTTTGAAGTGGAGATTTTAGTAGTGGCTTTTTTTTCGGCATTATTTTAACGTTTTTTTAAGTGCTTTTTCGAGTGTTTGCTAATGAAGTTTTCAAACGCTTATTTTGACGATCCTTTGCGTTTTGAGTCACGAACTCTGAGAAATACGTAGCGTGTTTTCGATTAAAACATAAGATGAGCGTAAATAAATAAAATTATGCGCGTCTGCAGAGGCACTTGACATTTTTTTTCAATATATCTAATCCGAGTTGGAGGACATAACGTAAAAGTTCGTATTACGGCGTACGGTGTATTATAACGTCGGTGTAAAACTTCGAATAGGTACACAACACGATAGCGCACAAGCAATTCGATTGAACTCGAGAGATGATTACGCCGGGAACGCGATCGTATTACTTTGGATTCGTTCATCGGAACGAAGGGATTCGAGGACACGATTAATTAAAATATCTTCGCCCGCGTATCCCTTTACCTGAAGGATACGGGTAATACGCACACACACACACAATAACCGAATACTCGGTATAATAATAATAACACAAGACATGCAAATAAGTGTGCGAATATGTGTCAGCAGCAGAGTTTATCCCGTCACCCGCGCCGCCGTGTCGAGTGTTGTTCGGGTGTCGTGCAGGATTACTGGAATTGGTATTTATATTAATAACTGGAACTGTGGGACGCGACGATAAGGGTAGTAAGTTGTAGTTGATTGCATTGGAATTGAATACGAACGGATTCGCATACGCTGTTGTATATAATATATAAACTTCGGTTATTTAAATTTATATAACTCGGCGAATACGCGAGATATACTTGTTCAGATTTATGTCCGAGGTGGACGAAGAGGGGATTATTATTATACGTTTCGACGAGAACGGGCGAATCGGGACCGGAATTAAATAATCGAAAAACTTCTATATGCTCCAATAACAAATCTGTTCGTAGAATCACTACTAATATGTAAAAAAAAGAACGTTTGTCAACATCTAAATATAGATACGCGATGATTTTATTACGCTGTAATTGACTTTTTAACACGATAAACATAATAATAATAATAATGTGGAAAAAAAAATTGAAATAAAAAAATAAAGACTATATAAACCCGCAAATAATACGTTTATAAACGTAATACGTAAATCAAGTCAAAGAGTGAAAATAGAATAAATATATAAAGTTGTATTGAATTCGTTTATTCGCTACCGCGGGGATTCGCCTAAAAATCGTCATCGCGGGTATTAAGCAGAAAAGAATAATAGTATAATTATTATCTATTAGTATTTATCATTATAATTATTTATAATAATAAATAACAGCGAATAAAAAATAAAAAAAACGAACAAAATTACAAAGAGAATATTATGAGTATTGCGATAAAAAAAACATATATAGATTTTGAAAAATGAACAACAGCGAAGAAATTGCGTACATAATAATTTAACGTGTGTTATTATTAATATTATTAAATATATACATACCAGTATATATAGGCGTATTGATACAAAATATTATTTTTTTATGACCGCAGTTTGTATAATTAAAATGCTTTTGAATTTATTACGTTTAAGTTCTTTATACCTTTCAAAACTTAATTTATATAAATATTATGTTGTATATTTAAAACGTCATCTGTTTACGCTAAAAGTAATAGTGTATACGCAATAGTAATAGTATAATACGCAACTACACTTGAGTTTGTAAAATTAAAATTAAATTTTGTGTTTTTTTTTTTATTAATAGTTATTAGCCGGTAGCTATTACAATCAGATTTTGTTAAAAATTAAAATAAAACAAAACAATTTCCACCAAATAATGATTTAAAAAAAAATAATAAATACATTTTTGTTAAAATTATTATTTGGTGAAAATCGTTTTGTTCTATAATATTTATTCGTTTGATTGAAATTATTATTAGTATATTGAATGCTATTTTTAATATTATTTTACATTTTCTCGTAGTATATTTTTGATATTTCGTAATAACAATAATTAATTTATTTGTTTAGTTTTCTCTTTTAAATATTTTCTTAATATTTTTCTATGTGTATACTCTATTGATCGTGTTTTTAGGTCATCAAGTTCCGGGCCCTGATTTTAACCATTGTAGTCAATTCAATTTTAAATAATCGAAAGTTCGTACACATAATACAAGTGCCGTGTACCCATTAATGATTTATGAGTTACGAAGCGGAGGGATGTTTACGACGGAACGACCTTGGCCCGGCCGACGATTCCCGGGTCCCGTTATTCCAGCGAATCCCACGGGATACGGCTCGTGCAGAAAGCGCCGCGACAAACGTCGATTCGAAGAATATACTCAGACCGTTCAAATTAAATTCACTTCCAGTTATTATTTTTTTTATAGCGAATTATATAACATTTCAGCAGACTCGTTATGTTCATTTCACTCGAGTCGATATGGTATTTTCGATTATTTTATCAATAGTTTTTATTTTGTGTTTATAAAAAAAATACTGAAAATCACGAGCACTATAATTTTATCGATATTGAAATTCAATATTGTCCAAAGCTTTTTTCTTCTTATATAGTTGCGGTATTCAGAAAAACAAGTATACTTTCGATAATAGTGGATTAAAAACTCGCGAAATCGTAGATACTGGCCGTCTACGCGAGAAACGATTAAATAAGATTTAGTGTAAAATAAAATGTCGTTACGCGAGTCCAAAACCGTTATTCTACATGGAATTTTATGGTTTTTACAAACAAAGTGTAAATTAATTTTTATGTTGAAATATATGAAACGTATTACTATCATCATCGTACGCAATTGTAAGTACCTATATAACGTATTCGAAAATTTCACGCAGACGGTAGAAAAACGAACTGAGCATTTTCGAGTTATTCGATATTTTTCGAGAAATTTTTGTGGAAAAAAATGAAAAAAAAAATCTTCGATAAACCGGACGTTTACCGAATAATATAATTGTATGTACCCATTCGTATAATTCGTAGAGTATAAAACATACGTTTAGAAACTTAATTGACAATTTAGTCATTATGTCACTATTATTGTTGCTATAGCAGAAACCAAAATTTAAGCAAGTATGTATTATTTTTTATTATTATTAAAATTATGCCCAGTGCGACTGTACTACAATACGCGTTAATAAGTATTTTCACCAAAATCAATACTGTATTGAAATATTTATATAAACGTAAATTTATTTTTCTATTTCAAGTATTATATGTAATATTTTACAAATGTAATACTCGTATAAAAATAATATAAAAATAATATGATCTAGTAATTTTTCGTATTTTCTTTAACTATTGAATAACAATTAGGAACATTAATTCGAACGGCTAAATAATATAATTATTATTTGATATAACTGTATATTAGAACGCGTATATAATTAGAAACAATAAGCGTTTTTACGTTGCCAATTTCCGTGTTACACAAAAAAAGGAGTGGAAAAAAAATGTTTACTTCGTCATTTGGTCTACTAAAATAAGCGCGTGTTGCGTGTAAAAAAAAAACTACGTTTGCATGTTATCGTGTGTTTAAATGAGGTATAAAACTCCTAAAATTCGTAAAAATGTGTCCTGCACGAGTATTGTGCTTTATTTACACTCAATGTGAAAAATTCATTTTTCGTGACAATATAATGGGTGGAGATTTTGCCAATCCCCGAGTATTAGATAAATGAAAATCGTACACATATAAATTACTATCGTTTCCGAATAATTGCAAATGTTTATTGTGTTCGATTCGTTTGCCGACGAATAATAATATCGAAACGAACGTGAATAATAATGCTCAGTGAACGTGTCCAGTTTATTTTAGTGAATTTGCCACTTTACACGACATTTGGATGGTAACAATAGAACGTCCCGAAATCCCTACAAGTCCCTCTCGAAACCGTAATACGCGTTTGTCCGGTATATTTACTCACATATATGTACGTTGAAATAAACGTGAAAATCCGAATAAAATTCAATTAAGGTCGATTTGGAAAAGCTTTACTTAAATAATTTATTGCGCTCGTAATAATTTATTACACGACATCCCTAAGTCGTCCGCGGATCCCATTCGGATAAAAAAAAGTGTATTAAGTTCGCACATACTCATACGAATCGCGAGTATTGCACTAAAACACCTTAGAGAGTTCGAATTCACACACACGTTTTATACTGATAGTAATAAAGCTCGGAATTACACGGTATTTTCAAATATTGAGCGTTGGTTAAGCCGACAAATAACTATATAAATTCTCCGGGCAACTGAAGACAAAACGTATTTTAATTTTCGAACATTTTTTCAAAGTTTTCTAATTCAAAATGATAGGTATCATTAGTTTTTTTCCGTTATTTTTGAGTGTATCAATATTATAATAATCGAATACGAACAAATTCGTTATTGTTTTTGTGAAACATGGAATAGTGGTCATAAGTACCCAAAGGGTTTTAATTTTAATATTTTACATTGGTTCGTTATATATTTTTATATACGCATCTCAATACCGTATTTAAAATTTACGAAATTTTTTTTATTCGTTTCTGTACAAATTAATTTTTTTTAATACCGAATAAATACGCACGGAAGAAAATAAAAATTATAATTTTTTTTTTTTTTTTAGATATAAGATAGATATATGCAACCAATTCGATGAATACATAATTATAATGGAACTGGTTGTTTACCGACCTGAAAACAACAACCGAATTCAACTCATTGCTGCAGGTACTTTCGCTTTACGTTTTATATAAGTTTATAGATTCTGAACGAATGCATCGATTTTATAATGAATGATGTGGTCTTTTTTTTCTAGTACTAAATACTTAATTTTCGACACGTTTTTCCGTTTTATCAATAGTTTTATTAAACGCGAGGAAAAATTAATAAAAACAAAAAAGTTTTAAAAAAAACCCGATTAAAAATGTGGTTCTAAGCCAAAAGATAGCTAAAACAGAGAAAATCTAAATGACACGAAGTAAATAATAGGCACGAGCCGACGGCCGTGTAAAATCAAAAATGTAGAGTTACAGCTACGTAATTGGTACCCGCGGCCGCGTCCGCGTGAATAATATCGAAAAATTAAAATGACCGAAATAAGGAAAAGAACATAAATGTAATAAAATATTTTATCAATTAATAATAGTTGATGACGGTTTCGAGTTTGTTCCGTGTTTTAGTACATAAAATAAGAATAAATTAACTATTCGACAATTTTTACGATTAAAATTTCCTGCGTTCGAGAAAATACCGGAATCGATACGATAAAAACAAATCGATTTTTTTTTATAACGCAGTTCCCCTCTAACAAACATTAAGTTTAAATTTATGTATAAATAAACACAGTATTTCGTTATTTTGATCGTATACAAAAAAAAAGAAAAAGTATCACAATAAACGTATACGGTATATTATTAATATTATTTCTTTAGTTATTCCGAAATAATAATATCGGTTCACAATCGTCGCTGTCAAATTGAAAATAAACACTCGTAACGACATCCACAGCATCCGCTATTTGTACGTATACATTTTTTTCTCCCCTCGTATTTCGAAACTCTGTTGAAAACGTTAGCTAACGTTAACAAAACCATATCATGTACCATATACGCCTGCTTGCGCGCCCGAGTAATGAAAAGAAAACAATTTCCGAAACGTTATGACTACCTACTATACTCTTCTCGAGTAAATGTGCGTTTACATATAGCGTTCCCTCGGTTTTTATTGCGTTATGTATTTTTTATTTCTTTTTTTTTATCAACTATACGGTGTAGAAATAAGTCGTATAAAAATAGATTTACATTAAACGCGGCGATGATGAATAATAATTATTATCGCGAACGGATATTCTCATTGCGAGAAATACACCGCAGCGCGGAGTGCGCACTTAAAAAATATTAATTTTTTTTCTTTACACGCGTCGTTCATATCTCATCACAGTGCTGCAAGTAAAAAATAAAAATAGTCTTCTGGTAAAAAGCCTGGGCCGACCCGGGTCTCCTCAGTACGGATAATGTTCGTCCTCCGACCCGTCACTATACGTACTTAATGGAAAAAATACACGTCGCAGCCTCTGATCGAGTGTCGTATTAATAATTATGCGCGTTTATATACACTGTATAGAAGAGATTTTTAATTTTTTTTTACTTCGTAGTATACGCCCGTGACACATACCGAACAGCAGTTGGTTAAAGTGGAAAATAATTGCGCGGGACACAAAAGCTTTTAATGAAAAATATTATAATCGTCGCACCCCGAACCGTTGAACCCGTTTGGAAGGTATATAATAGTTTTGCTTTGAATCCGTATACCGAAAGCAAACAGTTTACTGCGAAATATACGTTTTCGCGAACGAAAAGCGTTCAAAGTTTCGTGAAATATTGAGCGATATGAGCAAACAACACGTATATTTTATATTATGTTTACCGTTCTCGGCACTTCTGACAAGTCACTTTATTGTTCGTATACCATTATTAAGAAATTCCTTTGAGCGACAAAAACGATTCGGGCTTTTGGTATAAGAACACGCGACACTGCAGGCTTTACAAAGGGCCGCATTTTCTTGGTATATATTTACGTTTTTCCGAATAAACACATACGCGCTTTGTACAAGAAAAACGTTTAATTCCGTATTTAAATATATAAATATATAGCTAAATGGACGGAGTTTCCACCAAACGTTATTAAACCTAAAACGAAGGTATATTCGTAAATGTCGGTTTAATACTATCAGTACAGTCAGGAAAATTAAAAATTACATAAAAAAATGAAAGAAAAAAATTTATATAAAGATTTCTCGCGTTATAATAACGATTTCAATAATTTTGTAACGCAAATTAATATATTACGAACATTAAAGGAAAATGTCCACTATTTAAAAACGTGGTAAAAACAAAATGCTAATTCTTTAAAAACATATTATGTAATTAATTTATTGTCTAGTGTTTGCTACCGAAAACAAACTATGACATTGTAAAGATCGGAGCACTCCTTCTTGTAGAATTTTTGGGTACAGACATAAAGAAAAACATCGTGAAACCGATACATTCCTCTCGCTCCGCTCAGTATCTAATAAATATTCGAGCCGTTCTCCCGTTTGTTCGTGATAAAGAGTATAGGTACGCTAAACTTAAGTTTTATTTATTACGAAAAAGGGGTACGCCACGCGTTCACTTTAACCATTGCAAAAGAGACAATATAATTGGTGGGTAGGGGAGGGGCGATCGATGAGACAAATGTCCGGGACGCACGCGTAAAGCCATCACCACTCACTGTACACCACGAGACGCGCAGAGACTTTGACGTTTCGGGGGATGAGGTGGAGATGACAGGGATAAGCGAAACACGAAAAATCCATTAGGAATATTTGATCGAATTACGATAGGAACGAACGGAGTATCGTACATAAACGACGATGGCGCCGAGACACGAGAGTCAATATTTTTTATGTACTCGGTCGATGTTGTATTGAATATTCTGTTTGCTATAACAGACAAAACGGGTGTTTGCGTACGCTTTTAGCGTGTCTGTTGGTAATGTCAGCACTAAGATGGACGATGGTACGATAAACTCGACAGCAGGTCGGAGCGCGGAAAAATGACGCGATTGTGTCTGAAAGCATACGCGTCGGATCAGTGGCGTGATTAGGGCTTGGTCATTGGGGGAGAGGAAGATCAATACACTTTTTCATGTAAGAACAAATATAAAAAATTTTTTTTTGAAGTCAATTTTTTGTTTATTTGAATTTAATTCGCCCTACGAAATAATTAATTGAATTTATTTCTACCTATGAAATTCCAAAAATATCAAAAAAAAAAAAAACGTTGCAATTTATATTCATTTTTATTTTTGAAACAGTGACGTGGCCTACCCAGTTCTTCAAATTTAAATGACAATAAACGTTTTCTATACAATATGTGTCGATATGAATTTATTTCGCAACAAAATTAATAAAAAAAAAATATATGTTTTTCTGTAATGATTTCTATATACGTATGAGCCTATAAGATAATAAACGAACATTTAGTTAACTCGGTAAATACAATTTTTTTTCTCGTTTTAATTTCGGTTCTTTTTACAACTCGATCGGTGTTCGTCCTCAATTTTGAAACACTGCGAAATTCTGCACCTAATTAAAATACTTGCTGTAGGCAGTTATAATCGCACGTCAAACCCACTGTACTGTGAATAAACTCGTTTACGTATAAAATAACAGTGTATAAACGTTACGTTAAATTTCATTGGATTTATTAAAATTGTTGTTCTGGATCCGACGAGAGCCATTATCCGCACTAATTCGTTGGTCGTGGAATAGTGAGTGGCGGTTTTTTTTCTCCGCCAGTGAAAACTACAAATACACGTAGATGTACGTATGAAAATAATACAGAGCAGCAGATGCCCAACACCAATGGCGTATTTACTGGGGGTCCAGGGGTACTGGACAACCCCCAGAACCAAAAAAAAAAAAATTACTAAAGAGTCAAGATACTCAAATATATGCCGAGATAATAGTTATATAAAATACAATATACGTTAACTACAAGTACAAAATTAGTAATATTACATACTGTATAGGAATAATATTGTATATCTAACAATATAACCTATATAGGTAAAAACCAATCTTGAAAAACTATCTTATCGCGAGAAATTAACAATCGACACAGGCCGTTGATCAAATTCCGTGAACACGACGTTAAATGACGTTTTAAACGAACGGGACAGACGGCACATTATTGCCCAAGCCTCACTATACGTCTATACGGTTAAGATAAAATTTTTTTAAATAAAATGTACTTATTTGTTAAAATTATCCAAAGGTATTTTTTATTAAATACCTTATATCGATATATCCTGTTGGAATTTTCAAAAAAAAAAAATTTGGACTCCCCCCCCACAGAAAAAAGTTGAAAATACGCCGTTGCCCAACACAATTTCGTCTAACGCTTCAAGACGTTAATTCGTTTGTTTCAACGTTTTGTGAACGGAAATAATAAAAGCCCATGTGATGACAACACTCAGCATAATATTGTCTCTGGAATGTGTGTACTGACTGCAGCGCACCTACGCCACACCACATAAGACTTTCACGCACGTTGACGATGTACAGATGACTCTTCGCTATATATTCTTTTAGTAAATTTTACGTAGTCTACACCGTTAAAAACATGATCGATTAGCCAAACCGTCAACTTTTCACGAGTGTGAAAAGAAGTTATTTTTTTTGTCTCACATATGACGCACGTGACTCGTGGCCGAATAGAATTCCACCACCACAACCGCCACCGCCTCCGTTATTTTTATTCTCATTTAGTTTTTAGTTATTTTTATGGCTTTAGATTGTATTATATGTCTATGGGAGAAGTCGTACTCGGGTCTCGACGAAAATTAATAACTCGCCTATAAGTACATAGCCACACACCGGCAGAATTATCGTTCGCCAGAAACGATATTATTCCCTGCAAATTTTCCTTTATTTTTCAAACGTATTATTAGTGTTGAAAACATTCGACTGTATAATAATGTTTTTTTCTTTTCGTTTAGCTAAAAAAAAATTTAATAATTTTTTTCGAAGAAAATAAAATAATAATATTGTTGTTGGTATAATTATCGAAAAATCATTATTTCGGTGTACGGAGCCAAATCGTAAAATAAAATGTATATTATGAATAATTTACACTGTTCAAATTCGTTGAAAAAGTAAATACATTTGTTACATTGTATAAATAATCAATTATATTTTTATTTATTTAAATGAAGCCTCAATGATGTGTACGTTTGACTTTTATCTAAAATTTTTTTTTTTTTTATGGACTATTTGATTTTTCTCTCATAACTGTCTCGTTCGAAAATGACGATATGCTAGCAAACAAGGTAAAATATACATTTCAGATTCCGAGCGAATCAATTTGTTTTACAATAATGTCCCCCCACCCCTTGTACACAACTTTTCGATTAGTGCTCCAGCCTCCGATCACATTACACTCGTACCCATTTTCCAGTAATAACAATAGAGAGCTGGTTATTTTTCGATTTTCTCCATAGTTTTCAAACTCGATTTCGTCAAAATTCGTTATTGTATATTAATAATAAATAATATTACACATAATATTACGCTCAAAACCGTTTTCTTTCGAATTTATAATAATAACTAAAATCTTTATGTATATAAGTAATTCACCCAAGTGACGTCCACAACACCCGCGGCTCGCTATACTCTTTTCGAAAAAATAAATACACATATTTGTTTGTATACTCATAATTTTATTTCTCAATACAGTTATATCAGATACATAATATGTTTAAGCGCTTATAGCGCATATGTTTACAATATTTTAAGGTTGCATGTTAAAGAATTTTTTTTAGAATTAATTTTTATAAATCATATATTAATAATAATTTTTAAATTGACATTGAGATTAAATTATAAACTAATATTATCGAGACAATCATATTCGCGATATTCTGTAAACAATATATTTTACGAACAAATTGGAATTCCTTTACCAGTATAATATAAAATCTATTTTATTATATATATATATATATATATATATGTGTGTGTGTGTGTGTGTATATACAGTTTAATGATCAGAAAGCATTCAAATCGATTGACTTAATTATTGTTAAATATATAGTTTTGAAACGTTTTAAATTATTTTTATTGTTTGCAGAAAAAATTAATGTATATTCCTACTACGGTAAAAATGCTGTACAAAAAATATATTCAGAACAACAGAATAAAATATATCGACCGGCTTGTAAAGCTATAAGAAATTTAGTTGTACGCATTTTCACCAAAATAATGTTATATAATTAAAAAAAAAATTATTTTTAGAATACAATTTACTTATAATAATGTTACAGTAAATATGAATACTTACAACTATTTACGTACCCTGAACTGTGCAGTACAAGCGTACGTGTATTTTAAAAGTAATTCTTAAGTGGATTGGAAGCGGGTATTTTCACTTGCGCACACCAAACATAGTTTAGATCGACCTAGTGCAGGGGTCGGCAACCTTTTGAGAAGGAAGAGCCAAAAGTTACAATTTACAAAATTTCCCAGTTTTTAAGAGCCACTAAAATTTTTTGTTTCAATATAATGTATATGCTTATATTATATATTTGATTATCGATTTAAAATAAACGACTTTAAACACGAAATAATATGTAATCATATATAAAAAAATACAAATATTTTTAGCACAAAACATTTTCAAATGTAAAATAATATATATATTTTATATAATAAAATATTGTTTTTGATATTAAATAATTAATTTTTGCTTATGGAACTGGAGAGCCGCAACTTTAGATCGAAAGAGCCGCATGTGGCTCGCGAGCCGCAGGTTGCCGAACCCTGACCCAGTGTGATGCGTTGAGGATTGTGAAAATTAATTTTACTATAGATAGACTTTCACAGTTTTTTTTTAATTATTTTACTTTTATATCTTCGAAAATTGAATGTCAGTAAATTTTTTATTTTTTCGATTAAATTTAGAGGAATTTATGAAAAAATTAAAAATTAAAAATGTAGAAAAGTCGGTCTCGAGTAGAATTAAAATATGTTTTCAAATTTCCAATAGGAAATATCTATTTTACTATGTCTGAAACAAAAATACCCCTCACTCAAATACCCCTTAATTAAAGCATTAAAAAAAAAAAAAAAAGCAATCTACTCTACAATAAACCGAACCGATCACAATGGTTCGGTTGGTCGCCATCGATTCACTCATTGTTCATCAGATAGGCTTTTAGATGTGAGATCACCTCATAAGTGTATTTGTTCTTCGTGAGAAGTAACAATGCCTTACTATAACATGATGGGTAAACGTATTTTCGTCGAGTCATGCCCAACGCTATTGATAATAATCGGATTACGCAAAGATTAAGTATTGAACCAAAACTATACTTCACACTGAATAGGTTGAGTGTTAAAAAAAAAAAATTTTAATTTAATACGGAAGTGATGAGAGAGAAACAAAGAGAAGAACGGGAAATTACGTTTTATTAATTTGTCATTATATTTACTATTTACCCATCAAATTATTCTAATTAAATCTAACTAAACCTAATAGCCTTCCAAAATTCGCCACACCTGGATAATGGCTGATTAAAATTAATTAAAATAAACTACTAAACGAATTAAATCCTAGATAATCCTAATGATGGCGTACCTATTTTATACGGTTAAATGAAGACAAAAAAAAAAATCGATTTATTATTTGCGTATATATTATAAATAAACTTTAAAAAAAAATTTAGAATTTATACCCTTTTTGTGAAATAGCTGCTGAAAGAAAGAGAAAGAGAGAACGTTGTAGTGTTTTCGGTATATAAATTTTCGTTTTATTAATTTGTCATATTTACTATTGAAATTATTCTAATAATAAAATATTTTAATAAACTAGAAATTTTCTTTTTTTTTTTTTTATAATTTTTTCTAATTTTTTTTTATTGGGCCATAAAATTATTATAATTAAATCTAACTAAACCTAACTAAAACTTATTATCGTCCAAATTTTTCCACGCACGGAACACGCCGAGAACAGTATTTTAAACAGTTATTCAAAATTAAACGCTACTTAAAATATATATAAATTTTTTTTTTATAATTTTTCATATTTTCTATTAAACCTAAAAATTATTATTATTAAGTCTAAACACGTCTAGCTTATCCTAATAGCTTTTCAAAATTCACTTCCCTCGGCACACGCCGAGAACAGTATTTTAAACTGCTATTTAAAATTAAACGCTATTAAAAAAAAACTTATGTATATATATATATTATAATTTTTCATATTTTCTATGAAATCTTAAAATTATTATAATTAAATCTAATTAACTCTAACTAACCCTAATAACTGTCCAAAGTTATCTACGCTCGGAACAGTGTTTTAAATAGTTACTCAAAACTAAACGTTATTTAAAAAATATATAAATTTTTCATATTTTCTTTTAAAAGTGTTAAATCATTATAATTAAGTTTAACCACACCTAACTAGTATTAATCTGATACTAATCCTAATAGCCTTTCAAAATTCTCTACCCTCGAAACACGCCGAGAACAGTATTTTTAAAATGCTACTTAAAATTAAAAGCTATTAAAAAAAAAAAAATTATATAATTTTTATTTTTTTTTTTATAATTTTTTCATATTTACTGACGGCGGACTGTAAAATTATTGGAATTAAATCTAACCGTGCCTAATAGCCGTTGAAAATTTCCAAGGGTCGAAACACGGAAAGAACGGCATTTCAAACAGCTATTTAAAATTGAAAACTATTTCGGTGGAAAAAAAAGACTTGTCTGCACTATATAAACTAATCTAACCCAAACACCGTGACAATTTATCCTATATAAACTTAAAATACAATTGACATTGTAAAAATTAATTTATAGTTTAAACTCCCGCACCCCCCATTTTTTTTTTTGTGTCTGCATCGCTAACGTATGGAAAGGGAAATTGCTTTAGCATTATTTCCCAACGCAGCATTAACTTATGTGTATATACTTAACCCTACAAAATGGTTTACTACTGAATCCGTATCTGTTTAAAAATCAATATTTGTGCCGTGTCCAATGGGGAAGTATCGTTTCGTTATTCGTGTTAACGGGACCTTCTCCTGGATCCCGGTTCACGACGCGATGGCGGGCGGAAATGCGGCGATCGTCTTCGCTGATTTCGGTTGTTCGGCGATTGTGGTCGGTCAGGCGAACGTGGTTGATCCTGATCCGGCTGATTCGTCCGGTTGAGCCATTCTAGCCACTGTTCTGAATACATTCTGAACCCACGTCGTTGATTCGACGCTCGGAAGCGTGACATTTGACGAGACGACGGAGGAGGCTGATCCGGAGGCGACGGAGGAGGCTGATCCGGAGGCGACGGAGGAGGCTGATCCGGAGGCGACGGAGGCTGAATCGGTGGCGGATAATTAGGCAGTGGAGGTGTACGAGGCTGAATCGGAGGCGAATTATTCGACGGCGGCGACGGCGTAGAATAATTCGGTGACGGAATATTATAATTCGGTCGCGGCCGATTATTATTGTTGCGCACAATATCATAATTATATCGCGGCTTGTAACGCTCGTGATTGCACGTCGAACAACTCGGCGTCGGATATCTCGGCGGTGACGAATAAACCGGTGGCGAGTAAACGATTGGCGCGTAAATCGGCGGCGGATAAATTGTCGGCGAATAGCTTGGTGGCGGATAGTCCGGCGTGTGAGGTCGCATCAGCGGCGGTGTGCGCGGTGCGGACGGACTTCCCGCCGGAACCATAACGGAATATTGCCGCAGGCGCTGCTGCTGCTGCTGCTGCTGCTGCTGCTGCTGCTGCTGCTGCTGCTGCTGCTGCTGCCCCGGTCGTGACGAATACCAGACGTTTTGCGGATACGCCTGTGGCGGATAAGGCAGCCAGAAGAATTGTCCTGCGTGCGGCGGCGGCGCCGGAACGACCGGTAAACGGCCGTACGGATGCGACCGGTCCTGCTGATTGCCGAACTGTCTGCCCCGGAGCCGGCCGGCGGCGCCGTTAAAAAACCGCCCGTTTTCTCCGCCGTTCGCGCCGTTTCCGTTGGCCGCAACGTTACCGCGCCAGTTTACGTTCGGCACGGCTCGTGGCGCCGGCGCGTCCGCGAACGCGGGCTGCGACGCGCCCTGCGGCTGGCACGGCTGCGGATCGGACCCCGTGGACACGGCAGGCGTGCCGGAAATCGGGTCGTAACTGATCGACATGGCCAACGGGCTCATTTCGTACACTTTCCATTCTTCCGTCGGCCGTTCGACCGGCGATTGTGCCGGAGGCGGCGGCGTTGCCGGTGGCGATGGCGTTGACGGCGGAGGAGGGGACGCCAGTCGATCGACGGCCGGCAGTTCTTCGCCGACTTCAACGACCGACGCCGCGGCCGCGGCCGCCGCCTCGCCGCCGTCAACGCCCGGGTTGTTCGCGGAATTTTTCTCCGGCGGTTCTCCGCCATCAACGTTACCGTCGGTATCCTTTGTCATTTTGTCGCGTTCGGACCACCGACGGCTCGAGTCTTTCCTACGTGGGCCGGGGGAGACTGCGGGTGTCTTTTTCACCTGTATTCATATACAACACAACGAATGTTCAATTAGTATTCGCCGCCATTCAAGGTGCCTCCCCCGCCCCCGATATACGCGTGGATCGTCGTCGGGCCAGGTTAAGAAGAGGTCTGCGAATCGGATAATTTTTTTTTTTGGACCGTGACGAAACCACCGCGGAGGAGTAAACGCACCGGGTCAGTGATACGTTGTAACCGAACCGTAAGCGATAATACGATTTGTTTTAACAATTCCCTGTCGCAGTTGGAAAAAACACTGACTGGAAATAATGTAGTAATGAAATTGATACCGATGATTTGACTGTAAAACGCAAAATTACAAATTCAGTAGTGTCGAGTGGTTATAAGAATAATCCGTGCTCGCGGCCTAAATTATCCAATTTTCCCGGGCTATTGCGGCAATCGATTTGTGAATATTAAAATTTTACTTTCGAAAAACACCGTAGAAAATTGTTCTGAACTCCTCCGTTGAAAATTAATCAAGACGATCGAAGCTCGAAAGGCGCGTGTCACGATAAAAATAAGAACCTCGTCGCATATATACGTGTTTGCTGCTCGGAAAGTAAAACAATATTGCCGAAAATCGGGTGTATCGAGTTACAAATTTCGTGACGAAATTGTATTTCATTGTTCGTACGTGTATAACCAATAGTCAAAGTGGATCAAAATAAGTGGACGGATGCAAACAGTGTCGTGATCTCGAGTTTTGAAAGGGGGGGGGCACAAAGTTGTGAACGGTCCATATTGTAGAAAAATAAGCAAAAAAAAAGTCTTGTTTTAACAAAAGGCTCTAACTTCGGCCTAATTAAACTTTATGATGAACTGTAATTTTTATGATTGTGATAAAGTGACTTTAACATTTACTGAATGTTAACATTTTAGAAAACGAAATAGTTCTTACAAAGAAAAAAAAAATTTTAAAGATATTTTTCGAAAAAAAACTAGGCAACATAACAACTACAAAAAATAATAAAACAAAAAATTTAAAAATCCAAGAGAGATGAATAATTTTAAACAAAATAAGTGGGGGTGGTATACGCTAACTAAAAAAAAGTGGAGGGATGACATCCCCTCATATCCCCCTCGCCACTTCGACCACTGTACACAACACAATTTTCTTTCAACGGACAATTAAAACAGACAAGAAAACGAGTTTGAATATAAACTACATAAGGAATTGGTGGGGTGGTGTTCTATGTCGAGACAATTTTTCGATATGTTTTTCCACTCGTTTTCAAAAAGTCGTTCCAAATAATTATTGCCCGAACATTACTATATACTTTGGATTGTTTTCACATTCTTTGTCTTGTTGAGGAGATTTCCTCCCCCCCCCCATCCAACGTAAACGAATGAACGACACTTGAAACGGCAAGGGAATCACCAGCAAACGTTTAATAGTCCAAGATTAAAATCATAGAATTAAATACCGTGCTGCACATTTACGCGGTACATTTTAATTATTAGTAACGTAATTATATGAATATGCGAATTTATTTATGTGCGGGAGGAGGTCATCATTTTTTTTTCGTTCGTCCATTTAATTCTCTTCAAACACGTGTTCGGGTTACGAAATCCATATAAGCAGTTCACCGTTCCCACACTCTGTTGTGTCTATGTCTATTCGTATGTATACCGATTGCACGTCGAAACCAAGAATATTTTCTCGACAATTCGGATAATTTGAATTGCCGTTCAATTGCATTGGCGGATATCTGGGAGGCTTGGGGCTTAGCCCCCTATATCTCACAAAGCCCCCCAAAAAAATTATTTCGAATTATACGAATATTGTTTAGTTAAGTACTTTAATAAATATTTGTAAAATAAAAAAAAATATGACAAAAAAATTTTGAAGAAAAACAATAGGCATATAGTTTGGATATAACACACCAGTATATTGTACCCTGTATGTATGTTATTCAGAACAAATACTATTTATAGCTTTTGTGTGTGTTGATAAGATTTCGGTTGTTTGTCAATAGTTCATTATTGGACATTCAGTGTTCTCGTCTCTTATGTTATATATTATATATTAATAAATATTTTTTGAAATAGAGTAACATAATACAAAAATAATTTTTAATTGTTTATTCTAGGACTTAATGGGCATCAATAAACAAAACATAAAAGCCGAAATGACTGTTGCTAAAAATTGATTGATTAAAGGTAAAAATGATTTGTGTATAGAAGATTTAAAATCTACAATAAAAAACGAAGTATTTCCAAATTTATATAAAATACTACAAGCAGCACTAACTTTACCAGTTAGTTCTGTAACTTGTGAACGTAGTTTTTCCGTAATAATCACTGCTCGTTGAACGATCTTTAATCGTTTGTATGTTCGATTGAATCGATTATACTCGTTCAATTATTCGTTCGGAGGGAATTTTCTTATAAAGAAACAGAACTCCTTTTCTTTATAAGAATGTCGCCTCCGAACGAACAGTTGAACAAGATTAACCGATTCAATCTAACCTACAAACGATAAACTATCGATCAACAAGCAGTGATTGTTTCATGTTGGTGGTTTAAACGTCAATTCAAATTGTCCGAATTGTCGAGAAAACGTGATAATATGCGTGTTGGTATCAATGATAAGTCGGACTGATAAATTCTATTCCCCTTCCATTTTGTCGAAAACGGGTATCCTCCCAAACGAGGCGGCTACGAGGAAAACGATTTATGTGGTAACTGATAATGCGATCACGTGTAATACATAAGTTCCCGGACTTTTATAATACTGATTGAAATTCGATTTGTAAAGAAAAAATACATATATAGACACTCGTATTCCAGCGAAATACAGTTTTGTGTTTCGGTTGTCGATTTTATAAGAACATTTTAATATTTCATTGGTGTTATGAACCGTATAGAAGAGACAATTCGTTCTTTCAAATACGTTTCCGTTAAATATTCAGTGCTTGACTTGGGAAAAAAGTAGTAGAGGTACTCTAGCCATTTTTTTTAGAGAGTAGCGTCCCTAGCATTTTAATATCGCTCACATTACCGTGGGGGGGCTTTGCCCCCACGCCCCTTTTTACGATCCCCTAAGAAGCATTGATATAAAACCATAAACACGTATCATAACAAAATAACAGAATAAGGAATATGATAATTATTAAAGTACGTGAATTTATAGATAATAAATGGTTATCATTGATGGCTACTTATCAGTTATGACGTATGAGATATGAAATATCTGATATCAATACATTTTGTAAATATTTGAACATTTTCTACGCTTTATATAATATTTAATACAAAAATGATAAGTTTAGCGATTTTATAAAAATATAAAATCAAATAAAAACCCGTCTCGTGCGTTTCCTTTTAAAAAGTAGGGGTACGCTAGAATATCCAAAAAATTAGTTGATGTACTCGGCCCCCCCAAATCAAGCACTGAGTCCGTCCCCCGCGTTCCTCTTTAAAACAAAAAATAGTAGAGGTACGCTCAAATATGTGAAAAAATAAAAGGGATACTCAGTCCCCCCGCGCCCCCCCCCCAAATCAACCACTGTAAATATTATTCAGTCAGTCGCAGTGGCGTAATTATGGGATTGGGCAAGGCGAGGCCTTGTATTTGGAGGGTCTCGAAGGGGCTTTCATAAATGCAATTTGTGTATAAAAAAAATTTGTGTTTTGAAATTTACGACTTTCCGTTTTAGGGACTAAAGTGTAAAAAAAACAATAAAAATATTAAATTAGTATTTATTTATTAATGTGAATAGAACACAAATTTTGCAAAACGAATCGACGAGTTTTGGTAGCGTAATTATAGATGAGGGGGGCCAAAACTTGACGCTGCCCCGAAGCCCCAAATTCATAGTTACGCCACTGATCAGTCGTAGTGGCGTAATTAAACGTGTGTGTATATATATATTGTATGAGCATTGAGCACACGCGAAGCTCTTGCGGATTTTATAACAACCCTCTTTCTGACCCGAGGAAACTTTATTATTTTTTTTTTTTTTTATAATTTTTTCGCTATTACTATACGAACAATAATATCGTTTACAAATACTAAACGCACTCAGATCTGCGTTCGTAAATTTCTGTGAGCGGTGGGTTTGATTCCAGTCTTCTCATATAAATGTGACTATTGAAAATGATGACGAGGCACAAGTAAGATTCCCGCACACCCTTTTTCAACACAAACGGCGAGATAAGTGTCGTCCGTTGTTTTCAAGAACGATAGCAATGAAACTCGAGATGATTTGAATAAATATTTTTTTTTTATAAAGAAATTTTGATTGCAAAATTTTTTTAGAAGATTATCGGACAAAAAAATCGAGTGGGCCTAAATCCACGTTGGAATTTTTAAGGGAGGAAATAAAAAATAAAAAAAATTTCGAAACGAACCGGTTGAAAATAAAATTGTTTCGGTTTTTTTTTTGGGGCAGTGGGAGGGGCAGCGGTACCGGTGTAGCTGCGCGACGGTGTAGCTACGCGACGGTGTAGCTACGCGACGGTGTAGTGGAGACGCGTCGTTGCTATTTGCGGACGACGGCGTGTTAAAACGGATGGTCGGCGGACGGATGGTGGCGGTACCGGTGTAGCTACGCGACGGTGTAGTGGAAACGCGTCGTTATTTGTGGACGACGGTGTGTTAAAACGGGTTTGGTGGCGGACGGGTGGATGGCGGTCGGGTGGTGGCGGTATACCGGTGTAGCTACGCGACGGTGTAGTGGAGACGCGTCGTTGTGATTCGTGGACGACGACGTATTTTAACGGGTGGGTAGCGGTGGTGATGGCGTGTTAATACGGCTGGCCAGTGGCGGTGGCGGTGGTAGTGGTGGTGGTGGTGGTGGTGGTGGTGGTGGTGGTGGTGGTGACGGTGGTAGTGGTGGTGTGATTGGCGACGGCGGCGCGTTAATACGGCTGGGCGGATGGGTGGCGGCGAAGGCGGTGATTGTAGTGATGCGATCGGGGACGGCGCAGTGTAACCATGCGACCGGTGCAATAGGACGCGTTATCGTAGTAGCGGCGGGGTTTTTGGTGAACGGGTGCGGGGTGGAGAATTGGTTTCGGTGCACAGCAACAACGCGACGGTGTAGCGCGCGGTGAAGTGGAGGGGCGCGCGTCCGACAGCGAACAGGTATAACACAGTGCGGTGGGACGCGTAGAAAAGGCGGGCGGGAGGGGGGTGTGACGCGTCGCGTCACCGGCCCTCCGCACCGGAACGCGCAGGACGACGAAATACACCGAGACAGAATACATCGTACAGAATCGTATTAAGAAAACAGGAATAGGACGCCGGAAGGAAAGAAATATAAAAGGTCGCGCGGATACGTTATATTGATTAATTAATTCGCGCGAAATCGAGAAGAAACCTCGTTGGTTTATCGCGAACAGTGGCGTAAATACGGGGGGAGGACGGGCGGAAAAGATTTACACCTCCCAAAAAAAAAAAAAAAAAATTCTGTTTTTGCCATTTAAAATTTCGATATTTTCTTTCGTCGCAACATTAACAAATTAATTTTATTCTAAAAAAAAAACCAAAGAAATTAAAGAAAATAAAACAAAAATTCGTTTAAAAATTCTTTCAAGACCACCCGTCTCCATAGAAAAAATCGTATCTTCGCCACTGATCACGAACGTTAAAAATATTAAAATAATACGCTGATAACATTAGGCGCTGATCAAATACATTTCACGCGTCATAATGTCGAGCGCGACGGACGCCAAAAGGGGGGGGGGCAAAAGGGGGAGCAAAAGGGGGGGGGGGTCGGGTAAAACTTCACAACGCAGCAGCAACAACAACAACGATAAAACGTAAAACAAATGATAATAATAATAATAATAAAAAAAAATCCATGCGTACCATAATCGGTTTAGGCAGTGGCAGTCCGTTGTCTCCGTGTGGTGGTGGTGGTGGTGGTGGTGGCGGATCCTTTGGATCGTCCGGAACGTGCACCGCGCGGTGGTGGTGGTGGTGGTGGTGGTGGTGGTGGTGGTGGTGGTGGTGGTGGTGGCGGTGGTGTGGCTGACACTGGTGACGACCGTGATGGGACGACGCAGAGAGAAGAATGAGAGCGAGTGGGAAAAAATGACGCGGCGTCGGTGCACTTCTCGGCCTTATATAGCGCAGCACGTGGCGGAAAACGAACGCTCCCTGCGGCGCGCAGCGAGAATAGTGTCCCGCGAACGTGCTAGTGTAGCGAAGGCGCGGGCGAGAGGTACGCGGCCGGTGTCTACGCGTCGACACCGCCGCGCCACTGTCCATGCCTGTACGCGAGCGCGCGCCACTACCCGTCCCCCGGTACCGTCCGCTTCGTCGTAAACGCCGCACCGCACCGTCACCGAAACCCGCGCACCCATCCCACCCGACCGACCGCTCCGGCGATCACCGCCGCCGCCGCCGCCGCCGTCCTTTACGGAACGTATAACGCGTCCCGAACGCGGTCTTTCATAATCCCGGCAGTACAACGCGGTGCACTAAAGAAACGGAAAAATAAAAATATAACCGAAAATTATATTCTCGTTCGGGGCCGACACACTGCACGTTTTACGCTCTACGCGATTCAATGCGTATCGACACGAACGAAACGCTTGTTTGTACGATAGAAATAAACGTTTCTGTCTCCCCCCCCCTCCTCCTTGAACAATAGGAAATCAGTCGACAAATTTCTGACTTTGGGTGTATTCGACTTGTAAACCGGCCGAAAGACTTTTGAGTGTTGAGTGTTGTAAAAATACAATAATAATCACGTTGCGCTCGGGCAGATTCGGCGGCGCGAAAAACGGGAGTGTTGGGCGATACTGCACTGGAGGGAGGGGGGGGGCGCACCGGAAAACATGACATTTTTTTCTTTTGGGGGGCGTGCGTTTTAACGCATAAAATAGTCTAATTTAAGGCACCGTGTAATTTTTGTTACTAGCTATAGGGCAGTGGTTCCCAACCTTTTTTTATTCTACGCCCCCGTTGTAAATTTAAAAAAAAAATCTCACCCCCCCCCCACCTCTTTAAATTAGTATTTAGATGACTTACTATTTTTTTTTTTTTTTAGTGAGCCGTACAAATGAATTTTATAAAATAACTACATATTATTATATACAATTCGTTATTTCATCATCACTATATTCCCCCCTTGCAGTATCTAAATTCCCCTCCTTCGGTTGGAAACCACTGAGCAAAATATAAAAAATAAAAACGTTCAATTGAAAAAATTCCTAGTCCTCGGGACTCCGTTTATATTAAGTATTTGATTGAAAAACTCAATTTTTATCAATAAGCAAATATTACGTATTCGTACGTTTTCAGCGAAAAATATATAATTGCTTTCTTTTTTTAAAAAAGGCGAATTTCGAGTATTTCGTTTCGTTCGTGTAAACAAATTCCGCGGTAACTCGTTCCCCGAAATATAATATACAAAACAATATTATTTCAACGTTTTATTTGCAATATTCGATCGAAATACCCGTGTTTGTTCGTATACACGCGTTTCTGTGGAATTCGGGTTTTCGGTATACGCGTTTTGTACAAATGAAATATCGACGAATCGCTCGTGTATAATAAAAATACACAAAAACGCATTGCTCCTCGGTAGTGTTGTGGGACAACAGCGGGAAAGACGGCAGTTTCCCGAAAGAGAGTCCTTTTAACTGCAGGACAGTTATTCGAGACCCTTAAATCCGAGAACCGTGCAGAAAAATACGCGACGATGAAACGAGTATAAAAATATCCTTACCAGTCACGCGACGTTCGTTCTGCGAAGACTCGAAAACCGAGCGAAGCGAAACGTACAGGAAAACTTTAAACGTCGGGACGAGGCGGCCATCGATCGCGGGAATAACGACGAGAAGGCAACAACAAAAAAAAGAGGTAAGGTGGGTAAAAAAAAAAAAAATTTTTTGTAGAAGAGCCCACACGATTATAAGGCTCACTAAGTCGAAAATTAAAAAAAAAAATTTCGTCTCCTTAATTTCTGTAAAAACGTTGGACGAAAAAAAAAATATATACAATTGTCTCATCAAAAATATGCTCAAATCAGTGGCGTATTTACGGGGGGGATATGGGGGCCATATCCCCCCGGAGGTTATTTAAAACAATATTTTGATAATTTTATGAACGAAAATGAATGATATTAAATTAAATTTTGAAAAAAATAAATAAATAAATCAAATTTTGTACACAAATGACAAATGTTTGTTTACATACAACACGCGTATATAATAATATCAATATATATATGTACCTATAATGAATACAATAAAAATATTTGTTGAAATTTGTATATCACCTCCCGTGGAAAAATCCTAGATACGCTACTGGCTCAAATGGTTGTGACCGTGCGAGTGAGAAATGAAAAAAAAACCCCCCGTTTAAAAGCGAGACCTATGCGTGTATAATTATTTTTATGTAATATATGAGAATTATAGCGATTATAAAATATAGGTACAGTTGCGTAATATTTAATTTCAAGTAAACTCATTCAATATTATATTGTGTATACAGTTTTAAAATTTCAAAGTGTGCAATTTCAAACGGTTAAAATAATGTACATTTTAATTTTGTTTGGTATTTTATAAGAATTAATTAAAGATTGAATAATATCGATGAGTTTACAGTATTTTTGTATTTTAGAACTTTTTACGGAACGTTATACGTAATGTTTTGGCAGAGCCCATTTTTCACTACATTTCCCCGGCAAAACGAAGATAATAACGTGTAATTTTGGTCTAGAACACAATACGACGACGTCGTTGAACTATATTCGCTTACGGAATAATGTATACTTTACGTACAATTTTTAAATTAATAAATTATTACCAAAAAAAAACGACGTTTTTTGCGAAAACGTCAAATATACGCGAAAACCGGAATCGTGTTCGAATCGAATATATTTGGTATAAAAATTCAAAACCTGCACTACTTTATCAAAAATTCCGAAAAATGTACAATAATTCGTTATTATATATTTATAGTGTAGAATAATTTTTTTTTTTCGTGTAGTAAAAAAGTGCTCGGATGATCTCGACTGCACGATTATATAGTCAATTTACAAAACATGATTTCGTGCGTACTTAGAAAAGACGTATGAGTTTTCGAAAATATTTCTGTTCGGTTCCGACAGTGTAATTAAATGGCTTACAATTTTTACACATCATATTATATAATACGTAAATATTTTTTTAATTTAATTTAATTTTTTTTCAGTTAATAACGAGTGACCTTTATCCGTATACAAATAAACGTCGGCGTCGCACGCGATAATATTATTAGATTTGTATATCGAAAAATAACGTTGTGATTAAATTTTTATTTCGACATGTAAATGCGTGAATAAAGAAAAAAAAAATTTGTTTTGTACGCGTTTGATAAAACATATGCGTATCGTATTTTAATCAATAATACCGATAAAAACGTTAATTAACGTTAACGTATTTATCGAATATTATACACCGCGTAAACACTGCAGACTGATAACATAATATATACATGCAATTATATTTGAAAAATACTGCACAACATCGTAAACAAATGTCTAGAAAAACACCTAATTAAGTATTTTTTTTTATTTTAGACAAGTACACAATGTATGACGAAATTTTTCACGTTAACAATTTTTTTCTTTTTTACTAAAAAAAGCTATTTTAAATACGCTGTTTCGATATACAAAAGCGTATTATCTAGTCGAGACGCCCGTAATCGCTGTGACGCATAACATTAAGATCTCGTTAAAATGGCCAAACACTAATATTCAATTACTATTGAACATTATTGAAATCATAGGTTTTTCGAGGTTTTTTTTATAGTTTTTATATCGGTGCTTAGGTACGGGGTTTCGGTTAATCTCCCAAACCCAACCGAACTCATACGCGTTTTATATATTTTGTGAGAACGTCCTTAAAGTTTACGGTTCCATACCGAAAGTATCAGGACTTCATTGAACGGCATTAATGCGCAGCGACGGACTTAATGGCGCATGGAAATGGACTTTCAGTACCGTCCGGACCCCGAAGGACTCAATAACAACATTGTTCTGACTAATAAGAAAATATATATATATATTTAACAGTTTTGCCGACTGTATAATTTTATTTGTCTATTAAAAATCTTCTTTTTTTTTTAATAGTTATTTTCGCCGTTTTACTCCTTTCATCTTATATTTTTAAAGGCTCTTTACCCCGTAGTTTTTAACTGACATGTTTTACGATTTCAGATGAATCGTAATGTCACATGCTTTATGACGCGCCCGTTAAACGTCGTTGGGGTTATGAAAAGTTATATATACAAAAAGAAATACGCTGGCGTTGTATAAACAAATTTAATGTGAATTGTAACGTGTGATTATTTTTTATACCGATAAATTCAAAGTACAAAAGCACAAAAATGATAAACGATAAAAGAGATGGGTAGGTGTTACTTGATTAAAATTATATTTAATTGGATACCTTAGGCATTTTTTAATATAATATACAAAGTACAGAAGTCTAAAAATATGAAAAACAATAAAAAATAATAATAAGTAGCCGCTACTTGATTAAAATTATAATTTAATCGGATACGTTCACAATATAATATCTATTTTATTACACAGACCTTGAACTTTAATCCAAGAGGGCTGGCTATAGCACCACACCTCTTCATGAACCGTGTTTTTTAAAAACAATTTTTATTAATTTCTTCCAGGGCTCGCAAACGTTATAATAACGTTTTGATTATAACGTTATAATTACAAAATATCAATTGAAATGAATATCAAAAAACGTAACGGAAAACAATAAACACTAATTTTAAACTATCACAAATTAAAATATATCATTAAACGAAATAATTTATTAACGTTATATATCAAAATATCGAAAAACGAAAAATAGAATTACCGTTATTTTAATATTTTTTCCAATTTATTACGGAAAATATAAGCCTATGGTGTAGGTTTAATATAGTTCTATAATAAGGCTGGATTCACGTAGACGCGTAAAAATTATTCAAAGATACGTGTCTGAGAAGATGTCAGCTAGTCAGTAAAGTTTCTATTGGTAATATAATCAAAATTTTAAGAAAAATATTCTGCATTGGAATATAAAGTCAAAAAGTAAACCAAGGTTCTCACTGAAAAAATGTATAAAATCAAAAAATTAAGGATAAAAATTAGAACTTTTATAATCAATGAAGTTTAATGAAGTACATTACGTTTATGAGATTTGAAAACGTGCTATAGTCTATGGAATATAAATGAATTTATTTATTTGGAAAAAAAATCGATATTAAACCAAACATTATTATTTTTTCAAATGAGAGCCCTGATTTCTTCTGAATAAATATTAATTTTTTTGTAGATATTTCAGTTGTGTTTACAACTACATTTAAATTATATATTAATTTGATCTATATAAATAGTGTACATTTGTCACAAAGTCGTTAGTACAAAATATTCTAGATGAATGCACAACTCAAAGAATGGTCCAAATAATTTACGTAAGCCTTAGACTGTTTCAATTAATCCCGTTTATTTCGTGTTTTATATTGATATTTTGTGTTACGCACAATAATGCGTCGTGTTTAACTTTTTAAGAGGTTTAACTAGTTTTATCTAAAACCCAACATAAAATGTAGCTCGACCTCATTATGAAATCCTGAAAGTTATTTCCATATTATTATTGTATTAATTCAAAACTAATGCGCGTTACAAAACCGAATAAATTTTAAGGAGTGTTTTGTGTGATATTATTATAGTCAATAATGAACACGATTTTTTTCGTATACCGTGTAAAAAAAATTGTTTACGCACGTCGACAATTACGAAACCCCAAAACTGATAATAGCGTCTATTCTTATAAACGTACGCTTCGCGAGTAATTTGTAATAAATTTTTAATCAGAAAAAACATTTAAATTATTATTATTTTTATTTTCGATAAACGCATAATAGAAGCGCGTAGGTATTGATAACGAATGCGAAGGATTCAAAAGTTTAATTATACCCACTGACAGTAATACGAGTGTTTTGAAATAAGAATTATTGAAAATATCGCGCAACGTCAAAAAGTGATCATTTTTTTTAAATTTAATAGTTACAAAAGGTTTAACTATATTATAAAAATTAATTACAACTATTTTTTATTGATATTCCGCAATGACGTGTCAATAAATATTCATAAGAGCTAATATTAGCGGTAAGACGCTCTTGCAACCACGTATTCCTCAAGCTTCAGGTATGTCAAATGATTTAGTGTGATTATTTTTATGTACATGAGTACAAAGTACAAAAGCGTAAAAACGAAAAACGATAAAAGCGATAGATAACTGCTACGTGATTAAAATTATATATTTAATTGGATACGTTTCCATTATACACGGACCTTGTACATCATTAACTTACTTTACTTGATAATATATTATAAATGATCAATGGCGTAGCCAAGGGGAGCTATAGAGGCTATAGCTCCCCCCATGAAACGTGTTTTTTAAAATAATTTTTTATCGATTTCTTCTAATTTTTAAAATAAATATCAAATTGTTCGTAGGTACTCCAATTGTGTCTGCAATTACATTTATTTTATACTACTGTAATCTATATGTAGTACGTTTGTCACAAAGTCATCAGTGCGTCATGTCCTAGAAGAATGTATCTCAATATAAAATCATTTATTAAATCGTGTCGAAAAAAATGTGAAGAAAATAAATATTAATAAACTATAAAAATAAGTAACCTAAAGGTATCATACGACATATAGAATTAAAATAATATTCACCGTGATAAGAAAATCGTTTAATTGTATTTTGTAAAAATTAAAGTTTACTCGAAATACACTCCGTCATAAATCATAACGCTATTATATTAATATTGAAATTTTACAGAACGCAGTTTTTATACGGTTATTATTTTCTGTGTTTTTTTTTTTATTGTAATAAGATATATAATTTTATATTTATCGATAATGCTCATAGTGAACGTCTACTAATGATATCGTTTGAGTTAACATTTTAAATTTCAAGTACATCCAGTGCCGGATCTAGGGGCGGCAAGTGGGTATCCTTGCCCCGGGCGCCGTTGGTTTAAGGGCGCCTTTGGTTTAATGACACTTTTAAGTATATGAAAAATAAAAAAAGCCACAAACATAAAATCTATAATAAAATATGAATAAATTATAACATATCCTCGTGTTTCCAAATTTCCAACAAGAAAAAAAAATATTACACATTCGATATTTAAACTATTTTTGTCCGGTCTTCAACTTGAAAAAAATGTACAAAAACCACCGAAAATCGTCAATTTCTTTTCAAAAGCAGAAACCAATAAGCAATTCTAACAACTTTCAAATTAAATTATATACCTATTTTTATTTAAATGTAATAAATCTAATCAGGGTTGAGTTGTTAAAACATTATGTTTTCAAATCTTGTTTAAAACATGTTCTAAATTTAATTTAATAATAATAGCTTTTTAGTATTGAATATAATTGTTCATGTTTTATTTTTATATTTTATAAAAATCGTTCACATTTCAGACTTAAGTAGGTATTTTTGATTTTACTAATTTGATTTATAAAACGTATTGTTTAGTCATAACAGCTAATAAAAGTTTAATAAGTTGAGTGTGGGTGTCGACGGGTTGTCGACTTGCCTATACTGTTCTCTGAGACGGTCAGACGGTCAGACGGAAAATAAACTTTTTGTTTTGTATTATTCAAATATTTTGTTTTGTGTCGACACCCGGCACAACCCGTTGCTCCATAGGTATGTAAGAACGCTGCATTTTTATTAGCCCCGGGCGTCAAATGTTCTAGATCCGGCACTGAGTACATCATAGAGCAGCTAATGATTTTTCTTATAAAACGCATCGATATACATACGAACGTATAACGTTACGTAAATTTGACAATTTTTATAAAAATATTACAGAAATAGAAATATTGTATAACTTTTGAGCTTTTTCCCCCTTTGAATTCGCCACTGACTTTATAACACGGGGATAATTATATTATAGAAACCGAGGTTTGTGTAGAAATATTATAATTTTATGGTCATATACAAAGTAATGTATGCAGTAACGAAAAACGATAAAAAAAAAATTAAATATATATTATATAGTAGCTACGTCGTTAAATCGTTTTTATTATATTATTTAATTGGGTCCGTTGCCAATACTATTCGATTCGAACATTGAGCGTCACTAAAAAAATACGTCTCGCATCGCGGATTGTAAACTCAAACCGATACGGTACATAAAACCGAGACTAAATTGTAGGGCGTTATAAATGCGCGTTTTTATCGGCACGAAACAAAGTACAGAACACGTACAGACGATAAAGGAAAAAAAATGAGAGCTATATATGACGAGAAGCAGCTAAATAAAATTTGAAAAAAAAAAAAAGCAATAAATATTATATTACCTCTCTCGTATGGAACGCGAACGGCTTAATAAAGAGAGAATACTTGTACTTATATGTTACTACGTATATATTTTTATACTTCGACTATAGGGTACCTATATATAAAATAAAATAATAACCATCTACCGCGACGCGGTAAGTAATAATAATGGAAAATATTCCGAAAAGAATAATTTTTTTTTTTGAAATGTATAATAATTTCTAATATTTATTTATTTATATATAATATTATTTTAAAAACGTAATACATGCAAACAATAACATTTATTTGTTCCGGGACGACGACGACATTATATTTTTGCCCTCCCTGCGGCACGCAAAAACGAGAAAATGTTTTTTTACAATTTATTATTCGAAACAGAATAAAAGGAATGTCAAACACACCACACCCCAATACCGTTGTCTTTACCACGATCGTATACGCAGTATTCGTATCGCTTTATAAAATAGTAATTGACTAGTCCCCCAGTGCAATAACAACCCAATTTATTATCGTTTTTCAGCAGACAGCAGAAAAAACTGGAATTATTATTTTAAATATTATAATTGTTTCGAAAATTTATTTAAATTCCTTATAAGATATTTAGTTAACCGTGCGTATGTTTTTCATTTTTTTTAATAAAGTTTAATCTATTAATTTCAATTCAAATATATATATATATATATATATATATACACTGAGCGTTGTCCGGTTTCTGTCAGAAAATAGTGGTTTTATAATACTTTAAATATTTTAAAACTACAAAAAAATATATCGAGTGTTTGAAAAACACGGAATGACACGGTACACAACGTTTAATTTTAATTAAAAAAATGATTTGTATGGACTTGTAGAACTACGTTGTTCTTTTACGATTAAATACAAAATTTTTTTTATTATTAAAATATTAATGTTAATAAATAATAAAACGATAACTTGTAGACATGTAATATTTTCGAATACACATAGATAAATAGCAAGGCCGTAAAATGTTTGGGTACGTAACAAAATTTTTACCTGAAGATAATAATGGAAAATATTCCGAAAAGAATAATATATTTTTATATTTTTGTATTTTCGAATATAAAATTTGAGTGTATATAAATGGGAAAAAAAAGAAATTCAGGACAATAAACATGCAAAAGTTCCGGGGTTGTGTCGAAATTTTTCACCGGACAATTCCGTTCGTGCGTTATTTGCCTATCTAACGAATGGGATTTGTATCGTTGTCGAAACGTAAAAAAAAAAAAAAAATCTTCATCAGAAAATGAAAAAAAATCCCGATTTTTGACAAAAAGAATGAACAAGTTATAAGAATTAACGTCTAAACGTTTTTTTTTTTTTTGTGTTATAATTTATCTAAAATACGATGTAAAATCAGATTACTAAAATAACCAATAATAATCGATTGTAAAAAAATCTCCCTCGTGCAGAGTTTGACAATAAGTATCGGTGTGAGGCGGACGGACGGATCACGACGGGGATATAAGACGTTTAGAAACGTAAAAAAACGGAGTCGACCGGCTATTGCGCCGGACCTGTCTTCGATTACTATCTTAAATTTAAATCAAAATTCCAAAATAAATTAACTATTTTAATTATCGGCATATAATCCGCGCGGTGTATTTGTACTTTTATAGAAATTTTTACGAGACGATTGCGATTATCAGACGAACCCGATCGTTTTTGGTGAGGAACAAAATACAGGAATACACAGCAGGACATACACGGGATCCGTGAGAAGTTTTTTTTACGAGACGTAATAAAATACGGACATTTTAATGGTTCCGAAGAGAGTTGACAGAAAATTTATGTTAATTACGTTTATAAAACCAGTCGACGCGACTCGAATGCAAGGGTTATCTCTAACAGCCGAATACGCGCATATATTATCGTAAAGAAAGTGCGTTGCCCGTGATGTGTGTAAGTCCCGTTCACCTTGAACGCGGTGCGTCGGGTCTACGATTATGTACAGAGTGCCTCAAAACGATTTACCGATTTTAATTTTAAAAAATAAATAGCTATTATATATTTAAATTATTTATAGTTAGGATTGTAATAATTGTAGTAGATATATATTTTTTTAAATTTATATACATATATTAATAGTGGAACAATTATTTCTTTTTTTTTCAGTTACGTCGAATTCGTAGAAAGCCAGTTTCAAGAGTTTATGAACAACGTTCAAAAAAAACTTTCTAGCGATTTTTCATTTATTAAAAAAATTATTAACTATAATAGGTACGGCGCGTTTTTATAAAATTTATTTTATCGATATCGTCATGTCTGTAAATAATGACGAAATTAATATATAGGAATACGGCCGAACAAATCGTTCATAAACTCTATTTAGTCTTCGAATTCAACGCAACAAATTTAAAAAAAAAAAAATAACGTTAATTATTCTAAGTAATTCTAGTATTTAGAGAAAGAGAGAAATCGGATTTAAAAAAAAATCTTCGTTTATCGCGAAGAAGTTGTTATACAATATATTATAGTAAACAAAAAAAAAACAATGTATATTATAAAAAATAACAGTATAAATATGTATTAAAAATAGTATATATATTATAATAAATAATATATATATATATAAAGAGAAATGCCCAGACAATTTGATAATGTTTTAGAAAATAACAACTAGTATTTACTATAATTTTAATATATATTTATATTGTTATTTTTCATAATATATATTATTATTATTTTTTTTTTTTATAAGAGTATTACAATTTTTTAATTTTTAACTTATTTATAGTAGACGTTTCTGAGACACTCTGTAGATGTAGATGTATAAAATACTCGGCACACGTAACACGCTTATTTTATTGAGTGTATCTCGTCGAATAAATAAATAATTTATAATACGACGTTCGTACGACGATCAACCAGTCGTACGTATACATATATACATAACGTTTAATCAGATAATAAGCAAATACCATGTGAAAGTGTATTATAATAATATATTATTGGAGTGGACGTGAAAAAATATTATTTCGTCGAGACTACCGAATTCGATTATTATAATAATTACTGACGTCTGACTAAAATCTCGTTTGAACGCAATAACTTATACCGTCGCATAATAATTAGGTCCCGTGTTAAAAATTGTATACTAGTCGGGTCCCTACTGTAGGGACCCGACCATATCTATATCGACTATATCTATATCTATATACAGTGGAACCTCGATAAGTCGAAATTCTAGGGAAGTGATATTTTTTCGACTTATCTAAGTTTTCGACTTACTAAGGTTTTCGAGTTATCGAGGTTTAAGAAAAAATATTCGACTTAAAGGGTTTTTAAATTTATTTTATTACAAACATTATATAAATTACAGTGGGTATTATTTTTAAATGATTATTTAAATAATATGATATAAAATGTGTAAGTATAGTGTTACAATTTTACAAAAAATAATTTAAGATATTACTTTGAGTTAGGTTCTTTAATAAAATTAAAATGTAATTGTAAAAACCAATAATAAATCGTCTATATTCGGAACACGGAATGTTCGAGTTATCTATAGTTTTCCTTTCGAGTAATCGAGGTTTTCGCAAGGGAACGGCATTTATTTCGACTTATCAAGGTTTTCGACTTATCGAGGTTCTACTGTATATCTATATCTATATATATAATATATCGACTATATCCTATAGCAAAAAAAAAACACTCTTCTTCCCGTTTAACAGACTTAAGACTGTCCATCAACCGCAGTTACCAATTACGGTTAAAAATGTTTTTTCCCCTTTTTCTTGTTGTAGATAAAATTTTAAAATTTAATGTTTAATTTAATCAGACGATAATACGTGTTTGGTTGAAATCCATAAGTGATATTATTTTGGTTTGATCTTATACGATTATTTGTTCTTCCTCCCATGTGGATTTCTTATTTTATTACATAAACGTCAGTTTGAATATATATTTTTTTAATGTGTATAAATTGAAAAATATCAGGTCGAACCGAATAAAACCCGATTCGGACACATAATCGCCAGAACGCAATTCAGAAAAAATAATTTATACGGCCTGAACCAAATCGTACACAATTCATAGAACGGTAATTATTTTCGGACCCGATTCGGGTGCAAACCGAAATTCTGTAATTTTGTTTCTTCTTTATATAGACTACACGACAATTTGCCGCATTATAGCCACGCCCGAGTTACTGCGAACGAGTGCACGTAATATTTTAAATAAAAATAATCGAAAGAAAACCAGTCGTTGTTCGACTGGAAGACTCCCCCCCCCCAATAGTCTCAACAAACTAAATGTCTTGTACGCATATAATAGTATGTATATTACGATTTTAGCCGCGCAGTACAAGTAGTTTGGAGATTTTATTTATAATAATTTTAGTTCGACGTTTTTTATAATTTACAACGCGTTGTATTATTTTTCTTTATCAGGTTACTATTTGCACGTTTTTCATCATATATTTTAAAAGGCTTTTTACCCCCGTTCTTAACTGACAGTTCCATATTTTACGATTTCAGATGAATCGTAACGTTGTATGCTCTATGACGCGAACGTTAAACAGTGTTGGCGTCGTAAGAAATTTATACGAAAAATAAAAAAAAACACATTGGCATTATGTAAAAAAATTATTGCGATCGCTGTTTGTTAAACTGTTTATTGTAACGCGTGGTTATTCTTTTAATATACATACAAAATACAAAATCCTGAATATGAAAAACGATAAAAAAAATAAGTAGCCGCTACGCGTGATTAAAATTATATTATAATTTAACTGGGTACGTTCACAATATATAATATCTATTTTATTACACTGCAGACCTCGAACATGAATCCGAAGGGAGCTATATAGCATCCCTCTCATCCATATGAACCGCGTTTCTAAAAATAATTTTTTATTAATTTCTTCTAAATAAATATTTAAGTAAAATTTTTTTTTTTTTTTTTTTTTTGTAGATACTCCAATTGTGTCTGCAAAATTTTATATTATTGTTATCTTTAGGTAGAATATTTGTCAGAAATTCATAAGTTCAAAATATTCTATAGAAGAATGTACATCTCAAAAAACGGCCAAAATTATTTAATTACGTCTTAGGGCTATACAATTAATCCCGTTTGTTTCGCGTTTTATATTGATATTTTATGTCACATAATAACGCTTGTGTTTAATTTTTTTAAGCGTTTTAACTACTTTTACCCAAAACCGAACATAAAATGTAGCTCTCCCTCATCCTGTAAGTTATTTGCATACCTATATAATTACTGTGTTAATTAAAAACTAATGCGCGTCACGAAACCGAATAAATTTTAACGAGTATTTTATATTGTTGTGTTATATGGTCAATAGTGAACACGATTTTTTTCGTATACCGTGTAAAAAAAAAAACTCTTTACCCACGTCGATAATATTATGAAACAACAAAAGCGATAATAAAGCGTTTAATCATAGACGTACGCTTGGCGAGCTATTTATATAATATATTTTTGATCAGAAAAAACGTCTAATTAATATTATTTTTATGTTCGATAAACGCGCAACAGATGAGCGTATAGGCAATGATAACGAATGCGAGGGATTCAAATGTTTAATTGCCTACTGAAAGCAATACGTGTGTTTTGAAATAAAGATTATTGAAAATATTGCGCAACGTCAAAAAGCGATTGGAATTATCTTTTTTTTAAATTTAATAGTTACAAAAGGTTTAGCCGTTCCTCCGCAACGACGTTTCAATAAATATTCATAAGAGCTAATCCTACTTTTGCAGCCTCCATTTATAGTATTCCTTAAACTTAAGGTTTGTCAAGTATAGGTATACAACTCGTATTATGTGTTATAACGTCAACGTATACAAGATTATTTATTCCGAGCTAGGACAAAAGAATGTATTTGACATACTAACATAAATTCGCAATTAAATTTATAAATATACAATTTGTTAATTGAATGAAAAAAAAATCATTTCATATATATATTAAATAAACGTCTGTTATTTATGTTTGAAAAAAATTCAACGAATTATATCAAGTGAAAAGTGTCATATTTTTCCATCGGGTGTTTATTAATTTTGGGGAAACGAGATTTCGTAACCACAAACCTTCCCTGTAAAACACTTTTTTTTAACTCGCATTAATTTAAAACGCGAATTACTACACATTCTTTGACCGATCGTTCCGAAATTCCGCGTATTATTACTACCTACAGTGGAATTTTTTTTATTTTTCTTTAATGAAATAGGTTTAAAATTTGTGCTAATATTTTCGAGTTAAACATTTAATTAAGTATTATTTAAAAAACGATGACGTCGATGATGCCAATGAATATAGTTTTATTTTATTATGTTTAAATCGCGTTATAACGTTCGCGACGTATATTTACGATATTTAATCGGTAAACGGCACACTTGCCCACTATTACAAAGTAGAAAATAAAATATTTTATTATTATTATTATTATCATCATTATTATTATTATTATTATTATTATTATTATTATTATTATTATTATTATTATTATTATTATTATTATTATTATTATTATTATTATTATTATTATTATTATTATTATTATTATTATTATTATTATTATTATTATTATTATTATTATTATTATTATTATTATTATTATTATTATTATTATTATTATTATTATTATTATTATTATTATTGTTATGGTTATTGTTATCATTAAAAATATCGAAAAAATATGATGAATAATTGGATATTATGTCTTCAAATTGTTTTAATTCGAAATTACGAAATCTAAAAAAAAAATCGAAATTTATATAAAAAAACTTTATTATTAATTCGTCTTTTTTTTTTTCGTAACTCGGCGATCGCTTAAACGAAACGCGTGTATACGGAATAAAAATTCTCCCGCATCACTCGTTGCCGGCGTCAACGCGCGCGCGGCCGTTGTACCTATTAAAAAAAAAAAAATCTTTTACTCTAAATATTACACACGCGAATTGTTCGTCCGCGGCTTTAAATTTATTCTGTTCTGCCCGCGGCCGTCGAATTATTGTTTTCTCGGCCGTTTTAAATGGATTTATTTCCCCTGGGGAAATAGGAAACGATTCGCTCGAGTTTCGTACGGCTCGTTTTGTAATATCGTTTTGTTATCGCGTCGTCGTCGCGCGTTTATATTTTAAATATTCCGGTCTCGCACGCGACCGCTGCAGTAACGAAACGAGGCGGCCGGCACGCGCGTTCACCTTGACCCAGCGACCGCGGGCGGGCACCGGTTTCGTCTCGCCACCGAGAAAACGATTAAATTATTATGCAACGACGGCACTGACTGCGACACTGTACGCGGTATGACCGCGTCTAGAAAAAAAAAAACAACACTTCCGTACACTGTACGCGTACTTTTTATTTATTTTTTTTTCACACTTTGTAATATTTCCGGTTATACAACGCAAAATACCCGTAGCGTTTGACGCGTACGGGGGGAAAAAAAAAATCCGCGTCACTTTTTTTTGCGCAGCGTCCGCGGCAACGTTTTGCCGCCGCGCGTCGATTTGTCCGCATATTATAATCATATTACATATTGTATACGAATAAGTATCTTATATAAAAATTGAAAAAAAATTAATATTTATACGATTTTGGTGCCTACATTTTTTTTTTTTTTTTTTACCAACGAATATAATTTTTACGTATTAATATAATTATAAAAAAAAATATTATTATTATTATTATTATTATTATTATTATTATTATTATTATTATTATTATTATTATTATTATTATTATTATTTACTATTATTATATGTACACGAGCCCATGCTTTACTTGATTTTCCGGTAAAAATTTTTGCCCAGTGTGCGACTACTACAATAATACGCGTTAATACGACGTATTTTCACCAAAATCTTACCGTATTGAAATATTTACATAAACGTAAATTAATTTTTTTATTTCAAGTATTATTACAAACGTAATACTTGTATATATAAAAAAAAATTAAATACGTATATATAGGTACCTTATATAAAAACGAAAAAATGAATATTTATACGATATTTTGGTGTAATTTTTTTTTTTTTTTTACCATTGGATATAACTTTAAAAAAATTTAAATTTCAACATTTTTAAAAACACGCAAAAAATACAAAATTAGAAAATTATAGGCGATACCGTGTAAAACCAAACCAATCGGAAGATTATTCGAACGTATTTTTAATAATCTGTCGGATAATATTTTTTATTATATGTTATTGCATATTATGTCATAATTATTATTAACATATATATATATATATTAATATTATTATATGCCGCATTGATGAATTGACGGGTGGTCAAACGTATAACGTCAAAATGACACGCGACGAATTGATGCGCGATCAAATGACGGTACGCCCATGTTTAGACGTAATAAACGGTCTGTACGCATTAAGTATGATATGTAATAATATTTTTACACTCAATAGACGTTATAATGATTGAATAGAATGATTCGATGATTTCCTTAGACGAAAACAATACAATAGTGTTGTAACTGCGAATATGTCTCGGATAGAAGTTAAATATATCCAACTATTGAAATTTCAATTTTAGTAACGACCCCGCGCGTCGGAAAATTGTTTCCGGATTTCCTATTTTTTTAAAAAAAAAAAAAAACCCTATATTCAAAGTAGTTTATTATAATTTATTTAACGTACAAACAAAAAGTAAATAATTTATAATACGTAATTAAATTTTCTTTGAAATCAATCTTTATGCGCACGAAAATATAAAATACATAAGTATAGTTTAAAATGATATTTTCTAATTAAAAATAAAAAATTAGGGCCTACTATGGCGGTCCGGAACACGACACAACTGTAGTTTAAAATTTTTTAATTTCGAGACCGAAATCGGACGAGGAGGCCGTTTCATAATTTATACGCGTATATTTAGTATACGACCCAAAACGAAATTAATAATATTATATGTTTAAACGCGAACCCGGACGTATCGCCGCGACCGATTCGCCGCGACCGTCTTCGCCGACGGACCTATTCGCCGCCGGAAATTTCGCCGCTACCGTTTCGCCGACGGACTTTTCGCCGCGCCAAATCTTTTCATCGCTAAATTATTCGCTTAGTTTTGCTATAATTTTAGCGCTGCTGGTGATAAGTACACCGTTCTAACGAAATTAGTTTTGGTTCAGTATTTCTAAGTGGTACACCACGCCAAGGCCGCATCTGGTGGGGGAGGGGGTCCATGGGGTCCGGACCCCCCAAAAAAATTTTCAATATTATTGAAATCGCTGATTATTCTAAACATATAGGTGGGGAGGGACTTGGAAAGGATAACTTTTTGGAATCGTCATAGCACATTTAGTTTTAGTCGTAGAGCGACCAGGATACCACTGCTGAGTAGAGCGTACATCTGTGTGTATTATACTGAAAATAATCCCCCTTCGTTTTTTTGGTTTCACTATAACTCCGGTACTGCTGGTGATTGGAACACCAAACCGACGCGAAACATTTTAGTTTAGTGTCTTTTATGAGGTAGCCTACCGAGTTTGAACCCATTCGGTTTGGTAACATAGGAAATTCAAAAAAATCCTTTTTGGGTTTTGGGGCAACTTGCTGGGCGTACCTCATAAATGACACTAAACAAAAATGTTTCGCGTCGGTTTGGTGTTCCAGTCATCAACAGTGCCGGAGTTATAACGAAACCAAAAAACCGAAGGGGGGGGGTATTTTTAGTATGTTACACACAGATGTACGCTCTACTCAGCAGTGGTATCCCGGTTGCTTTACGACGAAAACTAAATGTGCAATGGCGATTCCAAAAAGTTATCCCTTCCAAGTACCCCCCTCCCCCCATAGTGTTCACTATGTTTAGAATAGTCGGCGGTTTATTTGTTAAATATCCGCCGAGGAAGCCTACAGAGTTTGAACCCACTCGGTTCGGTACATAGAAATTTCAAAAAAATCCCTTTTTGGGATTTTTGGGGCAATTTGCTGGGCGTACCTCATAAAGGACACTAAACCAAAATGTTTCGCGTCGGTTTGGTATCCCATTCACCAACAGTGCCGGAGTTGTAGCGGCGAAATGTCCGTCGGCGAAGTGTCCTAGACTCTTGAGGAGACCGGTATAGGACCGGTTGTCGTATGTCGTGTCGACTCGTCGTTGTCCGTGGCGCGGCCAATGGAAGAGTCGAAAAAGTGAAGCCGAACACAGAGCATAAATGTACGATTATAGACTACTATATATTATATACGTGCGAGAATTCTTATATTTAATATTTTCAACATTAAATGGACGAATGTGTAATATCGAAACTTGTATTTCGTCTTTCCGTCCGTTTTCAGTTCAGTTATGTCAATAGTCTCGACTAGAAAAAAACTACTGTTGAACACCGCGGTACACGGCTGTGATATAATACTATTGGAGGATGAGGGGGACAAGTAAAAATGAGAGACTACTAATCGGATACGGTGTGAAGAGACGCCCATCGTTTGTATGACAAGGCGGTGGTAAACGGACAATAATAATTGATCGCCGTGATGTGCGCGACAATAGGTATACGTATTTATACGCAATTTGTACAATTATTTTGCGCCGCCGGTGATTATTCGCGGTAAAAACGGAATATTTTTAAAATTAAGTTCCGACCCGAGCGAGTTGAGGGTGTACGAGCGAGCCTATGACTTTCGTTTCGTAATCGTAGTCGATGAAAAAATATTATTAATTATCGTTAATATAATTTAATTCAATTCGATTGGTATTTGTATATATATATATTTTTTTGGACGATTTTTTTCACGAGAATCAATTTTCCGAAGAACCTCAGTCGGCAGACTCTAATATACGATTATTATCGTTTAAAAATGTGAAAAGAACAGAATCGTCGAACACTGCAAGAAAAAAAAATTCAAAATTGGTTTCACCGAACGGAGGAGAACAGCAATAATAGCTGTAACGTATTTTTTTTTTTTTGCTCTTCCACCACACACCGATCTGTCACGTCCAGTATTCGGCGTCCCATTGTCGTTTGTTTCTTTTACAAATAGCCACGAGCCGATCGTTTCCAGGCATCTGACAAACGACGTTGCCAAACTTGCAGTGGCGGCAGAGAGGCGGCCCCAGTCCAGGCGAGACCACCCGCGAGTGGGCGTCATAACGCGTATATATACATTGTGTTTGATCGTATCGAGACCACCGCGTTCCGTACCAGTCTTTATCAAAGTGCAGGGCTATAACGCCCGGTCGTGAGCGGCAGAAGGCCCATAGAAATTTTTTGGGGACGATAGCCGAATAAGAAAGAAGCGAAAAACTATATACTCTCGGTATTTGAAACTAACATTAAACACGTACCTATATACCAAAACGATTCGACACGCTCAACGATTTCTGTTAGGTGCATTCCCGTCACGGTATTATTGTGTGAACGTGGATTCAGTGCTGTAGCGAACACCGAAAGAGAAATCGGCTGTTCGTTAACCGAACGCCGCGGCGACTCGAGACTGTTTTTTTATACAAATTCCAGCCGAACGTCAACAAGTGTGTATCTGCTGATTCGCATTAAATTTAAGTTTTAACATTTTCAATTCAAAGCATTGTTTTAATAAAAACACTTTCGAATACGATTAAATACGCGTTTTAATCGCGCTCTCGTGGAAAAGACTAATTTGAAATGTGAGTTTTTTTACTCGGGAATACGCGATACGGCGTGTTTGAATACAATAATATCGCAATAACTGCTTTTAAGGTGCACAACAGATGGAAAGTTTAAAAAAAACGTTTTTGGAGCGCGCTAGAAAATTTCCGATTCTCAAAGTGGGTGAAAGAAGTTTGAGAACCTGTGCTCTCTATACATATATACCAACGGCTACCAACCTTTTAGAGTAACACTCAGAGCCGTAGCCTGGAGGGATGAAAGGCGCCTGCACCCCGGGCGCAACATTTTAAAAGGCGCAAAATTTAAGAAATTTAAAAATAATAACACTATACATAATATAATATAATAATATTATTTTTGATTATTTTCAACGATAATTTATTCAAATCAAAAACACATATATGTAAAATTAATAATCTATTAGTCGTGTTGAAACCTGCAAAAGGCGCAATTTTAAGTTTTTGCCTAGGACGCAATATTCAGTTGCTATACGGTCCTGGACTAACACTAGACGCTTCTACGATCAATACGCGTACCACATTAAGTGCAAAACTGATTTAAGAGAGTAAAATAATTTTAAAAACGTGTCTTTTTTGTTATTGATATTTTTTTATTGTATACTGATGTTTATAAAAGTGAAAAAGATCTTAATACACAGTTACAATTTTTTTTTTTAATTAAATGTGAAAATTTTCCGTCGTTTATTTCGTACGAGAACATCAACATCAGGCTGGACGAAACTTATTTTCAACGGTGAATCACTTTGAATGTCGAGCATATACTTCGCTGTACTTATTTTGCGAACGCAGCAGTTCAGAAAATCCACTGTCACGCGAATAAATATATAGTGACAAACAGTCTTGTAAAAGATACTTTTTAAAAGTATTCAAATACAGATACCGGTACTTGTTTTTAAAAGTATTTAAAATACGTATTTAAATACTTAATAAGAAAAGTATTCGAGTATAAATACAGATACTTAGTAAAAGTATTTACAAATACTTTCAAATACTTGTAATTAAATTGTTTTTAACATTCGTTTTACTAATTACTAATGATTAGAACTAATGGAGTTCGACCTGTCGCGACCGGGGATAACACATAAATCGGTCTAATCGGGTTTACCTACATCAACTTGAACGGAAAAACCATCAGTGAACGACGATATCCACGACCAAAATAGTTTGCCAACTTATCATAAATAATTATTACGAAAAATGACGAAAATTTTGTTTCATTATTAGTTCATGTCACTAAAAAAGATTTAAAAAACGTACTTGATTTTAAATACAGGTACTTTATTTAGCATTTAGCATTTAGAATACTGCTTACAAATACTCTTATTAAAAGTATTTGAAATACGTATTTGAGTACCATAAAAGTATTTGAATACTTTTACTCGAATACTTTACAAGACCGGTGACAAATCGAATAAAAACACTGTATACAATATTACGCTTGTTTGAAAACAGACCGGTGAATTCGATTTTTGTTGACATCCGAATTGTTTTCCCTTTAAATTCCTTTTTTTCGTTGAACTGTTACAGGCGATTTTTTTTTTTTTTTGTTTATAATATGTTAATAGAATAAAAATTATAACGAAAAATTCAGTACCACAATTCGGGAACCGCTGCGGTCCACACGATTCGGTCGAGGGGTTCGTGCTTGGGGCGGTCGGTCGGTCGGGTATAGACGACGACGACGGCGCGCATTATTCCGCAGGTCGTAAATTAATATCTTTTACGATGTGGACCTTCTTTTTTTCATTATTATTATTATTATTATTTTCATTTTGTAAGCTGTTGAAGAATAACGCGCGCGTACCGTCGTCAGTGTCATGCCAAGTAAATCCACCCCGCGCCGGTCACGACGGGGCGTCATGGCGGGTCTTGTCGTGAAAAAACTATAATACACACCCGGCCGACCAACGACCGTGCCGAAAAAAAAAAGAAGAAACAAGTGCGCGTCTGATCCCTTTGTGTTCCTGGGGATTTATATAAATACAATCTCCGTCCCGAGAAACGTGCGTGTATAATGTAAAGCGTTGCGTTTGCCGGCTCCACACGTGTTGGCGCGCCCGTCCCGGCTTAGCGACATTCCTTTCGGTTCGCCGCTGCACCATTGTCGTGCACGCGTACGCGGTAAAAGGCAACACACCTGTTGTGCGTCGCAGCCGGTGGTATACGGTCGACACTCTTTTCTTTTTTTTTGGGGGGTCACGTTTTTGAAATTTTAACGTTAAGACTCGCGCGCGTACATTTCGTGTATACATAACGTGACCATTATGGTGGCCCTCAGCTTACTCATGAAATTTTTTTTTTTTGTAACACTGTTTGCCGCCATCCCCCTATTTTTTGTTAATACCTAAAAAAAAATAACAACTGCAAAATTTGAAATCAATCATTCAGTTTTAAGCCGTGCCCCCGGGCACTTGAAGTTGAGTAGTTTTGTAATATTTTACGAAAAAATCTAAACTTTGTGCTATGTATATTTTTTTTTTATTTAACCAAAAATCATTAAACAACAAATATCAGATAGAAAATTATACGAAGATCTCAAAAATGCTACTTTCGATAATATTACGTTATTTATTACTGACCATACGTCCCGCTCTGGGCGGGACAGTCCCGCTGTCCCCAAAGAACCCGAAAATGTGCCGCTTTGAAAAAAGGTGAACTGTGGCATTTTATTCCACTAAAAAAAGAGCGCGTATTTATTCATAACGACCAAAAACAATGTGTTGGTAGATATACGGTATACCTAAAGTGACCATACGTCCCGCACTGTGTTTTACTATATTTCTAGTGTTGTCATTTTACGCAAAAATTATTACGGTTACCCTATTAAAATTTACAGGTGTCCCGCTTTGAGTAAAAAAAATTATGGTCACGTTATGTATACAGTATAAATTATTTAAAAACGCGTATTACTATAATAACTTTTCCGAAGATCAATAATAATAATCGGCCGTTCCAGATGTTTTTTCACGCGATCTCCAACGTTTCGGTACCCTAATTCCAACGTAGTGAGACAAAAACGTGTTGAGGGACGCGTTACGCATAAGGTAAATTTGGGGGCCAGGAGGGGGAGGCTAAGTCCCCCAAATAATTTTTTTTAAATACGGTTTAGTTGTGGAAAGAATTGTTCAAAAAAAAAATTAATATTATAAATATATAGTAGCCCCCCAACCTCAAATTTAAAACTCAAATCGCGCCTATTGCGTTACGATAAAAACGACGGAAATTTAATTGTACAAACTATAGGCGCGTATTTACTGGGGGAAGTATAGTCCTCTTCGGCTTTTTTTTTTTTTTAAATACATATATGGTTATATGATTGCGTTTTTTATTTTATCGTTTTGTATCGGTAGGCAATAAAACAATAATATTTCTATTGGAAAACATTAAATGCCATACGTCGTTTTATAATCTTCAATTCTTCAACGCGCATTTCCGCCTGTTTAAAAATATATTTGAGAAACTCTATATGAAATAGCTATAGGAGGTATTCCAACGTTTACTTATTATGAAATGCATTTTGTGTATTTAAATATTGTTTTTAACGATCTCGCGATATTATCCATCCAATATTATCGACGAAATCGCCGAAAAATATCTACAGTCCGTTTTGTAATTTGTATGTTACGTTGAAAATTATATTACGTAAATAGAGTGTTGCAAAATAATTGTTAATCTTCCTTTTTTTTTTTTTTTCTAACATTAATTTATAGTTGAGGTGTCGAACTTAGGGACTTTTCATATTATCATTTTTTTTTCATAATAATTTAATATGTACAGGGTGTTTCTGAACTCAGTACTATAAATTCGTACACAAACTCAGTGGGGTGACCCAATGACGAAAGTTTTGAAATTTTTCTTCCATCATTAAAACTTAAGTTTTTACATATTTATTCATAGAATTTTGATATAAATGTAAAAATAAATACACCATGATATTTCCTGCAAAATCCTCATACGAATCGATATGTCACATCATTTTTGCTCATTTCTGCTCGATTTTGACGTCATAACGACTTAGGGCGTCACGAGCGTCTCGCGGGCGTTAAAATCGGGCAGAAATGAGCAAAAATGATGTGACATATCGATTTGTATGAGAATTTTGCAGGAAATATCACGGTGTATTTATTTTTACATTTATATCAAAATTCTATGAATAAAAATGTAAAAACTTAGGTTTTAATGATGGAAGAAAATTTCAAAACTCTCGTCATTGGGTCATCCCGCCGAGTGTGTGTACGAATTTGGGCGAACGTAAGTTCCCACACGAGATATAGCGGATAAAAATCACCCGTGGGTATGCATAAGTAAGTTCCCTGACGAAAAAAAAAATAAACCCGTACGTAAGTTCCCACACGAAAACAAAATATTATATCGAAAACAAATTTCCTTCCTACTTTATTCAGGCTTAGGACTGACAACTTGAACGTAGTTAAAATTTGTTTATTTTCGTATTGCATAAAAAAAGTCTAATCCAATTTTTAAATAAATCTAGTCCATAATATAACATAGAATAATATAATGTGTAGGTATAGTCCACGTATTATTTGTGTATAAAATAATAATAATGAAACAATAATTTTTGTTCGTGTCCAGATTCAAATAAAAATAAAAATTGAATTACACTTTTTTGTGTAACACAAAAACCAGTAAATTTCAAGTGTAAATTTTCTAATTTTTTTTCCTGTGAGAACTTACGTACGGGCGTATTTTTTCCGTGAAGGGACTTACATATTGTGTAACCGCTTACCTACTGTGTTTCGTGTGGGAACTTACTAAACCCCACGAATATACGGTACCGAGTTCAGAGACACTTTGTATATATATACGCCGTATACATATTATTTTTTTCTTACTTTGAACGCTTTTATATTCTGAATAACCCTAAGCGAGTTTAATGGCTTTACAACGGCGACATGAAACATTCTACCCAATAATACCCATTAACATGCGTTTGTGGAATGCACGTACTTTCGAAACTAATCGTGTTTAATGATATTCCACGTCGCCAGTAGGTCGCTGCAGGTAATGTAAACCTGTAGTTTGTCTAATGACGTTACCTGTTGACCGATCGTTTATCGTCGATTAAGACGCCATTACCCGACGAGACTAAAAGGCAATTCTACACAAAACGTATCCGCCACGACGGCGCCGTACGTATTCTGTATATATTCAATGACAAATAGCATAACGAAATTATTTTATTGCTGTATAGAGACCAGAAAAAAAAAAAAAAAGTATTTATTTTATTGAAATACGTGTATACAAAACGTTTATTGTACATAAGCATATATACACAGACTGGCTCCAGAAACAGAGCTTCTCCCCGGATATTTATTCTATTGTAGGGGTCCCGTTTTTCTAAAGGAACAAAATATTAATACGTTTAAAACGTTATTGGTATAAAATTGTGTTTTGCGTGTGTCAGTGGCGGTTTTCCTTTGGGGGGGGAGCAAGGAAGGCACCGACTCCTCTGAAAAATAGAAAAAAATATTTTTTACATTTGATCAACAAATAATATTAATTCTATAAAATAAATTATTTCTCTTTTCAATCGTACTTAATTAATTTGGAAATTTTGGACATTTTCAAGCAAAAAAAAAAAAAATGTTCAGTACATAAATATGAACGCGTCGCGCGTATTAGAAAAATAAGGATTTTAACGTCCGCCGCCGATCGCTGCTATTCCCCAATTAATATTACTTTCGTACTATGAACACTACAAATGGAGGCGTCAGACGCAGTCGCCTACCGTGGTGTTGTAGTGTATATACTATAATACACACGTTAAATCATTTGAACGATGCATGCGTTTCACTGGACCGTGAGGCGACAATTATTGTCGCCTCTCTCGACCAAATCTGTGTACATTGTGAACCGCGCGGCGCAGTCCGTGTGTCACTCCTTATCACAAATACGCTTGTTATCAATCAATGACTGTGTGGCGTATCTCCTTTACGCACATACATCAGTGTTGCCATAACGATAATCGTCGTCATTTCGGTACTGTAATGATGCGATTATGTGTTGCCCCCTCAAAAAAAAAAAATTATTGTCAAAACCGCTACATTTGTATGTATGTACGTATACTAGGGTTGCCAACTGTTCAAATGTAAAATGTAGGAGAGTGCCGGCATTACGTTTTGCCGAAATCCTGACTCTTGGGGCGCAAAAAAAAAAAAATTCATCAACACTTTTACTAATTTCCCAATCGAATTTCCCTCTTCCGCTGACCGTCATAGCATTTTTTTGGCAATTTCTTTTTTAAAACACTTTTTTTTTTCAGAGACCTTAAAATATAAAGGTATTAAAATGTAGGGTTGTCCTACATAAAGTTTAAAGCGTTTTTGGACTGTCCTGTCCAACGTAGGACAATTGGCAACCCTAACGTATACAAGTAAATCGTAAGTGAGTGTGTGTATTTGTACGTATACGTTTACGTGTGTGTATGTGTACGTGTAAATGGGCGTGTGCCGATGCGGGTTACACCGCGGACATATTAATAATATGTTTGAGCGATATTGACGGGCCCACCATATACCGTCATTGTTTAGTTATTTTTAATTAAATATCGTCCAGTGTTTGATAATTTACGTATTTGTTCACAAATATAATGTACAAAGAGTTATTAAATGTCATAAAATTAATTTTCTTTACATATACGTAAATGAGTGAAATATTGCAAAATATTAATTAATGTAAAATAAGTAGAAATTAAAAAAAAAAAATTATGTACATCACGAACGTGATTAATTTAAACCGTTTTTTTTTTCCACAATTTCATTCAAAATACTTCGAGAAAAATTTCAATTGAGAAATGTCAAAATAAGACTGTGTAAATGATAAAATTTACATACGATTTCGAATTATTATTCTATGAGCTATACATAACGAACAATAATTGAATGTTTAATGCGAAAATTGTTTAAATAATGGTACTTACTTTTTTTTTTTTTGTTGTATTAAACGCGAACCGCCATAACCAATCGCTAAAACGTCGCGATGGAATTAAAAATTCTAAACTAGTATTTAACGCCTGTGCGTATAAAAAATTTTTACGCAGACATTTGTGTATTGAATTGACGACAAGTATTAATATTCGGATTTCGCTCTTTGTCGACCGTCAGTAAAATATGATATTCGAATTTGTTTCACACCCGAATATACCTTGTATAGGTATATTCTATAAATTGCTTCGAGTATACGCAACTATTTGTTCTAACGCCGTATTCTACCCATTATGTATGCAGCGATTAATATAATATTTACCGTAACCGTACTGCAGTACTACACTACTGCTATAATACAACACAAGGCCGTAGCCAGGGGGGTTTCGGGTTCCCCCCGAAATTTTTTTTTCAAATAAAATTTAATTATTTTAAATATATATTAAATTTGAAATTTGTACACGTGTAGATTTATAGATCGCACAGTACGGCATACCCTTGACAAAATAGATATTTTGTCACGGGTTTACCTATCTAAAATTGAGTAAAAATGTAAAATAATGTAACTATACCTAAATAAAAGAAATGCCATGTACTTAATTTAAATAATAATTTCATAAATTCATACTATATTGAAAATATTTATGTTTTTTAAAATTTTTCAGTCAAAAAAAAATTTATATTCTCAACCCCCCCCAAAAAAAAAAAATTTTGGCTGGCTACGGCCTTGATACAACACATGACTCGACACGTAACGAAACGATTTTCAATAAATCTGTGCGACCGTGTAATGTAAATATATATATATACATATAATATACACCAAATACCGTTTGTACTGCGTGATACACATATACACATTTGTTTTGTAACGCAATTAATGTTTTTTTTTAAATATAAGGAACGACATACAGGATAGGTGACCGAAAATTGTGAAAAAAAAAACGATTTGAACGTGTGAAATACGATTAGTGATTAATTGTGATATATTACGTAATAAAAATATGCATATTGCAATAGCTGGTGATGATAACATTATAAAATAGTTAAAGAGAAATAATTGGATTCTCGTGAAATTTTTTATATAAGCAAAAAAAAAATGAAAAAAAAAAATATAGATCCGTATACAATAATAATTTTTCCCGTTTCAATAACGGTTTTCCCGGTAACGGCTGGCACGACGACGTTGGTTGCCGCCTCGCACGCCACGTCCGCGTCTGCCTCTTCTTCCCGGTTCCGTGGCGGCGTACTGATGACCACCTTGACGGCCGCCGTTCCGCCACGGTTGGTCCACATACGGGCCACCTGTACACGCACGGTAACGGACGAAAGACTAATATCATTATCGGACCAATTATTATACTAACCGGTGTCACCACCGCGTTATTCTTACCGAGTACCGACACGTTTTCAACGGCCACGCCGTGGCTGCGACGATAATCGATCACCGTTTCGCGCGACATCCTATTGATTTGCATCAAATAAGCGTCGTCTCCTCTTCCGGCAAACCACTGTTGACCGTCGATATTTCCCGTGTCGGTCAACGGTCGACCGTCGTCGTGCGGCACGTGCACGTCAATAACGCAGTCCTGTCCGGCGAAATCTGTAAAACGGAAAATATATTTTAACCTCGGAACGGAACGCGCGAGTAAAAAAAAAAATGGAAACCGTATTCGCGTTAGGTACTTACCTCCGTCAAAACTGATGACGAAATTGTGTTCTACAGTGGTATACCACACGCCTCGCGGATCGAACACTTGATTGGTAACGTTGATCGTGATCGATTCGAATGGAGCGGGCGAGGGCGGGCCCACAGCGATTTGGTTAAAACGCCAGTCGTCCATCATCGTTTGCAGCAGAGAATATATTATAGTGTAAAGAAATCCGGAGGTAAGACCGTATAAGACCGTGAAAAGTGTACGGCCGGGCGGTTTGCTACGAATGCCGTGTACTGCGCGGAGAGACGCCGCGTATGGCCCGTCGAATAAACCCCGTGTACCCCCTCCGCCGAGCGATAACGTTGCGGACGCGGCGAACGAACGGACGCACCGCGAAGGAGCGGACGCCACCTGGGGGGCGGTCCGAGAACCGGTCGCTGTCGTCTGCGGGACCGTTGCGAGTGTTAGAGGCGCGTGCGCCGCGCGGGACGTCCCCGTATCACGCGCGGACCCCGCGTGTGCATCACGTACGTATGCCGGCGGCGGCGTTCCGATAAATTATTATTATTATTATCGTTCGTCCGCCGCGCGGGGACGTTTTTATTTCTATTCTTTTCTATACAAAAACCTTGTACTCGGAATGCGTGTAGGTACGCGCCGCACCAAATTGGTGAGTATTATTATTATTAATTTGTTTATTATTTATTATTTTTATAATTATTATTATTATTATTATTATTATTATTATTATTATTATTATTATTATTATTATTATTATTATTATTATTATTATTATTATTATTATTATTATTATTATTATTATTATTATTATTATTATTATTATTATTATTATTATTATTATTATTATTATTATTATTATTATTATTATTATTATTATTATTATTATTTGAATTATTATCATCACTATCATCAAATTGGCACTATAATAGTACGGTATTATTTTTCTGTTTTATTCTTCAGTGAAAATTACTGTACAAGGAATCGCCTCGCGGTTTTCTGAAAACTCATCAATTATTCATACCCTGCATTTGGAATACGGTTGATGATGCTGTCAGTGAGTACGTACATATTTCGGTATTCAGTGTAATAATAATAATAATAATAATAATAATAATAATAATAATAATAATAATAATAATAATAATAATAATAATAATAATAATAATAATAATAATAATAATAATAATAATATAATAATAATAATAATACTTTATTAGTAAAAATATTTTTAAAAAATTCATATAGATAGCAAATGTTATGAATATTACAGAAATATGGAATTAAATTTCAATGATTAAATTTATTAATATTAATATATTAATAGAAATACAGTAGCAATATACAGTGCTAGCTGAGCCGGCAAACGTTGTTTTGCCAAAAAGTTAAATTTTAAAAATTTTAAAAAAAGGGTTTTTCCAAAATTTTTTTTCGTGAAAATCTTCTCTTGGCAATTACGAACAATTAAAAAAATTTGAGCCAAATCGGCCCAGCCGTTCTCAACTGATGAATTGTTATAAATTTTTGGCTCCATTTTTATCTATATAGATTCCTATAGTTTCATACGTAAACGCACAGAGCCGCCTTAAGGTCATGTGAGGCCCAAGGGCCCAAAATATTTAGGGCCTTTAAATACTATTTTTTTTTCTAAACACATAATATATTATATAGGCTATTAAAATTATACTTTATTAATCAAAATGAAAATGCCAATTTTTATTATAATTTTCGTTACTTTATTGTTTATTTCAAAATGCTAATATTTTAAAATTTAAATATTTTTTTAAATATATAGGTATAAAAAAATAATAATAACAATATATGGTATTTTGTAAATAAAGTGGGGGCTCTTAGAATTTGGGGCCCAGGGCCCGGGCCCTCCAGGCCCATGTCTTAAGACGGCACTGTTTACGTATATTTTAATATACCATATTATTTTAAACTTTATAGTACGCCTATTATTTCAATCATAACTAAACTTTCCCTAGTGAATTTTGTTGACGTAATACTGGCAAATCAATATACGCAACGAAAAATAGATGGTGTAAAAATAGATAATAAGTGATTTCGTCCACAACGTTTGCATATAGTTTAAAAACAACAATTCACTGTGTTTTTCCGCGTCTTTCGATCAATTAAATTTTTTCCGTATAATTCCTATTCTACGAACAATAAAGCAAGTAATAATACTTTTTTTATTTTTATTAGAAAAAACCACGCAATCTGTGCGAAAACGGTACGATGAGTACAATTAAACGGATTTACATATATATTAAAGGACTTGAGAAAAAAACCACTCGTTGGCTGTACTCCCACTGACCTTTTTTTCATTATTAATAATTCAATTGGGTAAGGTCTCTGCATCACGATTTTTTTTTTTTTTGGTAGCAAAGAGGGGTTTATGGAAGTTTGAGAGAATAAGGATTTTTAATAAACGGATTTCAATGACTTCGTACGCCGCTGTCGCTAACATTTTTATATAACGGATTATAACGGTTTGTTTAACTGTAGGTGATGTGTATAAAACTCTATAAACTGTATCATTAGAAATGTACTGCAGAATAGGGTTTTACAGACGTCGCGTAAAATTTTAGATCGATGAGTTTGGATTTTATTCGTATCTGATGTTTCGGCAGCATCCCAGAGTTCTATTCCATAACAAGTCCACACAGATTACTTTAATAACGAGTACACTATAACGCAGTGGTGTAGCCAGGATTTTTATTTGGGGGGGGGGGGCTGAGGCTAAAAATTAATTTATTTACATGTTATAGACGGTACCCACTAAAAAACTGATTATCTTTTCATTTCGGGGGACCCGGCTGCAGCCCCATCATCCCACCTGGCTACGCCACTGTTATAACGTTATTTACTTGCCATACGTTTTGATTATTATATTAATTAAACAGATTGATAGTAATATAACGTTTTAATCGTTTATCGTTTGTCCTTATCCGTTTCAATTGCGTTTAATAATATAAATCGTTTTTTTTTTTTTATAATATATATATAAACTTTCCGTCGTAATAACGTAAAATAAATACGTGTTCTCGTGTATTTATTAATTAAAAGTAAAATTTATAATTTTTTCGTTTATCGCTTTTTAAAATTAGGATTATTTTGTTGTAAAATATACGTGGCTTGTTAATTTTTTTTTTCGGGAGTTGCTATATTCCGCGGAGCCTTAATTACAATTTATGTCCGTCGTGTACGCTTTTTAATTACATTTTTTTTACAATATTATAGTCTAAATGACGCGAAAAATGATGTGGTTTTTTAAAAAAATGTATTTTGTTTATAAACGCTTTTTTTGCGTTGAAAGGAGTTTGACGCGTTAACGTTTCGATAGCAAATTTTTATCTATGTAATAGTTGATACTTTCGACATGCTTTTCGTTCCCCCCACTTTTTAGTTTTTTTAAGCGCACGAAAAAAACTATGAAAAAACTAGACAATTAAAAACAACTCGAAAATAGCAAAACACCCCCCACACTCACTAAAAAATGTTTGACGTTTTTGTTTTGGACAAGTTTTTTTTTTTTTTTTAACAACACAAAATCGTACACAAACTTAGACGTACGTTAATCGTATTCATTAGTATTATTAATTAATTACATTCGATTAACATTATAATACAAACCGCGCGTATTGTGTATTTAAGATAACCTTGACGTGAATTTACCGTCTGGCGGGCGAACTATGAACTGTGCAGCGGTCCTCCGGCGAACAATTTCCATTCCTTCGACCATATAGCCTAATGATTATTGATAATCCAACATTGTCGGCAACCGGTACGTGTACAGTTGTTCAACAAACCCCGTCGTGTGCGTACGTCTGGAACAACGTCCGAATCTTATTTTTTTTTTCCCCGTAAGCGGTTTGTGTGTTTTTTTTTAAATTTAAAATGTTATCCGTGTCGAAATTGAACGCTACGTTTTGCAACGAAGAAAAGACGGTGCAATTCATGCAAGAACACGGTCTCTTACCGTCGGACGGAGAAATAGCGCACTGCAAGAAATGTCACGGTGAGACCAAAATCTATTACAGAACGAAAACATTGAAATCGAAGAAAAAACGTAAAATACCGACGGTGAGGTGCGTGGTCCGGGGCTGTCAAACGTATCATTCCATACGCGAGTATAATAAATTTTTCACCAGCGTCGGCTCGAACGACCGGTGCAGTTCGAACTTAAAGCTCGGGGCGATTCTACAGATCCTTCTTTACTGGTGCTTGGACCACACCGTCGAGTCAGCCGCAACGAATACCAAACGGTCTCAGGACACCGTCGCTCACTGGTTCAGAATGTGCAGAAAAATATGCGTCGATCTTTTCAATAAGCGCACACGCATGGGCGGGCCGGGCGCGCTCATTCGGATAGACGAAATCCTGCTAAAAAAAGAAAAGAAACGACAAGAACGGCCTGCAACTGATGACACCGGAAACGAGCCGAATTCGTTAGCGACCACGGGAATCGACGGGCCGCGGATTTTTTGTATGACTCTGAGAAAAGACGAGATCGTGCCCGAGCAACGGTTTTTCTTCGTTAAACAAAACGATTGCGCTACGCTCACGTCCGTAATAAAAAATGAAATTTCGCCCGGCACGACTATTCTGTCGGACAATTGGGAATCTTGCGCGTACCTTGAAGCGCTCGGATACGATTGTTCAATGTTATACGATCCGGAGTACGACCCGAACACCGGCATGAGTCCGAAATCGGTAAAGGAGATCTATCCAGTTTTAAAAATGAAAAACATACGCCAAACGTACAGTACCAAACGGAAATCGTTACAGAGTCAATTGGCCGAAGCGTGGTACAGATCTACGATCGACAAACGCGAGAACTCGTTAATTATTCTTTTACGTCATATTAAAAATATTTATCGCGAATGAAATAACTGTCACTGTTCTATCGATACGCGTAAAAATTTAAATATTTTAAATATATATAAAATAACAGTAGTACGTATATTAGCTGCAACAATTATTATAGTTTTTAAATTTAGATTGAAAATAACCCATCAACGATTTTTAAATATTATCATGTCAATAAAATGTTTTTTTTTTTATTACATTCGTTGAATAATAACAATTTATTGTGTCCGTCAGTCGAAAACTCGTAAAAACAAATGTCGTGGAAAGGTCGTTATATATAAATAATATGTAAAAAGTATATTTAAAACACAATCATTTGAATTGTTTAAAAAATTGTACAACATAAGTTTTCAAATTTTTTATGCTTGTTTAATTTCTGCGAATACAACGATAAATGTTTAACGACTTTACTTCTCGAAATAGAGTCAAAATGTCACTAACAACAATAATGTTAACATTCATTTGGAATATAATGATCTAGAAAAAAAAAAAAAAAGATTCATACGATTAATGACGTAGTCTCGATAATAATATTAATAATTGTTTTTGTAGCGTTCGTATTTCGATAGATAAATGTTATAAATACGCGTATTAATATATGTATTAAAATCGTCTGAATTCAACATTGAATATAAAAATATAGTTTATTTCGTTTTAATTAACACGTTGTTATACATTTTGTTGGATATCATATATACCTACTACATTAAATTATTGTAATAATGGGTTATCGAAATTAACTCGATAAAAAAAAAAACATTTTTCAGTTCATAATAAACTGGATTGGTTTGTATCCTGTATCATTAGCACAATAACGATGTATTAATAGTACAAAATATATACTCTGAACGCGATAAAACGCTGTTACATGTAAGTAAATTCACCCTACGCCTTGTGTAAAAAAGGGCAAAATAAATTATGAAAAGGTCATCTGCCGGCGCGCCGAGAACAGATAACGTTATATAGGCCACCCGGCGTATCGCTCAACTGGTTAAATGCAATTATCCACGTACACCGCCGTCTCGAATTCAAGTTTCCTGTATCGTTGATTATTATTACAATCTTTAAGAAATTTCTAATCTTCAACATTTACCAGAATCGGAGAATATTCAACTGTTCAAGGTAAGATACGTACGTTATACTACGACACTGCAGTATTACTGAAATACAACAATAACAAATACTTCACGAGACCCTGGAAATTACAACACTTTTGTTTCAAAATAAAAATTAAGAATAATAACTCAATAATAGTTTTTTAACATAACGTGTTTTACTCCGTTCGCAACGGTATATATACATTTAATTGCAAACCAATTTTTTTCTAATTTTATAGTGCAAATTTTCTGAATACTGCAGTGTAATATTTTTTAATGTGAGCAAAAATGTTATAAACGTAATAAATAAAATAAATTGAGCGTCAGGTGAAAAAAAAGCCGCAGGAAACGATAATTTCTAGACATACAAGGATTTTTTTTAAACCCGTATAAAATTATTTATTTTAATTTCTAATTAGACAGCTTCGATTAAGTTAAATTATTTATTTGGCATTTGAAATATTGACAAAATACATATAAGTAATTTAACTCATACATTTTCATATAAATTCAACTTGATTAATTATTAATTTTACAACATGTTACTTATATACGTTATTTTACAATATTATTAAAATAAGCGTATAGTTTTATTTTTTATTTTTTTATAAGTATACCGTTTAAACGTAAACTATATAAATATGTACAATTTCAAGTACAAAAATAATATTATACAGCCAACAAAATGTCAAGATGTTGCGGAAGACGATAACAAAAAAAATTAATAATTACGCCTGGCCATTTAATTAATCTACTCCTATATAAATCAGTACAAATCAACATGAAATATTATTTGACGAATACATATATAATATTAATGTATTATCATAATTTCGAGAAAAAATCAAATATAAAATGTGAAATGCGTTTAAGATTTTTCATTTGTAATGGATTCCATGTGATGTACGAATAAGATTGAATATTATCTTTAAATAAATTGTTTTGAAAGACAACGTATAATAATGTAAGGGGGAGATAATATTGATTTTTTCGGTAACCTATAGCAACCCCGGATTTTCGCGTCGTTTCCAGGACCCTGCAAAACCACCCGACACCCGCGGATATTCGCTGCACTGTCACAGACTTCCAACCGTTGAAGGTAACCGCGTTCGATTAGAGTCCAAAACAAATTTTCCTAATTCGATTTTTCATCAACCTCGACGAAGTATCCGCGCATTAACACATGTGAACGACAGTTTTCTTTTTATTGTCAAAAGAATCTTTTCGACAAGTGACCCGGCAGTGCGTGGGTATTAAGGACAAAGTGTATCTACACTCGCGCCCAGGAAACAAACGCTCTACAAGGTAAAACGATATGAAATTAGCGTTAAAAAAAAATACGATATTACACTTATATGCGTTAAACGCGGAGTAGTAATTGATTAGTGGTTTAGTGTATAATTTAAGGCTGAGCGATTTTTTCTTTTAACTCTAACAAAAATATCAAAGTTAAATTGAAAGTCATTAATAATATTTTTGACGTTAGACATCCCCCAGCGACGTACAAAGGAAATATATTATTATACAAAGTGTCGGGTATAGTAACGTAATGTAGTCAATGGTTAAGTACCCTAACTTCGTTACTTTTGTAGTCACGTAATAGTAAATAAATTACTTTTCGTATAACGTATTTGTAAAGTGTAATTACCTACAGTAATTATTCGGTAATTTTATAAAATAACGAGTTATTTTAATGCATATAACGTCAATAGCTTCTGTTATAATTCCTGTGAAATGAAAAAATAATTTTTAAAATTTACATAACGAACGAGTATGTTTGAGATCATAATTATTACGGTTGCATTCTTCCTATTGCGTTTTATTTATTATTATTTTATGCGCTTGCTATCTACATACGCGTGTCGAAATACTATAAAATACCTAAATAAAGCACCTCCTATAATAACCAACTTACAACATTAATATAATAGTGTAGGAGGTATTTTATAAAGTAGAAAATACGTTATTTAATATTTACCCAATAACAATTTGTTTAATTTTATAAATACCTCGATATTTTTCCGCCCTTTTTACCGGCATGTATTTACAACTGTCAATAATCTAACATGTTAGTTTAGTATTTTCTACTGCAGTAGCACGCCACAATTGGTAATTTTTTGGACAATTTAGGCTGATTGATTATACTTGTTTTGCACAACTTGTAGGTTTTCTATAATAAAACGTTATAAGTAGTACTAAAATATAATCGTATATAAAAAACATTTTTCTAAACGTATACGAAGTAAGCGAGTAAAAATCTTTACGTATTATCACCGTAACTGCCGGAAACTTGCATTGGTTTATTTATTAATAATCGCTTAGGTAATATACATAACGAAACTTTGGAAAACTGTATTCGTATAACTATAGGCATATAAAAATATAGGTTACATAATCGAAAACTATAAAAAACAGTCCATAATCGGCCGCGAGAATATTGAAAACATTTAAAATAAATACATCTACGGGCTACGGGCCAACTTAACACATTTAACATTTATTTATTGACAACGATAGAGGTTAACACGTTTGACATATGAGTGCTTACACCTTATTTCCAATAATAAACCTGATAAAAAAAAGATTTTTTTTTCCACGCAAAAAAAATACAGTTTGTATACAACACAAATTTTCGATAAAGGTGACTAGTCAATTAAGTATATTAATTTGTAGTGAATTATATCGGTATTGATCAAATTTAGGATCCAATTTTGAATAATCCTCGTGAAATTATATATAATAACTTGAATAAACAAATTGAAAATATCCCCTGTATTATATTATATTAAAATTTTCCAAATTTTTTACTTTTACATGTTATAAAATAAATAAGTTAGGTACAGGTAAGAAAGAGAAAAAAAGAAAGTAAAGGAATAATTTTTTTCATATCGATGCATTTTTTCGGTAAACTAATTTGTATGATGTTTTCGTAAACTAACCACTTGATGCGTCTTATAGTTAAAATAGTCCTATAAAATATATCGGATCCGCTTATACAACAAAGAAGAAGAAAAAATATTTATCATTCGTATTTTTAAAGAATGTTTTTTGTCTGTACACGGCGTGTGAGAAACGTAGATAGTTACCTATTAAAAAACACTGCAAGGGTGTTCACTAAGCAGCCATTGACTGGTTGGCGTTCATTCCAAAAGCAAAAAAAAACCCGAAAAAACTAGTTTTATATATTCGACCAAATTTAAATAAAATACTCGTATAAAATATTCCAGCATTTAAGGTGGTTATACAAGTTTTTTTTTATTAGTGCGTGAAAACCACGGACCATTCGAAATCGACAAAGAAAATAACATAACGAAATTCAAATAATATCCACTATAGGTACACTACAAACGATTTTAAACGATGTGATTTATCCAAATAAGAATAAATTAACTTTTAATAATATTATATCCATAATTCAGTCAGTTTTATATACGCATACAATCATATTTAGCACTACCCGCAGGATTCGTTAAGCGTGTATAATATATAATATCATGCGATGTATTAATATGTTATAAACTATGAAGAAATATTATTTATTCGAGTTTTTTTTGTTCACAAAGTTACAATAATTCCTCGGAGTTTCGGCAATGACTGTGAGTGCAGTGTACACAATATTTTCCTATTTTTTTTTTGTCGTCTTTTGGAGAACAAAATATGAGACGCGACAGTGGCGAGAAACCCCTCAAAATTATTGTATTTTTTATGGAACGTTTTCGTTCAACAATAGAATTGTAAAATTTACTTTGATTCGATGATAATAAATCCGAAAAATACTCGTACGCGGTAATATTATGTTTCACCGTGTGTGGTCGCGCTACATCGAGAGGAAAAATATCATTACGTTTATGTAACCTTTGTTCGGTCAGACAAACCTTTGCCATTCCAAAACGTAAAAGAAGAAATAATCGAGCCGATATAAAATAAACACATTCCTTACAAATGTTAGTAAAAAAATTTTTACCTCACACATTGTAATTCGTAAATATAATTAAACAATAAATTGCATTGGATTAATTAAATAGGAATATGTGTAGATATATATATTATATATCGATTTAAGAAAAATTAATAATTTACAGAAATATAGAAATGGATAACTCGGAATAGTAGAATTAATGAATAAAACTGTAAAATATTTGAAATTTTTAATTATACTCATTACAAAAATAAATAGGATCTGTAATATTATCTATATAATATTATACTATTCATATACAATAATAATTGTAAATCTAAATACAGTATTTATATTTTTCATTTACCACGTCCAAAAGAAAACAAGAATTTTGTTTAATAATTTATTTTTATGACCGCGCGTCATGAACAGTTCTTTTTAATAACGAATTCTAGGGACGGAGGGGGACGACGATTAATATCACCGACTGTTTAAAAAATAATTGAAAATCAGAACGCCACAGCTAACAATGGAAAGAATCATGTAAAAATATTGTTAGAGTAGATAAATAGAGTAGATTCGCATCTTCTTATATACATAATATATAATCGTATATTTCCCCGCAACTCGATGTTGGCCCCTTATAGTACTATCTCTTTCGACATTATTGGGCTTGGGAAATAAATATTTTTTCCTGAACAAAAAAAAAAACCTCAAGTATATTTTACATAGTAGGTAATAAAATATTTTGCTTTTTAAGTTTTCTTATTGTCTGCGTAACAGTATATTCTATCAAATATAAATGGACGTTTATGTGGCCTTGTGGGTTATAGGAAAACGTTATTTATTTTACGGGATGCATCCCATAATGGTGGAAAAAGTTTGGGCTCCACTAAATAAAGGTATTTCAGTTATATTTCGTTTATCTACTTATTTTAAGTTTCCAGGTACGAATAGTATAATGTCTGTCGTGTCCGCCCTTACAATTCGTTGATATATTAGTCACCAACATTCATAATGTGTAGTAATATAAATATATGTATATAATTTTTTTTTTATAACACTCACGTTTTTTTTATCCGACAAGCGTCTTATCCGGTATATTCTTGTATTTGACACATCTGATGGCATTTTGTCCGTGCACGGTTGTTCTTTGAACCCTACAACTGGATATTGGTATTGTTCGAGACAGCCGTGTGAATATTTTCGACGTCTTTCCCCGCTGTTTGTTCGGCATAGTCCGTATTGATTTTTGTCCGTGAACATTTTGTACAGGGTCGGCCTGGCCATGGCCGCTAGGCCGCGAATGCGGCCGGGGCCCCATCTTTTTTTTTTTATACCAATATTTTTGAACACCATGTCTCCACCAGTTTTGAAATCTTTACCTTGTATTATTATAATGTATAAAAAAATAATGCAAAAATTGATTTGAGGAGGACAGCGGTTCGAACCCCGAACCTTACACGTCAAATGGTGGAAACACGGTAAAATTGTCAAATTTCAAATTCTTTTAACTTAAAAATTAAATCCAACCACCAAATTCTAACTTCACCATAGATTCTTTTATTAATCTGTATTAACTCTATATGGAAACAGAAGGCGCAAGTCCAACAAAAAAAAAAAAATTAATTTTTTTCATAAGTGGCCCGGAAAAATCTTATTTGCCCGGTAAGAATTTTAGAGTCACTCCGCCCTTGGATCTGGGACACCCTATATAATGAATTGTTTTTTATTGATATGTATTTTTTAACTTCATATTTAACCAAGGGGCAGGGGACCCCAAAATAAAAAGATCCAGGGGCCTTTGGTGTGCCAGGCCGACACTGATTTTGTACAATATCGGACGTATCCGGCGATATTTTATACCCGGCCTTTTATGCGCTTTAGGACCGTCTGCGTCACATTTTGAGACGCGTTTTATTTACGAATTACGAGCGAACAGTGGCGTAAGTAGAAATAACAGAGTGTGGGACACTAGATAAAACACAAAATGCGAACATTTAAATATTAAGGCATTGAATTCATACAAAACACAATCAAACTGCCGTGTAAATCAGCACAATACACGTAATATTTATTACTGGTCTCGTTGGTTTTTACGAAAATTTCCATCATTAATTATACACACAAAAAACTGAATGCGTTAAACCACTACATACTAGGATGATTATATTTCGTTTAGGGGGTTTTTTTATATAAATTGTTATACGAACAGAGTGTTTCTTCTGAAATGAACGAAGTTGTTGGAGTATAGTACAATACTTTTGTGTCTATTGTCAACGTATTCTTCGAATATTATCTTAAATGTAAAAATGAGTGCTCAATCATATTTTCTTGCGAAATTCCCGTACGTTTTATGTCGTTTTTACATTTGTCGCACGTTTTTGGCCTCGTTCGACGCTCGGCATCGCCAGAATCGAAAAAAAAAACTGTGTGACACATCAAATTTTTCTGTGAAGACTTCGCGAAAAAAACGTTGGCGCAATTTATTCGTTGATATTTAACGTGCCTAATGAATATATTAGTTCAGTTTTTTTCTCACATCCGTACACTTTAGGAGCGTTTTATTGACGTACGTTATGACGTCCTTTATCGAAATTTCGATGAGTGTGTGACCAGTGGCGCGTAGCGAACCGTGTTTTTAAGAAGCATTTGATTTTAGTTGGTGGTGGGTCATGAAACTCGTCGGTAGGTATTTACAAATTTTTTTTACAAATCGTCGCTCTGGTCCCCTCAAAGTATATATTTGTGGAACATTTACTACGGCGAAAAATGGATGTAATTGTAAAAATTGGAGCATTATTTCTACAAAAAAAAAAAAATTGTCTACAGGAAAAAAACATCTTTGCATTAAAACTAAAATCGGTTGGGCGATGCGTTGTTTGCTTTATTTATACAGTAGTCACTCGATAATTCGAACCTGGATAATTCGAAAAACTCCATAAATCGAACTAAACGCTAAGTCCCCTGAGAAAACCTCTATAATTAGAAGAAAATACATGTATTCCGGTCCCCTCGATAATTCGAAATGTCTGTCGGTGAGACACACTCTACAATTCGAATTTTTTTTAACGCGATTATGATATGTACATACTTTAAAGATTGTGTACAATCTATTTGACGTACTCGTAATAAAACTAATAACGATGGTGGTTAAATATTATCGTAGTTTATAAATGTTATCGTACCTTACCTACCTAATCTAAACTTTAATTGTATCATTTTACCAAAATAAACCTCTGCAATAGGTAAACCGTTGTTGAAATTGAATAAAACGTATTTAATCGCAATAAATAATAATAATAATAAATAAATAATTTTTCACCTCTCTTTAATTCGAATTAATTTTTTTCCCTCGATTATTCGAACACTCGGTAAATCGAAAACCTCTATAAATCGAATTTTTAACTCGGTCCCCCGAATTTCGAATTATCGAGTGACTACTAGTGACTTTTTTATATAAAATAAATTTCAACAACGGACGTCGTGCAGAGAACAACGAACGTCATGAACTCCGTCGAAACGTCAATAAAACGCTCGTGTGGCACACTTTACAAAAATATATTATGTTATTTTTAACAGGTGTTTTTTTTTCCCCTCGGTATAATCTTTACGTTTTAGTGCCAAGATAGTGCTCGTCGTCGCCGCGGACACCGAATTATTTATTTTGAATCATAATGTTCGATGATTAGAATATCTTATATAATATAATAAACTCTAACGATTTATTAATAATTCAGTGTTCGGAAAGCCACTGTTTGAATTCCGATTCGACGCGTAAATTTGTGTTAGGTATATGACGTCTATTGATTCGAAATAAAAAATTTTCTAGCTATTATATGTTTGCTTTCTTTTACTATACTAAAATGCATTTTCGAAAAGATTTTTCCCGTGGTTTTTATTACGTATTTTTTACATTTTTTTCAATAAAAATAATTTACGAAAAAACATTAAACGTTGTACTAAAATTAAAACGATCAAATAAAATAACATTTTATTACGAATTTCTCTGTACACTTCGTTTACGTACACATTTTTTAGCTCGAATGGTAACGAATGTCGACGAACACGTTATTATTATTATATTTATCGATATTTTGCGAACGCTGTTTAGAATTAACACAGTTCGCGACAGAATAACCGATCGTATTCAAATATCGCCTGAACCGCGGCTGCATTCAATCGTCAAAAAAGCAATCACACACGAAATACGTTAATTTCTTTTTTTCCCTCCCGTTGCAATAATTAAAAAACGTTTAAAAAGCTATTTAAATTTTAATAGTAATTAAATGTTTACAATTGCATATTCCGTTGCGTGTTTAGGCCGTATATGTAATCGAGTATTTTTAATATTTTTCAATGACATATTAAAATGCGCATCATAAGGTCACCCACCCTTGCTCCGATTGTCATTATCAAATATCGACGATAAACTAAACGAATATTTTATAGAAACAAATTATAGGTTTGTTCGTTTTAAGAAAAAGTACGTTTTGAAATAATAAATAGTCGTACATGTTGTTGTTCGTTTTAAAAACATTTTTTTCCACACCGACCGTATAGAGTAGACGTCATACTCGATTTTCGGTGTTGGTCGTTATCGGTTGCAATAGTCGATTTTAACTGTCAATAATAACGACAATTTTTTGTAGTGCATTATACTATCGTACTTTCACCACCAAAATAAAATAATTCTACGCTTTCACTACGCGATTTCATCTGTCTTTTAAATTTTTACAGGATTCCACGTCGGTATATTATAGGTATAACAACATTTTATCATCGAGAGAATCACACTATACTCAATGGCCATCCCATATCCGTTATTTTTATTAATATTATTATTATCTTTTTTTATATGAGTATATATATATATAAATTATAATCAATTCTGCTGTCGACAGAAATATAATCGTCAGTTGACTTATATATGCACCAAAATCGTTCGTTTTCGAAATTTCTATAATGTATTCGGCGGTAGCGTTAAAATGCGTGTCCCCGGCGGATTCAACGCGGTTATTGCAGTAAATCCAACAGCAGTGGTTGGATTTAAAAGCAATTTATTACGGAATAAATAACGAATTCGTTTGTTGATGGCTAATCGAGTCGACGATTCGTTCGAAAGCCGAAGAGGAACGAGCGCGCGTAAAAATTCTTTTATCTTATTGTTACGACCTGGAGTGTTGTAATTTCGGCGGACCTTCGATAGAAAACAAAAATTAAACCGTCGCGTTGTACCTATCAAAAAATCGTTTAAAATATAATTTTCGGTTTTTTTTTCTTTTTCTGTTACAGCGTTATTATAATACTATTTAGATATATTATTCCGGTATAATCATTCGGCCGTTCTGCGAGTTACGGAAAAGATTATTGATACGAGACCACCACTCCAAGCAGCATCTCGTCGTACGGCCGCGCGACCTGTAGTAACTACCAAGAACGGTCAGCAACACAAGACCTGCAATTAAATGTATCGGTGAAAAAGCATTTAATTGTAACGCGTAATTTTAAGTGAACAGTGCTTGTATTGAAAGTGATCAGTTTCGGTAGGTACCAACGATAGTATTAAAAGATAAATAAATCAGTAACATTTTTTTTTTTAATATTCGAAATGAAGTTGGTTTTTTTATTTGGTTTCATTTGCTTACTGGTTTTTCTTCACGATTCGGAAGTTTTCGATTTGTTTTTCTCGTACCTTAAGTCACTCTTAGACCGCTACGTTCAAGCAACCTTTTTTTAAATTTATGAATAACGTACCCCTGCTAAGATATAACATGTAACTCGTAGTTTCGAATTGAAATAGTTACGTTGGAAATATCGACTACATTATGCCAGGTCCACACTGCAGGGACAACAAAATCAAAACAAAACGGAAACTCTGTGTTTTTCGACCAAAACTATAAAACGTTTTTAAAACAAATGTGTTTTCTTCCAACGAATTGTTGGCGTTTTTAAGAACAAAGTCGTGTCCCGAACGATATCGCGGGTAAACAGCGAAAGGTTTTTTTTAGTTTTGTTGTTTTTTTTGGTGAACATTACGCCGAAAGTGTGCAGAGTGTGGACAATATTTTGAAAATATCCAGTTAAGTTTTTCTCTAATTTTGTCGTAATCGTATATGTTTTCTAATTTATGTTTATCTACTACAATGAAAATTTTAGAAATAAACAACCGAATTGCCGAAAGTCTGACCAAACTACAGCTGTGACTGAATAAATGTCTGATCGGTGAAAACGAAACGTGAGTTATATGATTTTAAAACAGACTCGTTTTTTTATGGACAAGAGGAGAAAAAAACACAAACAAACTTTTGTTCGTATTTTGTTGAATTTTTACTCAGCTCAATATGGACACACACGTCTTTTTTTCAAATTAAAAAAAAAATCGAATTTGTGTTTGGTTTTTGTTTTGTTTCTTCGACAACTGTGTGTGTGGACCCGGCATAGTCAATAAATAACTATTTTGTAATTTTATAACCAAACACAAATAAAATGTGCATAAACTCGTGATAATATTTACATTATGTTATTAAAAACTCTAAAAACCTTAAAAAAAAATATTAATATCTATGTCTAAGTTACGTAACTTATAAATTACATCCCACAATTTATTTAATGCCTACGAAAACGACTTTATTAGTAATATAGTAAAGTAGTAGTTAGCTGATGAGGTTTAGTAGTAAAGTAAATATATAAGTAAACTGAAAGGAAATTTGAAACTACGAGAAGAAACTACTGAAAATACGTGTATTTTTTAAGTTCCTATCCGCTTCATTCGCGTCGGTGAATTTACAGAAATATTTGTTTAATTCGTTCGGGATTCGCTTGTTTAAGTAGGTACACAAAAAATTAAAAATTAAACTTTAATTAAAATAAACGTCAAGAATTTATATACTGTTTGGGTGGATTTTATGTAACGTACAATATTAATAATTAAGACCTTCACTAAAATGTTACTGTTTACACCAATATTGTGTGTGTTTAACATACCGTCCGAGCGTAACGAAACGCAACACCAGTTATTTTATCACATAAACAAAAATGATATTTATAATATAATCTTATTTTTTCATATTTAATTTCGACGTCAAATCATTTAAATTTAATATTGCTCAACAATGTAAGAACAACAATGAATACCTATGTAATTAATTACATTTTTTTTCTTTTTACAAGTGTTTACATCGTATTTTATACCGCGAAGCTATAAGTATCTTGTGTAAATCAATATTCGTTTGTACAATTTATATCACTATACTTGTATAACTGTAATTAAATATTGACTGTAATATGTTTCTATTGCCCATAAAAAAATGTGTATAATTAAGAAAAAGTAAAAATATTAGACTAATTGAAATGATCTTGTTTTCGTGTAGATATATGCAAATTTCTTCTATACTTATTTTTGACTGATAACATTGAAACTTAAAAGCGAAATTAAAGTTGTAAAGGGATATTTTAGGTTTTTACGGTTCCGTTGTTTGTATAGTGAGTAGAGCTGCGACTTGAAATCCTTAGACAAGACATTCCATTCGATTTCGATATCCAGGGGCAACTGACCTGCAGTTACATGCAGTGCGTCCGTGGACGTTGTCTTGTATGCCCCTGTCATAGACAAAAGTACCCTACGCTGTTTACTCCACAGAAGTCTGATGGCCCTTCCGACCTTCAACCCGCTTCGCCGAGGCGTAAGTTATACGCGGCAGAAAAACTGCCTTGTATAGGTATCACCCTCCATATTTTTCCGAAGTACGAAAAAAAATCAAAGTGTCCCATAAACTAGACTTGTTCCAAAAAAAAAAATGACAAATGCGTCGTAGATTTGATTCGTAGCCCTAGTCTATAAAAGACATAATATATGGCAATCTAGTTGGCCGATACTGGATTGGGCCGATAATTTTGATTTCCCACTGGGCCGAATACGTTCCAGTCCGCCTCTGGACGTCAGCAGTTTTCAGTTGAATTCCTCAATAAATTTTACAATAATACGGAGACGTCGGACAGAAATCGAAGAACTCAGTTTCACATTTAGGTAAGTTTTTGCGACTAAAACGTATTTAATTACTATTCAACATTTTTTATTGATATTCATTCGGCGTTTAAAATTTTTAAAAATCGACTAATTTCCCGGTACCAAAAATATATTTGATTATAATACGATAAATATGTTTTTTTGTTTTTTTTTTTTTAAATATTTGTGTGTTAATATGATATTCATTTTTGAAAATTGCGTAAAATGTCTTCCAGTTAAAGTCATTTGAAAAGTCATATAATAATATATTAAGTAATATTAAAAATTAATTTTTACGGGGAATATCGGCAGGTATAATAAATAGCATATTGGACCATTACCACCAAAATACGTGCATGTTAATTGAAATTCGATTATATTTAATATATACGTACCTGGTTAATCAAGTCCGCATACAGTGTACATTTTCGTACGGCTTATTAAAGAATCATTAATTATACCGGATGAGATCCGTTCGTTTTTCTCTCATTTCAACGATCATTTGTTCAATTTTATTTTTATATACCCAAAACTGAATTTAATAGAATATGACGTAAAATATGTCACACACACACACACAACATTTTAATTTATAACACAATACGGACGTCGCCTGATCGATTGGAACGACTACGATATATTCGTCAGTAATTGTATATACCAAACTAGTTTTTCTGCTCGACCACCATCAGTGCGAAATAATCAAATTAATAAAAATCTGTGGCTAAACGTTTGGCTTTAAATCAATAAACGTAATATGAATTTTAAAATATTTAATAACAATTCTTGGTTTGTTGGTCTGTTTAGTAAATAACATCATATGAGTACAAAATACCACCGATATGTGTTATATATGCATCGCTTCGATCACCAATTACCGTTAATTTATTTGTGTATTCTATTATTGACTTGGAAAAAATATGGTCCAATATTAAATAATTTAATAACTTATTATATTAATGATGCTGTTCAAGTGACAGAAATATTAGAGTAGTTCTGTGAATTACTTTTTGAATTCGAAAACAGTGATAGATTATTGTATTCGAAAAACGAGCTAAAAATATTCACTGATAATAATCAGCGATTATTATACCTTTATTATATAATACCTAGTTCAATATTGTAGAGACAATTATCTGATAACAATATATTAAGCAGTTGACTCTTTTTTTTTTCATTTTAAATTTAATTTTATATATACCTGTATATATATATATAATAATTTTCATATTAATATAATTTGTACCAATAAACTGTTGCATTCATATTTTATTACATTTTTTCCTATTTGACTCGTATAGTACCCAGCTTCTAGGTTTCTCTTAAAAAGTAAAATGTAATTTTTCGTAAGAATTATAGAAACGTATCTCCATAATAATTATTAAGTACTAATTAGTTTATAACGGTGTAAATTGAATTTTGCGTCAAAATGGAAAAATTGTTTTTAAAGTAAGAACGTTGGCGATTTTGTATAAAATTTTTTATATTCAAATTGAATTTTGCTTTTCTTAAAAAAGTTGCACTTGGTTGATACGTTTCTATGATTCTACGCCGACGATAATATGATATATATATATACAATTTCAATACCATTTATAACCGATAAATTATGAAGTCCTATGTAATCCAAGTCGTTGTGTTTCGGTAATGTAATTGATTTTGGTAAAAAAAAAAAAAAAAACAATAATGATATTATCGTGCAAAGTGTATTTTATTGTATTATAATGTATTATAAAGCAAAAAAATTGTATGGAAAAAATAATGTATTATTAATTCTTACGCATACACGTGTAAATTACTCGACAAAAATATGGTTAAAAAAAAAAAAAAATTATAAGTAGGTATACATCCAATCATCATGTTTTTTTTTTTTTTATTATTTCTGATCAAATGTTTCAGAAAGGAATAACCTATCTCGAGTGACTCGGAGATTCTTCAACTACTACAGAATTAACGCATTCCAAAAATGAATTCCTAAAATTGACCATCTCAAAATCCAAACGTTGTTCAGCATCACACTCCGGCTCCGGGACGGGTTCCATTGCAACCGAGTGAGCGGCATTCATATAAAGACCAATTTTTTCCCTGGCGAGCTTCAATCCGAGTGCTTTCTTTATTGCTTTACAGAATGTACAGCCACAATCTCTCTTCTTCTCCTTTAGATCCTCCTTAGCTCCATAGTCGGAGTTTGCCCATCGTCTGTACTCGGGCATTACTCTCAAATTGACTACATGGATGTCCACCGGAGGAACACGCAATTCATCATACACGATCTACGCGTATCAATCAAAGAAACATACATCGCATTACAGTAACAATCGATTAACAGACAATCGACGATGGACAGCATAATGTTGTCAGTTCCATTAGTAAATAATCGAAAGGCTACATAAAAGTACAATGGAAATAGGGCCAATCACGATCGTCGTTTCGCTATACCCGATTAAATAATATTTTATCCTAGAAAATCCAGTCGTTTTTAATTAGTTTAATTGTGTGATCGATACGACGCGATTGCGTATATAGAAATATTGTTTTTATTGTCATTTCAGAAGTCGTAGCACAAAACTTTCGATTCATTTTTTCTATTAATAGTCTTTTCTCCGATCATTGAAATGGCGACTATAAAAAATACTCGGAAACAACGTACTCGTTTTAAGTATATATATATATATATATATAGGTATGCGTACAGTGTATTTGTAAATTGTACGTTTTGGTATTTTTTAGTGGACTGTAGTGTGGTGTGATAAAATAATCAACGTTTACTCGATGTGTACAACGATTTCTATATACAATACCGGAGTGTGTTCGTTATTCTCGTAAATAGATCTCTTTTTTTTTCGAAAATTAAAAAAAAATTTTTTGTTTGTTTTTATAAGTCGTTTATGAAGTAAGACAATATATTGTATTTATTGTGTTTATAATGAAAAGTGTATTCGAGAGAGAGAGAGAGAGAGAGAGCCATTCGATATTGAAATTTAAAAAAAAATCGAAATATATTACATAAAAAAAAAAAAAATGGATGGGGGGCCCCGTATAAAATCGTCCGGAATCGGAACGATGTCACGTGTACAGATAGAAAAAAAAAACTAACGAAAATAGGATTCAAACGTTATACCTCATCCGCATCTTGTATTTGGTTGTCAGATCCCCTCGGCACGCCTGCTGACTGTTTTTTTTTGTGATGACGACGAGAACTACGGCTCTTACCATACAGTGGCATCTTCTCGCGTTTCGTTCAGTGGCTGCGGCGGCGGCGGCGGCGTGTGGTTTGGCGCGCGACAACGAAACAAGTGGACGACTACTTGGCTGGCCAAGGGTCTAACGATCAACTGGTCCGCGTGCAACAAACCCGTCTCGTCGATGTGCGCCCTCCGATGGAGCCACCGCCGGACGTGCGTGCGTCGTCCAATTCGCGTATTGTGTTCACACACAACGGTCCCCCACTCCGCTAGTCCCGCCGGCCGTCGCTGTGGCACTCGTCGTAAACGGTTCCTCAGTGGTGGCTATTGTTGTGTGTGTGTGTGTGTGTGTGTGTGGTGTGTCAGTGGCGCCGAATACACGCTCAAGGTGGTGGTGCATTTGCACCACCTGAAATTGAGGGGTGGGTGGCACAGGGTCAACATATTTCGAGGTTGTTGTTTCTGACGTATATTATCTATATATATTACCTGGGTTCAGGTTGGTATATTGTCATTTGTATTTTGTATACACAAATGTTTTGTTTCGGTAGTGTAATAAATTATTAAAAACCAATGGTTTAAACCTTAGGCGTAAACTGTTTTAAGCGGCACAAGCCGGAGCACTGGCTACAAGGCAGTTGGTTAATTTGTTAGACGGATCTCATATTAATATTTCGTTCACGTAAATGCATAAATAAATATAATATAATTGTGCAGTTAACGCTTAAAAGTGTTCATTATTATTGGTACGATTTAACAATAATTTTTTAAATCGCATTTAAATATGAAATTTAGATCCTTGTATCTTGAATAATTTATTACATAAGTAATTTATTACGAATATTTCAATTGATTTACTATTATACGATGGGTAATGATTCGGACTGGATTATGTGAAACATTAACTTTTTAAATATCTCTGATTTTAACAAACTAAAAAGTATAAATCTGATGTTCTAGATCGATCACTTTATAATAACCAAAACAAAATGTATGTAGTAATTCATTTAAAAAATGTATTGTTTTAATAGAAACAAATTGTTAAATAAAAATATAATAATAATAAATTTAAGTTAATTTTTTTTTTTTTGTTAACTTAACCGATCGGCTAAAATTTCTTATTGATTTTAACTGTAAACTTTGTTTAGAAAAATTAATTAACTGAAAAAAAAATCATTAACTTGCCCAGTCTTGGATAAAATGTATGTATAAAACAATATTTTATCAGAATATTTGGAAATGTTGGACTTTGAACCTAAATGATATTGGAAATTTTCGAGGGTTCCTAGAAACTAAAAATGAGTGGGTGGTGGTAAAAATTTGTGTTTGCACCACATACTTAAAAATAGTTCGGTGCCACTGGTGTGTGTGTGTGTGTGTGTGTGTGGTAGGAAAAGAGTTTTAAAAATACAACGGGCTCTTGTAATATTTGATATCGCCCACGCTATAACCTGTATACTCTCATTTATAGATATTCCCGGGAAAAGCAAAAAAATAAAATAAAAAAATTTTCATTTTCTTTTTTTCACTCACAATGGTGTGGTCCAACTTTTCTTAAATTGCATATACTCCTGCAATTAATAAGGTGGGCTAACAAAAGAAAACATATATGTAATTTGTATTAATTATATGACGATTACATTTATTTAATATTATTAATTTGACGATTGACAATGTTTTACTGCGGCTAATTTTTCAATATCAATCGTACGCCCTGCAGTGAAAACGGTACCAATCAAAATTTTTCACACGTTTTACGACATACTTATAGGTACATTATTTTTGCAGGCCAAAAGAAAAAAGTTTTCGTGGACCACATGTGTCCCGCGGGTCGCGGGTTGAACCACACCGGTTTAAAATATGTTTAAAAATGTACAATTTACACGCGTAATATAATTATTATTGTTATTATGTGTAGTTAATTAAATAGAATTAATAAATAAATTATATATAATTGTAGTCGAGCAGCGACGCATCGTGAGGAGAAGGCGATTTTCAGGGGGCGGCACACCCATACGAGCTATCCGCTTGTGACAATCTTGTAAAGGCGAATACGAATAAAAATTTCTTATAAGACATTATGCATTTCACTTTGCAATAGTATTATTTTCTTTGTCCAAAGAACGATTTCTCATCAACACGATTGTAGACGCCTCGTTAGCCGTGACAACAAACAATTTCTCTCAACAGTTCAAAATCGTATAGATTTGGAATTCTATTGGTATTATCAGTTGTTAAACGGGCTGCAACCGGTCCCCGTACGCACATGTACGCAATTCGTAAAATAATTGTACGCCACTCAATAATACAATCGAAGTAATCGTGATCCGTGGTATATTTTAGGCGGTTTTTCGCAATAAAAAAAAGGGATAATTTTTTCTTTGAGTTCCGACTGCACGAGCTCGTCAAACGACCGAACGAAGGCGTCTGAGCGAGCGTAGCGATCGAAAATGTTCGTTTTAAACTAACTGATAACAAAACGTTGTCAATTTAATTCTATTCTGTCGGTATTTTTTAGGTACCTGCATTTGTCGGCGTAAATCGTTTTTTTTTTGTCACGGAGACCGATTGTCCTAGAATCACGTATATCAAGTGAATATTCGTAACAAAAATTAATAAATAAATCAAAATTTTAACGCATCCATATAATTCAGTGTTTCAGTCTCGCGTAAAAAGCCGTATAACAACGGTATCCGTCGCACGTTTTGTTCGCCAGATGTTCGGCAGTGAAAAATGTTATATTTATATAACAAATAACAAAGTGCGCCCCGGCCGAGAATTCGACGGTGTCGTGTTCGAAATTCTTTCGAAATAATACGTCCGTCTGTAACACGGTGGGGGTGGCAGAGGATTCCTCGACCGCACCAAAAAGAATATAGCACCACGAAATCCATCAGGTTTGTCGCATCACGTGGCGAGACCGACGCGAGATGGCACGGAATGGTAGCAGTGCCACGGCACTCACAAAAGGACTCGCATATCCGATGAAAACTTATTCTCTGTTGTATTTTATTTTCGAGAATTATTTTCGCGTTATGAAAACTGCTGTTAGGTACATACATTTCAACAATAATACACGACATACTAGACAAAAATATACAAATATTGTAAATTATATTTGTGTCACAATAGACTATATCGCATTGTACTCATTACTCATTAGTATTAAAAAAGAACGATGTTAAATTATTACATATTATTTCGTTTGAGTAAGTATATGGTTTACGCGTGGATACAACGAGCGATAAAACGTGCTATTATTCTGAAACGTAGGCGCGTGGACGACACACAACGGTCGTATTTTTATCTCTCTACGAACACTCGAAATTCTCCTTTGTAGTCCATTTTTGAATATTTTTAAAGCGCTCAGAATCTCGCTCGCTTCTTGTTGCTTGAGTAAGCGCGGAAAAAGCGTTTTCAAAATTAAAAGCGATTAAAAACTGCTATTCGCCTAATGCTCAATACGAGCATATCCCAAAGAGTATTTCGTATTAGTTTATATACGCTTTCTACTGCGAAAACCAACTGGCAGAAACAATTAATTAATTTTTAATTTCAATAAAAACATTTTCATCGGTTTAAAGAGATATATTTAAAAATTTAATACGACTGCGTAATCGCGACGTTTATTACGAGATACATTGTTCGATATTTTGTAAATACAAAATAAAATATATTATTCAAACAAATTATTTCACTATTTGCAGCTTCAGTAAAATTCACGACGAATTCGAATCTGTTTTCGGAATCCTTATCGCATCACTAGGTCGACCCGGTGCTTTAGAAGTAGGAAACGTTTATTTTACTACGATTCGTGTGTGCAAGACAAAGAGAGAAAATACTAGCTTCCCCAATCCCCTCTAATGTAAACTTTAACCGTCCTACGGCACGTCAAAGTGTTGATCAACGACAAACAAACTTCACACGTATTATATTTTTTATAGATCTCCGTGGTATTAAGAGACGTGCCAATTAAAATTTCGACTTCCGAAAATAAGGACTACTCACGTGTTAATAATAAAAATTATTATTCGTAAGCGTATTATTATTTTTTCTTTGAAAACTGATTGATTTATTAGTGAAATGCGAGTCGATTTTGTGTGAAATATAATATAAAACTACGCGGTGTGTACCGCCGCCGTCGAATGAAAAAAAAATATATATTCCTAAAAGAACCCCGTGGTGCAGGATCGTACAACATTTGGTAGCAATAGGTTAACGTCTCTGCGTATACATTTATTTATTTCTGGCCCCATAACACCCAACACATACCTCATACTCGTATAATAAAATACAGTCCGTATACAGAGTAACACGTCGGTATATGATCGTATCGTTTTTACTTAAAGAGACGAGAGGAGATGTATCGTGTATTTCTCTTTTTCTCTCCATTGTACACGCGTTCGGCTGCAGCGTAGGTGATTTATAAAAACGTCTTGACATTGAATATGTGCTGAATACACCATGGACCGAACAGTGTAAGAAAGTTAATTCCATTGCCTCTGACCACCTGCCGACGGCGGCGTAGATAATACACGTCTGAAATGTAATTATTTATTTTATTTTTTGGGGTCCTGTGAACCGTCCTTAATGCGCGTGTGTGTATGGTACGTATGTATATACAAAGAAGCTATACACGCATAAACATTAAGGACGGTCGACAGGTTATGTGTTCAGGTATACAAATAGCGATGTGTGTTGGTATTATCGCACGTATATTACTTCACAAATAACGCGTCTTATTGATGGACCATATAATATACAGATGCGGCCTCCTTCGAGGTATAAGCACGTATACATATTATCACGTATTGTAACGTCCCGGGCCTAAAACGTACAAATGTGGAAAAAAAAATATTCATTAGGTACGTTAAATAACAAAAAATATGTTCGGCCGCCGTTTTTCTTGCAGTCCTCAGACAAAAACCGATATATGATACCTAACCGCTTTTTTCGATTCTGGCGACCGCGGAGCTCCAAAAACGCGCGACAAGGGCAAAAACGATGAAAACGTATTTTTACGTTTAAGACAATATTCTAAGATAGTATTGATAAAATATCCTATACTCCAACAACCTCGTTTATTGCAAAAAAACAAGGTATAAGACAATTAATAAAAAAAAGTGCATTGGTTTCAGTGATGTAGCCTATTTAATTTCTAGTTTGTATATTACCTATATAGTTAATTATGCGAATTTTTCATAGAATATAACTCATGTCACTATAGTCAAAATAGTAGATATTACTTACATGAAAATTTGAAGGTGTATAAATAATATATATATGTATATAGTTCAGGGGCGTATTTATGGAAGGGGGGCTGATGGGGCTCCAGCCCCCCTAAATTTCAGGAACTCCCTTTACTAATTCCTATGCTCTGTAGCTATAGGATGTAATACTTTTAATAAATTCCTAATATGTAATTGATATTAAATGTAGTTGAGAATTTGGTAATTTGTCTTATTTTTAAGATTTAGTCTTGGATTATAATTTAGAAATAATTCAACAATGATATTTACTCAATGCCTCAATCCCCCAAAAAAAAAAAATTTCTAAATACGCCCCTGATATATTTTATATGTGTATTTAAATTTTCGTATTTTGTGTTTTATCTAGTGTCCAGCCATTTCTGTTATTTATAACTACGCCACAGTTCCCTTGTAATATCGAAATAAATTCGTGAATAATACACGTTGCCAAATGTGACCCAGACGGTCCTAATGCGCATAAAAGACCGGATACACATATCACCTGATACGTCCGATTCAGTACAGAATGATGGTTACGGGCAAAAATCAATACGGACTACGTCGAACAAACGGAGTGGAAAGACGTCGAGAAAAAAATGTATTTACTCGTCTCTCTCGAACAATACCAATATCCAGTTGTAGGGTTCAAAGAACAACCGTACACGGACAAAATGCTATCAGATGTGTCAAATAGTAGGTACCTATATACAAGAATATACCGGATAAGACGCTCATAGGCTAAACAAAACGTGAGTGTTATAAAAAAAAAAATTATATATATATATTTATATTTCTATACACATTATGAATATTGGTAATTATAATATATCAACGAATTGTAAGGACGGACACGACAGACATTATACTATTCGTACCTGGAAACTTAAAATAAGTAGATAAACGAAATGTAACTAAAACATCTATATTCAGTTTTGCCCAAACTTTTTCCACGATCCCGTACAATAAATAACGTTTTCCTAACCCACCCGTCCACATAAACGTCCATTTATATATTTAATAGAATACTGTTACGCAGACAATAAGAAAACTTAAAAAGCAAAATATTTTATTACCTACTATGTAAAATGTACTTGAGGTTTTTTTTTTGTTCAGGAAAAACATTTATTTCCCAAGCCCAATAATGTCGAAAGAGATAGAACAATACGGGGCCAACATCAAGTTGCAGAGAAATATACGATTATATACGTATATAAGAAGACGCGAATTGACTCTATTTATCTACTCTAACAATATTTTTACCTAATTCTTTCCACTGTCAACCGTGACGTCCTAACTCCTATTATTCAATTATTTTTTAAACAGTCGGTGGTATTAATCGTCCCCCCGTCCCTAGAATTCGTTATTAAAAAGAACTGTTCATGACGCGCGGTCATAAAAATAAATTATTAAACGAAATTCTTGATTTCTTTTAGACGTGGTCAAAATATAAATCATGTATTTAAATTTACATTTGTATATGAATAATATAATGTTATATAGATCTGATTTATTTTTGTAATGAGTACAATTAAAATATTCAAACATTTTACAGTTTTATTTATTAATTCTACTGTTAGATCTATTCTTCCGAGTTATCCATTTCTATAATTCTGTAATTTATTTATTTTTCTTAAATCGATATATATCTACACATTTTCCTATTTAATTAATCGAACGCAATTTACTGTTTAATTAAATTTACGAATTACAATATGTATGAGGTATACATTTTTTTTTACTAATATTTGTAAGAAATATGGTTATGTAATATCGGTTCGCTAGTTTCTTTTTTTACGTTTTGGGAATGGCAAAGGCAAGTCTGACCAAACAAAGGCAACGTAAACGGAATGTTATGTTTCCTCTCGATGTAGCGCGACCACACACGGTGCAACATACAGCCACGTATTTTTCATATTTATTATAGTCGTCAGTGGTAAATACTGATCCCCTACAATATGTTTCGCGTAGGACCCTAGTTCGTATGATCTCGAATGGTAAGGTTAGTGGTTACTAAAATGTAAGGTTACCGCATAAATGCGTCGATATGAACAAATTATTTCTTTGTCTTCCTTTATTTATTTATTTCCTTTTTTTATACCTGTATTTATTACATATACATATATATTATTTAATTTATAATTTGTAGATTTCAATTTTTTGTCGTTTTAATAGTTATAACATAATTTTCTCGTAGTCCATCCAAAATCGGGTCCTAAATTTTATCGACATCGATACAAATTATACGAATAACTAGACTTTCATTTATAATCCGAAAAACAGAATTTACTATAAATATCAATATAATTTACTAGTAGTCGCCTTTATTGAAAGTCGTTCAATTTGTGTTGTACGAATTCCATTTGATTTTTTCGTAAAAAAACAAATCTTTTTTTATCATGTTTATTTTTGGAAAGAAAGAATGCTTGTATGTCAAAACGTGTTTATCTCGTAACAGTTGTCAATAGATAAAATGTTAAATGTGTTAAATTGGCTAGTAGCCCGTAGATATATATTTATTTTAAAAACGCTCACAATACTCTCTTGGCAGATTGCGGACAAATATTTTTAATTTATATACGAATTTTTTTTTTCTTTCTAAGTAGCGTGAAAGTGATTTGCGTTTGAAAAGCAACTTTTGTAAGTAACGACTGAAGTGTAATGTAATCTGAAAAGTAATTATAATTACAACACGTTTACATATCAATTCACCGATAATGATGTATAGCGCGTTCTAGCATACAACTTTTGTATTTATTGGAGAGGTCATAGAGGTCTTTTACACGATCTCTACGACCGTAGCTCCTATCCGGTGCTCAAGATAAGAACAATGTAACACATTAAAATGTCTAATGACCGTGTGCATAATATAGAAAACTGGCTGATAATATTGATGTATTATTAAAAGTTTTTTATTTGGATAAGTCACATCATTTATAGTGGTTTGTACGGGTCGTTAATAGAACATAGCAATATACGTATACCTATGTGTCATGTGTGCCCACTTGGTGATATTTGAATTTCGACGGTTTCTTAGTTTTTTACGCGTTAATTATAATAATAATAAAAGAAACGTGTGTATCCTCATTTAAATCCTGGAACATTTTATACGAGTATTTTATTTAAATTCGGTCGACTTCACAAAGCTAGTTTATTCGTTTATTTTATTATTATTATTATTATTTTTCTTTTTTTGAAGTGAACGCCAGTCAGCCACATGGCTGTCCAATGGCCACCCTTGCCACGTTTTTTAATAACTCTCACACGCTGTACGCAGACGGGCAACAATCTTCAAAAACACGAACGATAAATATGTTTTCCTCTTCGCTGCATAAACAGGCTTTTAAACAGATTTTACACGAAATACGTATTATATATGTATATGCGTGCATAAATATTCATATATTATATCGTGTTTATGGCGTATACGTGCATATGGTTTACATCTTGCAGGTCCCGATACGACCGATGCTCTTACAACATGTGCGTAGCACCGAAAAAGTAATAATTTATTGGGGTACCGTCTTGTTTATTTTATTTTATACTCGTATACTCGACCTGTGTCTCTACGCGGTTATCGCCGGTTTATCCGATCGGACAGACAGGCAGTCTTAAGACACAAACACGAGTATTATTATAATATCGAATAAAAATCTCCTATATACGTTATGCAGCAGCGTATTATAATATGTCGCCATCACATCAATTAAGGTTTGTTATTTATTTACGATTTCATGTATATGTATACGTACATTTTTTTTTTTATCAAATCGATTTTCGTGGATCAGAGTATCTGAGTACCTGCAGTCACGCCATTAAAACATATAATATACTGGCGTCATGTTACCGCTTGTAGTGTTTATAGGCATTAAAATGAACGAATACAGCTGAAGTTATATTATACGAACGTACTTTTTTTATAACATTCTAAAATAATAATATTATAAGTCTCGCGAAATATTTTAGTGAAAATGTATTTGAGAGTAATATTTTAAAATATATTTTCTAAACGTATCTCTATGCATTCTATATTTAAAAATAAATAATATCGTGATATATATTTCATAGCGATATTACTATTAATATGTTTTTAAATTCTCATATTAGGTATATATTATCTTTAACGTTTACTTGTTATAACGACATATTAATAATAATTATAGAGATTATTGTGAATTTGTACGTACGTTACACGTCTTATGCCTATATGTCGTATGGTATATAATAAGCATGCGATTAAATATGCAAGTTTTATTCATTTATAATTTTTTTTAAATATATTTATGATATGCATTTTTCCTAAATATCTGTTTTATGTTGGGTACTTGCACGCTTCTTTTTTTTATCCATAGTATTTAAATACACTTTTCAAAATAGGCGTATGTATAGCCGTGTTCGGAATAGTGTTGACTTAAAAAAAATTGAATTCGTTAAGGTTCACGTTTAATGCGTACAAAAGGAACGCGTTCACGTCCACGTTCGCGGTCTTTAAAAAAATTAACGCGTTCATTTGGTCGTTCATTTCAATTTTTTTTATATTTATGAATCGCTTTAAAAGGACTTGTAAAATTGATTATTTATAAAACCGATAAACATAAATTATACCACCCAAATTTAATAACTCAAAAAAAGTAAAATAAATAAATACAAACCCCTAAACCTGCAAACACCGCTAAGTTATTAAATATCAAGTCAATCTGGTCAAGTGCACCGCGTATAACCTACTGCAGCTGTGCTACATTTAGTAAATTATGTACATTTTTACAAACATTTATTATTTACCGATTTTATTACAATTGATTGGTAGGAACCGTATTATTATGTTATTTGTTACGTCGAGACGGGCCCCATTAGCATCCCACGTATATTACGTTCAGGGGTGGCCCAAGTGTGTAATAGTCGAGGAGCACGAATTATTTATGAGTACCCACCTACTCATTAAGTGTCCTAAACCTAGCTGACAAATGCAGTAACTTTTGTTCTAATTATTATTTTTACACTTTATATATATATATATAAAATCATTATATTGCACTAAAACAATTATGTTTTAAAATACTTTTTTTATTTTTGGATTTCAAAATTTAAAATTTTATTCCACAGTTTCATACAAAAATCAAAATAACCATTTCTAAATCCATTTTTTTGAAAAATATTAGTACTCATAGTTCTAATAATTGATAATGTGTTGATATTCTACAAATGAAAGTTTGTTAAAATTGTTAGAAAATAAAAATTGTACGTTTACAAAATTATTTACCTAATATGAAATTTACCAAAAAGGAATAAACATCATAGACACTAATGACTAAAATACATCAAACATTTAAAACAGTGTTAACGACTCGTAAATACATAATATTATTAATATTTTACTTGCCATAAAATATATTTGTAAAAATATAATTCTATGTCACACTTATACATTATAATATAGAAACCCACCCACCCCTTTTTTAGAACTGGAGCAGTCGCTCCTTAAAGTTTTATTACGGGCCGCCCCTGAATTTACGTTCTTATGACTTGTAATCGAATAAATAATAATAATTGGAAAAATTTTATCACGTAATAATTAGTGTTTATATATTCGTTATATTTGAAAAAGTAAATTAATTTGAACGTAGAGAAAATCGTTTTTTATTAATTAAAAATTTAAACTTCGTTCGAGGTTCGCGTTCTATTTCAAAATAAAAAAAACGAGTGACGTTCACAAAATATGAACGTGTGAACGTCGTTCATTCCAAACACAGACGTGCATACTTTATACAACACGTATACTCTGACATTGAAGTAAAAGTAAAGACGTTAAACTGCGGCAAAATTACTTAAAAAAAAAAAACAATTATTTAACGTGTAAACAGCGATAAAAACCATTAATATTTATTATACGAATCACAAGCCGTGGTGAAACCAAGATAAGAGATCTTATTTACCCAAACCCACAACAAAATCAATAACAAAATTATATGCTGTGCACTCAAAAAAAAAAAAAATGTCTAATATTAAATTTTAAACGCTTTAAATAAATGTATTAGAGAACTCGCGTTTATTATTTATACTCGTACAGATTTTTTACCATTTATATAAAAATTATTCCACCTATTTCATTATTTTTCCGATTTTTCATACACAATATAAACTCGATTTCCAGTCATTATGTTGAATAGCTTTTTTTCTTTAAGACTATGTTTTAATGTGCGCGGTGTTGTCGATACATAAAGAGGGTGCCGTCGCCCTTGCGTGTCTACATTTTTTAAATTTTTGATTATTATTATTTAAAAAATTTCGTATCACACGAAATAAAACAAAACCGTAAAACGTATTCTACATATAATATATAAATACTACAGATTAATTTAAAAACCCGAATTCGTTTCTGAAAGATTTAACGCGTTGTATTAATTTCAAATGCGAAATAATTAACTGTTCCAAAAACATTTGGAAAAACCTCGAGTGTTTCTAATTAGTTGGGTTATAGTTGAACAATAAATTTTGTACAGCCAATTCATAATATTCAAACTACGACTTCTCTTCGTATAATTTACCCGTATAAATTGTAAATCTTATCAAATTGAATTGTAGTGGAAAGAGTTGGAATAAACAGATAAATTTTGATTAATCGCGCTAGAAAAAAAAACTCGTTCGGAAATCTTTATATTTTTATAAATCGGCGTAAAAAAAAAATGTTTACAATTTCGCCCAGTCAGTTTTTTTATTTAATTGCTTAAACTATTTTATGGGATAAGTTTTCTAATATGATTTGTAACATACAACATTTCTTTTTTCTTAATGAAAAGCGTCGAGATAATATTCTAGTTGGTTTTTTTTCAAAGAAGTACCTATTGCATACTATTAATTGTAGTATAGTATACTATTATATAAGTATAGAAAATATTTAAACTTGGATAAATTAGTCATTTTTTTCATAATTTAATTATTTTTTATATTATTTTCCAATAATTATACGCTATAAAGATCATTTTACTAATAAGGTAGTAAATCGTATAATAGGTAGTAATAATACGAATGAACAATATACCGTTGCTATTCTATAATAGATTACTTTAGTTTAAACTACAATGTTACAGTTAAAACATTACTTCAGGAAATGTAATATAGGACAAAATAAATGCGCTAAATATAATACTACTAAATATGAACTACTTTCCGTTTGTCGGAGGTCGGACTATTTCCTTTTTGATTGCATAGACTACGTGTTGTGAATCCAAAATTCCTAAAATTCAATTAATATAAATTTCAATACTAAATATAAATTAAATAGGTGCTACGGATTTTTATATTTACGTTCAACGGTGATTAATGATACTCAAGCGTCTTTTGGCTTGCTGTTCATTTGCATGCAATCGGCGATATAATCCTTTAACAGCTTTTAGCATAAGTTCAAAATTACGATCGAATATTTCTCGTTCTCTTTCTGAAATCAATAGCAATTAGCAGTTAAAATACAACGATCAATGCATGTATATATATAAAATATTTCGAAGAAAATCTCTTTACCGTACTCAGTAGGTTCCCTATTCCAAGGTTGTTCTACATAATCATCGTCCGACATCGAACCGTTGCGCATAGAATCTAAAAAATATTACATAGGTACACGAACAAAACTTTCACAATCTACGTTGTTATAATTATTTAAAATAAAAATAAATATAGGCGTGATGAATTTTAAACAGAATGTATTTCTATTTAGTGTTTAAAATTATACGCGAAAAAATAAAGTTGAACAATTAGAGTATACGGTAATATCGTGTTAAATGCATAAAAATACGAACTCAGTATTTTATAAAACGGCGAAAAATATTAATACACTGTGTGATCTGTTAAAATACATAATATTTGGAACATATAATTTTAAAAAGAAAAAGTATATATATATATACCTAATAGTCAGTGGCGCACACGTTAAGGGTCAATGGGGTCGATCGACCCCCTATTCAAAAGGTGGGTGGGGTGATGCTGGTGTTATGGAGCTAAAAATTTAAATAATATATTTTTAATCATAATTAACACTATAGTACATGCAAGGTTGTCATTGGGTGTCTACTGATTGTCTATTGGATGGTGGCAAGGGTGTGCAAAATATTGTTAGACCCATCAATGTGCAGTTCAGTGTGCGCCACTGCTAATAGTAATATGTACTGCCGATAACCGTAATAACCACTTTATCAGTACCTACGTAATTTTTTGTTAATGCTTGTGACTAATAAATAAATATATTTGTGTTCTACACGTTCGCGGATTTATTCGATCTCCACGATCGTAGCATATAAGTACTTTGTGGTACTTTGAGTATAGTGTAAAATACGAATCGACATCAAAACATTAAATATGACATAACTTGGTTATTGAAATTTACGTTATTTTGGTAAGAATATGTAGAATAATTTAAAAGAAACAACAAAACGAAGGACCTCGGACAATGTGTGCAAACACTAACAGTTGTCCGAGATAAAACATTGTACCATAATATATACGTATATTCGGAGAATGAATGATATGCATATTATATTGCTCAGGCGTCTAGCAGATTATTTAAGAAAATACGCGCATGTAAACGCTAAGTACTTACCACAATTCTTAAACTCCACATAATACGTGCGAAATTTTAAGTTATTCGTCGTAACGAAAATAATTATTTAATAACACACAAAATGTAAATATTTTAAAGGTCATACTTTGTTTCTCCTGCAATTCCAATTGTCCCATGCGTACGCTTTGAACGATCAACTTTAACTGTATGTCCGCGATAACTTAAATAGAAAATTTCAAATTTTAATATTATTCAACGACAAAACCGAACGGGTTCGAAGACATTTTCTCCGAGATAAATTACGAAATATGGTATGAAAAACTGCAGTACCGTATATAACAGCAATTTATTTCGATGAGTGTCCCCTGGGGAGGAGGAGAGCACTATTAAATTTCTTATTGCCTCCCCCAAAAAAAGACCCGTGTAATGTTTTCATTTGATAAAAAATCCGTGTTAACGTGTTAACTGCACATCTTCGTATAAATAAATAATAATTTGAAAATGTATAATAGGCACTGAACATAATATTGTAATACGATAGGTAGGTATTATTATTATCGAAGCCAGGGCCCCCACAAAGGGGGGTCAGTGAGTGCTATGGTCCCGGGGCCTGGGCTCTCTGAGGCCCGGGGAAAAAAACATAATATACCTATACATATTATTAATTTAAATCAGAAAAATAAAATGAGACACGAGTCATGCCACTTTAGTCACCGTATCTTTATACAATATTTGTATATAAATAATTTGATTTCTTACTACATCATTTTTTGTAACAAAATGTGTAGGCGGGTGGTGCGTGCGGCGCGAGCATTTCTTGGAAAAAATAATAGGGAAATAAATCCTGGAAGATAAGAGCAATTAGTCCGCCGCTGTAGAAATATTAATGTTGTGCCGCCTGTCCTATTAGTACTACTTTTCTGGTCGAAAATGAGATAATTATGGGTTTTTATATATTCAATTTTGTCAATAGTTATTCGTATTCGGGTATTCCCACAAAATGTACATGTACAAAATATGTACAATACAATTGTATTTTTGTATGTACAAACACTATTTTTAAATTTGAATAATTTACATTGTGTTTCATTATACATAAACACTTTTTAAAAAATGTTGATTTTTATATTAAACTGTAGTAAATTAATGTACTTGTGTTTTAAACTAAAATAACTGATATTTTATAGAGGTGTATAATAGAAAAAGAAGCCGTGTAACCCATGTTTTAGGTAATTTTTGTAAAAGTGAAAAATTATATGTTAGAATAATTTATAATTATTAGATGATTATAAATATTAATATACAAATGAGGGCCCGGATTTATTTACAGTACCGTAGTTGAAAAATTCATGTGGGGGGGCCTGATCGAAGCGCGTATGATTCAAAAGCTTTAGAACTATTCGTATAGACGATCGAAAAACTGCACGAGCAAATACGTTAGTTATTTATCGAAAACGTTTAATTTTATTTAGAAATAACAAAAGCCTTAAAATATAAACACACTTAAAATCTAAAAAAAAAAAATAAACGAGTCTGCTAGTACTCGAGACGCTGACGTGTAAACGTCGCGTGAGCGGTAAAAACGGAACGGAATCGTGATTGGGATTTGTGAATATCGGTATCTTTGTTCAAAGTAATTTCGATAATAAATATTATTATTAGTTGTCATGACAACAGCTTACACATTTCCGATGTTTACACGTCAATATTACGTTTTTCGCCGTAACACTATAAACAAACGATTAATATTCAACACCTGAAATCATATTTTATTATTTACCGTTTCGAATATTAACTCGTTCTGTATCATTCAACGCAGTACGAAAAATGTGCGATAGTCGTTTTCATAAAAATATACAATAACACGCGAAAAAGTCCGTACGTAAAAATATTTTATGTACAATTTTATACCGTATTCGATTTCGGTACGATTCGTAGAGTCCATAATACGACTAGGCAGAAATGTTTTTAAAATTCTCGATCGGTTTTCGTATATATATATTTATATATGAAATAATTATTGATTTTTTTTATTAATTAAATGCCCCCGTATTTTGGGTACGACACTGTTATCAACTAAATGAAATGAATTTATGAATAAATTAATAATTTATGCGTGTATACGACTTACTTCTTACAGCTGCCGCTTCAGTACCAGGTATATATTTGAATCTTACTAACGATTTCATCGCTCCGTATAACCGTTCGGATTCTTAAAAAAAAAAAATAATAATAAATTTACATATTCAAAATAAGTCTATCGTTAAGTGGTAATAGTAATGGCGTCGTACTTACTTTCGTCTAATTCGGCGGAAGTGTACAAGTACGACATGGTGTACTTGAGAATGAAAAAAATTAATATTGTCGAGGGTAAGACGGAGACGAAGGGTACGAAGGTCGCACGTCCTGCACACTATCTCCTCGTCTACTGGCGCCTCCCAAACGGCCGGATTACCGCGCCCTGCTGCAGTATACGTATACTAATGCGCGCACCATTGATTTTTCCGAATGTGAAGTGTACGAGAATTTTCTCCGCCATGGCTTTTCCTGTACTGGGGTTTAAATTTCTCGGGTGTTTTATGCGTTATTTTTAAAAAAAAAATTTTAATTTTCCCCGATTTCTCACTCCGAATCCCTGTATTATTCGCCCTGTTTTTTTTTTCACCGTTACCGTCGTCGGAAAAATATATTCTCACGACGCCTGGAAGAAAATACGAAAGACGTTATGCGGACGTTTGCCTGCACCGTACGATCGCGATTTATTCAAATATAAATTTCGCCGTATTCCGTTCTCCTTTTCCTTCGCGAAATGAATTCGTTGTCGTCATGGCAACGGTAACGATCGCTACAAGTGATTCCAAAATTAGGTCACACTGCGACGTCTCCGTCCGATTCGGCTCGGATGAGCGCCGCGTGACGACTCCGTATATAAAAAAGAGAGTCGTCAACCCCCAGCCGTGCAGGTCCGAGTACCGGAGCACACGGGATTTTTTTCATAATGTCGGGGGAAAATAAGGTATAAAAAGGAAAGAAAAAAAAATGATTACATTTTATCGTTTATTATTATTGCAATTTAATTTGGTGTGGAAAAAAGCTCAGTTTAGCGAAAATACTTCCACAAAAAAATTAATAATAATAAGAAATAAATAAATGGCATGCTCCTCCACGATATTGCATTATATATATAAATACACAACATTTTATACTGCAGAGTATAGCTATGCAAAAAAATAAATAAATATTACCCTGTGTTATTGAATATCGCCATTGGCGATTTTCGCCCCGCGATGGACGAATACTCCATTTATTTGTTTTTTTTTTTACATAAAATATAAAAGTAAGTAATAAAAAAATAACGAAGGAGCAAACAATATTGAGCGGCCGGGAAGAGAAGAAAAAAAACGATGAACGAGCTCGGTCATTTAACTGCGAAACAATATGTTCAAATATATAATTATATATTAATATATAATAATAATATACAATAATATAATACATCAAAATCTAAATTATTCATAGTAAATTATTATGTTGGCGGGTTTCTCGCGATAAAAGCGAGACGCGTCACTGCAATATTTGGTAAGGACGGGGACCCCCTCGTTAATTTGTACAACGTTAAACACATTATTACAAATAGGTATACAATATTATGCGTTAAACGAGTAAAAATGTTGGATTAAAAAAAAAAAAAGTGGAAACCGAAAATATTTTTACACGTTCACGCGTTAGCATATTTTTCATTCAAAATTTAATTCGATACAAATTCGTTTCACTAGACGTACAAACAAAACATTTTCATGCATATTTTTGCATATTTTTACTAAATTTAATGTGATTTTTTTTACATATTTTTAGATTTTATTCGTAATAATATTGCGTACGTGGCTTATAAATCAGCTACAAAAAAATTGTCAATAACACAATTTCGTTATTTAAAAAATAATTTAAAACTAAAGAGCCGCGTTTCCACTGATATTTTTTTTAACATACACTGCTTCAGGCACCGAGTACTGATTGTAAATTTGCAATAATCGGCCCGGTTTTTTCAATAACATAAAACCATCTATTTCGTTCGAGAACCGCCGCGGTCACTGACAATACATCCGATAAATGTCGTTTCCGTTTACAAAAATTTTCCGAGCCACAACAGCGGATTATTTTAACTCGAAAAAAGAGGGGGAAAAAACGTCTCGTCATTCCGCGTAATTCAGATGAAAATAATGACACGAATTAATAATATTCGTTACATTTAACTTATTTATTTTTATACGGTTCGGCGAATAATGCTTCAAGATCTACAAACTATATAAAGACCAATTTTTTGTAAAATAAAATTTATATTTTTAAATAACAAAAAAATATTACTCATATTTTCGCAAATTATTTTGAATAATTGTGTATTTTTTAAATTTATTACCGTAAGTATAAATTTTATAAAAAAAATTAATTGCGTATTAGGTACACGATATATTTGAACGGTGTTTAGCGCATAAAGTTCCGAGCCCCGGTTATTATTATATTAAAACCGAGTTGAACGTTTACGATTTTTCGACGTCTTTAACGTTTCGCCTGAAAACAAACCCGCGGAGTAGTTCGAAAAATACCTTCGAGCACGGCGAAATGCCTATGCCTAAACCCCCACGTAAAATAACTATAAGCGTAACTACGAGTTACGACCAGGGCTCTCATTTGAAAAAATAATAATGTTTAACGTTTTAACGTTTTTTATTGTTATTTACCTTTAGCGTTTATCGTTATGGTATATTTTAGCGTTATGGATTATTTGTGTTTAACGTTAAAGAAAGTTTTATCGTTATATAATAATTACGTTTTACGTTTATCGGTATTTTAACGTTATTTGGTTTAATATCGATTTTTTTTCCTAATAAATAAATTCATTTATATTCCATAGACTATAGCACGTTTTCAAATCTCATAAACGTAATGTACTTCATTAAACTTCATTGATTATAAAAGTCCTACATTTTTATCCTTAATTTTTTGATTTTATACATTTTTTCAGTGAGAACCTTGGTTTATTTTTGACTTTATATTCCAGTGCAGAATATTTTTCATAAAATTTTGATTATATTACCAATAAAAACTTTACTGACTAGCTGACATCTTCTCAGACACGTATCTTTGAATAATTTTTACGCGTCTACGTGGATCCAGCCTTATTATAGAACTATATTAAACCTACACCATAGGCTTATATTTTCCGTAATAAATTGGAAAAAATATTAAAATAACGGTAATTCTATTTTTCGTTTTTCGATATTTTGATATATAACGTTAATAAATTATTTCGTTTAATGATATATTTTAATTTGTGATAGTTTAAAATTAGTGTTTATTGTTTTCCGTTACGTTTTTTGATATTAATTTCAATTGATATTTTGCAATTATAACGTTATAATCAAAACGTTATTATAACGTTTGCGAGCCCTGGTTACGACTACCTTAATTTTCACTATAACCTGCACGTTCAATACAAAAATTGTCCTTTATAGAAGAGATGTGAACTCTAATAATGTCACTGTTCGCGCCATTCGTTATCGAATATACGACAATCGCCCGAATTTCCCGCACAGCAATCACTATCCGCGTCAGGTCAATTTTATCGTCGTTATTGAACTTTGAACGGCAGACGCACTCGGGCCGCCCGGACGGAGCCGTTATGTTTTCACTTCTCGTTCGGTCCACGCAATCGGAGCGTGTGCGACGTGTGTGCTTGTCTTTTTTCGCTCTCGTGCGCCATATTTTGTTTTCGCGTACGACCAGGGGCGCATTAAGTGGGGGGGAGGCAAAGGGTGCGTTTGCCCCGGGCGGCAATTTTTTGGAGGGCGGCACACTGATGATCATGGACATCTGGCATTATACATATGTTTTAGTCTGTTGGAATTTTAATCTGTACTGTAAATTTAGGGGCGGCAAATTATATTTGCCCCCTCCCATCCCTAAATATTGATTCTTAATGCGCCCCTGCGTACGACGTAGGTATGTACCTACACCGAGAACGTCTCCGTTCGCTGGTACACCGTGCAGCGTCAGGTTTCTCTACAAGCAGAACAAGCAGGCGATTGGAGCGGCAAATTTCCTATTCATAAAAAAAAAATAATTAACTTTCATAATATTTTATTCATTAATTATTTAACACATTCGAGTGCTGCGGTCATCAAGAAAGATAAAGGATTGTCAATCTCGATGGAATTGCCCCCATACCCGCGGTCAACGCATATTTTTATTTTTAGTGAAACTATTGAGTTTTACCCACAGATTTATTATAAAACATTTTTATCTTCTGCTTTCCTTCTGCCGAATTTGTTTAATCCGCCGCTGGTACACCGTGTGTGCCCGCGTGTACATGGCGACAGTGGTTTTTCGCGTGTAAACGTCTACCGTGATCGGTCGTTTAATCGTTGACGCGTTTCATGTGCGCGAACGTTGCGATACCTACGTCGTTATTCGCAGTGTCGGCCTGGCACAACAAAGGCCCCTGGATCTTTTTATTCTGGGGCCCCCTGCCCTTGGTTTAATATGAAGTTAAAAAATACATATCAATAAAAAACAATTCATTATATAGGGTGTCCCAGATCCAAGGGCGGAGTGACTCTAAAATTCTTATCGGGCAAATAAGATTTTTCCGGGCCACTTATACAAGAAATTGATTTTTTTTTTTTTTTTTAGACTAGCGCCATATATATTTCCATATAGAGTTAATACAGGTTAATAAAAGAATCTATGGTGAAGTTAGAATTTGGTGGTCGGATTTAATTTTTAAGTTATAGCAATTTGAAATTTGACAATTTTACCGTGTTTCTTTATAATAAGTTTATTTTTTCCGCTGTTCAGCTCGTACTATATAATAATCCAATGGATAAATACCATGATTTGACGACGTGTACGGTTCGGCGTTCGAACCTCTGCTCCCATATTAATTTTTGCATTATTTTTATACATTATAATAATACAAGGCAAAGATTTCAAAACTGGTGGAGACATAGCGTTCAAAAATAATGGTATAAAAAAAAAAAAAAAAGATGGGGCCCCGGCCGCATTCGCGGCCTAGCGGCTATGGCCAGGCCGACCCTGGTTATTCGTATATTCGCCGAAGCCGTCGTTTTCTACACGCCGCCGACCGAGTCAAAGTCGATTTTATAACAATCGCACTTATTATTCGGCATACATAGCGTGCGCGCGTGTGTGTGGTATACTCCGGTGGTGTGGTATGCTCCGCGTCTTTACATCGCAACGTTTGGCCGAGTCGGTCAGTTATCCCCAGGGCCGGCGAGAGGGTGGGGGGCAGGAGGGGCCAGAGCCCCGGAGCCCGGGTCTTTAGAGGGGGGGGGGGGGCCCGTCGTTTCGGACTTAAGTATAATACAAGTTATAAGCGTATTTTAATAGATTAAATTAATTTTTTTCTTCTTCGAGTAATTGAAATAATTTTTAATTCGATTGACGAAATACGGTTATATTAATTGTCGTCAGTAGTTTAATGTAATATACTCGTATATTCGTCCGAGTGCCCGATAAATGTCTATTTCAAGAGTTTTCTAGAAAAATACCACTTGGACACAAACCACAGTACTGCGTTTTAATATTGGATTACAAGATTTATCAGTGTACAATAATTTTATTATTGATTGATGATTTTGTGTGTTATGGGTAATTACGTTTTTCTACAAAATTCGATAACGACTGAATGCTTGTCAAACGATAAAATCACAATGTACTCTACAATCATAAGCGTGCGCACGGGGTGGTCAGGGTAGGCACTTGACTACTCTGCGAACAACTCCCCCGCGCCCTCAACATAATATTATATGTTTGACCATTTCAACATGTCCGTAAACGGTAAAATGTAAGAAATCGATCGGTTAGATGGACTTCTATGTTCATCGAACAAGATATGGCTTATAATATAGATGTGGATGAAGTTATTGAATATTTCAAAATCAACACACCAACCAAAAGGCGTATGGAGTTATAATTAAAACATATCTAATATGTTTATTATACATAAAATAGTGTTGTTAAATTTTTACTTATTAACTAATTTAGGTATATTACATTATATTATTATTACTTATAAAATAATTTTTTACTATGGTAAATGCAGTTAAATAAAGTTACCCTATCTAAAATTTTTTGTTCATGTTAAATGTCAATGTATCATTTATGACTACCCTGCCAGTAATGTCTGCGCACGCTTATGTCTACAATATTATATTTTCGATTAAATTTGTACGTGTTAGTTATTGTTAAAACGTGCTCATATAAGACACCGTGTCCCGAGACCGTCGTATGTTACAAAAATTATTTTATATTTGTGATTTTACGTATCGCGTGAGTTTGAAAGTTTGTGTTTCGGCAAGTGCATGTTTGTTTATAGTTTTAAAATTATAATGAGTTATAAACACAAATCCACATCATATTTATTCACAAATTATCAACTTAAATGTTAGTATTTTAATAAAAAATGGTGTGCGTATATTATTATATAGGTTAGGTTAATTACAATATATCTATATACATACAGATATGTATATTTTATATATCTTAGCCAACAAGTATAATATTATGTAAGTGGGGCCAGTGGCGTCATTTGGTGGGGGGCAGGGTGGGCATTTGCCCCCCCCCCTTGTTAACAGTGGGCCGACATAATTCATGCTGATACCTACCTATGATGTAAATATAAATTATTCTAACCAAATCTATAGTAATGAATAATAACAAATAGCGTGGCAAACAGTTGATTAAAATTAAATTAATAATAAAATAAAAAAGTATGCAGGTTAGGTTAGGTTAGCTGTTGTTTAACCCTTCAAACGTATGTTTTATGAATATATATAAATTTGTGAGTGGCAAGTGTAAAAAATAAAAATGAAAAAAGCTAAGACGGCGAGAAAGAGAGAAAAAATATTGAACAAGCTGCTCAGAGCTGATCGCAAAACGTCATTTCTAACGTGTTTAATATTTTGGACAAGAGAAACTTCAAAACTTGAATCACAGATAATATTTGCGTACTATATAGTTATTTATGATACATTTATTATAGCTTACAAGGTAATGAATTTTCTCCCACAAAAAAAATATGTATCGGGCAATTCGTGCCTATGATAACAAAAATATCAAAATAATGTAAAATAGAAATTGTATTGAGCTAAATGTAAATGGGAAATAGTTAAAGGGGCCGGTTAAATCTTTTGCCTCCCCCTTTCGAAAACTGAAATGACGCCACTGAGTGGGGCCCTCAATCAATCAACCCCGGGGCCCGAAAATGTTCTCGCCGGCCCTGGTTATCCCAGTGGGATACCGTGGTTCGTGACCGATCCACGAATACGCGTTGCTGTCGAATTCGACGAAACACATTCGCGGCGATTGGGCAATCGAATTCAATAATTGTTTTCGAACATATTTAATCCGTTATCCAGTGGTGCGGCCAGAAGATCTCGGGGAATCGGTATCGTTGTAAAATTATTCGTATTATTATTATCATACGGACATATTCTCGTTTTGTGCATACGCATATTTGTTGTTAAAAATTATGTATGCATCAGTTTTTTCGCAGCGCGATCTAGAAGTATTTTTTTGTTATATGTATTTTGTGATCACTAATTATTATATTTTGATATTGATATTATTTTACAAACGTCGTAATTATTTATTAGTTATCAACACAGTTCATCCGTCCTCGTCCACATTATATTTTCGCCTATCGGCAATAACAGTCACATTAATGTGGAAAATACACATCACAGAGATAAAAAAAAATTGTTATATTTCTCCAGTAACATAAGTAATCATACGTAAAAAAAAAATACATTACCCATTTCCAATTGTATTCTGGATTCGATAAACGTAGATAATAATAATAATAATAATAACTTTTTTTTTAACGCAAATTTTGACATATGATTTTTTCCATAATATTTTATAAACGCCTAAACTATCCGCATTTGAAAATAATATAATTTTATATCTTTTAAGACCGTACTTACATCACAAAACCGTTGGTCGTTATATTATAAAAAGAAATAGACGTTAGGTACTATATAGTTCATAGCGAACTGTTAAATAATTGTCTAAATTCTTTTCACCAATAAGTTGTTCCGAAAATACATCTACTTCCCACTTTTTTTTTCTGCTTATGGTAAAGCACGCCGTTTTTCTTTTTTCCCCTGATGTCCAAAATTAAAATTTGTATAATTTAATTTGACTCGACGACACGTTTTCTCCGGTACAAATGAACAGTACAACAAGTGCGAGAAATTAGAATTTAAGCTTTTTACATTGCTATCACGTAACGCACGTTTTTATTAAATTATGTATTTTATAACTTGATGAATTGTTATTTCTTCATTCCAAGTGTATTGGACAATATTTATGTATTAAAAAAAAAAAAATAAAAAGAGTAAGCACACTTTTCTAACAATTTTCGAAGAGCAAAATGGTAGTCTGCGGATAAAATAAACAAAAACTCGAAATGTTTAGAGAGTATTAATTTTATAATATTTTTATATTAGTAGTTTATATATTTTTATAATATTTAAACCTTTTAAGAGGGCCGGAGAATCATGTATTTTTCGTACGTATATAGTACGCATTCGCATATATAGACCAATAAAAGAAAGAAAATTAACTTAACTCCTAATACACATTCAATATGAAATTTCAAAGTGTACGAGTATAAATGAATTTCATCAACTGTTCTTTTATTGGGTTTGTAGGAAAAACATTTTTATAGTTTTAAGTCCAATAAAACAAAAATTTAATTTCGAAAAAAAACATGGCGTTACTTTTATTTATTTTAGAAAAACGGGATTTTAATTTCAAAATCGGTTTCCTACATAACCAACTAGCTAATAAGAAGCGTATGAATTTAAAACACTATTGCCCGTATGCATAGTCTACTATTTACGGGTCACTTAAATGGCTTAGGTGACACATAGCTATGGGACACATAACGGTTTTGTAACTGACACTTAAATTGTAATTGCATAGTTGAAATTTAAGTACATCATAGTTAAGTATTACCTAAACCGTTAATACTTTAAATTAATTTTTTCTTCCATGCTTTTCAATAATATTTATGTTATTGATTAGGTATTTCACCGTTAAAAATTGAATTTATTATTATTACTAGCACATAGAAACTCGGGTTGAGGTGTGTAGTGAACCCGTGTAAACTCGGATTAAGGAATTGACCCTCATCGTGAGCGATGACAGCGATTTTATTAAAACACAGTATAAATAGATATGGGAACCCCATATAATGTGTTGCGTTTTGGACAAAATAGTTTGATATTCTGCGATTAATCGCTATCAAAATCTCGTGTGTGTCGATTGTATCTGACAACGCAATACTGTCCCCATCGAAATCGCTAGTGAACATCGTGCGTTTAGGGCCAGTTGTACAGTGCTCGTTTAAACTGTGTAGTTACGCTTCTCGTATACATATTAAACGTATAACGTAGTAAATGTGATATTTCTGTTCGTCGTTATGACGTTATGGTAGGTACGCTCGTTATGGTCGTGCGATAGCGACCTTTTGACCGGCCGGCCCGGGTGCGTATAGTGCGTGCAGTAAGTCGATCGCAACCGCCTCGGAAACATAAAGATGAACCGAGTCTCGCCCGAAATGCGAATAAACAAAAAAAATGTAATCTAAACGCCGTCGTTTCACGTTTTTAAATATCAGACCTATGACATCCGAATTAGTGCAATTTCGCCGTATCACTGTGATTATAAGCTTAATATAAATATATATCCTAAAGCCGGATTCCCACGACTACTTGACGAGTATACGAGTATATTCGTATTCGTATACCAATATCGAATAATCGTGTTTATATGGATAACCAAATATGCGGGTCAAATATACCATTCCGACGATTGGTGTTCTTGACGTATACAAAGTATCTAGTATGTATTGAAAATTAACCTGTATAGCTGTATACATCAAATAATCCTCTCCGTCGCGTAAATATTCGGCAAATATTGTCATATTTTGTGGTCGAGTTGTGGGAACACTACCTACTACAGTTATTCGTTTACTGAAAAAACAATATCTTTAACTAGTGTCGCTTTTACCGACAATCGATGGGTAGGTGGCTAATAAGTAACGAATATCGAGTAGGTAACGAATACGGTATACACCAGTTACGAATAAACACCATTCCCACGATTCGCGATGATACGCCAATAACGAATATTCGACAAGTATACTAGTCGTGAGAATGCAGCTTAACATATTACATAATTTTCATTTATCACTACCGTTTCAAAAAATTTATAAACGATAAATGATATTGAAAGATGCAAAATATAAATTTACGGGATGTTTAAGTGCCCGTGAATGACCACTTAATTTATGGGCTACTTTATGGAACAACTATCCCGTAATTATGACTGTGCAACGCAACTTTACGGGAATACTGTTATGTACCACTTAAAACTATTTAGGTGTTACTTAAAATGACTATGCATACGGGCATATGTTTCGCAATAAACAATTTAAACGATTTACCTGTTTAACAAAGTTTATTGATGAAATAAAAAAAAAAATATTAATGTATATCGCCAATAATAAAAAATAAATGTGAATATATATAAAATTAATTGTAAAACCCGTACCTATACGCGCTGCAGTAGTGAAACACAACATAAACGGGACTACGTGTAAAGGTTTATTACTGTTGTACAAGCGTGTCACTGGCGTACACGCTGGTGCCACTAGAAACGTATGCACGCGTGTAAGCCCAGCACAATGTTCATTTACAACTCACACGTATAGATGACCAGGGATGGCCAACCTTTTGTGAAGACTGGGCCACATCATATGGGTAAACGTTGTTGTGGGCCACACACTTCTTAATAATAATACATTCAAATTTAATGATTAAATTATATTCTATATTACAACAATACATTTTTTTTTATAATTTTACTATAGCGAATAAAAAGCAGAAATATGTAGTTTTCAATTTTGTTAATTTGTAGTTTTATATTCTTAAAATAAATTTTTTCTCGTAATATTAATATATTATATACAATTAATTTAATGTTTTTTTTTAAATTGAAGTGCGAGGGCCGCATAAAAATCTACCACGGGCCGCATGGGTTGGACACCCCTGGTATAGACGTTACCTAAACGTACGTACGTAACATGAAATGCCTATTTAATACTCCTTAAAAAACAGGTCACCACCCCTTAAGGGGCCTCACTTTATTGGCATTGTGTAGGTACCAGGGTATCATGAACAGTCAGGGGCGCAGCGCGCGCGTACGAGCCGTGTAATAATATACGCGCTGCTCACGCTCGAACGGGAAAGGGGAAAAGAGGAATTTATACACTTCACCGACTTCGGGTAATCGATTGTTATTTTCACGGCGCGTACAGCAAAGTCGGTCCGGCCGGAGTGATGACAGTTACCGTAGCAACGGGATTCGGCCGATGACGTACGCGGAAAGGATTCGATCGCACGCGCGTTCGCGTTTTTAACGCAAGGAGTGAAAAAGGGTTTTTGAAAAGCCGCGTAACTCATTGAGAAAAAAAAATTTAAACCTTTTTTTTTTTATATTGTAGTCTCGAGCGCTCGTAACCGGAAAAAAATTGTTTATCCGTTTTAAAAATAAACTAATATAAACATCATAAAAATATTAAAATCGCGTTCAATACACTGATTAACAATTACGCGTTTTAGGCCGGGCGCACACGTACGGTTTCCGTGTTCGATTTCCGAATACGGAATTCCGATTCGGAAATCCGAGATAATGGGTAATTATTTATTAAATTTTCGGATTCGCACATTTTTTGGTATATATGTATGTACGTAAAATGAAGAGCAAACGTTCACTCGACAGTAACACAATGAAAAATACCGAATAGAAATTTCCGTCCGTGTGCGGCGTTCAACACAAAATGAATGCGAGGGCTGCGTTCGGAATAACGTCATTCGGTTTATTTCCGTTCGGGGATTCCGAACGCACGGCCTGATTTCCGAAACGAATGTTCGGAATTTCTTCCGTACTTTCGGAATTATTTCCGAACGGAAACTTTAAGAACGTGTGCGCTAATTTTATTTATTCCTACGAAACGCCTGCATTCGGGTGTCCGAATCGGAATTCCGTATTCGGAAATCGAACACGGAAACCGTACGTGTGCGCCCGGCCTTATACCGAAACAAATAAATCCTACGGAATAAAACAATATTTCCGAATTTAAACACGTTCGCGGATTATCCCGTGATTCGCCAATTCAAAAATACAGTTGCGATAAATTTTGGGCGTAGGCCGTTTGCGCATTGCTGTCGTTACGAATGACCTTTTTTTACAGACCGTTTGCGCACCGGTATTGTTAAAAAAGGTAAAGGATTTTTGGTAATTACTATTGCTATGAACTGCCATTTTTATAGGGTGTTTGCGCACAGCTATTGTTAAAAATGAACTCTAAAAAAAATTTCGAGCTATATGCACAGACTATACTCATATATATCGTATATGTATATGGTATCAAGTACAATAATAGTCATGATTACGAGCTTTATGAATACCATTTGTGTTGAGTAGCACCAATTAAAATGAATATTACTTGTATTAATTAATTATTTAAAATCTATGTATCTATAAATTTAATCTGTAGTATGGTTATACGATGTCGACCTTTGAACTGTACTATGTGTACAATAACGACTTATGTAATAACTATACCTACTACGATAATAACCACAAACTACATATATATAGCACGATGCTTACGAGTTATCGGTTATTACAAACTCATTACTTATTAGATTATAAAAATGTCTAATAAAAGTATAAAACCCGTATCCCATATTATGCGTTATTGATTTATCGGGTAATCGTGTCATCGTAGGTACAACACGATTGAGCACGCTCAATATTTTTAAACGTTCAAAACGTTGCCAAACTTTTTTCGTTTCGAAAAGACACACAGTAAAATTGTTATATTATTACATATATATATTTTTTAAATGTTGTAACAGTACATGTTATAATATTATTATATACATAATAAAAACAAATTAATATTAATTTCCGTTAAATTTACTCTTCTATATCATTCTATGGCGGCCGGGTTTACGGAAGGGCATTTTCAGACATCTCAGTGTTTTTTTTTATTAACGTTTATCTTTATGAGTAAATTATTAGATAGGGTATAGTTGATCGATCGATTCTGGTCACAGATTAAATATTAATATTTAATCTATGTTCTGGTATACGTATAAATTTGGAAACGATGACACGTTAACACCAATTATACCAATTAAGATTATCGATAAACGCTATAGGTACACGAGTACCGCACACATACACTATTTATTGCCCCAGTTCAGACTACTATACGGTTCTGAGATTATGTAATAATATAGTATAATTAAAAATTAAATTTTTTAAATTTGTTATTATTTTTGTATAGTAAATATATTATTTAAATTTAGTTTTATATTTATATTAGTTGTATAACTCGATTTCTTAAATTTTGGATTTTGGAAACAGTACAGTATTAGGATTACGATATACGAATTTAAATCGATTTACGTGTAAAATAAATATGGCAACGTCGAACAAGATATCGTGCTTAGTCGTATTGCTTTTTGGGTGCATGTAGCTAATCCATTGTTATATACACGGAGTGTGCTCAATCGTACGCAAAAAAAGTCAATCATCTGGCTCAATCGTGCTTTACCGGGTACTACATATTCTACAGTAAAATTGTAAGATGCGCAAACGACCACACAATATTTTTACCTGTGAGGTTAATGATGCGCAAACTCCGTAAATTTTTTATTTCGGTAATACGAATAAAAATTTTAAAACAAGATATTATATGTATATATATATAAAGAACACATTTAAAAATGCTGCGTTTTGAATTCAAATTTTACAAAACGGTGTTTTAGAAAATAACTGAACCGTTATATTTTTAATTACAGACAAGGCAACTTGGAAATTTTAAATAATATGTACAGCGACATAACATTTATATAAATTCAGTTTTGGAAAAGTTTCATTCGAATATAAGGAATTAAGCGTAATAAATTTATAAATATTTTATATCAAAATGCATAATAATGGGCCGGTTTCACCAACATTTGTTAACGATTTAACATTTCGTTAATTGTATTTAACGATTAGTTAATGAAAATTACGTTTCACCGAGATTTGTTAACATTAACACGTTGTTAAATTGAACACCCGAAATCAGCTTGTTAAAATGCCATAGATTCACTATAGTAAATTAGATTATAATCGCCTATTTTTAATATTATTTTATCACTTATCAGTTATCACATTTCGTGATTACCAATGAGACCGTTAGAATCAAGGTAACCGTTTTGGTAACCCAACTAACATTTTGTTACTTAACAAATAGAATTTGACAATAATAATATAATGGTGGAACTTATATAATTTAACCAAACGTTAAATTTAAACACACTGTTAACTAACAAGGTGTTAGAGTGTGTATTTAACAATAGTTGGTTAAACCGGCACATTGTATATTAAATAATATTAATAACACACGTCATAGACGTTTTTTAACAATTAAATTCACTGTGCAGTGTTCGCAAAGGGAGAGAAAAATTATATTATTTTTTATCATTTTTTAAAATTATATAATTTCCTATCATTATACCTATACAAAAATAAATTCCTATTAAATTTTCAAATTTAAATTAAAATTAATTTCTAGTAACGAACGAAACTAATGATAAACAATATTTATTATAGGTGGAATAATAATTATTATAATATTATAAAAATATAATATTGTTCAAGTCAACATGACGAGTAAGATTCGATTTATTTCGATTGTTTGTAAATAATTACTTTTTAAATTTTTTTCACAAAGTATTTTCTCCTCGTATAAGACGTAATAGAATACAAGAACACTAAACATTAGGCACACAAATATGAAACAATAAAACAGTTGTTAAAATTCATGAGAAACGGTAGTTTATTTATTAATTCAATATAAACCATTATGACAGGAATTATTAATTAATTAATCGTTGAATTAATTTTGTATTAAACATATTTTACCGTTTTGGTTGACCACTGAAAATAATCCGAGATTACCGTCTACCTCAAGCATAACGTATTCGGATGACGAAGGATTTGAATTCTTTCGTTTTCTTGTTACGAAGGGGAGTACATTAACATTACTGTTGTCAATTATATGTCCCGTGATTGCCGTCGGTTGGTTCGTGCTTGCAAGACAGTCGGTCGATATCATATCACTAAGAACGAAAAAATTAATTGTCTTTTTTCACTCGAAATGCATATAATATTTAAATTACACTTACGTATTTACGGGCATCGTTGTATTGTATAAAGTTGACGATAAAACGCAATCCATACTATTACCACCATTTCCCTCACCATTTGCCTACGAAAATAAAAAAATAATAAATATGGGTATTAAAAGTAATATATATTTTATGTAGACAAAACGACAAAATAAAGCGATATACGAAATTGATTGAAAATAAAAGTTGCGAGTTTTATGTAAGTTTAATCGCACAGAGGACACAAAATGTAAAACAAGTAAAAATCAATTAAAGAAGCGCGCAGAAAATAAAAAAAAAACATTCATTATTGGATACAACGTAATATCTATAGACGTTTGCAGTAGCAGATTAAATTACACGAATAGTTTACGAATTATATGAACAAATATATTATTTATTGAAACCAAAGTTAAAAGTAATAAGAAATTTGTATATATATATATATATATATATATACGTATATATAAAATTAATTAGTTTATAGTTTTTATTTTTACTTCTATTTCCTTTAATAAATATCCTTTTTCATTCATTTGTTTATTTAATTTTAATTCTAATTTTTACTATTTTTCTAGAAAGTAATAATCCAATATATTATGCGTATATAATATAATAAAAAAATTAACTCCGTTTGTACACTCGAATTTCTCCACAACCAACCACTACCAACCTACTGGAAGTTGTGTGTGCACGTAGCAGAGGCGTACCCAAAGAGGGATTTCGGGTCCGGACCTCCTCACACTGAAATTCCAGCATTTATAAATGTTTTCATTTGATTCAAATTTAATCTAATAAAACTTTAATGAAAAGTAAATAATATAATATGAATATTATGCACGTAATTAAAATTATAATCAATGTTTAATAAACATTGATTTATATTTTCGTGAAATAAATGTATTAAATTTATAGTATGTATGTAACAGACTTTTTTCTTTAGTTGAAATGTCTGTGTTTAAACAAGTATGAATCCCCCCCTTGAAAAATTCTGATTTCGTCACTGACGTGTAGCCTAACGTGCCCCATTGGTAAAATAAGATAAATTAAAAACATTTCACGTAAAAATCGTGAACAAATCTGTGACTTGGCGAATACGACAAACGCGTAAATTGGTATCGATATATTGAGAAAATGACCATGCAAAACGAATCTACCACAAGTAGTAATTTATAAATATTTTTAACATACCACTTCTTGGTTAGTATAATTTGTATTCTGATGTGCCTTGAAAAATGCATTTGATGGGAGCTCCTTAACTGATTTTATCCACGAATCAATCTTATTTGTTTTATTACGTATGTTCAACGATATCTGTGATATTTTTGGCCACCACATTACTACATTTGCACCACCGAGAAAATCTTTCAATTTTTCGAAGCTAATAGCCACACATAATTCATCAAGACGTATATTTTCCATTTTTATACCCTGGACTATGCAGCAGAACTTGAGGTAAGCCAGATCGATATTTTCCAGCTTAATAGCCAATTTCGTTAAGTATCTTACACCCTCTAGATTATGGCGAACGTCCTCGAAAAAAACTAATGATATATATGGTGTACGATTTTTCCTGACGTACGGCACAACCATAGAGTCAATACGTAAATATCCAAATTTGTCAAATTCATTGTTCATTTCTGAGTAGTTCAATCTACTGTAGCATTCTTTTAAAAATGTGTACAGATTAACAACGTCTTCTACACTAACAATTAAATCTTTTCCAGCCCTGAATACATAATCGTTTGTATCAAAATGATCATTATTTATGCTGGTTAATAGGTTTGCTTCGGAATCTGTCATATACAACCCATTTACTTCTGTACATTTAGAAATGACCTCATGATGAAAATAATACAAATATTTGGACAGCAAAATTGTTTCGGCATGACGCATGGAGAAATATCGTAATCGTTCACCATTAACCACTCGTATAATATATGGTAATTTTCCACCCACATCCATATCCCACGCGAACTTGCCTAAATTAAACACAAGACCATAATATATATATATATATTATTTATAGGTTATAAACTTATAATAGCACATGATATATAATAAAAATGCCTGTATGAATTATTTACCTCTAACACTTTCTATGTCAATAATTTCAGAATTCATAGGAGATGCAATGTTCGCAGTTTCTTGAGAATTATTATCGTGCGAATTAACAAAATCTATTGTTAACAACGATGTTATACTTCTTTGATCAAATTCTTGTCTAGGACTATAAGCCACAACGTTTGTGTCACGGTCACTCTGTACATTTTCATTGTTAATTTCTGTAAATTAAAAATTTTCATTAAGAATGCTTTTTGATAAATATTAAATAAAAAATTCGTACACTTAAAAAAGCATGCACACACACATGTATATATATATTTATTTATAGGTTATAAACATATAATATCACATGATATATAATAAAAATGTCTGATATGAATTATTTACCTCCAACACTTTCTATGTCAATAATTTCAGAATTCATAGGAGATGCAATGTTCGCAGTTTCTTGAGAATTATTATCGTGCGAATTAACAAAATCTATTGTTAACAACGATGTTATACTTCTTTGATCAAATTCTTGTCTAGGACTATAAGCCACAACGTTTGTGTCACGGTCACTCTGTACATTTTCATTGTTAATTTCTGTAAATTAAAAATTTTCATTAAGAATGCTTTTTGATAAATATTAAATAAAAAATTCGTACACTTAAAAAAGCATACACACACACATATATATATATATATTTATTTATAGGTTATAAACATATAATATCACATGATATATAATAAAAATGTCTGATATGAATTATTTACCTCCAACACTTTCTATGTTAATAATTTCAAAATTCATAGGAGATACAATGTTCACAGTTTCTTGAGAATTATTATTGTGCGAGTCTACAAAATCCATTGTTAACAACAATGTTATACTTCTTTGATCGAATTCTTGTCTAGGACTATAAGCCATAACGTTTGTAGAAAGATCACCCTGTTCATTTTCATTGTTAATTTCTGTAAATTAAAAATTTCCATTAAGAATGCTTTTTGTTTAATATTAAATAAAAAATGCGTACATTTAAAAAAATTATACACATACACATACACACACATACATATATGTATAGGTTATGTAATGTCACATGATATATGATATAATAAAAATGTCTGTTTGAATTATTTACCTCCAACACTTCCTATGTCAATAATTTCAAAATTCATAGGAGATACAATGTTCGCAATTTCTTGAAAATTATTATTCTGCGAATCTACAAAATCCATTGTAAACAACGATGTTATACTTCTTTGATCGAGTTCTTGTTCAGGACTATAAGCCATAACGTTTGTAGAACGGTCACCCTGTTCATTTTCATTGTTAATTTCTGTAAATTAAAAATTTCCATTAAAAATGTTTTTTGATAAATATTAAATAAAAAATTCGTACACTAAAAAATCATACACACACACACACACACACACATACAGTGGCGGATTCAAGAGGGGAGGGCCTCCCCCTTGGTTGTTATATTGTATTCGTAGTTAATGATTGCAAATCGTCGTTATAGTGGTCGTTGCGATAATGTTGACTGTAATATTATCTGTAATTTATAGTTTATGTTCATTGTTCAATAACGTATACTATTATTTACTTGAAGGCCTTACATATCAAATCCCAAATATTGTACTTATAGAATTATACATTTTTGGGCCCCCCCCCCAAAAAAATCTTAGATCCGCCACTGCACACATATATTTATAGGTTATAACTATAAACTTATAATGTCACATGATATATGATATAAAAAAAATGTCTGTTTGAATTATTTACCTCCAACACTTCCTATGCCAATAATTTCAAAACTCATAGGAAATACAATGTTCGCTGTTTCTTGAGAATTATTATTGTGTGAGTCTTCAAAATCCATTGTTAACAACGATGTTATACTTCTTTGATCGAATTCTTGTCTAGGACTATAAGCCATAACGTTTGTAGAAAGATCACCCTGTTCATTTTCATTATTAATTTCTGTAAATTAAAAATTTTCATTAAGAATGCTTTTTGATAAATATTACATAAAAAATTCGTACACATAAAAAAGCATACACACATAATATATGTAATATGTATATATATTATATGTATATAAATATATACATATATATATCTTTATGTATATATATATATATATATATATATATACAGTGGGAAATGGGGAAGAGCCTGGAGGTGCATTACATCCCCCTGATATTTTTCTACAGGTCCAAACATACTATTTTGCACCTCCAAAAATATTACTATAATAATTTATATTATTCTACTTTTTGTATTATATGTATAGGGAACAATTTATTGAAAAAATTAACTCGTAAACATTAAGAAAAAAACATATTATCATTTCTATATTATACTAAACAATTATTATGTAAGTATTATATAAAATAATGAAGTTAATTCGCTAGATATATAATGAAGTGGGTAAAACCGTATATATAGACACTGTAATACAACTGCTAATAATATTACTGGAATAGTGTTATTTTGTAAAATTGATTCACTATACCCGTTAGACTATTTTTTTATAAAAACGTCTGAAAAGAAAACTTTATATACCTAATATTATCTATTTGAAAAGTGTTGTAAGTTAGTGACTGTTTGCATTTGAAAATGTCAAAAAACAATCGCCAACCGACATCATTAAATGGATTTTTCGTGCCAAAGTCTAAGCTTACTAAAACACGATTATCAGATGTCGGTAAGTATTTAATACTATAAATTATTAATTTAAAAAAATATAATAAATGTTTTAATTTTGTCAGTCGCAAAAGACACTATAGTGTCTATAAGATATATCTTCGCTCACTATAAATGGTTAGTTTAAAAGTGATCTATCAACTAACGAACTCTAATTACCCGCAAAAAAAAAAAAAATTAAAGTAATTTATTTATTTTTCTCAACTTTGTTTATTTATCAATTGATTTTAGAATTTACGCAAATACTCTGTTATAAACAATCCGTTAGTAAATTCTGTAGTTGAAATTTTTCGGAACAAAATAAAATTAAAAATTGTAATTTAAATAATACATACATATGTTAATATTGTTGTAACAAAATTGGTCAATCATTTGTATTTTTTTTTCACTGTAACCCAACAAAATATGAAACAAGTACATTACCTATAGTGTTTGTTTTAATTTATTATTTTTAAATAAATTGTGTAACTAGTTTTCAAGTACATATATTTCAGTTTTACATTTTAATTTTATATAGCTTCTAAATAAAATATTATTACAGCTCAACCTATATTTTGTTTATTACCTTTTTCTAATATTTATGCGGGTAAGTAATTTATATAATTAAAACTATAAGTACATTTGTTTATTTGCAGTTTATTTAAAAACAAATTATAATTAAAGTACCTAGGGTAAATCGAGTAACCATTTTTTTTCAAAATGTATTCAATATACATATTGAATATATGTACATGTGTATTATACCTATATTATATTAGCTGTTAGGTATATATTATTATAATTAGCGATAATTTTAGCAAATATTACACTACGGTAAACCGCAAGAACGTAATAGTTAGATGATGAAAAAAAAAGTATATTGAATACAACAAAAGTAATTGCATTGATCAAATAATCCTGTTCCACCCTGTATAATAGAAATACTGTATGAATTTTAATTTTTATATATATATACATATTATTATTTATTAATAATAAATAATATTACACCGTAATTCCACTCAGAATCGTTTTATTGCGAACGTTATTTTTATTTTTTTAATATTTACATATCTTTTTATTCTTTTTTTTTGTTTTTGTTTTTACTATTTTATTATTAAATAAAAATTCAAAGAAAATATTGATTAATCCGTCCGTACATTTTACAAACTGGTTGAAAAACTAAGAATATTCGTATAATACATTACAATTAGAAATAAATGTACATTGCGATAGAAACGATTGTTTGACGCGTTACCGTCGTTACGATATAATATAATATAGACAATAGTTACTACGCTAAGCTTACGGTACGATTTCAGGTATACAATCCCTACATAATTTGAAGGGAGGGTGAGAAAAAATGTGTTTTTATAGGAAAGGAATTTTTTTTTAAATCTCTGCGCTACAAATATGTATACGCCGACGTACGGAGTATAGAGTCCGATAAATGTAAAAATTCATAGCTCCGAGTATCATTATCTATGATATTTGTCAGGATAAATAAAAATAATTTATGACACGTTGATTTATTTTATTAGCCTTTATTACACGGTGGGTACACATTTAACGTCGAATTCACCAATCGATCTTATATTATATAACGAAATTAGCTGATATTTATATTATAACGGTAGGTAATCGCTTTGTGAATATTTAAAAATGAGTCTATACGTGCACACAGTAAAACCGTAACGTTTAAATAAAATACATCTCCTTCTCCTCGCACAAAAAAAAAATTGGGCGACGTACGGAGACACTCGGGGAAGTATTCGGAACAACTGTGTGGGGGGGGGAAATCGTAAAAAAGTTCAACGGTGTCGTCATCAACTCGGTACGTAAAAATAAGGTTGTTTTAATATATAAAAGGATAAAGGTCGATCGCGGTCGATCCGAGGACGGGAAAGCGTAATATTATTATTATAGGCGTTCGCATTTACCAGCATTTTATTTTATAATCAAATAGTACGCGATTGTATTTATCGCGCGGGGCGGGCGGTTAGGTTAACGAGCCGAGATAATATTGTGCGCGATAACAATGAACGAACAACAGTTCGCTTGTACCGTGTAATATTACGCAACAAGTCGTTGTCCTTAAATAATTACGGGAAACAAAAATGGTTAAGGGCACTGAAAGCGGTCATTTTCTCTCTTCGTCGTCTTACACACGAGAAACATGGCAAAACAGACGTTTCCTACTTCCGACGTGCCGACCCATCTATAGCGATGCGCGATAAGGGTTTTGAAAACAGATTTGAATTCCTCGTGAACGTTACTACTATAGAACGACTTTACCACCGTTTTCATTTTATTATCTCATGACCTTCAAAAAAATTGATTGTTGGCAATTTTTTTTTTATTTTAAATCGGATCGATGAATTTTTTTTTTTTAAGGATTTATGAAAAAAAAAAACTAGAGATGTGGGAAAGTCGATCTCAAGTATAGATTTCACGACGAATTCAAATTTCTTATCCGCACCACTAGACCGATCGGTACGTTGAAAGTAGAAAACGTCTATTTTGCCGTGTTTCGTGTGTGTGTGTGTGTGTGTGTGTGTAAGACAAAGAGAGAAGAAAATGCCCGCTTTCGACCCCCATAATCCCTTTGTGAAATCAGTCTTGCACATAGTAAAACCGTAAAGTTAAAACAAAATACATCTCCTTCTCCTCGCACAAAAAAAAAAAATGGGCGACGTGCTGAGACACTCGGGGAAGTATTCGGAACAACTGCGTGGGCGGGGGAAATCGTAAAACGTTCAACAGTGTCGTCAGGAACTCGGTACGTAAACAAGGCTCGTTTTAATATATAAAACGATAATAAAGGTCGATCCGAGCACGGAAAAGCGTAATATTATTACCAGCATTTTATTTTATAATCAAATAGTACGCGATTGTATTTATCGCGCGGGGCGGGCGGTTAGGTTAACGAGCCGAGATAATATTGTGCGCGATAACAATGGACGAACAATAGTTATCGTGTAATATTATGCGACACGTCGTTAAATAATTACGGGAAACAAAAACGGTTTTAGGGCGTTGAAAACGGGCGTTTTCTCGCGTAACCGTATAGGCTACGGACGAATTAATGCTGAACGAGACAACAACGATCGACGAATATTATTAATTGTGTGTGCGTTTACCTCGGTCCGCAGACACGTCGACGACGGTATCCATCTTTGCGTCGGTCTGGCAGTATTTGACGAACCGTGACGGGGGCGGAGGGGAATATCACGACTATACGGCTCGCGTTCGCGTAGAAGAAAAAGAAAAAAAAACGAGGATTTCTTTTTTGTTTTCTTTTTCCGTACGATATAGACGTCGCGAAAGAAGCGAAACGGTACTTTGAACAGCGAAAAAACACAGACGAACGAATGGATTCGACCGTGGTGGAGAGACGAGGAAAAACGCGTCGACAAGTACACGGTTCGCGTTGTACGACTCGTACGAACGCCGCGCCGCCGACGGCGTTCGTGCGCGCGCGCGCACACGTATTATTAACTGGGCGGAGCCGCCGGATTGGTGAAAATAACTGCTATACATACGTATTACGAACGTCTCGTCGCAGGAAAAATTGTTCGTGATCCATGACGTCACTACGGTTTGTGTGCTGTTATCAGTTATACACGTTTTTCTGTGATAATTCGAAAAATTATGGAACGGAATACGATTCGTGGAAGGGAAAACTGTATTCTGTTTATTTTATCAAAATAATAATGTAAGACCAATGATTCTATATCATGACACAAAACGTTTTCGTTGAAAATATGAAATTTTTTTATTTTAATTTTTAACAAAACGTTTAACTGCGAAATTTGTAGTTCCGAGTATAGTTCAGTGTCGGGTTATAAACAAGCACCTTATAGAACGAAACATAAAGATAAAATAAAAACTGACAAAAATAATGTATATTTTTGTAATAATTGTGATGCAACATTTGATTTTTTACAAAAAAAATTTAATTAAACACGTTAAAACTCATTTAAACGAACAATTTAACATGTTATGTTCATTTAAAAATTGTACAAAATCATTGCATTCAATGAATGGATTAATATATCACATTTAAAATTTCATAATATTTATATTGAGTCAACATTGTTAAATTTTAATACCGTAGAAGGTATATGTTCATTTATAATTAAATTGTATAATTGTTAATAATTCCTACTAACTTTTTGTGTTTTATGCACTGATTCCAAACCATAGGTACCTATTTTGTTCGTGATTATTATGATCATTTTTCGTACACCGAATTCGTCAATCACTACCGGTAAATATCGTTCCTTGTAATATCATTGTTCAGTATTAATATTGTTTATCTGTTATATAGGTGATTTATTTATGATGGATTTTTCTGTGATTTGGTTGAAATGTTTTAATGCTTTATATGTTACTGTGTTCGTGTAAATTAAAATTAACTACTAATAAATACGTATAAAATAAATACAATTTTTAGAGCACAATAAACGAAATGACACTTTCCACTTTCCAAATTATATTTTTATTCTACGAAATTAACAATACGAAAAAAATGAACGACCGTTCCACACGTTTACCAATTCACACGAATTTACCGTGTGTACACGGGTTTTTGAACAGTACGAATAATAATAATTTTAACAATAAGTAATATCGTTGGCCGGCAGCGTTGGAGGGCTTCTCGCATGAAAAGCGAGACGTCGTCGTCATCTGAAAGCAATGAGGCCATTATTAATTTGACCGTTACATAAACCCCCCTGTAAATCAAAAACTTTACAAAGAGGTTTCTACAGAGAAAGAGGAAATTAGTAAGTGGGTATAAGTTTGTTGAATAGAAATATTACGACACGAACTTTCTTATTACACATAACTAGAATTTGATTCACATTCGATTACAGTTATACCTAAATACCTAATACTCGTACATGTAAAATATATGTTATCTATGCCTAATAAATATTGTAAATCTAAAAATTTTATAAAATATTGAAACACATAATTGTTCCATTAAAAATCCATATTTATTCCATTAAAAAGTTATATCCGTGCTCGGCGTCAATAATGTATGCCTGCAGACAACAGACCCAAATTCATAAGATGTGTTTTAAAAGTATTTACTAAACATTATTTACAAAAATTATAAACCAAGTTTCAAACAATTTTAATCTGTTTGTATTTATAAATAAAATATTGATAGTCAATAGTACTTTAAAAAAACGAAATAATTTTTATACGCAATACATACTCGTATATTTACAAATATTTAATTAAATTTACACTATTAACAACATAAACGTTAAAGACTTATAGATTTCCACTATATCATTTAAAAAAGCCATCGATATGTATTCGGCAAAGAGAGATTTAATGTGACCATATTTTTGTACAACTCACAACAAGTGCTCACTGTGAAAAATAAATCAATTAAAAATTTAAGTACAATTAACAAAACGAGGTACTTCCCATATGAGGCAAAATTTATCATTGCAAAACTTACGAATTTCTATCAAATATCTGCACATCGAGCCAATATTGTAAAACATATGCGCGTTTCCACATCGCTTTGTGACTTTGTGAGAACAAGTATTTGATTAACTCACTTAACAAGACCATGGATCCATATAGTGCGAGTATCCTATTCGGTTAATACAGACGATATTGTTTCCTATAATATTGGCCCATTTTGATCTGTATTGGAAAAATATAAATATAATACCTTATAAATTTACTTGTGTAAGTACACGATAATATCGTATTATACCTATTTAACTCTAAATTGTAAAAACGAAGAATACAAATTTAAAACAGACCATGGAGATTAAGCTAAAATTATCCAAATAATAACTGTTGCTGAAATGTTTAATATACTACCATATTTTTCCCCATGCTCGTCATAAAATTTTACTAAGAAATTATGAAAAACATTTTTTTTCAATATACATGAATTCGATTCTTTGAGAAATTCTGCAAAGTGTGTTTAAAATAAATTCAATGGGTACATTAAAATTTTAATAAACGTGTAAGATATTATGTATGAAAATTCATAAATAGATAGCTAAATTTTAGTTACATTTTTAAAAAATGCAATAGAGGTATTCATTTGTCTTAGTGACAAAGAAATTCGTTTTTACTATATTTATTGTTTGAACACCTTGAACATCACAGATTTTGATTTTGACCAACTGCGTTCTAGTATTTGAATGAATACAAACCTCCCTATACCGATCTTCATTTATTGTTTCATTCTTCATTGCTTGCTTGTTCAGTGCTTTTTTCGCACGAACTAATTACACGCCGTAATTTAGTAACTATCGACTGTCTGGATCTCTCACTTAAAATATATACAAAAAATTATATTTAATCATCAAACACGATTGCCAGCTCTATTACTCTTACTCATTACTGTCCGATGAATCTGGATGTCTGGTTATTTTGAACTCTACAACCTAGGGAAATTTTACAAATACTATGGTAAAGATATAATCAAATATACATATAATATATATATATATAGCTGATAATTTACAAATCGAACATATTAAAACTGAGTTATATTAATGGACAAAATTAAACTGAATTCTAGACGTATTGCGTTTGTGGTGTCCAAGTGCTTTATTACAAACTAATCCGTACAAAAACATAATTTAATTTAATACAGGATTACAATTGCATGCTTTCTACATTTTTTTTTTAAATCTTTATTTATGGTAATTAGGTTCAATAGAAATAATAATTATTTTATTTATTCCTATGAGTTTAAATAAGACACGTAAAACCAGTGTTGTGCATTATCTAGATAAAAAAATAATGGTTATCTGCGATAAATTGTCTAGATAATTATTCTAATAAAAGCTTTTTTTTTAGTTTAACTTCTATTATTATATACTATATAAATTATATATTGTACTTCAGATATTCAATTGAATTTTAAAATCTTTAACCCTTACTTATAGAGATATGTTTTGATATCGGCAAATTATTTTTATCATTATTATTATTACAACATACAAGAATACTAATTCACGATGACGAAAATGATTTCAAAATTGTTTTCAGCTATACTATACAATATAATATAACCAGGGGCATAGCGTACACTTTGAAAAAAGAAAAAGTTTATATGTGAAACGAGTATATTTGACATGAACGCCAAACCAGAATTTACAATTCACACAAAACAACACAAATAGTTTACCTCACGGAAGTAATGTTTAAATTTTAGGTAAATATATTGTGCTATCATGCGGTTACACTGATTTGGGGGTTTTTCGAATGATGTCATTTTTTTTTTTTACATCGTGAGTGATCCATCAGTGGTCGAGGTATTGAATCGTAAAGTACGACGATTATGTTCACTCGGCGAATTCATCGTGGTTTCTCGTCGTTGTCGGTTATCTACAACACGACTCTTGCTGATAAGAAATTTAATCTTGTATTTTCCCCCAAAATACATTATTTGGTAGCATAGGCGTGCGCACGAATTTTGTATGGGGTGTGCCATGAAGAAAATTGGGCCTAACTGATAACTGGTTGGTTTGATAAGTTTGATTTATTATTGGTTACCTAAAGTTGTTCATAGTGTTCGTAACATCATGCATTAGCCTTAGCATATTGCCAATTGCCATTTTTGCTAGAGCGCCTAATTTATTTTCTCTAATTTTTATTATTTATATCTTAAAATTCAAACAAAGTCCCCGAATGAATGAAAGTTGTACAAAAAGCCACGGGCCACGGGGTGTGCCACGACACACCCGGCACACCCTGTGCGCACGCCTATGTTTGGTAGTAGCCGCACGTTATAAAGCATACACGATTGACGAATAATAATCGGCGACTACACAAGTCGTGTTTTTTTATATAATTAATATGAGGAATTAAGTACATATTAAATTATAATTATTTCAATGATAAATACTACCATTGATTAAATACCTACGTAATCAATTGTTAAACTATATTATATATTATTTATTTTAAAATTATGTAGATATTTCAGATTTTAAGACGATTGAGAGAGTTATTTTACAATATTTTTTTTATGGAAAACTTGTGCATATGTACCCCCCTTCATTTTCTGGTAGCAAATTTATCAGGTTGTTTTTCAGCTTCTTCAATACCTAAGTGTAAAAGAAAAAATAAATGAGAGAGCAAAATAACTGGTTATTTTTTTGTAACTTTTTAAAAACTTTCTAATTTTCACAGAATATATATTTTGCTGTTGAATATATCATGTACATGTACGTAATGATTTTTTGATCATGATAATAGTCATGGTTGCAATTTATATGCAGATGGATGTACTACACATTTACACCAAATTTTGTCCAATCACTTTATCAAAACAAATTATTTACTATTACGCTCAATGTAATGTTATTTTCCATAGTTATTACATGAATTAATTATGATAATTTTATAAGGTACAACTGTACAAGTACAAATCATAATCCAAATATTTCAACAAATTGCATGTGATATAAAAAAAGAATTATCTTTTTTTATCTAGATAGTTATGAATTTTTTTTATCTGTTATCTAGATAAAAAACCTTAGTATTATCTATTATCTTATCTAGATAAATAAATAATCTTTGCACAACACTGCCTTAACAAGTAGTTATCTTAAATTTTATGAAAAATACATAAGTACGTAAATAATATTTAGTTTGTTTTCGATAATTAGACCCAGTATTAATATTTATTTTTACCTCGTATTCATCAATTTTTGAAGTTCCTGACAATTCTTTCTTTTTTTTTTTTTTCAATTTTTTCGCACCACTGGAAGCCATATTGGTGTTGAGCAAAGATGTCGATGCGGTATTATTGATACCATTTTCTAGATTCGATTCTACCAGATCAGAGACAGATGACTCTGCATCCATCATAGTACTATTTATGGATGAACAAAAGAAAAATTATTTTCCATTTTAAAATATCATTTATTCATTTATTAAGTTTGACGCCAAATGGGAATTACAAAATATTAATATACCATAAGATTAAAATAGGTTAATATACCAGTACATATAGTTTAAAATATTTTTATACATTAAGCAAAGAATTTCATATTGATGATAGGAAATAAGTGTTATAAAAAAGAAAAGGAAGGGTCCAAATTAGCATGTAGCATGCAACGATGGAATGGTTGATTTTTAACATATGTGGTAGAGGACATAGGGATATGAAATACAGCAGAATTACGGGTGAATCAAGAAGGTGTTTTAAAGAGGATTTGAGATAATAATGTAGTCATTTACTTTCAGTTAGTATAACTTGGGCATTTTCATCAATTTTTAAAAACGCTGTACATGTTTTTTTTAACAATTCCATCGTTCATTATTTAATGATAAATTTTTTTTGATAACTAAATTTAGAGTTATTTATTAACTTCATGCGTTTTCTCTTCTCACTGAAAATTTCTCGCATTTCAAACTGCATTATTATATTATAGGCTTCTAATTATATACTAGCTACTTCTATAATTACACTAGCAAAGGAAGCTTTCGAGAAAAAACGGACAATCCTTTCTAACAAACATCTGAGTATAAATTCAAGAAAAAAATTCATAAAAACATACATTTGGAGCATTTTATTATATGGCTGTGAAACATGGACGATAGGAAAGTATGAAAAAGATAGACTGGAGGCGATGGAAATGTGGATGTGAAGAAAAATGACAGGAACAAGTTGGATAGAACATAAGACGAATGAAACAGTATTGGACGAGGTAAAAAGTACAGGAAAAGTAAAGTTAATTGGACATCTGATAAGACACAACGAGTTCATCACCATCATTATGGAAGGAAAAATAGACAGCAAAAGAACCCGAGGAAGACCGCGTAAATTCTTCTTTGAAGAAATCTTCCTTTGAATGGGTTTTTACCTCTTATCAACAATTAAAGAAGACGGCAAGTGACAGACATGAATGGATACAACGACAAGGCTTGGCCTTTAGAAGCTAATATAGAATAAATTATATACTACGTTACAATTATAAATTAAATCACTATAGGCGCAAAAAACATTCAAAAACGAATATAATAAATAAAATTGTTAGGAGTCGAACATATACGTGTACTGAAAATCCATTAACGACAGTAAAATATCCAATTATACACGAGGACCCTATGATATAAATTTATCAACAGACAGCAGTCATAAATTATGATTTCTTACTTACAAATTTCATATAATTTATAATAGTGCCTATTTTCGGGCGTTATTCGTATTTTTCGTTTGTTATAAAACCCATACCTACTATGTAGTCCGTATGGACCATTGCACACGACATACAAGGTATCACAAAATAAAGTTTATATTCGATAAGCTTATCGCACAAACGTATCTTATCTTTAGCATGCGGAAGGTATCTAAACTTTTTTCACTTTTACCACACCTTGTATATGTCTTATACTACCTATAGGTAAACGTATAATGAACACTATATGATGTTGTAGTATTTTTACTACTTACAATATTGTTAGAAACTGTAGACAAAGTTCTGATAACACTCTTTATTGACTCAATACGAAAAGAAGAATTTAATAAAATTAAATAATAAAAAAATAAAAAAATATAATACGAGTACATCCACAACATTGTCCCTACCTGTGTCGTAGGCGACGGCCGACTGATTAACATACTAAAAGCCTGACCGTTCACACCACACGAGAGAGATATTATCACTCGGCCATACTGGCTAGCTGTTGTCCTCAACAGCTTTACAATTTAATTAAGTTTACATTATACATAACTAACAAAATTAATGATAAATTAATGACAAAAAAAAAAATATAAATTTAAACTAAACAATAAAATTAAAGAAAACATATCAACTAATAACTTCAGTCAATTGAACATATATAATCCCTGGCCCATACAGGGGCCCGCCTTCTCCTTCGAGGTCTCTCCACGGAAAAAAATAACAGGCTAGATTATAACAAAATCGTTATGTAAAGTTTTTTCTGTATCAAGAACTAAAATGTAATAACCAATACGCACATTTGTATTGTAAATACCGGTTCGTAAAGGTGCAGTTACAAACATTTTTTTGTTAAACAAGAATTTATGTTTATAACCAAAATATTATTTAAAACAACAATAAAGTTGTAGACGTTACAATGCGAAAAATAAATACAGTATTTTGGTAAATTTAGTCAACTTTTAATGTAATAGTTACTATACAGCTTATTGTATTTGTTAAATGTAATTATGTAGAAGCAATCACTTATGTAATGTAACGATAAAAATGTGTATTATTTTAGTGAATACTATATGATATTAATTATTAGTAAAACCCCCGTATTTTACAAGGATCGTCGAAATTACAGGCATCAATATCCGCTAGTCCAACAGCATTCTTGGTCACTTCTGTTTTCTCGTGTAACTCATCATCTTCCACCTCATTCTCTTTTTCGGCATTTTGTTCTTCTATTTCCGATGACTTCAATTGAGAAACACGAACTATAGTCTCAAAACGACTGAACTTCTCCTCGTTCTTATCAGCAACTCAATAGAAATTTTCGGACAACACTTCCGTTATGACCAAGAGTCTACGGCGGTACCTTTCTTGTAACTCCCTCGATTGTCTTGTGTTGTTCGGTGCCCGTCTCATAACTACTAATTGACCCAAGACATACTGTGTGTTTTATGCCTATGCATCTCATAAATTTATTATTTGCGGTGTATATCTTCGAGGACATACTAGTTGCCTCCCGATGTAAAATAGACGGATCATTTTTATCCGAGTTGCCTTCCGATCATATCTGATTTGCCTCCCAGGTTTTTATCGTAACCAAAAATGGTCTATACTAGTAGTAAAATATAAGAAATAAGTGGTTCCAAAAATTTTATTCAAACACAAAAAAAAGTAATGATAATGTACGGTACCTAGGTATACGATGTATGTACCTATCTATAACGCGGCGTGCCTGTGTACCTAACAGCCTCTGTTGCGCAAAATGTTTGTAGGTGTATGGGACCTATAAAGCACAACGATCATTTTCACTCTCCGAGTTCATCGTGGTTTCCCATCGTTGTTGGGTACAACGCGAATGACTTGTGCTGATAAGAAATTTAATCTTGGATTTTCCGACAAAATGAGCCAAAATAGATTATTTTTCAGAAACACTGGTGGCGGACCCGGACATCTTGCCGCCACTGACTCGCCGCCGACCTTTTCGCCGCCACCGACTCAGTGTAACTTGTTATTAACAATGAATTATATGACAAAATAGCTCAATATAGCAAAGAACTCCGATTGTTTGTACGATCATTGATTATATAATCAATGGAATGGTGCGTTCTAATTTCTATTTAGGTTTTATAAATATTAAACCAATAACAATTGTAAAATTCTTTTTGCATAAACGTATTTTTGAACGTGTGATTACACAATAATACAAAATGATCCTGACATAGGACTTTTTTTTACATTACTTTTAAAATAAATTTAAATATTTTTAAATTATTAAATTTTCATTTTTCTTAAAATATCATAAAATTTTCTATAATACAGAAACAGAACGCATTAAAATGTGGATGTGTGGTGTTCTAATATTACGTAATGACATTTTCATTATCTATCACACAAAATAAATTTAAAGTATTTAAAATTATTATTATAATTGAATAAAATTATTTAAAAACAAGTACGATGATATTTTTTTAATAAACATTTTAAAAATTAAATTTATTTTGATACTTCATAAAATTAAGCAATAAAAATATTGTTTTATTTTCGTTATATAGTATAGTATTAAAGAATAAAAATAATTTATTTTTAAAAGAAGTGTTTATTATTTATTGCATAATATTGCTTGGTTGTGATTTGTGGCGGTAAGTCGGTTGCGGCGAGATGTCCTAGACCCCATTGGTGATGACTGATAAGTGATGACTGATGATGAAGGAAGTATATACAACTGACGAAAAATAACTGGCGATTACACGAGTCGTGTAGGTCGTAGGAGTAACGTAATTGTCAAATACAAATATTTGATAATTTATATAACTTTATATACTCGTACTCGTCGAATACATGAATCATGTGGGACCGGCTTTAGAAAAACAAAATTTGTGAATTGTGCATATCTTATGCAGCTGTGTGCCCGTAGGCGCAAATAGTGTTTGAAGTTTGGGAGGGCTAAAGTCTAAATCCATCCCAAACACTCTTTAGATTTTTATATCAATTCAAAATTCTCAAAAAAAATTTTAGGGGGCTATACAGAATTTAGGGGGCTTAACCCCCTAGCCCCCCGCTATTTGCGCCTATGTGTGTGCCTGCATTTTTATTATGGACGAAACTGTACTTAAGTACAACTTGCCTTGGCATTATTATGATTATTATAAAACAAGGAGGACAACATTTTGAAGTGAATCTCACTTTGGATTTTTAATTTACCAATTACAAAAATTTGTTATTAATTAGTGAATTAAAAAGCTAAAAAAAAATAATAATCATGTAGATTTGTAAAATTAAAAAATATTTTTATTTGTATTCAAATACTTACTTAGCGAATATTCGTAAAATACTTTTTTTTTAGAAGTACTTATTTTTTTAGAATACTAGTATTAGTACTTTAATACTTTGTTAAGAGTATTTTTTACAAGATTGAAAACCAATGGTATTGATATACTCACTTTTTATGAGGAAACGAATCATCTTTTTTTCTTGACTTGGCATCACTCGAAGCCGTCTTGGTGTTAAACAAAGATGACGATGCAGTAGAATTGATATCATCTTCTAGATTCGATTCTACCAGGCCAGAGACAGATGAATATGTATTCATGGTGGTACTGTTTATGGATGAACAAAAGAAAAATTATTTTCCATCTTAAAATAACATTATAAATGAAGTTCTACTCACTTTTCACGAGGACAGGTATCATCATCATCATCATCATCATCATCGTCATCATTGTCATCATCATCATCATCATCATCGTTCGTCAAATCTACGATACCCTAAGAAAAAAATGTATATTATTTATAAGGAGAATATAAAAACTCGGTTACAGTATTGAATATTAATATTATAATATTGAATACACATATTGATTCCTATCAATTTCTAAACGACGAATTTTAAAAAATTTCACTTTAAATTTTCTAATCTACAAGTATTTATTTATAAAATTATAAACGGTTTTTTTGAGTGAAAACACTATCGAGTTTTTTTTATTTTGCTTTCATAAAGATACGGTTATTCACTGGACTGATATATACGTATAAATTTATTATGTTGTTTGCGCAAACCTTAAAAAACTGCATTCTCATTAATGAAACACGCACCATCTTATTTATACCTGTGTTGTACAAAAATTTTAAACTTCCGCGTCGGTTTGATTTTCATCCTTCCTGTAACTTACGGATGCACAAAAATATACTACATACCGTCATCAGGCATGAATCATGATGCCGCATGATAACAAATTTAAATACACTGGCGATTAATAACAACACTGGGCGATTGGTGTATCGTGATTAGGTGAATCGTTATTCACACAATTTATAAGAATATTGCTAATATATGTTTTAGAAGCGAACGTAAAGTATACGCGTATACACACGTTTTATATATATATATATATGTCTTTTAATTTGCATAGAGAATAATAGATAAAAATTGAGTATTATAATATCGGACAAATAATAAATATATGCGTATAATGTCTGTTATTTGCCTAACGTGACGAGATACCCTATTGCACAGGATACATTTGATTAGGTACATGCGAAATGAGGTTTTTTTTCCTATATATTATTAATATTGTACAATGCATTATCATTATTATACTTAAGAAATCCCAGACTAGAACCATCCGTGTTCTCAATATTTTATTTATATTGTTCGTATGATGTAACCGCATGGATTACACCGCGAGAAAAATAAAACGTTGTGTATCAAATGGCGGTGACTCGTGCGCGAAATTCCAAGCAAATCAATCGTATTCTATTCGATTGGTTTATTATATATTCGTATTAATAAAGCAGACACGAGCACCACAAGTCCACTGTGCAACAGTATAAAATACTGTTACCGGTTTTAAGCACGAACTGCACAGCAGCAACGTCGGGCACACAAATGAATAATATTATGCTCGAGAAGGAAAATAATGCGAAGGAATGACAAAAGAAGGGGAGAAATGTAACGAAGAACTCAATTTACGGAACGAAATATGTATATCCAGCAATAAAATGCGCGAAAATGTGTACACAGGAACGTGAAAAACGCGAGGAAAATATTGTAATAATTTTTAAAATTTTTGTACATAAAATTTAAAAATATTTATTGTTTCTTTTTTTAAATTTTTTTCCGAACGACCCTGTATATTTATTACTTACCGGGTAAATCATTGTAGACGTTGTGAACAAACTACGTCGAGACGTTTGCGCACCATCGTCATTATTAGCTCCAGTACTAAACAATATTGGCATTGGCCATTGATCGATCGGTCCGTAAAGCCCAAAATTGATTACGCTATGGCGAACCTGCAGAAGAGGAGTCCCCGCACATAAGTAAGGCAAATTTTATATCGGTTACTATACTTATACACTAAACGTTATATTTAAATAATATTTATAAATGAAGTACGATTCGAATCGCGTATATGTATACTGACGGCGAAAGCGCCGTTATTACAGGAGACTGCAGTATATGTATGTATACGCGGTGCACTGTAAAATTACCGGGAGAATTACATAGAAAACAAAATAAGATTTGTTCTTGCGCGGAACGGATTTTATTCGATAGTGAGGAAGGGGGATTTCACAAAACTTTTTACAATATATACATACGACATGGAAAGTGAATTTTTTTAAATCAATACGAGCGCCGTTTTATACATATTGAAAGCCGTATAAAAGTCTCCTCGGTGGCATAATGCCTCGGACTTGGAAGACTCCAAAGGGACCATCGTAAATATAATTTGTATATACCTACAAAAATTTTGAAATTCTCGTCATACTATTATAGAGACTAAAGCGTAAAAGAAATATTAAAATAGTATACTTATTTATTAATTTGATATGTGAATATTTTGTAAAATAGAACTTAAATTTTGTAAAATAAATTGATGAGTTTTGGTTAAAAAAAATGGATGAGAAGCCAAAACTTAATAATACTGCCCCATGGTCTCCACCAATTATTTACTTACGCCACTTAGTCGATCGGCATATATTTTATGAAATTTACCAACACGTCCCCGGAAAAATATTATAAAAAACGACAATATTTGGTGATGTACGCAAGAGTATAATAGCATAGAAAAAAAACGATGATTTATAAACATTAAAAATAATATAAAATAATTATTAACAAAACTTTTCTTTTTACTTAAGAAAATTTACAACCTGTACAATTTAACAATAAGTAAATGTGCTGAAATGAATTTAATAACATGAACGACGTGGTTTGAGAGACACCCATTGGCAACACCCTAGCTTTGTTATTTATTTAATTGTATGATTAATGAGTAATTTTTATTATTATTAGTAATTTTTTTTTTTTTTTTTATTGTTCATTTATTTAAACCTTTGGGTATAAATAAAGTAATTCTTTGGCGGTAGGCGGGACTGTGTAACGTAATAATTTAAAATCTTGTTTTTACCTGCAGAATTGTCGGTGGTATTTCTGTTGCTGCTGCTGCTACTGCTGCTGTTGCCGATGTTGCTGCTGCTGTTGCTACTGATACTGCTGCTGTTACTCGATCGTTGCATGAGAAATTTTCATTCGATAATGTTACTGGCGGTGGCAGCGGTAACGGTAAATGTGGCGGTAACAATGACTCCGACTGCGGCGGTAACAATGATTGTAGCGGTGGCAGTGGCGGTGGCGGTAACGGTGACTGTAGCGCCAGCGGTAACGATGAAGGTGACTGCGGAGCTAACGCTGAAGGTGACTGTGGAGCTAACGCTGAAGGTGACTGCGGAACTAACGCTGAAGGTGACTGCGAAACTAACGCTGAAGGTGACTGCGAAGATAACGGTGAAGATGACTGCAGCTTCGGCGGTAACGATGAAGGTGGCTGCGGAGCTAACGCTGAAGGTGACAGCGGAGCTAACGCTGAAGGTGACTGCGGAACTAACGCTGAAGGTGACTGCGGAACTAACGCTGAAGGTGACTGCGGAGCTAACGCTGAAGGTGACTGCGGAGCTAACGCTGAAGGTGACTGCGGGACTAACGCTGAAGATGACTGCGGAGTTAACGCTGAAGGTGACTGCGGAGCTAACGCTGAAGATGACTGCGGAGTTAACGCTGAAGGTGACTGCGGAGCTAACGCTGAAGGTGACTGCGGAGCTAACGCTGAAGGTGACTGCGAAGATAACGGTGAAGATAACTGCGGCTGCCGCAGTGACGGTGAAGGTGGCTGCAACGGAAACCATGAAGGTGGCTGCAACGGAAACCGTGAAGGTAACTGCGGCTGTGGCAGTGACGGTGAAGATGACTGCACCTGCGTCGGTAACGTTGACAATGCCGGCGAAGGAAAACGAAATATCGACGAATTATTTCTGTCGTAATTTCCAATTCTCGTGTTCACGCGTTTCCAATTGAGAACCGGTGTCGATATGACGTGCGGTAGATACTTTTTCAAATCCTTAAGACTGATCACCGAATACTTTTCGTTCACGTACAACGTCTTCTCGATACCCATGACACACAAACAGAACTTGTAGTAGACGAGACTCCAACCGTTTAACGTCAGATGGTGTTTCGACAAGTCCATGCCTTTGAAAAAGAAAGTTGCTACGTACGTGTTCTTGTCGTTGGTGATGTATGGCATGTAGAGCGACCAACAATTTAGGGACATATGAAGAAAACCAAATGAGTTCTCGTTAAATACCGGCACGCTAAGGACACATACTTTGTACCAAAATAACAACAGTTGGTACAACCTTAAAGCTTCGGCAACAGTCGTGGCCATGTCTCTGCCCGCCTCCAAAGTCAACGACGTGTTCGTTCTTAAGGCTCGATTCAACGTAATCGCTTCGGGCTCAGTGATGAGGACAGTATCCATCACGGTTTCACACGTAGTTATAAAATCGATATCGAAAATACCGAAACATCCGCGTTCTGTTAAAAACGTTCTGACCACACGCAAGGGCACGTAATACAAACATTTATTGTTTATTTTCCGCACGAAGTACGGAAAAGGTTTATTACCGAAATGCGTCCATCCGTAATGAACTATAATACGACGTACACACAGCATCACATAAGAAAAAAAAATGTTAAAAAGAAACGTTTTGTTTACAAACTCACGGCGTACGAAAACTTCCTTACCTGAATTTCGTGCACCACCTCCGTTGACCCTTTCCGTACTCTCGACACTTCCGTCTGTAGATGAATTCATTGATTCTTCCGTTTCATTAGCTCCACTTCTTTCACCGGCGTTTCTCTCGATTTCTTCGTCATTCCGTTTACGTTTTCTCCCTAGAAATTACAATATATTTTAAGTATCGCGAATAATTTTCACAACGAGCTAATGAAGATCAATCTCTATTTGAAGAAGAATTAATTATTCATTAAAAATTCGATTCTACCGTGTAAATATTTTTAATGGAATTCTTTGGTTTTCTCTGTGTTCACTTATAGTTACCTCCTAACCGACATTTTCGCCTAAAGCCATATTATAAAGACGCTGCTTCCCGTTCAGTTCTTCATAACAGGTAATAATATAATAATATAATAATGTTTATGAAATTGGGATTTTCGGTCACGGATAAAATAATAAAAACTTAATTCTGGAACAAATTTCAACTGTCAAACTAACTCACGTCTCTCAAATTAACCGAATGCAGTTATCGGAAACAAGCGCACCCCCTTCATTAATTGACCAATAGTAGTTATAATAAAACTTTTTTTTTATATATAAATGTATACTTTATAAAAATAAATGTATACTATATAAATTATTTCTATTAAAATATTTTATTTATTCATATATGAACACAGTGGAGAGATAAAGAAGAGCGGAATTAAGGTCGTCAATAGTGTGACCTAAATCTTTATGAACCGAAAAAATTGTGAGATCGTCGGCGTATGCAAATGCATGGAAGCCTTTGGAAGATAAAGAGTGTATGATGGAAAGGAAATAAATGTTAAAAAAGATGGGACTTAGAGTACTACCCTGAGGTAGACCCAGATAATTAACCCGGTGTAAAGCGTCGCCAAAATGGTAGCTGAAAAAGAGTTTACGGTGATGGAAAAGTCGAGAAACAAAATTACAAAATAGAGGAGGGATATTCAAGGAAGTTAAACAACGGACAAGGGTAGGTATATGAATAAAATCATATGCGCTCTTGATATCAATGAATACTGAAGCCATAAACTGTCGATTACAAAAGATATAATAAATATGACTCGAAAAATGTGTAAGGCAGTCCATGGTACCGAGACTACGACAAAAACCGAACAAGTTATTGGGAAAGATATTATTGGTTTCTAATCACCAGTATAAACGGTTTTTTAAAATAGATTCAACAACCTTACAAAAATATGACGAAATAGAAATAGGACGGAAACGCTCACCATTGGGCTTAGGTATCGAAAAAAACCTTAAACTCGTTCCAAGGAGGAGGAATAAGGCTATTAGATCATAAACAATTTAAAATATTTAAGAGGATTGGATGAGCGTCTTGAAGTAGATGTTTAAGAAATAAAGGTGAAATATAATCGGGGCCGGAGGCTATCGAATAACGATGATTAATGTCGGATTACAACTCGACTAACGTTAAGTCCCCAGAGAGAATGTGGGAATAGGCTGAATCAAAAATGATAACTTCAGGGATAGATTCCCCGAGGAATGGTACATAACAAAGTGCAACCTTCAAACAAAAATTGGGGAACCAATCATCATTAATGGGAAATTTATCCTTGGAAACAGTAAGACGGAAATTTTTAAAACGTTTGGCTACCAATCAAAACGAAGAAATTAAAACAGACGGGTTGACCGAGGAACAAAAGAATTGCCAGGCCTATCTTTTAGCGAAATTCTAAATGATACGTGTGGAGGCGTACACATTCTGGTAAACTAGGGAGTCAATCACGGAGTGGCTTAAACGAAAAGCGTGAAACGCATTGGTATGGGCTTTAACTGCAGAGGTAAAATCGGAATTCCACCATACGAAATAAGAGGAAAATATTTTTTCAGGGCCATGTAAATCACATTTACGGGGAATAGCAAAAGGGGCAGCCTGAAACACCAAATTGGAGAACCATTCGAATTCAATTATAGGATTAGAATTACCCGGAGCTAAGGGTAAGTGATCAGATATGAAGGAAGAAAATAAAGACCAAACTGCTTTATTAAGATTGAAATTGCGGAAAGAGGATTAAGCGGAAGAAATGAAGAGAAGGGAGAGGACATGAAATAAGACTAGGAAGATTATCGCTGCCAAATGTATCAGAAATAGTTTTCCAACTCATAGACATGGAATTGTTAGGAGAACAGATTTTAATGTGAGAGGTAGTTATTGTGGGAGGACGGTTTATATGCGAAGGAGAATCGTCATTAAGAATAGAAAAACGATGCGAGACGACAGAATTATGTAAAATAACACCTCTAGAAGATGAAGCTGGACTCCACGCGAAATGATGACCATTGTAATCACCAGCAAACAGGAAGTTGGAGGATAGAAAAGAAAAAATGCGATCCAGAATTGCACATAAAGGACTGGATCTGAGTGTGATATAATATATTATATCGACCATAAAGATATGGGACGGTACACGAGACAGGAGTCAAATAATTCAACACCCACTAAACTAATATCATGCTAAACCAGCGGTTCTCAAAGTGTGCTCCGTGGAGCCTTGGAGCTCTGCGAGCGTAATCTAGGGGCTCCGCGGACACATCTGGATCTAAATTAAATAAAATATAATAATATAAAGTTTATAGTGTTTATTTTATTAGTAAATAAACTCGCATATTTTGTCTTTTCGTCGAAAATCAGATTAGATACGAGTTGGTTGATGGTTATATTGCTTTTATCTTTGAATCTTTGGCTAAAACAGCTGTACAAATACTTCTTCCATTTCCAACAACATATCTTTGTGAAACTGGATTTTCATTATATGCAACTGCGAAGACGAAATACCGCAACAAATTAGATGCCGAAGCAGACATGCACATTCAACTGTCTTCTATAAAGCCTAACTTTAAAATACCGGTAAATGAAAAAAATCAACACATTAAAATTTATAAATTACTAAATAATACTCTTATTATATAATTTTTTGTTAATGAAAATACACAAAAGTAATGATATTATGTTTTTTTATTAATTAGGTAAAAAAAATTTTTTATACGTGTAATAAAGTTCCAAATTAAAAAGCAAATCGTTTATGCATCAATTTTATAAATTGTGCTTTAAACATTTCTTTTTTGTTTTTGGAGTTCCGTGAATTTTTTTAGCAACTTAAGGGCTCCGCGAACAAAAAACTTTGAGAACCGCTGTGCTAAACTAAAGAAGTTGAGAGTGAAAGAGGAAGACAGATAGCAAGGGATTAAAACCCCTTGAGAATGGCAATTGCAGAACTACAATAACCTTTGGGGCGATCGGAACGAAAAATATAATAATTATCTAACTTAAATACGCATTAGGAAGAAACCAGGCGTAGGTAGCAATAAGATTATTTATATCCAGTAAACGAGCTTTAATGCTTCTCATATTCCATTAAAGGAACTGGAAATTAGAATTGAGAACAGATAAACGGGAGATAGGAATGGTATAAATAGAAGTCATCGAAACTTAAGAGTAGACTCAATTTCGTTGCATACAGGAAGATTAAAACCATCACCTTTGGCAGTGGAAATGAATGAGAACAACTGAGACCTAAACTCGGAAATCCATTTAAAATTATTAGAAGGAGGCTGATATGTTTTTCTGCGTAGCAAAATTTTAAAAGGAACCGTTAGGTAACGAATGGAAGTTAGAGATATTCAAGGAGGCTGGACGAGGAAATAAGGACTTTCAATTAAAGTTAGTCTTGATAGGAGGACTAGATTCCCTAGAAATGATGGGAGCATCAAATTGAGGGAACTCCAGGTTAGAGTGAAAAGATACTTTAGAGCTTGGAATGGGATTTGACGTAATATTGGAAGAATACTTAGGAATATGATACAGGACGAGAGGAGATGTCGGCAAAAGAAAAAGCAGGAGTACAAACATTATTATTCTTAATGCTAACAGCTTCCTTAAATGTAATTTTGTTGATGACCATTAATTTCTTGAGATCCTTCTGCCGAATCCATTCGGGACACGTTCGATTAAAAGGAAGATGAGAACTTTGAAAATTGGCTTAGGAGGGAATTGTATTGGGCGCAGGGCGAACAGGGCAATCCAACGCTGAATATACAGTAGAGGAACAGAAGTTACAATGAGGTTTGCCACAACAAAACAGCTGTGTATGGCCGAAACGCCAACATTTCTTACACCGAGTAGGTGAGCGGACACTAGGCGCCACATTAAAATTGACATTATAGATAGAGATGGAATCGGGGAGAAATGTAGATTTGAATTTTAACTCAACTAATCTGGACGGGATCTGCGAACCGTCACTAAAAGAGGAAATTCTTTTAAAGCCAATCGGACGAAACAGGTGAAGCAACACCTTTCCAAAAATCTTCATCAGTGAAAGGCTGCTCGATCCAAATAACACCAAAAGAGTAAATTAGAGATGACGGAATGGAAGGAGGCTACCCAATTGAATTCAGTTAAAATAGGGGAGTTATGAGAAGTATTTGCAGTAGAGCGGAGGACGAAAAAGCAAGTTTAATACAAGAAGCTCCGGCCGATTGGATGGAGACTACACCATCAGCCCGATTGTAAATTAGTTTGCCGAACTGCAAGGGGTGATGATTACCGATATTATACCACTTATCCGCATATCGAACTATGCAAATGAACGGGTCAAAATAATTGTAGCCATAATAAACAATGTTAGAACCAGTAAAGGTGTATCCTAGCTGCGTAGATAAGAAATATATGGATAGGCCACTCCATAAAACATCCCGACGTTATTTTCGATTCGAAAAAGTATGTGATAAAAATCAAAGCCGTAATTGATGATTTTGATGTAAGATTTAATGACTTCAAGAAACTTGAAGATGTGATTCCATTATCAGTTTTCCATTCAAAGAGGACTTAAATACCCAGATGTCAGCAAAAAAAGCTGCACAGTTGTTTCAAATTGACGAAGTATCTCTTGAGGATGAGATGATCAATCTGCTATGCAACGTCTACTTAAAAGCTAAATCGCCAGAAAATATCATTTGGTACTTGGTAAGCAAGGAAGAATTTCCCAATTTAATACGATGTGCTGTGCCTATATATTTCTGCTTTGGATCGACATGTCTATATGAATCGGCCTTTTCGTATTTATTTCAAACCAAAAGTGAGTACCGATCACGTTTGACTGATATGCATTCTGAAAATAGCTTGAGATTAGCTTTGTCATCATACACCCCAGATTTTGTGAACTTAGCAAACCAAATGCAAGCACAAACATCTCATTGACTAATTAAATAAATATAATAATAATAAGTTAAAAGTAATAATTTGTAATCAAATATATTTAAATACGTGTTTTGTAAAACTGTGAACTTAAACAATATTTATTTATATTTTAAATAAAAGTAATAAAAAAAGTGTAACACGCATGTATATAAAGTATATTTTTGGTTATTGACAACCTTTTTCTTGTCGATCGCGACAATCTGGGACAACTCAGAGGTCGATCACAAGTCTATTAAAGTTGGCCACCCCTGTTTTAGAAGATACCACAGTGAAGTTAGAAGTACCAGTTGCCGAAAAATTGGATTTCATTTTGGATTTGAGAGCCTTGCCGAGGCCATTGTCACCGGAGACCGAAGACGTGATTAAGAAAGTAATATAACCCCGGCTGGTTTTAAACTCGGTTACCTGCGCGAACTATATCGACGAACTAAGAATACACGAAATATAAATAACAATAACGCACAACACAACCGATCACACTCGCTAATGAACAGAGACTGGAATAAATTTAATTTAATTTATACTATGGTGAACCAAGTTTCTGATTACCGGGTACCAGGGTCTTATACCAAACATAGCCATCTGTATTTGCCGCCGCCCGGGTTTATCTCAGTTTTTTTTTCGTAACACTTGAAAACGTTCGGGTTCGTTCCCCCAATGTCGTTATATAATATAATAAAATAAGTGACTACATAATCTGTATTCTTTTTTTTTATACTGAAACACTCCAAGCTAGGATTACGTACATATATGTATCTAATGTCTACATCGCAATTCAATATAGTGGACAAATAAAAAAAAAACGACCGATCAGACCCAAAAACCATAGTGACAGGGAGGTTTTTTATTATATTTACTCTAAATATGTACATATAAAACGTATACATTTTTTATTAACACAAAACACCGTATATAGTATAAATAATTGGTTAAAAAAATATATATATCGAGGAAAAAAATATCTTATTAAAAATAGTAAGTATTGAAGAAAATAATAACACACCATTGAGCTCGAGCCAAGATATTTAAAGAGGTTTCTATTGTATGTCTGACGTTACATAATAATAATCTAACAATATAATAATACGCATAACGTAAAAAAAAAATAACAGGCGTTTCACGGAGATTATGGCGAAACTATTTATTTGAATATTTTTCACAAAGTATAGTTCCAAATACTTCCCCCGGGTGTCATCACCACGTCTATTTTTTCCGACAACTGATAAAAGAACGGAACTTGGCAATAAACCCCGGCGGTCTGTATAACTCGTCGTCAAATAGATACAGAGACAACGTTTATCGCAGTAATCGTACCCCAGTAGCTAGGTATATGTAATAGAGTTCGATCAGGGCGAAACAATTCGAAGGAAAATAAATCCGTTCTTGTCGTGAAAATCTATGGCCGAACATATTCTGTTTATCAGTTTTCAAATGTTTACAATAATATCGGTTTCGTCGGAATGACGTGTTACGTCTGAAGACATATTGACCGAACTTACTTGTTGCGGTAACGCAACAGTGTGGGAGAAATTAAGTAACGTCGTTTACTATAACAGTCACTAAACCAGGGGCGGATCTGCAGAGGGGGGAAAAATCAAAGTAGAAAAAAATTAATAGGACAAAAGAAAAGATCATCGACTTTTTCTATATTTTGCCGACCATCCTAATTTAACATTAATTTATCTAGCGATTTCCTTCCCTGAAAACAAATTTTAAAAAAAACGTAGGTCAACCCCTTACTAGTGAAAGAATTTCGTACACTATTTATCAATTTTTTCGTTACTCTGTGGCGATACCAACAAAAAGTCCGAGGAAAAAGCTTATCAGTTGCGCTTTAACTGGTACCTACCTCATCGTTAATTAATTATCGATACAACCTGATAATATTAATTGTCTTCCCCCACCCCCCTCCACCAAAAAACAAGAGTATCTACACTGTATGCAGATACATCGGTACATGTATATGTCTTGTATATATCTCATTTATTTTTACACGTGACAAAAAGTTACCCTATAGCTTAGTCCTCGACTCCTCGTACCTAAAGACATATCTATCTAAGACATATCTATTCGCCGTTCCAATGTAACTGGCAACGACGGTATAGAAGTGGAGGGACCTGGCCGGGTGGTGAGTAGAGCCGGGTTCATGACGTCGTGGTAACGCTCTCGGTGTCGCACAAATTTATAGAATGACATCAGCCGTAAGACATATACGTGTCACAAATATCGACTCTTAGTTCAGCCACTGCACTAAACACTGTCCCGTCGGACTCGCCTTTGCCATTTTTAAATTCGTAAAAGAAAAAAATAATCGAGACGAAATTCGAGTATCATATTCACGTACATAGGTATCTCTTATACACAGTGCCGGATTAGAAAACGACGCGTTGAAACACGATTGAAATACGTTTTTCCAAATGAAAACAAAAAATATGAATAACAAAATAAAATTGACGATTAAAAATGAACATTTAATTTCAATCAGTTGCAGATATTATGGATTTTCGGACAACTGTAATATAACGAAGCAGAAAACGTCGATTTAAATTACAACCAGACAACATATACGCATAATTACTATACATTATGAACGATTTAAAACATTCGTCACTTTTTAGTTGTTGTCATTATCCGAATAAGTAATATTATTCTTTGTGTAAGTTCATACGTTATAATATCAATAAAATACGCACTTCCAAGGTGCAGGTGTATTCGAGTTACACCAATAATAACACGCATTTATGCAAACATAGACAATAATAGTAATAATTTAACTGAAAATATTTGTATTAAACGAATCGAATGTTTATTAGTATTATTATGGTCAGTTTTTCGGAGGGGGCGAAAAAAACGTTTGCCGCAACAGACGCAATACACAGTAATCGGCCGCGCTCTCTTTCTCTCTCTCTCTCTCTCTCTCTCTCTCTCTCTCTGTCTTCAACATAAAATATCTTCTTCAATAATGAAAAAAAAAAAAATCGTATACCACTTATATTCAGTCGACATCTATGAAAATTTAAAACCGTACGAGGTTTAAAATATTATTCCGAATTTTTAACCACCGCCACGTCAGCAGACGAACAGAAAAAAGTAAATTAGCGCGTTTCAAAGGTCTTATAAATCATTTTAATTCAAAGATCTTAGGAATTAATGTGTAGTATTATAGCAACAGCGCCCACGCTTTTCTTTCTGATACACTGTACTGTGCTATCGCTAACACAAACAGCAGGAGAAAGGAGATAAACATTATTATGACTACTATACCGCGTACGCGATAACTTACATAATTAGTATTATACACGTCGGGTTGACCTTTGCCGTTTTAAATTCCTGACAAAAGAAGAAATAATAATCGAGCCGAGATATACGATAATAACTCGCTCACGTATATTGTATTATAATATTAGAGACAGGATATTTGTTTTTAAATATATTTTACTGAGAGCATGCATCTCTAATCGCGGATGCGCTTCGGCGACGATTCATTTTCCTACGAACACTGATTTACAAAAAATTTTTAACGCATAAAAATAAGCATACTTCAAGGTTATTGAACATTTCACAAGGAAATGTAATGGTTTATGAGAAAAAAAAATGCAAAAAGAATATTTTGACCTCCGTCAGTTTCTACACCCCCCTCTCGCCGGGGCGTCATAACTAGATCGGTTTACCGATCGTTCAACTTGAACGCTATATATCACAATTATACTTAGTAAATTTTTTTTTTTTTTTTTAAACGTGTTACTTTGTTTTTTTTTTTGTTTTAGTACATATAATTATAAAATGAAATAAAGATAAACCTAAACAATGAACACATCATCAAGTATACGAGTAAATATGGCTGTTTAAGTAATTTTTTTAAACATTAGGTTATTAATTTAATTATTTTATAATTTTTAGAAATTGTTATTTTTATTTGTTTTTTTTTCACTATTTCATACATTTTTATGAAACGCCGTATATTTCCAAAAAAGAATACTTAAGAGCAAATAAAGAAATTGTTTTGATGAAATTATAGAGCGTAAAAACATCTTATTTTTAATAGAAGATTTTGAACTCGTATAAATCCGGTCTCTAGTTATAACTAAACAGAATAACCCCCGCCGCCGCCGCCGCCGCCGCCGCTCTCTCCACAAAAAAATCCAAAAAAAAATTTTTTTTTCTAATTATTAGAGAATAATGTTTAACGACGTACTGAACCGTAAAAACGATCTGACCGTAAACAAGGTTTTTTATGTATTACTATATTATTATTTATATAGTATTTACAGTAGCGTGGGCGAAAAATTTTTTTCGGAGGGAGAGTTTATTACAAAAATATAATCCATCTCCTGCGCGCTGCACGAGAAAAAAAATCGTTTACTCGACTGCACGACCGGACTGAATGTAGAATAACGCGCGCGCGACGAACGATTTAAATATTTGAAATTACCTTGTTCCGAAGTCGAAGCGCCATCGTTAACGTTCATCGTCGATGTAGTAGCAGCATTCACAAAATCCATAGTACCTATAAAAGAACATCATAATATTATAATGTATTACATTGATTGTGTTTCATATGTTCCAGGAATATGGGCGAATAATTTGAAGAAAAAAAAATGCCTTACGCTTATATTATTATAATGGATTGCGTGATTGAATTTCAGGGTAAAAAAAAAATAAGTAATAACATCAGCGAATTCGGTGCGAAAAACAGACTTTTCTCCTCGAGTTATATTAACGTCGATTGAAAAAAATCAAACTCGCAATTGTACAACGTGACACGAGAAAAAACCTCGACACGATCGGATTGTGAGTGTAGCGCGCGTGACGAACGATTTAAATATTTGAAATTACCTTCTTTCGAAGTCGAAGCGCCATCGTTAACGTTCATCGTCGATGTAGTAGCAGCATTCACAGAATCCATAGTACCTATAAAAGAACATCATAATATTATAATGTATTACATTGATTGTGTTTTATACGTTCCAGGAATATCGGCGATTAATTTGAAGAAAAAAAAATGCCTTACGCTTATATTATTATAATGGATTGCGTGATTGAATTTCAGGGTAAAAAAAAAAAAAATAAGTAATAACATCAGCGAATTCGGTGCGAAAAACAGACTTTTCTCCTCGAGTTATATTAACGTCGATTGAAAAAAATCAAACTCGCAATTGTACAACGTGACACGAGAAAAAAACCTCGACACGATCGGATTGTGAGTGTAGCGCGCGTGATGAACGATTTAAATATTTGAAATTACCTTCTTTCGAAGTCGAAGCGCCATCGTTAACGTTCATCGTCGATGTACTAGTAGAATCCACAGAATCCATAGTATCTATAAAAGAACATCATAATATTATAATGTATTACATTGATTGTGTTTTATACGTTCCAGGAATATCGGCGATTAATTTGAAGAAAAAAAAATGCCTTACGCTTATATTATTATAATGGATTGCGTGATTGAATTTCAGGGTAAAAAAAAAAAAAAATAAGTAATAACATCAGCGAATTCGGTGCGAAAAACAGACTTTTCTCCTCGAGTTATATTAACGTCGATTGAAAAAAATCAAACTCGCAATTGTACAACGTGACACGAGAAAAAACCTCGACACGATCGGATTGTGAGTGTAGCGCGCGTGATGAACGATTTAAATATTTGAAATTACCTTCTTCGAAGTCGAAGCGCCATCGTTAACGTTCATCGTCGACGTACTAGTAGAATCCACAGAATCCATAGTATCTATAAAAGAACATCATAATATTATAATGTATTACATTGATTGTGTTTTATACGTTCCAGGAATATCGGCGATTAATTTGAAGAAAAAAAAATGCCTTACGCTTATATTATTATAATGGATTGCGTGATTGAATTTCAGGGTAAAAAAAAATAAGTAATAACATCAGCGAATTCGGTGCGAAAAACAGACTTTTCTCCTCGAGTTATATTAACGTCGATTGAAAAAAATCAAACTCGCAATTGTACAACGTGACACGAGAAAAAAACCTCGACACGATCGGATTGTGAGTGTAGCGCGCGTGATGAACGATTTAAATATTTGAAATTACCTTCTTTCGAAGTCGAAGCGCCATCGTTAACGTTCATCGTCGACGTACTAGTAGAATCCACAGAATCCATAGTATCTACAAAAGAACATCATAATATTATAATGTATTACATTGATTGTGTTTTATACGTTCCAGGAATATGGGCGATTAATTTGAAGAAAAAAAATGCGTTACGCTTATATTATTTTATAATGGATTGCGTGATTGAATTTCAGGGTAAAAAAAAAAAAATAAGTAATAACATCAGCGAATTCGGTGCGAAAAACAGACTTTTCTCCTCGAGTTATATTAACGTTGATTGAAAAAAATCAAACTCGCAATTGTACAACGTGACACGAGAAAAAAAAATCTTTTACTCGATACGATCGGATCGTGAGTGTAGTGCGCGCGACGAACGATTTAAATATTTGAAATTACCTTCTTCCGAAGTCGAAGCGCCATCGTTAACGTTCATCGTCGACGTACTAGTAGAATCCACAGAATCCATAGTATCTACAAATCTTTTACTCGATACGATCGGATCGTGAGTGTAGTGCGCGCGACGAACGATTTAAATATTTGAATTTACCTTCTTCCGAAGTCGAAGCGCCATCGTTAACGTTCATCGTCGACGTACTAGTAGAATCCACAGAATCCATAGTATCTACAAAAGAACATCATAATATTATAATGTATTACACTGATTGTGTTTTATACGTTCCACGAATATGGGCGATTAATTTGAAGAAAAAAAAATGCGTTACGCTTATATTATTTTATAATGGATTGCGCGATTGAATTTCAGGGTAAATAAATAAATAAATAATAACATCAGCGAATTCGGTGCGAAAAACAGACTTTTCTCCTCGTGTTATATTAACGTCGATTGAAAAAATCAAACTCGCAATTGTACAACGTGACACGAGAAGAAAAATCTTTTTTAAAATCTTTTAAATATTTGAAATTACCTTCTTCCGAAGTCAAAGCGCCATCGTAAACGTTTATCGTCGATGTAGTAGGATCCATAGCCTCTATTGGAGAACCGTAGAAGAAAAAAAAATATACTGAAAACGCAAAACAAGCGGCGACTGTCTCGGGTCCAAAATGAAAACTGCGTGCGGGCCGTCTCGTACAGGGGACTTATATAAGATAGTCGTAGCGATGGTGGGGATGAAGACGTCGGTAGTGGCGGCACTGGCGACGGTTTCGGCTGCGGCGGTGGCGGCTGCGGCGGTGGCGGCTGCGGCGATGGCGGCTGCGGCGGTGGCGGCTGCGGCGTCGCGGAGGCGGGTGGTGGTCGCGATGGCGGTGGTGCGTGTGAACGTGTGTGCAGTAACGCGGGAATTTGAACGGTGGGCCGAACAAACGCACGCGTTTGCCTGTGCGTGCGTGATGCACGGATTTTCAATAGAAAACAAGAAAAAAAAAGCAAACACTGCGCAGCGGACGGTGGAGAGGAGGGAATTAACGTGATGGTGACTGCAGAAGACCGCGAGTGTGTGGTCTCCGAATCTGTTATATGTTCGTCAAATGATAATACAAAAAAAAAAACCGACGGAAACGTCGCGCGTTTTTAGTCTCATCGTTAAAAAAATCTGAAACTAGGTGTATACTGCAGTGTATATTGATAATTTAAGTATATACAATACGACTCGGTTAAAACGATATTGAAAATAATCGAGTATTAACGATCCCGGGGGGAAGGGGGCGGGGGAAATTGTTAAAATTCCACAATATTTTCAATAACGATGAACCGTTTTCGAAATATTATTCAAAATTGTATTTTTCGAAATACCCGACAGTAAAATTATTGGACATACGTAAATAAAAACAAAAATAATGTCCTCTATATAATCCGAAGTGAGGAGATGGCAATATTCGCTCAGTTATAATTTTTTAAAAAACGCGATTCGCGACAAAAACCGGTTTTTTTTTATTATTTGCGACACTTTTAAAAAGGAAATTTCCAAAAAAAATTCCCCGGCAAATTACCTATGACCGCGAGTTATTAATTTTTAACGAAACAATTAAAAAGTTTCGATTTGCTTATAATGACCATATATGGGCACATCCAAAAATCAAAATACGTTTCTATAATTATTCCTGCAGCCGTTTATGCAATAATACACAAATACACAGTTATTCAATCGAGTACACAAATTGTAGGTGTAGTAAACGCAGACTTGTAAAGAACGATTTTTTTTTTTTTTTTATTCGAAATGCTTAATAGTATAAACGGATAAAAAAGTATTCGGAATACTCAAATATATTAGAAATATTTATTCCAGTCATTTTTAGTTTACCGACAGTACATATAATAAATATACTAGTAATATAATATACTCATTCGTTTATCAAATACCGTCTATCTGAATAGTTTTTTATTTTTTTTTATTTTGAAACATAAGTGTACAAAAGTCAATAATATGACGACTCGTACGCAATTATCACGTATTATCACCGGATATCACCTTCGGACACGGCGATTGTAATATCGCTGTAAGAGAATATTCTAGGACGTTTTATGATTTTTTTAAAAATATATTTTATTTAGACATTGGCCGCAATTGTTTACAAAAGATTATATACACAAATCGATAAATTTTTTTATTCGTATCTGACGGGGGAAAAAAAAGGTATTTTAGGCGAATACACCAGTAAAAATATTCAGAATACGTTTTTTTTTTTTTTACTTTTCGGGTATATTTTAGCGCGTCGGGGATAAGGTAAAAACGAAAGCAATGCATTCCTCGATACACGATGAAAATGGAAATTAATAGATTTTTAATATTTCCCGCCCGTATACGATTACGATTAATCGAAATGTGTACAATTTTATTTTAATGTAAAATAAATACGTTTTTGATCGCGCCGTATTTCATCAACTGGAAAGCGCGTGGTCGCGAGTAAAATGTTGATTATTATATTTGACTTATGTAGAATATAATACGCACGGATTTTTTTTTTTTTTAGATATTTGCGTGTTAAAGTAGGACTTATGTAAATGAGGCGGTGAGTATAAGTCAGCAATACTATTAAATGGAATGCCTTTTTATCAAATTTCGAGCAATAATACACTGGTATACGTGACCTACAACAACAGTCGACATGTGTGACCGTATATGGTATATTTTATCTGTTCGTTGGACCACCGTGATCGTATTATTATTATTATACACTGCAGGACGCGCATTAAACGGGACGAAAAAACGTGTTCTTTTGGAAGAACTCGGTGCTCAGTGGTGCTGGTGGTGGTGGCGGCGGCGGTGTCGGTGGTAGTACAATGCCTTTTCGTCCTTTTTTTTCGACGACGACAGGGATTAGAATAAGATGGTGGCCCGGCACATAAAACACGTTTGTTATTCACTGTAAACTACTATTCGAGGTAGATACGTGCCGTCCCCCGATGTGATTCGAAAAACTGTGGCGACTGTTATTAACATTGCCGCCGAGTTGGACCGATTTAGGTTTTATAAATAAATATCCAGAGCTGGTTTCGAAGATGAAAAAAATAAAGACAATTTATCCGCGTTTATCGAAATAGCGCGTTATATTTAAATGTTTAAACGTCAAAAAGTGTAGAATTATTGTTTAGATACATAGGTATACTGGAAGATACAATTTATTATTATTATTATTTATTTGCAATGTCGTTTTATTTTATAAATTTCGACTACACGCAGTCATAATAATGTGTGAAAAATTTGAAATTATTAACTGGTTTAAAAGTATCGTATATATATATTTTTTTTTTTTTTTTTGTATACTGAGAAAGGTAAACGATTTTGTTTTTCTACGACTTCCGTATGAGTAATGGTATCGTTTGAAATTTACATAAAAAATATTACAAATCCAATACGCATTTCAGACAAAAAATACCAATGTTTTTAAACGATGATTGTTGAAATGAAACACGTTAAAATTGAAATGAATATTAATTTCAATCAGTCAATCGCTTAACTGGAACAAATAATATATTACCGATCGATTTACACTTTTCGCACGGAAGACGACGACGCGACGGTCATATCGCAACAAAGCATACGATTATTTCGAACCCACACGAGTGTAATTTAATACAATTTTTCTCGTGATTTTCACGCAAAAGCGTTTTGTCAATAAAAGTGATTTCCGATTTCCACGAATGACACGGCCACGCGCGTGTCAGGTTTTATATTGCACAAACGGACAATATTACATCTCAAAAGGCCAAAGGATTCTCCACGAAACGTGTTATAATATGCCGTGTCCCTTTATTTCAATATTCCCCCGTAACTGCAGTTTTTAGTTCTGCGTACCATATGATGCCGAGCGTACCGCTTTTTTCTTTGTCGCCCAGCACTTTTTTACTCCGGCTTTTATGATAAATAATCATTACAGACAATTTTCAAAATGTTAATGATTTCAGTTTTAATCGTCTACGCGGGTGTTATGCGCGAATACGAATTCATTAAAATTATTATATTCACTGTTCCAGTCATCGGACGAGTATAAAATATTTTATTTTATTATTAAAGAGTGTATTTCAATTACCATTACGCTATTATATTGTGTAACGTATCCGTATTAACGCCCGTTTATATCTATACACAAATAAATATAACGCGTTTACACCTATAACAATTTAATTAATAATTTTTCGTTATTTTAAATATTAATCTTTATAAACAATTTTTTAAATAATAATTTTAATAAAAGAAGAAGTATTATTATCATTATTATTAATTTCTCTATTAATTTATTATTCATTTTTCCCCTTTTTGTATACGCCATGACGGAGGAAGCAACGTCATTCGGATCATCATTATGGAGACTGTCTTTCCCTAGCGCGTTATTCGACGTCAATGAATTATTTCTCCGTGATCACAACATTTCTATAATAAAACCTTTTAAATGTCCTTAAATGCAAATCTCCTCCTATTATTATTTATTATTATTATTATTATTACGTTAAAATTCCTTAGTTCCACTCGTTCCTTAATTTACTACATTCGTTATTATATCGGCGTACGTACTTATAATCGTCGAGCTGCAGTAACTAAAAAAAAAACTGACATAAGAAATTTCTGTTTGTAAAAGCCGAATATAATTTATTTATAGTGGAATAAATAACGCAATACAAATAATATAACCGATTTTAAATAAATATGTAATCCACATGTACAGAGTGAATTTTTAATATTAAAAACAACGTTGAAACATACTGAATTCAATAACAATTTGACAACATATATTATAAGAACAACTCTATAGGAATAATATCGCATTTTTTGTGGGTACATATATTTCAATATCGTTACGCATCGGTGGCTGGTGCACACGTGTAGCGATGGCATGGGGCCACAGAAATGAATAAATTGTATTATAGAAACACATAATAATTCGAATTAAATGAATATTTTACACAATACGCGTTTATGATCAAAATACGTGTATCTTGTTAATTAGTGAACGCTACGTTCGATTTTTTAATGTCTTAATAAATAATTACGCGCTATTTATAATAAAATTATTACGTAAGAATAATTCTACCGGTCGCGATGAGACCAGTATATATATTATATTGTCGGTATATTATATTATAACGCGGCGGCGGCGGCGACGCCATAGAAACTATTCGTAGGACGCGTTACAACAACGATTGCCCCGTGCAGTGTTCAAAGGGCGTTCGTTTATTTCTAATCGTACTCTTGCACATTTCCTAAGTTGGTCATTACATAGTTTTTCATACATTTTAAATGTATAAAAGAAGTGTTTGCCGTGATATAAATCCAATGTGAATTCCGTATTACACTTTAGTTTAGGTGTGCCCCCGGACGGAATTTCATAAAACTGTACGTAATGAAAGTTTGGTCGGGTCCCCTACGAATACTGCGGTGACGTAACTGAGAGAAAAAAACACTGAGAGCATAAAAAAATCGTATTGATTACTCCCCCCTCCACTTATTCATCCCGCTTTTTCAGAAATTTCTAAGTTCGATATATTACTTAAACCAAAAAAAATCATTTCTATTATAAATATAATATACGTATTTATTATTTATCGAAAAAACGCGATGGGTCGTTAACCTATGAAGTGTACCGAGAGATGGATAAAACAAACAGTAGAGAAATGATGTTATCGGCCTCTTCGCAGTCGAAACGGAATTCAGATGTAATAAAAAAAACGTACACATTATTCGTATCGGACTTTTACAGTATTACCTTTATTTTATTATTAAATCGACCATCAGTAATTTTATATAATTCCTATGAATCTGTACACGGTGAAGGTTTTTAAAATAATACACATTTTATATACGAAAATGTATGATACGAGAACGAGACATTCCGCTTTGGACGCACATAATATTATTATCGAACGTTCAATAGTAGGTATACCTATCTCATTAATATTCATTATTTTCGGCGCGTCTCGTCGACGAACAGGTTCCAAACACCTGCCGCCGCATGTATAGTCACTGTGTGTATCACACGGCCTATATGATTTATTCAAACCACTTATATATGAGTCGTTGAGATTTTGTCTCGTCGCAGTAATACAACGCGGATTAACGAGAAAACAAGCTCGTATTGAAATATTATATACGTGTACGTTTTATTTTCTAAAATTGTCTAAAAACAGCGCTAATCGAACGACTATTCATTCCTGCCCGTCCTTCATTCGGTCTCTCTCTATATACATGCCCGTAGCCACAGGGGGGCAAAAGGGGCATTGCGTTTTTCACGGAAGACGACGATTATCCAGTTGTTCGATGTATTGGGAAAAAATAAAGTGATAATTCGAATGTGGGTTGGTTTTGGTGATTATCGACTCTTTGGTGATGATTCTTTAATTAATACTATATTATTATTTAATCATACGAATTAAAAAATTGTATTTCGATTTGTAAAAATAAAATTTTAAATAGCCATAAAAAATTGTTTTTATTCCTAATGCCCCCCTCCTACAACGTGATTTGCCCCCCTCCCTGAAGAATAATTTATCTGGCTACGTGCTTGTCTCTACACAACCATCGTGATGTATTCAAATACGTTATACCTACAGTGACAATCTTCTTTTTTTCCCTTTTATATTATTTAGAAAATATGGATACACACACGTGTACGAGTTCCCGTACCAGCGGCTATTTACAGAGAACAAGTATCCCCGCACGTCGAGTACATAATATCATACCCGCCGAGTGATTTATTGTTATTATACCGCATTGTCGAATACATGACCCATACTTTTGTGTGAACACGAGAAAAAGAGGGTAGAAAAAAAAATGTCTTGAAAACTAACACAATAAAAATTATATTGTAAATATCTTACTGACTTCACGCAGCACACGCCGCAGAACGCACAGAAACGCGCGTATTAAATAAAATACGACGAATATAACGAATTCGTACCTCGTGGTAGGTGCACGGCGTTAATAAAATTATTTAAATTTGTAATCGCTTAGATTCGCGAATAATAAAAGTCGGATGTACCGTGACGAGCGGTTTCGGCGATTGACGCCTCGATTGCGCATGAAAATCAATTATCTAAATTAAATAAGACACTCAGTTTTCGTTTTCCACAACCATATAGGTATATAATTTATAATTTTACCGTTACACTATAATGTACAAAAAATTATATTTTATAAATATATACCCGTATTTGTCAAATATTATTTTTAGTTCAGTAAACAGAGAAAAATTCGATCGGACGATACAATAAAATTCACAATTGCGTTAAAACAACATGAATAATACAATATAATTATAAATAAAATACTCGTATCGTATGTAAGACATTTACATTTGAAAGCTATCAAATACAGTAAAAAAGTACGTAATAATATTCGTATCATTCACGATGAAAGTAGAAACGAATAACATAAATTCTAAAAATAGATTAAATTTACTAATTTGATATATCTACTGTACAATAACAAAACGTACAATCCCGCACTGATTATGCCGACATGCATACTGCGTACATAGGTACATAGTACAATAGACTCGATGTATATTCGATATTGTACATAACACTGTAGCAGTACAGCATTCACAGCGTTCTACATGTTGATCTGTTATTATTATTATAATGTTAAATTATGATTTATGTTTAAACCACTCGCCCACCCATAAAAAAAGTACTGCGGAATTCACTCCAGTTTGGTTACCGCATATAATATTATCTCGAAAATACGTTTACACACGTATACGAGTTCCCTATACCTGCGGCGATTTACAGGGAACGTGTATAGCTTCACATCCAGTATATTATACCCCCGAGTGATATATTATTATTATTATACCACATTGTCGTCTTTAATCTATTTGTTATATTCGTCAAATGATAAAGATCATAAAAAAAATCGACGAAATAATATAATACACGTCGTAAGATAGTAAGCACGTTTTCAGTCTCGTTGTTCAGAATATGCGACGTGTATTGATTATTTACGTGTATATATATATATATATATATATACGAAGACTCATTAAAACGATATTGGAAATAATTGCATTTTAACGATTCGAAAAAAAAAAAATTGTTAAAATTCCATAGTATAGACAGTATTTTTAATAACGATAAAAATGTTTTTATACTTTCGAAAAATTATTCGAATAATTGTATTCGATACATGCGACAGTAATTTATTATTAATAAATATAGTAATATATTATTGAATATATCGTGTAAGTAATATATTATTGAATATATTGTAACAAAAATATTACACCGAACGTCCTCTGTATAATCGAAAGTGGGGGAGATGGTAATTAGCCCGGTTACAATTTGCGGCGTCACCTGTAACCAAGGTTACACGCGATAATACGCTCCAAAACGTACCTAATATATACATATATACGCGATTTGCGACAAAAATAGATTTTTCTGTGAAACAAGAAAAAAATTTTAAAACAGCAATTTTCGAAAAATTCCCCGGGCAAATTACCTATGACCGCGATTTAATTTTCGATTTACATAATGACTATGGGCACATCCAAAAATCAAAATATATTACTAAAATGTGCATGCAACCGTCAATATACAATCAGTGGCGTCATTTCAGTTTTTGAAAGGGAGAGGCAAAAGATTTAACTGGCCCATTTAACTATTTCCCACTTACATAATATATTGACTCAATACGATTTTTGTTTAACATAATTCTGATATTTTTGTTATCATGGGCACGAATCGCCCAAAATTTTATTTTATTTTTTTTTTTTTGAAGGGGGGGAGAGGAAATTCATTACTTTATCAGCTATAATAAATGACTATATAGTATACATATATGAGATTCAAGTTTTGAAGTTTCCCTTGTCGTGACATTATTACATTAAACACGTTAGAAATGACGTTTTGTGACCAGTTCTGAGCAGCTTGTTCAGATTTTTCCTCTCTTTCTCGCCACTTATTTCATTTTTATTTTTTACACTTGCCACTTACAAATTTATGTATATTCATAAAACATACGTTTGAAGCGTTAAACAACGGCTAAACAAATTCATTTGCGCCGTACGCAATATAGGATATATATATATATATATATATATATAAATTTAAGCCACTAATAAGTTGATGTATTTTAGATTGACTATAATAGTGGTAAAAAAATCTAGTGCCCCCCCCAAAAAAATAAATTTCTAGCTACGACACTGATGTTACCCAATACCCATTTGGCGATACATACGCAGCCGGTTTACGTGCGCCGTATTTTCGTCCTTGAAATCATCTGTGCAACGTGGTCACTGGTCAGTGCGTCGCGGTTACTATGACGTTACCGCGCCTGTGCCGAAGATACCAAGGTCAAATGTGTGTAACCGTCTGGCGACTGTTTGGTTTTTGCTTTTTTCCCTTCGTCGACAGATGATATTTTTTTTTAGTTGTAACCTAACCAACAAATAAAGATGGAGAAATCATTGAAAGTAACTCTGATTCTGACTTAAGTACAGATGCTAGTGAATCTGATGATGAATATGATAATATTTTATTGTAATGGCAATGTCTTTTGTAAAACTATTATAATAATTTACATACGCATTTGAAAAAATTGCATTTTTTTTTTCATCCCAATTATTCACTGTACGCTCATAAGGGTGATCAATAAAGGATAAGGCGTTGACTTTTTAAAATTTGACATGAAATTCGTAATCAGCGACCCCAAAACCCGCCCGAGTACAGAATTTTGAAGCAATTACTTGATTTCCTGACTTTTGGCCAGCTTTTTGGGATTGTGCGCCGTTTTGATCACACGATCTTTAGCTTTTTTCATTATTATTTTTTTACACTTGCCACTCATAAATTATAATATATATACATAAAACATACGTTCGAAATGTTAAAGGACGGATAAACAAATTCGTTTATGCCGTACGCGATTTACTGCAGGTACATCAACCATCTAACGTACATTGTATATTCTTCGAATTAACGTTAATAATTTACGCACTGCTTTTAAGTATAACGATAACCATATTTATCGAAAAAAATCCAGACCGCGATGTGTCGTAACCACGTATTAATCACCTTTAATCATGGTTATAACCTGGCATATTTTTAATTTGATTGGTAATTTAATTTTAATCCACTAGCTGTTTGCCACGCGATTTGTTATCATTATACTCATCATAACAGATTTGATTGGAATAACTAATTATATTTCCATCATCATCTCGGCACAAATCATGTCAGCCCACTGTTAACAAGGGGAGGGGGCAAATGCCTTAGTTGAATTTTAAAAAGTCAACCCCTTATCATTTATTAACCACCCTTATGAGCGTACAGTGAATAACTGGGATGAAAAAAAAAATGCAATTTTTGCAAATGCGTATGTAAATTATTATAATAGTTTTACATAAGACAATGCCATTACAATAAAATATTATCATATTCATCATCAGATTCACTAGCATCTGTACTTAAGTCAGAATCAGAGTTACTTTCAATGATTTCTCCATCTTTATTTGTTGGTTAGGTTACAACTAAAAAAAAAAAATATCATCTGTCGACGAGGGGAAAAAAGCAAAAACCAAACAGTCGCCAGACGGTTACACACATTTGACCTTGGTATCTTCGGCACAGGCGCGGTAACGTCATAGTAACCGCGACGCACTGACCAGTAACCACGTTACACAGATGATTTCAAGGACGAAAATACGGCGCACGTTAACCGGCTGCGTATGTACCTATGGCCATACGGTGCGGCGAGTACGCGTTATATAAGTCAGCAATACTATTAAACTGAATGTCTTTTTACCAGATTTCACATAATAATACATTGTATACGTGACCAACAACAAAGAAGGCTGTATATACGGTATTTTTCTGTACGTTTGCCCACCGTGAAGGACGCGTATAAAACTGGACGAACAAAACGTGTTCGTTTGGAAGAACTCGGTGCTCAGTGGTGGTGGTGGTGGTGGTGGTGGTGGTGGTGGTGGCGGTGCCTGGTAGTGTGTACAATGCCGCGTTTTCGTCCTTTTTTGACAACGACGGAGATTATAATGATAAATGACGGGCCAGCACATAAATTATGTATTTGATGTGAATTGTAAGACGCAGACTGCGGCGTCTACTATTAACACTGTCGCCGAGTTGGACCGAAAAAAATCACCAGATAATATCGATATCCTGAGCACGTTCCGAAAAATAGTTTTCGCCTTTATCGAAATAACATTTTATAATATATTTTAAACGTTTAAAATTTTAAATGTTATTCGTTAAAAAGTAGAATTTGTTTAGATAGGTATCGCACGATTCAATCTACACTAATATTATAAAGAGGAAAGATTTGATTGTATTGAATAGGCTCCGAAACTATACTGAACCGATTTAAATGAAATTTGGTACATATATAGTTTAGACACTGAGAAAGGACATAGGCTACTTTTTGATACTAAAAAGGGCTGTAAGGGGTTGAAATAGGGGATGGTATGGGGAAAGTCAGGGAAAGTTTGGGCAGCCAGATATGGGCCGCTGCCCTACCACGAAAATATAGATATATATATATACACACGCCGCCACGACGCCGAAAACTTCCCTTCCATGTCACCGCCGACACCGACGTCGAGGGCAACGCCGTGCAGGTACGGTGTTATAATATATACCATCCCCTATTTCAACCCCTTACAGCCCTTTTTTAGTATTAAAAAGTAGCCTATGTCCTTTCTCAGTGTCTAAACTATCTATGTACCGAATTTCATTTAAATCGGTTCAGTAGTTTCGGAGCCTATTCAATACAAACAAACAATCAAATCTTTCCTCTTTATAATATTAAGTGTAGATATATATATATATATATATGATACTTTTATACTGGTTAATAATTTCGACTTTTTGACATATTATAACCGCTTGTAGTCAAATCAATTAAAGTTTATAAAATGAAGCGATATTGCGAAATTTTAGTTTTGAATTACGAATATTATAACAAACTAGCTGTCCCACCCGGCGTTGCCCGGGCAAAAGTCACCTCAGGTGAAAACCGAGATTTTTTTATATTAATAATAGCTGACCCGGCAAACGTTGTTTTGCCATATTAATTATAGCATCCGCCCGCAACTTCGTTTGCGTAGAATTCGAATCAAATTCCGAGTGTAATGCATTGTGTGTGTGTGTGTGTGTGTGTGTGTGTGTGTGTGTGTGCACATATATACACCTGATATATATTTTCACCTGAGGTGACTTTTGCCCGGGCAACGCCGGGTGGGACAGCTAGTATATAATATATATTATATCGAGAAAGGTAAACGATTTTTCTTTTCGGCCAATTTTTCTACGTTCAAATTTATGGATGACATCGCAAATATTACTAATCGAGTACACGTTTTACAGAAAATATTAATAGTGCAAATTTGTATGATTATATTTTTTATTTTTGGTTCCAAGTGGGTCAGAATCCGAGAACCCGTCCGTAAATACGCTACTGAAGGTGAGTGTCAAACGCCCGATATTATAACTTTAAAGGTTTTTTTTAACAGCTCGGCAATTGTACACTATATCGTTATTTTTATTCAATATAATTTTGTGAAAACTAAACAATTATAAATTGTTATGTATCATGGGAACGACTGGAAATATTCAAAACGTGCGATGAAAAAAAAAAAACGAGTCGAGTCGTTAACCTATGAAGTGTATCGAGAGTTCGGTAAAACAAATAGTAGAGAAATGTTGTTAACGGTCTCGTCGTAGTCGGAACGGAATTCAGATGTAAAATAAAAAAATCCACATTATTCGTATCGAACTGCAGTACATTACACATAATTATCGTTTGAATGTGTACACAAAGATGGTTTTTATAATCATATACGTTTTATATTCTATAATGCATAATACGAGAACGAGCTTCACGTTTTAGACGCACACAATTATCGAAGTTCGATAACAGGTATCTCATTAATATTCATTATTTTCGGCGCGTCTCGTCGACGAACAGGTTCCAAACACCTGCCGCCGTCGTTAAACGCATGTATAGTCACTGTGTATGTTACACAACCTATCTGATTTATTAAAACACTTATTATACGAGTCTATGAAATTTTGTCCCGTCGCAATTACACAACGCGGATTAACGAGAAAACAAGCTCGTACTGAAATATTATATACGTGTACGTTTTATTTTCTAAAATTGTCTAAAAACAGCGCTAATCGAACGACTATTCATTCCTGCCCGTCCTTCATTCGGTCTCTCTCTATATACATGCCCGTAGCCACAGGGGGGCAAAGGGGCATTGCGTTTTCACGGAAGACGACGATTTTCCAATTGTTCGATGTATTGGGAAAAAAATAAAGTGATAATTCGAATGTGGGTTGGTTTTGGTGATTATCGACTCTTTGGTGATGATTCTTTAATTAATATTATATTATTATTTAATCATATGAATTTTAAAAAGTGTATTTGATTTGTAAAAATAAAATTAAAAATAGCCATAAAATTGTTTTTCTTCCTAATACCTCTCCTACATCTTGGTTTGCCCCCCTGAAGAATAATTTATCTAGCTACGGGCCTGTCTCTACACAACCATCGTGATGTATTCAAATACGTTATACCTACAGTGACATTCTTCTTTTTTTCCCTTTTATATTATTTAGAAAATATGGATACACACATGTACGAGTTCCCGTAACAGCGGCTATTTACAGAGAACAAGTATCCCCGCTCGTCGAGTATAATATTATATAACCCGACGAGTGCTTTATTGTTATTATACCACATTGTCGAAAATATGACCCATACTTCTATTCACCGAATGAAGTTTGTTTCTTTGCAGTGGTTGTGGATACGAGAAAAGGAGGGCAGAAAAAAAAGTCTTGAAAACGAACACAAAAAATATATTGTAAATATCTTATACTGACCACACACAGCGCACGCTACAGAACGCACAGAAACGCACGTATTGAATAAAACACGACGAATATAATGATTTCGTACCTCGTGGTAGGTAGGTGCACGGCGTTAATAAAATTATTTAAATTGGAAACTAAAAAAAAGTCGGATGTTATGCCACGTTGCCTTGGATTTTCTTTTTTTAAATAAGTACCGAAATCGGTCGCGTCTTAACAAATGTGCTCTTTTCATACCATCATTTGTTTTTTTTTTTATAAGTTTATATATAATAATATGTTTACACAAAATCAAAATATGTCTAATTGTACATATATAGACTGAAGACAGAAGTGTTTAAAATAATACAGAGTTTCTGAGACCCGTAATTTTGTTTTTCGTATATACGAGAAACAAAATTACGAATCGCAGAAACTCTCTAATTTTGATTTTTTTTTTCTAAGAATAATTAACTGCGTCAAATATTTAGATACCTGCTGAAATATTATTATGTATAATATTAGAGAGTTTCTGTGATCCCGCAATTTTGTTTCTCGTATACGAGAAAATCACGTGACCGTTGGAGTGCGCATGCTCAGTATTCTCGGGTTTTGTTTGTCGTTCATGTATACAGCAACGTGACCATAATTTTTTTTACTCAAAGCGGGACACCTGTACATTTTAATAGGGAAACCGTAATAATTTTTGCGTAAAATGACAACACTAGAAATATAGTAAAACACAGTGCGGGACTGTCCCGCCCAAAGCGGGACGTATGGTCCCTTCAGGTATACCGTATATCTACCAACACGTTGTTTTTGGTCGTGATGAATAAATACGCGCTCTTTTTTAATGGAATAAAATGCCACAGATCACCTTTTCCCAAAGCGGGACATTTTTGGGTTCTTTGGGGACAGCGGGACACAAAGCTCGAAAGCCGGACTGTCCCGCCCAAAGCGGGACGTATGGTCACGTTATGTATACGGCAACGTGTGGAATTTCTCGTATACGAGAACGAGTGGTTTCCCGTAAAACCGAGAACGACATATTTAATTGATTAAACGTTATATAAATAAATTAATATTGGGGAAATTTATTGCGTACAAAAATTTCAACAATATAGTTCAATATATTATTACCTACGTTTTATAGTACACGGATCGCAGAAACTAGTTTTTTTTCACGTTGTGTTTCTCGTATACGAGATACGATTTACGACAAGTTTGTCGTTCTCGTGCTCGTAATTTTTACGATTTGCAGAAACTCTCTAATATAGTTCATTTATAGTACACGGATCGCAGAAACTAGTTTTTTTTCACGTTGTGTTTCTCGTATACGAGATACGATTTACGACAAGTTTGTCGTTCTCGTGCTCGTAATTTTTACGATTTGCAGAAACTCTCTAATATAGTTCATTTATAGTACACGGATCGCAGAAACTAGTTTTTTTTCACGTTGTGTTTCTCGTATACGAGATACGATTTACGACAAGTTTGTCGTTCTCGTGCTCGTAATTTTTACGATTTGCAGAAACTCTCTAATATAGTTCATTTATAGTACACGGATCGCAGAAACTAGTTTTTTTTCACGTTGTGTTTCTCGTATACGAGATACGATTTACGACAAGTTTGTCGTTCTCGCGCTCGTAATTTTTACGATTTGCAGAAACTCTCTAATATAGTTCATTTATAGTACACGGATCGCAGAAACTAGTTTTTTTTCACGTTGTGTTTCTCGTATACGAGATACGATTTACGACAAGTTTGTCGTTCTCGTGCTCGTAATTTTACGATTTGCAGAAACCTAATTTAGTTCATAATTAGTACCTAATACCAGAAACTAATGTTTATTGCATTGTATTTTATTGTCATACTATTTCCTACAATACTTTTATAGACACTAGATGACAGTATAACAATATATGATAGGTATGACATACTATCCCCCACGGCCACACCCACCCACTACTGAGTGGACATGCAGTTGCATTACATGGTTAGCTCAATGGGCGCCACGAGATACGATTTACGACAAGTTTGTCGTTCTCGTGCTCGTAATTTTGTTTCTCGTAAACGAGAAAAATCACGTGACATCCAACAGAAACTCTCTATTATTAATCGAATAAAAACGGACGCGGTAGAATTTTATTTTTTTATTTTTTTTTTTGTCGTCGTGCTGCGGCGGGCACCGCCGGTTCTTGGAAACGCGATGGCGGCAGCGATTATTTATCCGAATCCTCGACCCGACCGGGATTATATTTTATGCGTTTATACAAAGTAAGTGTATAACGTATACTGTAATGCGCAGACGACACCGAAGAAGAGGAACAAGTATAAAACGTCACCCCCCCGCAGCGTCCGCTTTATTACAATCGTTTTAAATGGATTTCAGGCGGCCGCCGTATACACGTGTTACACACACACACTGTTCTGTGTATGATATTCGTCGACCCTCCGAACATTCCAGAACGCTCGACACGATGGGAGTGGCGGTACGAGGCTTTCACCGTATGTATTATAACGATAAATTCGATAACGAAACGAGTTGTAATAACGAACGTCGTCGGACCCCGTGTACACGATGAGGTTTTATGTTTTTTTTTTATACATCGCATACGCGTGGGAATACGAAAACGGCCGTATTTCGGATATTATTTAGAAAATAAAATCTCACCGTTCGTCGTATAGTCGTATATTGTCCGGTAAAAACGACGGGCTCGTGGCGGCGGCGGCGGCGGCGGTCAAAAACGCTGCGACGACGGCGCCGGATAAAATCGCGCTGCGATATAAAGACGTACCTATACACGCTTAACAACGAGGGCGTATTGAGATTTTTTTTTTTTAGGGGAGGGTGTTGAAGCACCGAGTAATATCATCGTCGACATTTTTTTTTGTAAATTCCGATCCAACACTATTTTTTCCCTTCGTGCAAACGATAAAAACGTTGTTGTCATAATTTTTATAACAAAAATATTACGTGGCATAAATAAAAAAAAAAACGAGTCTGCTAGTCAACTCGAGACGTTGATGTGTAAACGTCGCGTGAGCGGTAAAAACGGAACGGAATTGTGATTGGGATTTGTGTATCTTTATTCAAAGTAATTTCGATAATAAATATTATTATTAGTTGTCATGACAACAGCTTACACATTTCCGTTCCATACCACCGTAATAGATGTTTACACATCAAAAATTACTTGACATTTCGGGGAAGGCTGGAGCTCCGTCAGTTCCCTTCCTCATAAATACGCCCCTGCGTAACCATAGGCGGAAATGGGGGGGCTAAGCCTCTCCCAAATATCTTATAATTTGTATGTACTCGTATTTTGGATATGTGACTGATTATGACTGATGTTAAAAATGTTAGCCCCCAGAAAATTTAATAGATTTCCGCCTATGTGCGTAACAAGTGAAAAAACCGAATTATTGTTTGAGGCGAACGTTTTATTGATTTGGGGGGCTGATATTTGTACGATAAACAGAGCCGCCCCCCCCCCAAATTATAATTCAAATAATTATTATAAACGAACCACCAATTTATTTACATCAAATCTCGTTCACGTCTTCATATATGAATTTAAATCGATTAATATTTTACTTTATCACAGTCAGAGCCCAACTTGGGGGCTAGGGGGGCTGCAGCCCCGGGCCCCGATATTAATTAATGTCGATAATTATTAGTGGCACTATGAAATGTTAAACGGATTACACACACGATTTGGTCGGCCCGACAGTCGGGTTGGTTGTATTATCAGGTCGTGTGTATAGATGTGTCGTATTATATATAGACTATTATAGTACAATTTATTTATAATCTTAAAACAAAAAAATTAAATATAAAAAATCAATATAGCAAAAAAACAGAATTTATAATTTAAGGGCCCCATCAAAAAATTAGACCCGGGCCCCAAAATTCCCAAGTCAGGCTCTGATCACAGTTTTAATTTAATTATATTGAAATAGGTGCCTAGGTACAAATAAAATGCAATTACTTTTATTTGAATCACGCAGTAGTGCTTACAATTAATATTTATATTGTAAAACAATAAAATACATTTAAAAAGGACTGCACGTCGCGTATAAAATAATATATGCGGTTATTGTATTTAGAAAAGATAGCTTGTTTTACATATATCGCAATACGTATGTTTATTTTAAATACCGCTTTGTTCGCTACATTAATAATTTTTTATATTAGGTACGTTTCGAACGAAAAGTACTAGTTCCGACACGTTAATATTATTAAGAACTCTCGTTCCCAGCACAACAGCTTTATATAAGTGATACGAACAATTATTAAATATTATTTGTATTTTATATTTTTAATTGTATTTTATTCGAATAATAATATTATATAAACACAAAACATACCCATTCGAATCGTTATCACCGAATACTCTTAATATAGTATAATAATACACTCGTATAAATTAATTACCTCGAATTCGTGTTTTACAACAATTAATGCCAAGCGTGTTTTTCATATATACATATATATATATATCGCTATAAACCGAATATAAAAAAAAGTGTGTTAACACGTAAACACAATTTATCAGTTGAACATTGAACGGTTATCGACCATTGTAGACTATGTACTCTCAGTATAAAATAATATCCATAATAAATCAGGGATATACAACATCAATTTGTTGATATATTTTTTACAATTACATACTGACTATACAGTATGGTGGGTTTCAACAACTGGATACATCATGCGCGATAAGTTAAACATCACTCGTATATTTGATTATTGAAATACGGGAAAAAATTATTATTAGCAATAGTAGTACCCTTACCAGTGACGTAATCGTAGGGGGGATTGAGTATCGAATCCCCCTTTGCCTTTTTTTTTTTTTATTAGTGGGATACTGGGATGGCATTTTGAAACAGAATACAAGTGTTTCTGATCAAATGTGTACAATCGGATATCATCTAGCACTGTTAAAAATTTAGACAGTAATTGGATTGCCTGAAATACCCGCTTTTGTATGTCAACAGAAACAAAAAAAAATTGTATATTACTATATTATAATCTATACAGAGAAAGAGAGAGTAGGTAACGTTTTTACATACTGACTATACGTATATCATACATTTATACATATTATACAGAGTGGTGCGTTTCAACAATTGGAAATAATATCATACGCGGTAGGTTAAAAATATTTGATTTTACCTATTGAAATAAGGAAAAAAATTATTATTATTAGCAATAGTAGTACTCTTATACCCGTTATACAACAAATCATTCATATATAGTAAACGTTTTCCGTTAGGCAGACATCCACTATTTTATCGAGACGATTTACAAATAACCATAATATTGTTAGCAGTGACGGACCTAGGACTTTTTTTTTTTGTGGGCGCTATTTTTCTATTTGAAATTATAGAGCAACTATTATCCGAGTCAACACATTCATTGTTTCTAAGTTTTTTATTTAGAAAAATAATATAGTATACTGCCATATTATCTTTTCGACCGTAACTAGTACAACAAATTCACGTACAACAACCTCTTGTCATGACTTTATTCCGATAAAAAATCCATTAAATATATTACCTATATTAACATTTTCGTCTAGACGTTTTTAAGTTATTCCTTCCTCATCCGTTCTTAATGCTTCGCTCGTGACACGAGTAAATTACTTACGTCATGGTGACACTATTTAGACGCTCCCGAACTCCTTTACTATGATAAATTCCGTGTTGCAACCGTCTACTCAACGTTTTTGAAATACATTACACCATCTACCCAGTCCCCGGACACTGATTAGAACTAACATGGTAAAGATACTTATCACACAAAAAAGCGACGGCCGTCTTCCCGTGTATTCATTTTACCAATTTAATATTATCAGTTCAAAATATTGATATTATGGTTTATACTTCCATAAAAATAATATATAGGCACTACGTTTACATGCACAGTTTAAACCGATTTAACCCAATACGCATTAGCTGTGAACTCCCGGAGTTGGGTGCATATAAACAGATGTTAATTCGGTTTGAGTCAAACTGATTTGAACTTGAACGGTTTACTTAATTCACATTTGGAATGCAGATAAATAAATATATTAAATAATATATTTATAATAAATGCAGATATATAAATACTGTTATAACCGAATTACATTTTTGATATCAAGATTACTGTTATCTGTTAAATGTTTTTTCATCGTTCATTCATTATTTAATATTTAATAATTATACCATTCTTTCTCTATCGTTAAACAAGATGGATCAAACTACGAGTGATTTAGTCTGAATCAGCTGTAATATGTATGCTACAAGTATTTGAAGTATTCTGTAAATTATATCAGTATAATAATAAGATGATAATGACAATTATTTTTGTCATGGATATTTCTCATGAAATAAGATGCCATTTTAAATTGATTGTGACCACTGAACTCAATACACGGAACGCGCATTCTAGATAATTCTCGTATATGAAGTGTGCATTCTGTTTCTATTTTTCTGTTTTTGTTACCAACTTCATTACGTAAAAATAACCGATTTTGGTGCCAGCATCGATAATATGAGCACATCGTTTTGTGTCCTGTTATCTCAAAATAAATAATAAAACATGATAAATACCATGGAAAAAATTATATTTCATCGTATGCTCCATGACTTTTATCTTATAAAATGATAATATTTTGATTGATATACGCGTTCCATGTACTGAGTTCAGTAACTTCAGTGGTTGTACCTTGTATGAACCATATATATGTAAACCACGGTCAAATGTTTATACCAGGGAGTTTATATCACGTTTATAACGTCTTTGGTAATAACGCAATTTGTTTGATTTTGATGTTGGCTTCAAGCCCGATTCCTGGTCTAGTTGTTTATATGTCCATGTGTATTTCGCAGATGGCCGTCGCTATCTTTAGGGGAGGGAGTTGTGTAGGCACCAAGACTGGTAACACTAGCTGTTAAAAAAACAAATATTTTGTATGTGATGTTTTTTTTCTTAAGTGTTACCAGTCTTGGTGCCTACACCATGTTAATTTTTATCAGTGTCTGAGGCGTGATTATACTGTCGCAGATAAAAAAAACCGTAATACACACAAAATGGTCGTCAATTTTTTGTTTACATTGAAGTGTCCCTTCTTCTTTCATCTATTCTGTGATCTAGCGATAAAAAACTAGCGACACTGTTTTAACGTTCTGTGGGAAAATAACACAATCAAGTGGACACACTGTTAGAAGAAGTGTTTCTTATCACACACAACAAATTGTATATTTTGATTTTGTAACATAACCGCAAAAATACATCCATCTCTTGTTAGAAAGACAACTACGACCTACCTACCAAATGTTACTTCTGTTTATATTTTTTTTCAAATTTAAATTTGAAATAACTAATAAGTATTGAATAATAATGTATTAACTTCTCGTTCGTAATTCGTCGATACTACTTTTTTTTCTGTGTACACAGTCAATGTTGCAATGAATTTGTAGAGAGTAAGTGTTAATTTTTTAAAATATTTTAAACGAACAATAATAAAATGCTCTAAACTTATTTTAATGCAAATTGTTGTTAGAGAAGAAACAAAACGTTCGGAGCTGAAGAAAACGCACCAATTACGGATATGGAAATTTTATACACTGCGACAAATTGAAATTCCATACCATTTCAGTACACGTATCACATCATATCGGTACGGATAATATTCATAATTGTTATTGAACAAATTACGTTTTTAATTAATATGAAAACATTTTGTTTTAGATGACGTAGTCTAGACTACAGTGGAAAATAAGAACTACACGCCATACACTGAAATTACTTAACTCAAAAGATTTAAATCGCTAGTAAGAAATTTTAAAACACGTATAATATTTTTATAAATATATATATAATATTTTATTAAATATTATTTTACTGTAATGGATGAATGAATACTACGAGAGGCATATGTATATGTATAATTGCAATGAATTTGTAGAGAGTAAGTGTTAATTTTTAAAAATATTTTAAACGAACCATAATAAAATGCTCTAAACTTATTTTAATGCAAATTGTTGTTAGAGAAGAAACAAAACGTTCAGAGCTGAAGAAAACCCACCAATTACGGATATGGGAATTTTATACACTGCGACAAATTGAAATTCCATACCATTTCAGTACACGTATCACATCATATCGGTACGGATAATATTCATAATTGTTATTGAACAAATTACGTTTTTAATTAATATGAAAACATTTTGTTTTAGATGACGTAGACTAGACTACAGTGGAAAATAAGAACTACACGCCATACACCGAAATTACTTAACTCAAAAGATTTAAATCGCTAGTAAGAATTTTTAAAACACATATAATATTTTTATAAATATATATATAATATTTTATTAAATATTATTTTACTGTAATGAATGAATGAATCCTACGAGAGGCATATGTATATGACACTTATATGCATTTAAATTACTCTTTGGAATTATATTTTTTTGACATAATTACTTAGTACTTTAAAAATTAAATTTGATCAATATGACGTATATTTTAGTTAACTTCTGAACATTTTTAATTGGTTTAAAGGAAATAATAAAACATATTATGTTTACGAGTTGCTTCAGTTCTATATTACTAAAATTTTGATACATAGTTTCAAATTGAGTGTTATCCGTTTCATATAAGTATTCAAGCAATTTCTTGGTTCTGTATATTAAAAGAAAGAATCTTATCTATCCTTCTTTCGTTAGTACGATTAATGTGGTGAAATGAATAATATAATGAATGAAAAAACAGATAGAGAGGCGCAGTTACTGTGTATGTTGTGCCGTTATGGTTTACTTGATCGGCTGTTAATAACGTTGTATTATTGTAAATTTGAAAGCAATGCGTATCTGCATTTAGATCTCTATTCTCAACATCACTCTGTTTACTACTGTTTATTGTAGTTTTCCGAAATTCAAACTTCATATGCTTAAAAAAAATTTTTAATAAATACTTTAATTTAAAAAACTGACTATTTGATTTTTGTTGAATATTTAAATATTACATTTTTTTATTTTCTATATACAAATTTTTTACTAGAAAGAATGCTCAGATGATATCGTCATGCGTTTTGTTCCAGTACCTAATTGGTACTTCATAAGAAACTTTTTAAAATTTTCTCAGTAGTTTCCTTATGCGTAATTCAAAACAACCCAAAAATTGGAAGAAAAGCTATTATTTCAATATTTTTAAATGCTGCTTAAAAAGCTATTAAAGTCTCTGATAGGTGGTGTATAAAATGATTTATCATTAATTTCAAATTTTTAGTAATAACAAAATTCTAAAACATGATCTAAGTAATTGACTTAAGCAACATCCACAACACCAACGACTCACTACCATTTTTATTATGCACACATCAAAATAAAACATATCAATAATAGTAACTATATATTTTTAGGTATATGAAACTGAATCTTATAATTTAACAACAAAATAAAACATATTGTATATTTCAGGTTTGATGAATTTATTACTGAATCGAGAAAGAATTTTTATATACCAGGTAAATATTTTTTCTATTTTACAAAGTATTTTGTGAAGATCATATTTTAAAACCTATTTTCTTGTAAGAACTAGCAACACATTTGATTCTTACTACATCATTCAATTAAAGACATGACAGTTACATCTCATACAATTCATATTGGCTGATTGTGTCGTCAAAGAATATAGAATTCAAAAATTTATGATCATAAATTTTGTATATAAATATACTTTCGGAATCCATGACTTTTGGTACGTAACATTAATACAAAACCAAGAAAGAATTTTATATATCAAGTAAATATAAATATTACTTATCCTACAATAATGTGAAGATTATATTTTAAAACATACTTTTTGATTTTTTAGGACCTAGCAACACATTTGATTCTGTAATACATGAATACTACATCATTCAGTTGAAAACATGACAGTTACAACTCACAAAATTCATATAGGCCGATTGTGCCTATAAGGTAATATAAGTTTCAAAAAAGTTTTATCATAATCTTTGCAAATATATATACTTTCAGAATCCACGAATTCTTAGTTTGTAACATTATTACAAAACAAAGCAAGAATTTATATATGTAATTCGTTCTTAATTTATATATACATATTTACAACTCATACAATGCATCTTTGTGTCAAGGTATATAGGTTTCAAAAATTTATTATCATACATTTTGCACATAAATATACTTCTAGAATTCATGAATTTTTGGCGTCTAATATTATTACAGAACCAAAAAAAAAAAGGATTTTTTTATATGTCAATTAAATATTTTTTGTCCTACAAAGTATTTTGTGAAGATTATATTATGAAACTTACATATTTGATTTAAAACTTTTTTTAGGAACTAACAACACTTTTGAATCTATTATACATGGAGGCTACATCATTCAATTAGACATGGCAGTGACAACTCATACAATCCATATTGGCTGATTGTATCTGTGAAGTAACATTATTTATTACAGAACCAAAAAAAGAATTTGTTTATATATCAAGTAAATATCTTTTATTCTACAAAGTATTATGTGAAGATTATATTTTAAAATATACTTTTGATTTTAATTTTATAGGACCTAGCAATAAATGTGATTCTTTATACATCGATATTGTTTGCGCCCAACACATCATGGAGTTATTGTCCTATTTACAGACACACGACACACGTGCACGCGCACAATGTTTTAATTATTATCATTATTATTATTTACATATTCGTGAATTTTATTTTATTTTTATAGAGAGCAGCGCCCTTGTTGTTGTTGTTGTTCGAAAACCGGTGTCTTCGTCTCTCGTGCGAAATCTGTTGGTTAAATTATTATATTAAAATATCTTTTAGTATTTTGTATAAAGAATTAAATTATTTTCGATATTGTTTTGCCGCTCAATCTGTATTTGTTTGTGCACTTGCTAAAATTAAATATAATGTATTGACTCGAATAGTCAAATAATTGTCTGTATTGACTCAAATAGTCAAATTGTCGCTGATATTTATTATTGTTAAAAGTCCTCAATTTCTTTTGTATTTAGTTTTCATATATTGTAATAGAATTAAAGTGAATAACCCTGGCCAGCGATTCATGGTTATATTATTGAATGAGAACGTAATTTATTTTTATTTGTTAAAATACGTTAAACAGATTTATTATTATTTGTGTGAGTGTATGAATTATAAAAACAATTTTTTTATAATTTTGGGTTGATTTATTATTATTTTGATAATTGTGTTGACGATCAAAAGGATTATTGTTAAGCAAGACTAATGACGTCATATGGGCCGATTTAGTCAGAATAAATTTTACTTACTAGTAACGTTATTTGGGACAAGCTAATAAGCTAGTCGGAACAAATTTTGCTTTATAAATAAAATTTAAGTTGTTTTTATAAAGTTACACCACCTTCAATTACATACGATACCGCTCAAATAAAGTAACCATTTTTTCTCTAGTCAGAATTTTAGTATAATTATTATATTTATTTACGTTGTTGTAATTTTTATATATTGTTATTTTTACTTTATTTTTGAGCCAAAAGGGTCATTTATTTATTTAATCTTTCTTTTATGATTGTGAGTTTTTATGTATTTTTTTAATACTATAATTATTGGACCAAAAGAGCCATTTATGTACATATTTATTTATTTTATATAATAATCGACACGCATATATATTTGTTTTTTTAGTGGAGTCCGCACGTTTAATAACGCTTTACGCTCCCGGCCCTAACAGATACTACACCATTCAATTAAAGACATGACAGTAACAACTCATACAATTCATATTTGCTGATTGTGTCTATAAAGTAATATAGGTTCAAAAATGTATTATCATAAATTTCATATATGTAATTGTCTTTTCAGAATTCTTGATTTGTTAATATGTAACATTATTACGCAACAAAGAAAACATTTTTATATATCAGGTAAATATTGTTTATCCTGCAAGATACTTTGTGAAATATTTTAAAACCTACTTTTTAATTTTTTTAAGAGCTAACAACACATTTGTTTCTATTCTACATGGATGCTAAACCATTCAGTTAGTGACATGACAGTTGCAACTCATACAATTCATATTGGCCGGTTGTCTTTAAGGTAATATAGGTTTTAAAAATATATTATCATACATTTTGCAAATACGTATACTTTTAAAATTTATGAATTTTTGGTATGTAACATTATTACTGAATCAAAAAATAATTTTTATGTCAAGTAAATATTTTTTATCCTACGAAGTATTTTGTGAATCAAATTTTAAAATAATAATATTTTTTAATACAACTATGAGTAGTAAGTTTATGAACTTTACTGTAAAATATTGTTTGACCAAAAAGTTATGGGTTTTAACAGTACTTACATACTGCTTTTAGTTATATATATTTGTAATACTAATTTTAAAATGTAAATAATAAATTGTATTTACTATTTTAGGAACATATAATCTGATTCTCCAAATACGCAGAAACTACACCGTTCAATTGAAGACATGATAGCTGTATCTGTACAATGCATCTTGGACGGTAAACTTATCTAATTTTTTTTTTAAATCTTAATTATAATTTTAATTTTCAATAAAGTAAAATTGTATTACTTTATTGAATAAAATAATTTTGTGTACTTTTTACGAAATCAATAAAAATAACCATAAATAAAAATTTTTCTTTTCACAACATAATAAACTACATAATATTATGTGAATTGTAACTAAAAACGTGCAGCCATATAATTTTAAAATGATATTGAAATACGTGTAGTAACAGTTATGTAGGTATTAGATTTGATGTACAGATAGTACATACCTATACTTAAGACATATTTGTCCAAACCAAAGTAAAAAAAAAAATTGTTTACCCTTTTTGAAAATGTTGAACTATTATTTATTGGGTTTTCAGATAAAGATGTATTTATTTTAAGATTTATTTATTTACTTTTAAAAATAATAATAATATTAAATGAATGAGCATCGTACAAAAAACATACAAAGTTTTTTACAATCATAATATTGTACTTTTCTCAATTTGACCGCCGCAAATTCATCGATAACATTCTCAAAATCAATTCATTTAGCAACTTAATTTTCTATTGATAAAATAGTCAAAATCGATAATCTCTCGTGGCTTATAGATGATCTCAAATAATTCTTTATGAATTTTAGTCTGCTAAAGCTACGTTCACACGTAGCTACGATTACAGGCATTGTCGAAAAAATTCTAAATATGATATATCTATACTTGAATACCACTCTTTTGAACTGTAATCTTAAATCAGCTGATACAATTCAAGAACTACTTATATTTTATTATTTTGATAATTCAAAATACTAATAGAGGTCACTGTTATACGTTATACCTTTATAAGTTTATACGTAAAATGCTATACAGACTGAATAACGATAATTTTATACAGTTCTTTTGTACACGTCGTTATCTAAAACAGGGATTCCCAACCGCTGTGCCGCAGCGCCGTAAAAGTGTGCCGCGAAATTATTCGGATGTGCCGCGTAATTTTTGTCTTATTATGTGTGCTAAATATAATAATCAAAATTATAATTTATATTTATAATAAGATTGATTTAGAAATCCCCTGAAAATAAAAATTGACAAAATGTCCAGATAAAACAGCTATAATTGTATATCAGATAGTACCCAATACGGGTAATGGGTATTACAAGCGGTCAGTGAGTAACTGTTACTCAGTATAGTAATAACATTGATTATACAATAATACTACTTTATATTTCATAATTTATATTATAATTTATAATTAAAATAAGTCTGTTATATAATCAATGGTAATAATCGTGCGCGTGTAATTGTTACGTGAATATTTTGTTCAAAAAATATTGTACATAAATTTAAAAATGGATAGATTTGTAAAAAAGCTTAAATCAACGGATAACGGTGATGTTAATGTAAATGACAAAAATTTAAATATTGAAATTAATATTAAACAATCAGCTTCAATAAGTGATAAAATAATCTGTATTATTTAATAAAAACAATATATTATATATTAATATGACATATTGTATATTCATTATTATTTATTTATTTATTTAAGTGCGACGTGAAAATTTTTAAAACGATCAAAAGGTAACTAATGAAATAATACAATGTTAATAACTATGTAAGATTATTATATATTTTATAGGAGGAAACAATGCAGAAGTATTTCGAAATCGAAAAGGATTTTTTCATTTAATGTACAAGTTATATGTAATGCAAATTTGTCGATAACCAATGTTGTAGCTCACTGGCCTGGTTGAGCTCACGATGCTACTGTTTTCATAAATTCAAGAGTACACGCGAAATTTGAATCAGGGAATTATAATAATTATCTCTTATTAAGTAAGAAAAAATATAAGTCTTACACATTTTTTTATTTACTGAATGTAAAATGTAAAATTAAACTCCATAAATATGTTTAAACTATTTCAGGGGACAATGGCTACCCTGCTTTAAAATATCTACTAACCCCATTATTGAATCCACATGCTGAAAATGAACAAAAATATAACAGTCACACATACGTACAAAGAACGGAATTGAAAGGTGTTTTGGAGTACTAAAAAGAAGATTCCCTATATTGGCATATGGAATCCGATTGAAAAATATGGACACTATTATGGCTGTAATAACATCCACATGTATTCTACATAACATAGCAATCATGTTTAATGAAGAAACAATAAATTTGGATCAAGAAGAAAACCCAATAGATTTTGAATTTTTAATTCATAGTGAGGTACAATTATAGTTTTCCAGTATATTATTATTTTATAATCAATGTTTATATACACTTATTTCAGATGCTAACAACATAAATGGAAATGATAACCGACAATATGAAGATGAAGTCAACGGGGTTAATCAAAGAGCTCTTATAAGAAATTATAAGAGATTTAAAGAATCTTATAATTTAACAACAAAATAAAACATATTGTATATTTCAGGTTTGATGAATTTATTACTGAATCGAGAAAGAATTTTTATATACCAGGTAAATATTTTTTCTATTTTACAAAGTATTTTGTGAAGATCATATTTTAAAACCTATTTTCTTGTAAGAACTAGCAACACATTTGATTCTTACTACATCATTCAATTAAAGACATGACAGTTACATCTCATACAATTCATATTGGCTGATTGTGTCGTCAAAGAATATAGAATTCAAAAATTTATGATCATAAATTTTGTATATAAATATACTTTCGGAATCCATGACTTTTGGTACGTAACATTAATACAAAACCAAGAAAGAATTTTATATATCAAGTAAATATAAATATTACTTATCCTACAATAATGTGAAGATTATATTTTAAAACATACTTTTTGATTTTTTAGGACCTAGCAACACATTTGATTCTGTAATACATGAATACTACATCATTCAGTTGAAAACATGACAGTTACAACTCACAAAATTCATATAGGCCGATTGTGCCTATAAGGTAATATAAGTTTCAAAAAAGTTTTATCATAATCTTTGCAAATATATATACTTTCAGAATCCACGAATTCTTAGTTTGTAACATTATTACAAAACAAAGCAAGAATTTATATATGTAACTCGTTCTTAATTTATATATACATATTTACAACTCATACAATGCATCTTTGTGTCATGGTATATAGGTTTCAAAAATTTATTATCATACATTTTGCACATAAATATACTTCTAGAATTCATGAATTTTGGCGTCTAATATTATTACAGAACCAAAAAAAAAAGGATTTTTTATATGTCAATTAAATATTTTTTGTCCTACAAAGTATTTTGTGAAGATTATATTATGAAACTTACATATTTGATTTAAAACTTTTTTTAGGAACTAACAACACTTTTGAATCTATTATACATGGAGGCTACATCATTCAATTAGACATGGCAGTGACAACTCATACAATCCATATTGGCTGATTGTATCTGTGAAGTAACATTATTTATTACAGAACCAAAAAAAGAATTTGTTTATATATCAAGTAAATATCTTTTATTCTACAAAGTATTATGTAAAGATTATATTTTAAAATATACTTTTTGATTTTTAATTTTATAGGACCTAGCAATAAATGTGATTCTTTATACATCGATATTGTTTGCGCCCAACACATCATGGAGTTATTGTCCTATTTACAGACACACGACACACGTGCACGCGCACAATGTTTTAATTATTATCATTATTATTATTTACATATTCGTGAATTTTATTTTATTTTTATAGAGAGCAGCGCCCTTGTTGTTGTTGTTGTTCGAAAACCGGTGTCTTCGTCTCTCGTGCGAAATCTGTTGGTTAAATTATTATATTAAAATATCTTTTTAGTATTTTGTATAAAGAATTAAATTATTTTCGATATTGTTTTGCCGCTCAATCTGTATTTGTTTGTGCACTTGCTAAAATTAAATATAATGTATTGACTCGAATAGTCAAATAATTGTCTGTATTGACTCAAATAGTCAAATTGTCGCTGATATTTATTATTGTTAAAAGTCCTCAATTTCTTTTGTATTTAGTTTTCATATATTGTAATAGAATTAAAGTGAATAACCCTGGCCAGCGATTCATGGTTATATTATTGAATGAGAACGTAATTTATTTTTATTTGTTAAAATACGTTAAACAGATTTATTATTATTTGTGTGAGTGTATGAATTATAAAACAATTTTTTATAATTTTGGGTTGATTTATTATTATTTTGATAAAGGTGTTGACGATCAAAAGGATTATTGTTAAGCAAGACTAATGACGTCATATGGGCCGATTTAGTCAGAATAAATTTTACTTACTAGTAACGTTATTTGGGACAAGCTAATAAGCTAGTCGGAACAAATTTTGCTTTATAAATAAAATTTAAGTTGTTTTTATAAAGTTACACCACCTTCAATTACATACGATACCGCTCAAATAAAGTAACCATTTTTTCTCTAGTCAGAATTTTAGTATAATTATTATATTTATTTACGTTGTTGTAATTTTTATATATTGTTATTTTTACTTTATTTTTGAGCCAAAAGGGTCATTTATTTATTTAATCTTTCTTTTATGATTGTGAGTTTTTATGTATTTTTTTAATACTATAATTATTGGACCAAAAGAGCCATTTATGTACATATTTATTTATTTTATATAATAATCGACACGCATATATATTTGTTTTTTTAGTGGAGTCCGCACGTTTAAGAACGCTTTACGCTCCCGGCCCTAACAGATACTACACCATTCAATTAAAGACATGACAGTAACAACTCATACAATTCATATTTGCTGATTGTGTCTATAAAGTAATATAGGTTCAAAAATGTATTATCATAAATTTCATATATGTAATTGTCTTTTCAGAATTCTTGATTTGTTAATATGTAACATTATTACGCAACAAAGAAAACATTTTTATATATCAGGTAAATATTGTTTATCCTGCAAGATACTTTGTGAAATATTTTAAAACCTACTTTTAATTTTTTAAGAGCTAACAACACATTTGTTTCTATTCTACATGGATGCTAAACCATTCAGTTAGTGACATGACAGTTGCAACTCATACAATTCATATTGGCCGGTTGTCTTTAAGGTAATATAGGTTTTAAAATATATTATCATACATTTTGCAAATACGTATACTTTTAAAATTTATGAATTTTTGGTATGTAACATTATTACTGAATCAAAAAATAATTTTTATGTCAAGTAAATATTTTTTATCCTACGAAGTATTTTGTGAATCAAATTTTAAAATAATAATATTTTTAATACAACTATGAGTAGTAAGTTTATGAACTTTACTGTAAAATATTGTTTGACCAAAAAGTTATGGGTTTTAACAGTACTTACATACTGCTTTTAGTTATATATATTTGTAATACTAATTTTAAAATGTAAATAATAAATTGTATTTACTATTTTAGGAACATATAATCTGATTCTCCAAATACGCAGAAACTACACCGTTCAATTGAAGACATGATAGCTGTATCTGTACAATGCATCTTGGACGGTAAACTTATCTAATTTTTTTTTTAAATCTTAATTATAATTTTAATTTTCAATAAAGTAAAAATTGTATTACTTTATTGAATAAAATAATTTTTGTGTACTTTTTACGAAATCAATAAAAATAACCATAAATAAAAATTTTTCTTTTCACAACATAATAAACTACATAATATTATGTGAATTGTAACTAAAAACGTGCAGCCATATAATTTTAAAATGATATTGAAATACGTGTAGTAACAGTTATGTAGGTATTAGATTTGATGTACAGATAGTACATACCTATACTTAAGACATATTTGTCCAAGCCAAAGTAAAAAAAAAAATTGTTTACCCTTTTTGAAAATGTTGAACTATTATTTATTGGGTTTTCAGATAAAGATGTATTTATTTTAAGATTTATTTATTTACTTTTAAAATAATAATAATATTAAATGAATGAGCATCGTACAAAAAACATACAAAGTTTTTTACAATCATAATATTGTACTTTTCTCAATTTGACCGCCGCAAATTCATCGATAACATTCTCAAAATCAATTCATTTAGCAACTTAATTTTCTATTGATAAAATAGTCAAAATCGATAATCTCTCGTGGCTTATAGATGATCTCAAATAATTCTTTATGAATTTTAGTCTGCTAAAGCTACGTTCACACGTAGCTACGATTACAGGCATTGTCGAAAAAATTCTAAATATGATATATCTATACTTGAATACCACTCTTTTGAACTGTAATCTTAAATCAGCTGATACAATTCAAGAACTACTTATATTTTATTATTTTGATAATTCAAAATACTAATAGAGGTCACTGTTATACGTTATACCTTTATAAGTTTATACGTAAAATGCTATACAGACTGAATAACGATAATTTTATACAGTTCTTTTGTACACGTCGTTATCTAAAACAGGGATTCCCAACCGCTGTGCCGCAGCGCCGTAAAAGTGTGCCGCGAAATTATTCGGATGTGCCGCGTAATTTTTGTCTTATTATGTGTGCTAAATATAATAATCAAAATTATAATTTATATTTATAATAAGATTGATTTAGAAATCCCCTGAAAATAAAAATTGACAAAATGTCCAGATAAAACAGCTATAATTGTATATCAGATAGTACCCAATACGGGTAATGGGTATTACAAGCGGTCAGTGAGTAACTGTTACTCAGTATAGTAATAACATTGATTATACAATAATACTACTTTATATTTCATAATTTATATTATATTATATATTATAATTTATAATTAAAATAAGTCTGTTATATAATCAATGGTAATAATCGTGCGCGTGTAATTGTTACGTGAATATTTTGTTCAAAAAATATTGTACATAAATTTAAAAATGGATAGATTTGTAAAAAGCTTAAATCAACGGATAACGGTGATGTTAATGTAAATGACAAAATTTAAATATTGAAATTAATATTAAACAATCAGCTTCAATAAGTGATAAAATAATCTGTATTATTTAATAAAAACAATATATTATATATTAATATGACATATTGTATATTCATTATTATTTATTTATTTATTTAAGTGCGACGTGAAAATTTTAAAACGATCAAAAGGTAACTAATGAAATAATACAATGTTAATAACTATGTAAGATTATTATATATTTTATAGGAGGAAACAATGCAGAAGTATTTCGAAATCGAAAAGGATTTTTTCATTTAATGTACAAGTTATATGTAATGCAAATTTGTCGATAACCAATGTTGTAGCTCACTGGCCTGGTTGAGCTCACGATGCTACTGTTTTCATACATTCAAGAGTACACGCGAAATTTGAATCAGGAAATTATAATAATTATCTGTTATTAAGTAAGAAAAAATATAAGTCTTACACATTTTTTTATTTACTGAATGTAAAATGTAAAATTAAACTCCATAAATATGTTTAAACTATTTCAGGGGACAATGGCTACCCTGCTTTAAAATATCTACTAACCCCATTATTGAATCCACATGCTGAAAATGAACAAAAATATAACAGTCACACATACGTACAAAGAACGGAATTGAAAGGTGTTTTGGAGTACTAAAAAGAAGATTCCCTATATTGGCATATGGAATCCGATTGAAAAATATGGACACTATTATGGCTGTAATAACATCCACATGTATTCTACATAACATAGCAATCATGTTTAATGAAGAAACAATAAATTTGGATCAAGAAGAAAACCCAATAGATTTTGAATAATAATAATAAAATAATATTTTCTCGTAATGAAATTTTGTATGTATGACAAAAATAAATGTTTGCCATTTAGGCCCGGTACACGTGCGATTTTTTGATGTGCGGGAGCGCTGCGTTATCGTAATTGCGAGTGCTCTTATCCATGAACTAATTGCTCGACACACGCGTGTTCATCACCTTGCGAGTCCGGACGAGCCAAAAATTACTCCGATAACGCAAAGTCAAAATATCATAAATACGACGTTTCATTACCAATATAGCGACTATAGTGGTGCAATTCACACGTCCGGGATTTTACCACAATGATCCATGATTTTTGTACGTACATATTCGAATATAAAAACCACACGGAAAATATGGGTATTCTCATACGGTAATCGTACGGAGTAAAAATAGAAAATTATTTGGTATCAAATCTCGCTTACGATTTGTACAACATTATATCATTTCATAGTTTCGGATTCAAAGACTGATATATTATGTAATGCGCAATTACGATGACACAGTAGAGCCGCACGTGTGTACCGGGCCTTATAATGTAAAATAACAACAATAGGGAAATCATGTTTATAAATAACTTTGATAATCGTAAAGACCACAGACAAGAACGAGATAATATAAAATTTTACGAATGTAGTTTGTAGTGCCTGGGTGGGTGGGTAGTTTTATGTGTCTGTCTTCAGCAACACCTATATTTTCTAGGATAGCTGCTATAAATGATAGGAACGAAATTTTAATAGGTACAACTTTTAGGTATAGACATAAAAAAAAACACATTATTGTAAAACTAACACATTCTCCACTTTCTTCAGAATTTAAAATATGCAAAATAAAATTATCAACATTGATAGGATATTAAGAAAAGTATTATAACAAGAAATTATGTAAAAGTCCAATAAATTTCTCAAAAAAAAAATGTAGAAAATTTAAATAATTAATCTGGCTACTAATACTGGTGGTTATACGCGTATGATGAAAGTGAAAAAATATACTGAACAAAAAAGTGGTATGCTAAAAAAATTATTAAATCCTTAATAATACTTGCTCCACATTATAAATTAATATATTATTACTTTTTAATCATAATTTCCATATTTGAAGTACGGGATAGTACCGATATTAACCGGAACCGGAACCGAAACCGAAATTCACAATTTTCATGAACCGGAACCGAAACCGAAACCGAAATTTTATTTGTTTCAAAAACCGAACCGAAACCAGAACCGATAAAATCATTAAGGTTCTAGTCCCTGGTCGTAGCGCTATCTGGTGACTACTTTCTTTTCCCATTTTATTGTTATTTCGTTTACGTTCCATGCACGTTGTTCTTCCTTTTTCTACATCTGCATTTCGTTTCTGTACATTAATAGATTTTTCTTCTTAGTTATTGCTCGTCGATGTGGCTCCATTTTCGCCCCCCCCCCTTGGACATCATGTATAACCGTCATTGGCAGCAGCACACTGCATTACCGCAATGCTGCACTAGCAGTCTCTTTTCGTCGTCACTATTCATTTTAGGACCGAGGCAAATTTCATTGTTTCGCACAAATATTTTTGGCGATTACACGAGTCGTGTGGGAGCGGCTGTATCCAGGGCCGTATTTAGGAGGAGCAACAGGGGACTGTTGCCCCGGGCGGCTGATTATGAGGGGGCGGCTAAATTTTAATTGTAAATTAAAAATAAAATTGTTTTTATATTGCATTAAATTTGTATTATATTATAACGGGGCTTTTTTTTTGCCCCAGGGCGACAAATTTCTAAATACGGCCTTGGCTGCATCCGAATTGCGTGCCAAAAAAAAAAAAAAAATAGCGATGTTGGTTGATGACAATCAAATTGCGTGCGCGTATTTTTCGTGACAGCTTCGAATTGAGTGCGTAAAGGTATGAACGGACGACCGGTTTTCACCGATCGTTATAGCACAGATTAAATGAATACAAATGGAAATTTCAAAGAGAAGATTCGGAAGCGGTAAAAATGGTTATGGAAATGAACGTTAAAGGAAGAAGAGGAAGAGGAAGACCGAAGAAGAAGTAGCTGAATGCGCTTGGGTGTGATATGAGGACTGCTGGTGTGTGCCATGGCCAAATATCTAGGTATCACATTACTTGTTAATGTTATGTATGGCTAATATCTACATAAATGGCAAAATAATAATCCGGGTGCCAGTTCCATGGAAAAAAATACGATATTATTGTTTTTTCCATGGATGCGTAGACCGAGTCGCAATTTGGACAATCTGTTGTCATACCTAGATATTTAGCCATGGTGTGTGCGGGGAAGATGTGGGAGATCGCGTCAAGTGGAGGTTTAGGACAAAGGTGGCCGACCCCAAATAGTTGGGTTAGAGGCAAGGAAGAAGAAGGTATAATATAGAATATACCTAGATAGTATTTTAGAAAAATAGATATATTTCCAAAAATAAATTATAATTAAGATTTAAGTATATTAAATTGTAAATATTTTCATTAAAATTTTCACAATGACCAGATATTTTTGTTTTTGAAGTTGGTACCACTACTTACTCATACCAGGCGGCTGATACTAAATGTGAGTGATAATACCAAATGAGCACGTTGTTTAATTGGGACGCTGTTTTCTCTTCCGTACTTTTTAACCTATACTTGTTGCTGCTATCGTATGTAACAAAGTTTACATTGTACTTCCGCGGACTCGTTCTCACGTGACGTCGTGACCTGTTCAATTCGACATTCAATTCGAAGTAAGCGAATAACAAATTTCACGACTCGAACAAACGAATGAAAATGCACTAATATCATATTATTTGCAGTATACACGGCATACCAGTGTCTCGCTTGTTTTACTTTAACGTTATTCCTTATACGCTAATGAAATTAAACTTCAAACAGTTGACGTCCAATCGTTGACGTTTTTGTTCGCTTCCGTTTTGAAATCCTGCAAATAATTTATTTTGCTACTTGCTCGCTGAAATCACTTCCTCATCCTCGAAAACACACTTTTCATCCAAATCGATAAGACATGCCTTTATTGTTGGCGTCTACATACCAGTATATTATAGATAATTATTGCTCCTTTAAAATGCATTTACCGATACCCGCATATTATAACGTTCTAATCTAACGGGATATAATAACATAATTTAAGACTTTGATGCAGTGGCAGATTCCCCCATTGACACCAATATATTAATAGTCTGTAATAATATGAGTTATAAATAATGATTACTAAAGTCATTAAATTGGCGCCGGCGTCGTCCGTCCGAATAATACGGGCGTTCACGGCCGAAAACTTAACGCCATCGGTGATAATGTTTTTGGATAAAATATAAAATGTCATGTTGTAATATAATATGATCATATTATTATAATTGTTTATGCAATAATAATATGATCATAATATTATATAATATGGTATACCTATAACGAGATAAAATCGAGCGATATTGGAAAACGGGTCTAGCGGTCAGCTGTGCACAGTCGTATACGACAGGTGTATAACGGCCCATCACTGTGATTGCTAAGAAGTCTTCCAATAGTGCGTTAATGTTGACTGTATAATCGCATCTATATTTTACGTTCATTGTTCACTTTTATTACAATATATAATATTTGAAAATATAAAACGTATTTAGTAGGCAGAGTGTAATCTAATTCTTGTATGTATTGTGCCAATGTACGTGCCATCGTGGTATCGTTCGTCTACGGTCGTCACCGTTTCATATTTTAAACGCAATTATATATATATGTTAATCGTTTAAGTAGATTAGGTAGCGTTGCTTGATATTTATAAAGGAATTAATCAACCAGGAGATGTTCTAGATCTCGTATCCGAACAACAACCTAGGGCGTTTACAGTTTTCTTTACAATAATATATAAATTAATTCAATACATTGTTTCTTTTTTTCGCATTTTTTGAGTTTCATTGTTTTGTAATATTTCAGTTATTCCAAACTTTTTATAGAAGTTAAATATACTTCCATGTTAGAGAAATGTGAGTAATAACTTATTATTTGAAGGCCATAGGCGGATATTGGGGGGACTTGGGAGGCTTGAGCTCCCAAGAATGTAATCAAACCACACCAGACGTCAAAATAAATTGTGTATTTTAATATTTTATATTTATAATTTTTATTTTATCTCGTTGGAATACGAGAATGGTCAGGAATATTCACGGACTATCGTTATTGGGGAGAACCATATTTTGCAGGTATATATCGATAATCGCGAATTTTCTAGAACTTGTTTACCTTACCTAAAAAAAACAACAAAAAAACTTTATACCGAAAACATTTTTTTTAAATTTTCTTACAAGTATTCTAAGTCTAAATAAAACCTAAAAGCCACACTTTCAGTTGTACTTAACGTGATTTTGCAGTATTGCTTATTAGGTGGATGAAAACGGTATTATACAATATTATATACTTAATAATTTTCAAAGTATATGGCAATAAAAATATGTTTAAAATCATTCAAATACAAATGCCGTAAGCTAAAAAATGAAAAATATGAAAAAAAAATAGGTATGTGTCTTACAAATATGACGAATGTTTTATTTCTAAAACGAATAGAAAGGTCAAAGGGGATAAATCAATTATAATTTTATAATATTGTGGTCAGTATTTTAAGAATATGTATATTTTTAATTTTATATTATATATATTGTTTACTATATTTGTATTTTTAATTACAATTTATAATTATAAAATGTATTTGATTAATAGCAAATATTTTCAAACAATGCCTCCAGCTGGCAAAATCTATGATTACAAAAGAGTACGCCAATGTAGGCGACCTTACTGCACGGAGTGCAGGTTTCGATTCTCTGCGAATCCAGTAATGATTTCCGAAGTTGAAGTTCTAGAGGATCTAAGGAATCCAAGAGTATCCGCATTGGTTGTTCGTAGTACTGATGGTATTATAACGATATCTAGCGACAGAGCTGAGGTTTCAATTGAGCAACAGGTAGAATCTGTAGTCGATCCACCTGTATCGTCGTCAATGTTTGGTGATAATCAACAGTAAGTTTTATAGTTGTCCAAATGTTTAATATTTTAAAATTTTTTTTACAAAACATGTCAAAAATGTGATAGCTTGAAATTTAGTGCTTAATGAAAAATAATAAATATCTAGTAGGTATAAATTGTGTGTACTATGACCAGTAGCGTAGATACGATTTTTTTCTAGGGTGGGAGAGTTCAAAGGAACTTCAAAAAAATACCAATATTTTTGTTCTACTATAATTTCATTGTTTTTTTTATGGAATACAATAGATTTGTTAGTATTCAATTTCAGCTCCACGTGCACAGTCAACGGAATTTTAAATGGAAAAATAAGCTTTATTTGGTTTTGGGGGAAAACCTTTGCACCTCCCCGTATCTACGTCACTGACTGTAATATCAAATGAATATTATAATCCATCATATTCATTAACCACATTCTAGTTATTGTTAATTTCGCATTGATTATAACCATATATATATATATATACATATATAAAAGTTGTGAATATATATATTCACAATTTTTTAAATTTCACTATCAATAAAACGTCTGCGATAATAGCTCTGAACAACTTAAACATTTTTTTATGATATTTCGGTAATTTATTTTATACTTACTATGGCATTAGCCCTTACATAATTATCGTAAAAACATTATCAACAGTATATGTATACATGTTAATTTATTTAATACAGTAATACAATATATAAATAAGTATATACCTAGATACAATAAATTGCTATACATTTTATTACAATGAAAAACGGTTGTCGAGAAAAACAAATCATTATTGAACAGTAATGCATTATATTATGTACTTTACCCATATAAGCGTATATAATAAATTATAAAAAAAAAAAAACATCTTTATTTGTAATAACAAAATGTATTTGTTGTAATAGGAGAAATGATGGTCAAACTGCAACGCCAGATATAGAAATTGATGAAAATGCTGAAAAGAAAAAAGAGGAAAAAATGGTGGACAAATTCAAGAAGATTGATTTAAATAAATGATGTGTGTATGTATTGCAAACTGCAAAGGAAGCAAACTTCACTTTAAATGTTTCTCATGTCGAAAAATTAAGACTATGAAAAATTTAAATCATTATAATAATGTCATAATAAAAATGTATTAACCTACAGTTCTTTGTTTTTGTCCGTATGTTTTAACCTATATTTTATAATACTATAGAGTATAGATGTTAAGGGGATTGAAAGCGGGCATTTTCTCTCTTTTATCTTACACGCACGAAACATGGCAAAATAGACGTTTCCTGCTTCCAACGTACCGATCGATCTAGAGATGCGATAAGAAATTTGAAAACAGATTTTAATTCGTCGTGAAGTCTACTTGAGATCGACTTTCACACATTTCTATTTTTTTTTTTTCATAAATCCTAAAAAAATTAATTGAACCAATTTAAAATAAAAAAAAATTGCTAATAATCAATTTTTGAAGGTCTTGTAAGATAAAAAAAAATGAAAAAAGTGGGAAAATCGTTTAATAGTAAAATTCACGAGGAATTCAAATCTGTTTTCAAAATCCTTATCGCATTATGTTAACGTGTATATACATATATCAATTTCAACACCTTAACGTTTTTCGGACAACTGACAATTGCCATACCTAGTTACAGACGTGTTTAATGAATCGCGTGATTTATCAAAAGTAATAAAAACCACGTGATTGCCATTTGATAAACGAAAATAATCGTATAATTTTCACTGTAATTAATAATTATCAAACAATCCGTAAATCCGTTTAGAATTAAAGACGTAAATGGTCTCATGTAGGCAAGTAAGCGTAAGGAGGGAAACTATCGACTATAGATTGGCACGGCCCGATCGACATCACCTCAGCTTAGGGTTGCCGTTTGTTTGGAATGGAAAACCGGGACACCATTTACAAATAAAATTGTCAAATCATAATTCCTAATAATATTTATTATATATTATTAATAACTTTTCAACATATATTTACAATTCACACAACTTCAGTTACTTTATATATTATGTTTATACATCTTATGTGTTATTAGATAGGTTACCTACCTAGTATTAAGTACAGACACGAATTATTTGACGCAGCGAATGCGTTAAATCTGAAAAATTCATAAAACACAACACCACGCGTTCTATGGGGCCACGCATATCTATTTATATTGTTTTGATAAAATCGCGAAAACCCGGAAATCGCTATCGCAAATCGCCTTCAACGAGGCAGTAGTAGCTTAAAGTTATTACACAATATATGAATTCATATAATCTGTGATTATTTCTTGTACACTCCGGTTACCTTACATAATATTATAAAGCAAAATACCCGTATCTATACTGGTATAATATATATATATTTTTATTACCTATTATAATGATTTATTATTTTGTTTTCTGTACAAGTACGGAAATGGACGACCGTTTTTCGCCCAGCTTTCATATTATTTATTACGAATATTAATTTTTATCTATAACAATACACCATATTAAAAAACGGGACCAATTTTTAAGAACTCGGTAGTTGTACACGTCCCGGCCGGGATTTCAAATAAAACGGGAGCACGGTGTGTTCAAAACCGATAGTGTCCAGGTCAAACCGGGACGAATGGCAACCCTACCTCAGTTAAAAGTCGTTAAATGTGATTCTAAAGTTTCACGTTCTTCATCAAAGTCATAAATGTATACATAAATATATTATGTATTTATTTCTATCAAATGATTTGTGCTACGTATTAATTTTTTACTTTTACGATTACAGTAATTGTGATGAAAGACCATAACTTATTTATTCTAAAGTCATAGGCGGAAATGGGGGCTTAGAGGGGCTAAGCCCCCCAAATATTTTATAATTTGTATGTATTTTGGATATTTGGCTGATAATGACTGATGTTAAAAATGTTGGCCCCCCCAGAAAATTTAATAGATTTTCACCTATGTCTAAAGTGTTTATTAAAACAACAAAAATGCACGGGCCTTTTGAAAATAAATAAAATGAGTGGATTTAACAACATCTTTGCCACTCCTGAGCAGCCCACAAATATTGTGTTTTACGCTGTAAAAAGCAATGTATAGGTTACGTAAAAATAATAAAAATTGCGTAGGTCTTACAATATTTTTGTCGTTTATCAGCTAACAAATAATTTTTATACATTTATTATTGTAAGCTAACTTTGGTCTCCTGAAAATAATTAAAAATTATCACATAATAAATTTAATACTAAAATAATAAAATGACAGTAAATTTCAATCAAAATATTTATTTTATTTGTTTCTCAGCGAAAAAATTAACATATCATAATGCTCTTACAATTATAAATCATCTTGATTTTCTTAAATAATGAAATTAACATTCTTAAAATAATAATAATAAAATTAAACAGATTAGGCACAACATTTATGAATATTTTTATACAAACATTGTACTCTTAATTAATAGCAGTGTTGTAAAAGATACTTTTATGAATTACTTAAAATACTACTCGAATAATGACGAGAAAAAAAAACACATAATTAGATTAAAAGTGTAATCAAAAACCGGTTACTAAAAAGAAAAGACCCGTTAAAAAAATGTTTGCGTTGCAACGTTTGAAGATTACGACTGACCATTTTACGAACTTAAAACAAGACAAAAATGATATATCTGTTATTTCCACGTGCATAGACTTCAAATTTTGAAAGTATTACTCTTACATCTATACGTATACATTATTAAACGGATAAGGGCAATATGTTTAAAATACAGTTTCAATCAATCGACAATCACCATAATAGTGTAAGAAAAATCTTAGGATGGAAGAAATGAAAAAAAAAAATGAGGGGAGGTGTTCCAGCTGCATGACACTGACTCAAATTTTATCTGTTATGAAACTCAAAATAGTTAAAATTAAAATTGGATATAAAATGAATAACGTACGTATTAACGCGTATACAAAAAAATACCACGAGTAAGATTAGAATAAAACGATAAAAGCCGTACAAATAATTTAAAAATATGAAATAAATCTGAAAAATAAAAATTCCAAAAACCGCATTTTTGTTTGTTTTAAGTAGTCATTATGAAGTTATATAATATTATATAGTTCCAAACAAAATTTCTTCGGGTCGACTTCACAAATAATAAAAAAAATTTGTATCTCTTAAAGTCAAATACATAACAAGTATATTTATTATTTTATTAATATACGTTATTATTCATTATTTCCAGTTATATATATATATATATACATATACACGATTTTATTTTATAATAATATTTATATAAATAATATGTTATTAAAATAAACGAATTTTACATGATCTCAGTTCACCTTCGTTCCAAATCGTGTAGAATTATTTACTATTTAATTATTATATTATTTAATTCGTTTTCCCACGTTTTTTTTTTTTCATTTTACTATCCATATTTTAAAAATTAAATGAAAATGTTAGAAAGAATACGTATACACTATAAAATGACCGAGTATCTTTACATTGATTATATCATTATTATAATAATTATTTTATAATTATATTATTATCTGATGAACAACGTACAAATATTATCTGCTTAATAATTCGACATATAAATATAAAAAACTAATAATATAAAACTTAGTGCGACACCGCATAAACTTGTAAAACCGCTGCATGCAGCGAAAACCGCTCCGACCACCAGCCGAAAAATTAATCGTCTCGATTAATATGTTCACATTTAATTAATAGGTTAAATAAATGTAAACAAATTTACCGTCACCGCTTCGAAATGTAAATTTTAATTGAACTTTTTTTTTGCACCCGTTTTGATTATTATTATTAGATGTGAAAATTTTCTCAGAGCACTTTTAAAACGTTTCTGGGGTCCTTTTTGTTAAGAAAAAAATACCCAGTCATTTTATGCACCAGTCCGCCAATGGTGACCGACACACCTATAATTTGACGGAGGACTGCTTGTACTCAGCACACGAGATAATACATTTGTATTATGTACAGCAACGCATTAACCTCGTGTTTCCGCCTATTTCTGGGTACATTATGCGGGGCAGGTTAGGTTAGGTTAGGTTGACCTATTTTTTTCTCACCCGGTTTAACCAACAATGAGGAGCTCTGCATAAGCATTGCTTCCCCAAAAAGGTTAGGAGGTTGACTTAATCTAACCTAACTTTGCCACTGAATGTAAAGAACGAATTTTCTCCCGGGTTTAGAGATCGACGACGGTTTCAGACAGTTTCGGAGCGGTTGCTGCAGCAGTGTGTCACATGACGACGTATAATTTTTGTGATACACATGTGCAGCTTTTGCGAAGTCGTCGTAGCGCTTCGTTATTTTTTTACAATTTCGCATTTACTTTTGGGCTCGTCGGCGGTTTCGTTGGACCACTGATTGCTTATGGGGACTGGAACATCGTCGTCGGACTGACCCGCACTGCCGGTCGGTTTTACGGACTCCGAGGCGTCACTATATTCACAAATAAAATAATAACGTAAGTTCATTTCCCGATTCCCGGACATAATATTATAATATAGAAATAATCAGATACGTAGCGGTACCTATACAAATTTAATAAATTACCGCACTTACCCAAAGGACGTGGTCGACGAACGCGTTACGCTTGTAGGTGCAGTACGGACTGTAAGCGACGGAGAACGGTAGCCGCCGTCAGTTTCAGAACCGTCGTTTAAACTCTGTTGTTGCAATAACGTCGAATCCTGAAAACCATATTATATTATATTGCGTGAACACAACGACAAGGCAAATACACGAACATTTAGTACACTTTCGACAATATTTGTCGGAATATTCGATTTTTTTTTAAAGAGAAACAAAACAACACGCGTATGGTAATCGCGGTGTGAAAACCGCGAAAATACGCAGCATTCGTGGTCGACGGTACAGCCGTCGCAGGGACCTGAACCAGAAGATTTTTCGATAAAATTACAAAAATAGATGATATTTTGAGCTGGTTTTATACCAGCTCTAATACACAGCGAGCGAGATTCGAAAAAAGAAAAAAAAATACGTGCGAGACGTCAACTGGTTGTCAAACCTTACGGCGACGTGCATTTGAACAAACGTTTATAAAAACTTAACCCGCAGTAACCACAACGCTTATAAAAATGCGATCTGTTAGACGATAAGCAGTGGTCGAAGTGGATCAAAATAAGTGGGGACGGAAGCAGTGTCCTCATTTCGAGTTTTGAAAGGGAGGTGTGGCTAAGTTGTGAACGATCCATATTGTTGAAAAATAAGCAAAAAAAAAGTATTTTTTTAACAAAAGGCCCTATTAACCTTAATGGTGAACTTTTTTTAAAAATTGTGATTGAGTGACGTTTAGATCTACTGAATGTTAAAATTTTAAAAAACGAAATAGTTCTTACAAGGCAAAAAAAATAATTCAAAGATATTTTTTTCTCACGAATTAGAAAGCATATAATGCTACTATACGAGTTGTGAAAAAGACATATTTTAAAGACATCGGTGGATGGCAACGCGTATTAAGTGTAAAAAGCACAAAAATAAAATGCCACGTTTTTTTCTCTCGACATTTTCAAAGTGCAAAATCCATATTTAATAATGAAATAAACGTATATTCTCTAATACGCGTCTACACCGAAAACTCCTAAGGGCTGTGAGTATATAAATGAGTTGTAAAAAAATTACTATTTTAGCTTTTTAGTATAAGAAAAAGTTCGTACCGCCGCCACTGCTGCGCTATATATATGCTACGAAATTTGAACTTAAAAATATTATATAAATTAAAAATCAATAAATATAAATGTGTAATATTTGAAACGTACAATACGAATGGTGGAGTTTACCCTCGATGCGAATGCTGACAGTGACGCATTTACCGGTTTTATCCAAAACGCCGATTGATAGCAAGACGCTATCCCGCCGTTAATCAGATGTCCAGTGTCGAAAAACTCATCTGGCCAACGGACCGCCTCGAAAACGGTTTCAGGAGGAAAATGTCGTTTTAATTCGTCCAGCGTAACGGCCATCAAACACGAATTTCCGGCGTAAAAACTTTCCCTGACGCCCATGACGTACAAACAGAACTTGAGATAGGCCAAATGCCATTTTTCCAGCTTGATCGCACGATCTAAAAGCAATTCGGTACTCCCGTCGAATAACAATACCGGCAAATATTTGTGATGGTCTTTCGTTCTGTACGGCAAATGGACGTCCGAGCCCTTGATGCGTATGAAACCCACCGTGTCTTCGCGGTCAAACGTTGCGGCGGCGTCACATCTAATTTTACAGTCACAGACTTTAAGGAACTCGTAAAACTCTAGGACTTCGTCCAAGCTCACGACGAACTCGACGTCGGCCTTGAACATGGCTCTACCGTACGCTCTGTTGGCGTGCTTTTGATTGATAATGTTCATTAAATGAGCTTCAGTCGGCGTCATAGCGTAAGCCTCGACATACGTGCATATTTTTATTAAGTCGGGATGTAGAAATTTCAAATATTTCGTCAACAATACCTCCGCGGCACGCACGGCAACAAAACGAATGTGTACGTTATTTATGACACGTACGATGTACGGTAATAAAACGCTATTCTTGTCAACTTTAACCCAGCCAAATCTACCTGCAGTGCATTAAAAAATACGTTACCTACGCGTATTTATTTAGAAAAAAAGATTTTCTCGAAACGATAATATACCTTTAGCGGATTCCGAGATCATGCTACTGTTTTCTGTTGATAATTCAATTTCATCCTCTGTTGGCGTAAGTCTCTCGGAAGGAATGTCCGCAGCAGCAGGTAGCGGAGACTCTGCGTCTTTCCGTTTTTTCTTCAACGCACTCGGTTTGAAATTGACCGTCATCTTGATGTCCATTACAGCAGCAGCAGCAGCAGCAGCAGCAGCAATGTTCGGTAATAAATCACGATCATCTTCGTCTATAATCCAGTCAAATCTGCCTGCAGTGCATTAAAAAAATATGTTACGCGTATTTCACTCGGAAAAAAAAATTATTTTCTCGAAACTGTAATATTATATTATACCTGTAGCGGTTCCTGATTTCGCGTTATTGTTTTCGGTTGGTGATTTAATTTCATCCTCTGTTGGCTTACGTTTCCCGGAAGGAACGTCTGCAGCAGCAAGCGGTGGAGACTCTGAGTCTTTCTCCTGTTTTCTCTTCAACACACTTGGTCTAGAATCGCCAGCCATCTCGACGTCCGCACTGCAACAGTGTATCGTCCTGGTTCCAATCCACAATATTAATTTGTTTTTAATTGTATCAATATAATTATGTAATGCGCGATGAGCCTTATTTTTTAATTTTTTATTTCGGACGCCTCCAAAATTTTGTTCATGGCCATTAGAAATAGTAATTTGGATTAAATTCGGTCATTATTATATAACTCAGCGCCCCATTCACAAGCCGCAAGAGAGTTTTGTTTAAAAAATGTCAATGGATCCCACTATATTTCATTGTTTCAGTTAAATTTATATTTTTAAATGATTTTGTTCACTTATTTAAATAATTATATGTATCTTACATTACTTACATTCATAAGTCATACCTAACAAAAACTAAACATAGATATATATTTTTTTTAAATACGACGTCCAACATTCCTCGTTTGTATGATTAAATGTTTTTTTTTGAAAATTATGAATATTGGTTTAACAAGTTAAGTACTATTAAAAGTTAAAATTTGTACTCCTATATATATGGGCCTAGGTAGTCAACTGATATTAAATCCATTGGCTCTTTGATATTACACACTGCATTAATGCTTCATACTGCTTTATATTGCTGACATTTATCACATAGGTAGTAGGTACCCTAAGAGTCTGATTAATTTCAGTTTTTAATTTCTTATAATAGAAACTCACACTTTTGTCAGTATTCCTCTGTATATTGACTAGGTATAAAATTTTGCAAGTCCCAAAATTGATCTCAATCATTTAATATTATTTGGTCCTACACTTTTAACTAAACACTTCTGTATGTTTTCTTTCATAGTAACATTTAAGATTTATATATAATACTTTTATTGAAATTCATTATCATTTTATATCCTTGTATTGTACCTACACCAACAAACCCTTGTCGTTACAAATTGCGTACTACTAAGGCAACTAATTACAGCTTGTAATTTTAATATTTAATAATACCTGGTGCTTCTCTATTAATGATGTTTTATCTGTTTTCACTGTGAAACCACCCAACTGAGCACTTTCCGACACTACACTTCATGCTGTATTTCTTTTTGTACCACCAGGCACACACATACAGACTCCGTTCCTACTGAACTTGACAACATGTTCAATGTATAACTTATTGTAATTTAAATTATTATATTTTTAATTAAGCTTCGCTATTAATTTATAAATAATTTTAATTTATGTTTATGCGCACAAAAATAATAAATATTAACTAGCATCAAACGTACCAAAATTGTAATATATTAATTATTCTTAGTTTTACTATACTTTTACTTTATTTATTATATAAAAATTGTATACTAAGTATTTATTAATATAAACCTATATTAATCATATAATTATAACTAATGAAATTATTTTTTTTTTCAATCATGGATATATGCGAACATATTCCTTCAAACAGCCACAATAACGACCATACTATAATCTAATAATCACCACTCCAAATCACATACCATAAGTTACATAACATTTTACACAGTACACACATCATATAAATATATCATTACAACCTAATAGTAATATCTTATTTAATAGCTCATGCATGAAAATACCTAACAAAATATAAACAAATTTAAATCAAAATATAATACATTAATGTATAATCTACATTTATAATAAGAATAATTTTGGTGGAAAAATATACGTAAATAATATCTGTATAAAGTGGTTCAATATACGCATCGTTTAATTTAATTCATGCGTACGATAAGTATATATTTGATCGTAATATTTATATTGTATAACTACATTTAATTTCAGTCAATCTTAGGTTTAATCTTGATTAGGTATGGGTTAATTTTCTATAGAGGTAAATTGAATGTTCAGAAATACATATTAATAATAGAAATTACAAATATTATTTTTGTAGACGGTGTTTGAATTCGTTCATGATAAATTATAAATATTATTTTTCCGTTTAAAAAGAATCAATTTTCATTTTGTCCACACAATCATGTTGTCCCATCTATATACAGTGTCATGTGTGGTAAAAATCGTAAGACAGTTTTAACTAACGTTCATCATATTATATGAAAAACGTCTGTTGTATAGAACACCGAATCTATATGAGATTTGTACTGACAACAATTCTAACTGTACGTATATTATGAAGAATAAACGTTCGTCAAGCGAATATTATAAGAGAAATTAAAAAAGAAAAATTATTACATATTGTATAAAGCAAAGATTAACGAACTTCCGTTTTATGGATTACAAAACACACATAAAATATATAATAAAATTCGTATTCGCTTACTAAACAGTTTTTTTTTTTTTTACTTTATTTATATGATTATTATACATAGCAATTATACGATGAGCTCCGATAGAAGGCTAATTAAAATAAAATTACAGATGATGTTGACATTTTTCTGCCACCATCGGTCGGCAACCGCTGCAGGTATACGACACCGAATCTATACGAGATACGTACTGAAAATAAATTGAACTGTACTTGTACGAAGAATAAACGTTAAAACTAACGTTCGTCAAATGAATATTATTATACGTGACATCAGTGGCGCACAGAGGTTTTACAACAGCACATGCAGTTAGGTAAAATTATATCCACCCACCAAATTTTACTACCTAATTAGTACCTAATACCTAAATATGCATAATGTTTATTGCATTGTATTTTATTGTACATACTATTTCCTACAATACTTTTATAGACACTAGATGACAGTATAACAATATATGATAGGTATGACATACTATCCCCCACGGCCACACACACCCACTACTGAGTGGACATGCAGTTGCATTACATGGTTAGCTCAATGGGCGCCACTGCGTGACATATGTCTATACAACATTCGTATTGACAACAATCTGAAACGTACCCGAGTATATGAAGCGGCTCTCGTACGTGGATTCGAGTAAATCACGTTCAACTGTAGTAGTAGTTAGTGTGTTTACCTACAACAAAACGAGGAGCCGTCGCGATTGCACGTTGAAAAAAAAAACGAACAACGGCACGTCGTCCAAGGAGAAATCGAATGGCGTAGAAAACGATACGCACCCCGCTACACCTGACAGATCACGTGAATTTCGCGTGGTGTCCGATGTGCGTGCGGCAGGTCAGTGTCGTTGCGCCCCACTCGTGGGGTGGTTGACCGTGAAAACGATGAGGTTACCGAGATAGCGCCAGCAAACTGGTGTTCGCGTTATCGTCACGGACCGCGTCGGACGTTAATTATACGGGACAGGATTTTTTTTTGAAAAAAAAAAAGGTTTTTTCTGAAAACCTTAGAAATGTGCGCTAGACAATAAAGTGTGTATTTGTGCTATTGATTTGTAGAAATATTAAAAATCGAAAAACAATTTTTTTTAATTTTATTTTTAAGAATAAAAAAGCATATAATATAGTAAATATTAGTTAATATTTATTTTTTTATTTAGGAATATAAAATGAATTTCTGATGTATGACGCGAATAATAGTAACACATCATACTGTTATTTTCTAACAGTTTTGCCGTTGTTATAAAATTTTTATTTTACACACGACTGCATACGATAGGCTGTGTTGGTGTGAATGTGTAATTTCATTCGATCTTGGTGATCTTACGCGTTTTATGAAAACTACTGTACATTTATTGCACCGAATATTATTTTATATATCACTATATTATGTTGGAATCAGTTAACGTTGAACACCACAGAGGCGGATTTAGGGTTTTGCCGCCACTACTTTAAGTGAACAAATTATTCTAAATACTAATTATAACAGTTGATATCTAATGCTGGGTTGCATAAAAATCATTCTGTAAATGCTTAACGAATAATTAACTAATGGCTCTGTAGTACCTAAACGTTTAACGACTCGTTAAATCACTGTTTAGTGCACAACAATTTTTTAAACAATTCAAGGAGAATAAACATATATATTATATATATATATATACGTCTATTATCTTATTAAAAACACGTTCCTATCGTCGAATCGCCAGACAAAGGTTACCTAAATTTTACTGATAATCATTTATTACCATAGAATGAAACACATTTTAACGAGTCGTCAAAATTTACAGAACCGAAATCGGGTGATTAACTAACGGACCGTTAAACTGAAATTTAACGGCTCTGTAAAATTTAACGAAAGTTCATGCAACCCAAATTATTTAACGAGTCATTACAACCGCTAACGATTCTTTAAATAATGTTTAACGATCGTTTATGCGACCCAGCCTAAATCATTTTGAATTTTTGGATAGTTTGTTTAGTCATTCAGCCTACACTAGAAAAACGTCAATTGACGTCCTATGTCCACCAAATTTGCAGGCAACAAATATTACAATATGTTAATTTTTACGAGCCACCGACCGTCCACACCATTAATTCGAACAAAATATTAAGACCGTATTTTGGAAAATGAAACCAAACATTATTACGGCTTATTTTAATATTTTTTAATATTACTCTGACAGCCGACCGGACGAATGAAGAAAAATAATTGTCATTTTTACCCTTCGAACAACGAGACAATTCGTGATAACAGCAATACTACCGGGATTGTCCAATTAAATTTAAAAATAAACACGGCTGTCGCCTGGCATCCGGTACGGCATCCCTCACAATCTATCTTTAAGGGGATTGAAAGCGAGCATTTCTCATGGACGTTTCCTACTTCCAACGTACCGATCGATTTAGTGGTGCGATAAGAAATTTAAAAACAGATCTGAATTCGTCGTGAATTTTACCGGAAATCGACTTTCCCACATTTTTTTTCATAAATCCTTGAAAAATTAACTGAACCGATTTAAAATTGCTAATAATGAATTTTTGAACGTCTTGAGATAGAAAAAAATGAAAAAAAGTCGTTCCGTAATAAAATTCACGAGGAATTCAAATCCGTTTTCAAAATCCTTATCGCGTCGCTAGATTGATCGTTACCCATATACGTTGGAAGTAAGAAACGTCTATTTTGCTACGTTTCGTGCGTGCAAGACGAAGAGAGAAACTGCCCGCTTTCAATCCCCTTAAAATAATTTATCGTTTTAAATAACTGGTTTATGCACAATGCGCATACGAACACGGGCAGCTGCCTGTTTCGCCTCTGGTTGAACGCGTCATCCAAACGCGAATAATATTTTTTTTAAAAGTATAAATGTCCGATTAAAACTATATTAATCAGCGCCCAAATAAATTATATTATTTACAAATGATGGGTATCGGTGTGCGTTTTATAAAACGAGAAAACGTTACACTTATTGTCTATAATCGAGCAAAATCAGTCCAACGAATTGTGTGAATTCGAGCACTTCAGAAAACGCGGCTATACGAGAAAATATTTACTGCTCGCCTCGAAATAATACATTTTTAACTGCGCGGCGGTAATGCTGCAGCTGCAGGGTTTCGATAATATTATCACCGGCTATCGTTAAAAAAATCATTTTTCTTTATATCTCCGCGAAATATAACGAGACACCGTGTTTTTACACAACAAGCATTTCAAAACGTCGAATTTTGACTCTGTGTAAAATAATATTGCGAGTTTCGATTGGAGAATTTTTTTTCGTACATATAATATATATATTATACTTTCACAGAACGACCAATGGTTCATCGCGCGAAATCAGTTTTAAAATTATGTGTATCCGGTCGATTAGACATGAGAGACATCTGCAGCTACTGCAGCACTTTCTTCAACAAAAAGATATTTCTTTTTTTCAAATGCGTATACTCATTTCCAACTCCTCGTTGCAGACTAGACTAATAACTCTGAACAACACATTATATTATTATAGAGGTACTGCAATCGTGTTTTGCGAAACGGACGGATTTTTTCCTTTAGAAAATAATATTACCTTTTATCGTAGCCGGTGAACTCGGCGCGAAACAATTGCTAATACGCCAAAATACGAAACGTTATAGTTTTATTTTTCCGTCCGTGAACGCTTATATAAATTGGAGAAAAATATTTTATAAAAATCACTCGTCGTCGTGGAGTAATTTTAATCCGGCGTAAAAAAAAATTTTTTTTTTCTTTCAAAATTAAAACGATATCAACAGCGTTGTACGTCGCGCGATAAACGATGACGACGAACTAGCGCACAGTTCTTACAAGCTGTCCGCTACTACAGTACAACCGCTGCAGTCACCATCCGAACGCGCATCGTCGCGGCGCTCGTCCCTTCCCGCGCATTGATATTTTTTTTTTCTTCGACGTCGCGCGTACATTACTCGTCACCATAAGCGTGCGCAGACTTTTGAGTGAGGTACGGCTAAATTCAATCTGACCACCCACACCCACCCCCCTTCGGTCACGGTCACACGAGAAAAAAATTATAGAAATTTTTTCTATATAAACTTCGAAATGACCGTTTTGTTGCGGTGACTGGAAAATGTAAACAATCGTTTTTCATTAAACATTCACACATTTACAATTCATCTGCAATATTGATTTAAAATTAATCTAATAAAAAACAAATATAATCTAATATAAAATAATTCAAAAACGTTCAAAACACAAATCGTAATATATAATATTAACAATATTGTCAATTTAACGTTAATATTTATTTATTATTAAAAATTATTCGTTATGTAATTTTCTCTCAGGTAAATAGGCACAGGTGGGGCTAAAGCCCTACCCGTGCGCACGCCTATGCTCGTCACGTATTAAATATTAGATATTTTTTACATTTCCAAAAAATAGAAAAAAAAAAAAATACAATAATATACCGAATACAGTACCCCGATAACGTTATAAAAACGCGTTGTCTAATACTCGTCCGAAAAAAAATCATTATATACGCATATACAGTGACAATAATTGCGGCGAAATCTTTTTCAAATATAATTTATAATATTGTAGGAAAGTGGATAATATATAAAATGGAGATGTATATATTTTTTTGCGTATATATATATATATAACTCGCGGTGAGAATTATTTCGAAATTTGGCTTATATTATCATATACATAATATTACTAGAGAAATATTTTCGTAGCATTTTTGTAAGAAAATGAAAAAAATTACAGCGTTTTTTTCAATATATGACTTTTTTTTTTTTTTACACTATGCGTCCGTTGTACACGTTCTGTCCGCCTACCGTCGTAATACACGCGCAACAAGTTTTACAACTCGATATGGGCAGCGAGTTAAAAAGCAAATCATTATAATATTATTTATTGTAACGCTATAAATATAGATAGAATATTTGCTGAACAGTTTGTATACTATAATAATTATTATATACTTCATAAGACAGCGTAGCAGTGACATTTTGGAAAATACGATAATTATTATAACGAATTATATATTATATTCGTTATTATTTACATATTTTTTAATTTTTTTTTTTTTAATACGTTTCTTGTTGTTTTGCGTCTTTTGTCGCATATATACGTTTTATTCATTAAAATATAAAAATATTACGAATTTACCGCGATTAACTACTGCAGTTTAGCACATTACAGAGTTATTTTTATTAGTTTTTTTTTTTGACTTCCCGCTATCCCGCGCATAACCGCGTCGAAACGTATTCGGTCAAAACGGTATTTAGTTCGGGCGATGTCCCGTGAAACGGAAAGTACATACCTATATATTATCTGAACAGAGTGCGAATCGAAGGAATTTTTTTTGTGGATGTCGCTTATATGCTTGGTGAATCAATTAAAGGTTTTACGTAGAGTTCTATTATTATTATTATTATTATTATACCTATACTGTACATTTGAAAGCAATGGCCAAATGCATTGCATTCAATGAAGCTATTCTGAGCGGAGTTTCGGCTTAACATTTTATTTTATTAACGTACAAAAATATGAGTTTTGACGAAATCGCGTCGTTTCTTAACAGAAAAAAAAAATTGTTTTCTGCGTTTTTTGGGCCGCGTATATATATATACAAACTATTGAGAAAATCGAAAAATGATTTCCTTAAAGCAGCGGTTCCCAACCCAGGGGTAATTACCCCCCCCCCAAGGGGTAAAACAGGATTTTCTGAGGGGTAAAGCAAAGACTAATTTTTATTTTTATTATAAAGCGATCGAAAATATAATTGTGCGACTAACGACATAACATAATTATTGGATACGGTTATAGTATAATTTCGGTAAATTCTTTTTAAATTTTTAAACTAAACTATTTTTTTGGGGGGTAATTACTAATATCTAACCCGATTTATGGGTAATGGTCTCAAAAAGGTTGGGAACCGCTGCCTTTAAGCGTTGTATCTACTATCTAGTAAAATTTGCTACCGGAAAAAACGGACACGAATGATCGATCGCCGGAGCAGCACTTCTATATACATGTATTTTATATAGTCGTGCGCTGCGGGAGAATTAAAGGGATTGAAAGCGGGTATTTTCTCTCTTTGTCTTACACACGTGAAACGTAGCAAAATAGACGTTTCGTACTTCCAACGTACCGATCGATCTATTGGTGCGATAAGAAATTTGAAAACAGATTTGAATTCCTCGTGAATTTGACTACAAAACGACTTTCCCACTTTTTTCATTTTTTTTTTTTCATAAACCCTTAAAAAAATTAACCGAACAAATTAAAAAAAAATGTTAATAATTCATTTTTGAAGGTCTTGAAAAAAAGAAATAAAAAAAGTAATAAAATTCATATTCGCTCAGAATCTAAAAAAATAATTAAACTGCTGAAATCGACGAGACGACGGTAAACGTATTCGTTTTTCTTTTTCGCGTTTCCGCGTACCTATACCTAACGAATTGGATTTTAATTTTTTTCCAACGCAACAACAAAAATCTTTACCTACCGCCACCACTGTATACGCGCGCAAAACACCGTTCGCGTCGATCAATAAATCGCTGATACCTGCAGCAGCGGACGGTCGTGCGCACTCGTTCGCAGTACCGAAATCCGTACAGTCGTCCTGGCAACCGCTAAACTATCCGCTTGTGTGTGTGAATTAGCTGAATAAGAGGCGTGTACAGTGGCGCCGAACTATTTTTAAGTATGTGGTGCAAACACAAATTATTTTACCATCAGCCGCCCATTTTTAGTTTCGATAGGAACCCTCGAAAATTTTCATTACCATTTAGATACAAAGTCCAACATTTCCGCAAATATTCTGATAAAATATTGTTTTATACATACTTACATTTTATCCAAGGCTATGGGCAAGTTAATTATTTTTTTTATTTTCAGATAATTAATTTTTTAAACGAAGTTAACAGTCAAAATCAATTAAAATTTTTAGCCGATCAGTTAAGTCGACCAGAAAAAAAAAAAATTTACTTAAGTTCATTATTATTATTTTTTTATTTTACAATTTTTTTTTTTTTTTGCTCTAAAAGCAATACATCATTTAAATGAATTACTATAAATAAATTTTGTTTTGGTTATTTATTATACAACGATCGATCTATAGAACATCAAATTTATACTTTTTAGTGAATTAAAATTAGAGATATTTAAAAAGTAAATGTTTCTAGTAATCTAGTCCGAATCATTAGCCATCGTATAATAGTAAATCAATTGAAATATTTATAATAAATTATTTATGTTATATGTAATAAATTATTCAAGCTATAATAAGGATCTAAATTTCATATTTAAATGCGACATCAAAAAATATTGTTAAATCATACCGATAATAATGAACAATTTTAAGCGTTAACTGCACAATTATATTTATTTTTGCATTTACATGTATGGAATATTAATATGAGACCCGCGTAACGAATTAACCAAACTGCCTTGTGCTCTATAGTTCCTGCCGCTTAAAACAGTTTACGCTCAAGGTTTAAACCATTGGTTTCGAATAATTTATTACACTACCGAAACAAAACATTTATTTACCTAACCTAACGCAATATACGTCAGAAACAACGACCTCAAAATATGTTGACCATGTACCAGCCACCCATCGACTTTAGATGATGCGAGTGCACCTGCACCTTGAGCGTGTATTCGGCGCCACTGCAGGGCGTGTATAAACGGACAGTGGCGTGCCCAAAAATTTTCAATGTGGGGGATGTTATAAGTGAATAGTAAAAATAAATTTTAATGAATTGTCATGGTAATACCAAAAGCTTATATGTTTATGTTCCGAGCTCTCCAAAATCGTCATTATTGTTTACATTTGTAAATTGTGCTATAATTAAAATGAATTTAAATTATAACACACTAATACCAAGTTGTTCAATTAACATAACACAATTAAAATGAAAAAACGTATCGCATTTTTAAAAATGAACAAAAAAAAAACTTAGAAACTAGATTAACATACATTTACTCAATAGCTTTAAACATCAGCTATCAAATTTTTAGACAAAGTTTCCATGCTTAACTTTGTAATTGTTTTATAATAAAAAAATATGTAAAAGCAAAAATATTTTTGTAAGTAAGCTGCAATTAATTAAAAAAGCGGTAAAGGTCAATACTAATTTATTAACTAGATATTAGTATATATGTGATAGCTACTAAATAAAATAATAAATGCTGAAAGAATATGCATAATAAAAATATAGCCATTAGAATACAAATATATATATATTATATATTTAACATTTGTACAGTTTTAACTGTGATACCTATGTGTATCTCATTTAAACTACCTGTTCTTCATCTTTACTGAACATTTTAAAGTTTAAACCGTTACAGTATTTTTAAATGAAAATAATTTATAAACCAGAATTATTAGAAAATATATATCATTTTAATACATTTTTAAGTAGAGTAAATATATGTTAAAATAAATGTATAAAATATACTTTGCAACAATATAAAAATATAGAAATATAAAATATAGAATATTTTGTTAAAATAAGTCCAATAATAATATTTTGAAATTCAATACACATCATATCATGACTAAAACAGCTCTTATAACTAATAAGTTGTTTTCTGTAGGTCGGCAAAAAAGTCAATGGGGGGGGGGATATAACCCCTAACCTCTCCCCCACCGAGCACGCCACTGTAAACGGATACGCAAAAGCCGCGGGAAAAGAGAACGACATAGCGACATTGAATTCCGTATTTTCGCAGCTATCATGGCGTTTAGAGAAAAAGTCAATGGGGGGATATAACCCTAACCTCTCCCCCACCGAGCACGCCACTGTAAACGGATACGCAAAAGCCGCGGGAAAAGAGAACGACATAGCGACATTGAATTCCGTATTTTCGCAGCTATCATGGCGTTTAGAGAAATTTTTTGTGAACAAAAATATTATTTAAAAGAGCTACACGCACGGTTGACGGACGAAACCGCGCGTAACGCGCGAGAAAAACGCGCTTAAAAGTAAAACTGTACCGCGAAAACGTTCAGAAATATCGAAAGCGTCCGAGACAAAAAAAGACGAGAGAAAGAACACACCGAAGGCCACGCCGCGTTGTACTCGAGACACAGAAAAGTGTATTTTTAAAACTTTTAAAGACAAAAAAATGCCTATTTTACATATAAAATATCGTAAATGATTTTGTGCAAAAAAAAAATTCGGTGCCTATTATAAAGTACGACTGTTTAGCGTTCAAGCCAGTTCTTTCCCGCGAGTCGAGCAATAATTATTATTATTTCGATGAAAATCATATAAGTAGGGTCCTATAAAACAGAAATGTATATTATGTTTTCGCGAAAACCTGTTATTCGTCGTTTTATTCCTCGACACCTGTTTCACCGAGAAACGTCCCGCGCGCTTCGCGCGTAAAAAAAACTTTACTGTAAACACTGTAATAAACAGTCACGAATAATTGATAACAAATGCAAATAACGTACTGATACGGTGATTTTTTTTTTCTCCACTACTCGTATTTCCGATTCACTCGAGCGACGAATTTTGTTGTCGTTCGAAACCCGTCTCAAATCGTTCGCGTTGAAAAAAAAAAAAAACTAATTATTTCTAAAGCATCGAATATTGCGATAAATTTTATTTATAATTTATCGCGTGACTACTACCAACATAAGTACATTCGGACAGTTTTCTACGTATAAATTGTGTGATATTGGCGTTACACATCGGGCGAGTATAAAAACGAATTATTCTGCGAGACAGTATAATAATCGTTTGAATAAAAAACGAAATTTGTTAAAGATTTATATAACTTGATTGGGCGAGTACACCGTGCGATTCTGCATCGTTTCACTCGGCGAACCGAAAGCGAGTATCGCAGGGAATCGTTGTTCGTGAAAAATGTTCCACCCGCAAAGCACCGTACCTAACAATTATTATTAGTCATTGCAAACGACTCTGCTCGAGTAAGTGCTTGCCTATGGGTATATTAGTTTTTTATTCGTCAATACGTTATTGTACTTTATATTTTTTCGTTAAAACCGTATTCGTCGTGTGAATTTTCACTTGCACGATAGTCAACTTGTTCACTATAAAATTATAAACCGTCAACGGTGCGGTCAATTTATCGTTATTTTATTGGATTAGAATTTGTAAACTTATACGTAAAATAAAATTACCTACCTATATAACAAAAAACCATGAATTGAACGTTCGATAATAATATTTGGCCGTTTCAGGGCGCACACTAGACTCGTTCCGTCTCTGTACGGCTCGGAGACGTGACGTGAGATGGAAAGTCGATGCACTGAATGCGTTTTCTTCTGTCCAGTTTGTGTTGCGCACCCAAGAAATGGTTCCGTGTTCAAAATTATCATTGTTGTTTGCTCACTTATGCTTTCTATTTTTCAAGGTAGGTTATGACGTTACAGTTGGATGTAATTCGTGCAGTGCAAGTCGTGGCCGTTAAACAGAAATGGATTACATACAGTAAACCTGGCCGTGCAGCATATGATTTTATGGGTACTGATATTGTCCAGTCTACTGTGTCGCGCAACCAACAAATTTAAACCAAATGTGTGCTTGTACTTCATTATTGTATTGTAATGGTTTGAGTAATTGCTTACGATCGATTTCCATAATAGTACCCTTTTTATTTTTTATTTATTCTGATTATGGAAACTAAACTATTTCTTAATATATATTACTAAAAAAATATACTTATTTAATATATTGCAGTTAATGAAAATTTGAAGAATTCAAAGCGCCCACTTTTTTTGTTCTACTAAATCAACAGTTTTGATAATTTTTTTCTACATTATTATTCGTCTATTGAATTAAATTCGAATTCTAAAAATTACAGTATTATTAACACTATTAAAAGTACTTTAACACAAAAGATTTAAAACTTATTTTGCTAACATTGTTTATTAATAAAACAGTAAAAACACAAAAAAAAAAAAAAAATTAAATAAATAAACAAACAAATAAAAAGGATATGTGGAAGTAATAGAATAAAATATATATGTTAATTATATATAGTATCACTAATACAGTCATCATGATTCTAGAGGAAAAATTATTTTGTCAATGAAAATAATTTTCAAGTTCCTGTCCAGCCGTCAAGTACAAAGGGAATGTCTGATGATACGGACAATTTTAGCAGTAATTATTACCTATTCAATGCAAATGATGTTGATGTATTTATAATTTCTAATTTAATTAATTTGTTCACAGGTAAATTCGCTGAGCAGTATGAGACAGTAGTTAGACATCGATTCGCAGATTCTGGCAATAAGTATCAATGCGTTTTTCACTGGCCATTCTTCAACTATATGTTAAATGGATTTTATGATAAGAAAATTTTTCTCAAAGGTTGCTGTCGATTCAGTAGAGTACAAAGAAGACTTATTAACAATAACCATGTAAAATACACTTAAAATATGTATATGAAATTATATGTATGTGTTACGGTAAAAGTACGAATACCGGTAAATCCTAGGTTTCACCGGCTGCTGTCGGTAAATGTCGGAATTTCGGACATTTACCGAATGATTTTTGTAGTTTGGACTTTTACAAACGAGATTTGGTATATCCTAGTATGAACAAACGGTGTAGGCGTGAGTTCGAAATTGTTTACCAATTGTATAATATATTTTCCCTTGTTTTGTACTCGCATATAGTTATTAATTACAATATTATATGTTAATATAAAATAATAATTTTTATTATCTAAATATATTAGATACTATAATTAATTACTACTAGTAAATACACACATTTATATTATTATTATATATGATGATAACAAATTTATATTATATATTAGTATATTGCTGCTGCACAAATTGAAATTATTATTATATAATTTTTTTATGAGGTATATTTTTATTACAAAAATTATTTATTTATGCAGGCCTGACTATTGTGACACCACGAGTTTCACAATATAATAGTTTTGCAATAATATAAACCAATCGAAACAAAGAATTTCATTGTTGTGATTGTTTACTTGAACATCAAAATAGAAATGTAAATAAAACATTTTGACATTCATTGTGATTTAAAATTTAAATTACATTTCCAATAGTTTTTCACAAATTCGCAAAATGATAACAAAAATGTATTGAAATTTGGACAGGACAACATCGGTCGGGACAGCTAGTATATAATAATAATATAAATGTGTGTATTTAATATACTATAGTAGTAGCTAATATACTTCAATAATAAAAATTATTGTTTTTATATTGTAATTAAATACGAGTTCAAAGCAAGGAAAAATTATCACACAGTTGGTAGGTATACAATTTCGGACTTTCACCAACATCGATTTTTCATTCCAGAATTTACTAAATCTTATTTGTAAAAGTCCGAACTACAAAAATCATTTGGGGTTTGACCACGATTAAAGATAGACAGGTTGAACAACGAGCTCTTCTAATTTGTTGTAGTGGTTATCAAACAACAATATAATTTACCGCGCTTTTTCAAATACGCCTGTATATATTATATAATTTTTCCCTATAATAACCTTAAAATGAACTATTTTCCCTCCAAATTGTATTAAAGTGATAATACTTATCGTGAATTATAATCACAACATTTCGTATCAACGCTTTTTACCATCTGATTATTTACTATTCGAATAAAATTCGAAGGTTTTATCGTATTATATTTTTTATTAATTAATATTAATAACAAAACAAAAATAACACATACAATACAATATAATAGCAGAATAAAATAAATAGAATTTTCTTCACTTCTGAGCAAATACGCTGAATGGAGCATAATACGCTGTAATGTCTTGTGTTTTCGAAAAAATCGGCGTCAAGTTCTTTTGATTCCGATAGTTTTTAAAAATAAATAAACACTATACACTATTTTTTACTTTGACTGTTCTTTATCTTTAAACGACATTTTAATGTAAAAAAAATAATCAATATACGAAACACTAGGTTTTTAAAAAGCGAATATATTTTAACGTATTCCGATAGTAAACAGACGTTTGAAACACTATAATGCAAAGAAAACACTAAGCAGCAGATGCGAATACAACTAAACATATCATACATGCCACCCTCCATGACCATTTGATAAAGTGACTAGCAAACCTTTTTATCGAGTTCTAACATTAGCGCTCCTAACGGAAAATGTTTCAAATAATACATCGTAAATGTTATTAATATTGCTATTATTCGCAACTGTAAAAAAAAATTTTCAAAAATAATATAACTTTAAATAATTTTTAAAAATAATAATGTAACAATTTATTTGTCAAATAACTTATATTGCCGTCAAAATATCATAATCTCTTTGTATAGTATAATCATAGATTAGATGAATATTCATCTAATCCGTGGTATAATAACGAATAATGTAATGTAGTTAATATATCAAACCACTTTAAGCGCTAGAAGCAGTGAAATTTCTCAGCTGATTTACAAAGAAGGTTTATTAGTCACGGTAAACGGCGGAGTAGTATAGCTCGTTGTTCAACCTGTCTATCTTTAATCGTGGGTAGAGCACTATAGTAGTAGGTATGTGCATCCGCCATTTTGGTTGTAAAAGATAGTATGATAACCTGTTGAAATAGTGGAATATGCATATAGTTTCGATGAAAATATTTCTTTATTTTTTCAATGAATATAAAATTAATTATTAATAACAACTTAACCATATCATAACTACTTTTGTAAGCTAGTACACATTATTTAGCACAATTTACACAATTCTTAAAATGGCATTAAATGAACAAAAAATTGAACAGCTGCTCCAACATTCATTTTTTGAAAATTATTTGGGTATACAGTTTTTCTCTTTAAATGATGCAGTAAACGAAGTTCTTCTTCCCTAGTTAAATCTTTTTGCTGTTCAGTATTCCATAATTCTGCAACATACTTGCAGTGAACGTATTCGGTAGGTCAATTGAGCTCATGTACCTCACATTCTTACCCTACCCTTAATCATTTCTTTATTTTGTAATTACTCTGGGTTTTGATACAGTTTCAATATTTGATTGAAAGAAATATTATTGTAGCAGAGTTATATAACTCGGCTACAACATATATTTTAGAGGATTAACATCCCATTTAACTTTAAACTTTCCTAGTAACTTTTTGATTTTATTTACTACCAATGAATATTATAATAAATAGTTGACTAGTTAATAGGTACTGTAGTTATTTCTTGAGTACAAATTATTTTTTTGTTATATTGTTGATATGCTACCAGCAAAATGTATAATTAAGATATTTTATGAAAAAATATTTTGATACAGATTGTATTGGAATCTTATAAAATGTCATACTTATTTCAGGCAAAGTATGTAGCCTGTAGGTATACCTTATTCCTATACCATATTTAAATATGTGCCTAGTATTTTTTAAAATATAATGTAATATTGTTTAGAACTGAAATGGCGGATGCACATACTCATTATTATTAGAGCCTTATCGTGGGTTTGACCAAACTATTTTGTCTATTCTAAGTTTTACCAAAATCATTCGGTAAATGTTCGAATTTCGGACATTTATCGACAGCAATCGGTGAAACCTAGGGTTTATCGGTAAATCCTAGGTTTTGCCGGTATTCGTACATTTACCGTAACATATATAAGTATATCTAGTGGTGTTCTCGTAGGGTCTACTACATAGGTATACAATGTAAACTTAATATTTTGTTGAAAAGTCGTAGGTGTAATTGCGTATACTCTCAGTGATATATTATTATCGTTACCTGTATTGTACGTATGCGTATTTATTATACATCACATACCGTACACGTTACGTTTCGATTTGCAATACATTGAAAAAAATATGTTTTCATGTCAATTACAAAAAAACTCAAATTAAAAAGTGTTCAGTACATCTTTAAACATAATGATTTAAATAAAACATTTATTTCCCCTTTTTTCAACTATTAAGTAACAACTTAACTCTAAACGAGTGTAAATAATAAAATACTTGCATTTGTTTTTTATACAATTTGTGTTATATGTGTTTATTAAAATATCGTACAAACGTAATTAAAATTTAATATAAGACAAGTTTATTTTCTTTCAACCATTGTTCAATAGCAATTTTACTAGTCATTTTACAATGTACTAAAAATGTCAGATAATTTTAATGGCTTTTTTAAAGTGTATAAAATAAAATTATATTTGAGTAGTGCTCGCAACAGTAGTCCCTACGAGGGTTAATGAAGAAATTAAAAATAAATGTAATTTTTGTATTATTAATATATTAACTTACTTTATGAACAATAAGAAAAGTATAAAATACTCATGTTTAGCTAAGTACTAGATGAACTAAGTATACATTTAAAACAGTTAACGCTATCGCCACTGGATATATCATAATTCAGTGTTGTAAAAGATACTTTTAAAAGTATTTAAAATACATATTTAAATACTTAATGAGAAAAGTATTCGAGTATAAATACAGATACTTAGTAGAAGTATTTACATATACTTTCAAACAATTGTAATTAAATTTTGTTTAACATTAGTTTTACTAATGATTGGACTCTTAAAACTAAAATCACTTACTCTTTTGGACCAAAACATGTTAAGGGGACGTTCTACCTGACTCAGTTGTCTTTGTCTGATACACACGTAACGTAGTAAAATCTGGTTTCGTATTTCCAATATTGTGAGTAACTGGCTAATTTTTGGACATGATGACCCATGATATTAATTAATAAAAATAACATAATCTATGACATGTAGGAATTATTTTTTCGATAAATTGTATTTTTAGTTTTTTACAAGTACATAAATAACGTGATAATCAAATTATAAATATTTTATTTAAAATTTAATTGATCGAGAAGGTAATTCCAACGTGTCATAGATTATGCTATTTTTATTAATTAATATCATAGGTCATCATGTCCAAAAATTAGCCAATTACTCACAATATTGGAAATACGAAACCAGATTTTACTATGTTACGTGTGTGTCAGACAAAGACAACTGAGTCAGGTAGAACGTGCCCTTAACACTACCTATAACTTTTTGTGTGACTAATAATTATATTCTACACAGATGACACAACTCACGGCATACACGAATACACGATACACGAATATGGAGTAACATCCGGGAAAGAAAAATTACAAAAATATAATTGTATATATTATTTGTTATGTTATACATATAAAATGTACGTTGACCATTAACAATGAACTTCGACCTGTCACGACCTGGGATAACAATCTAATCGCTCTAATTGGGATTACCCACATCAAAAATCACAGCAGTGGACAATTATAATACCCACGACCAAAATAGTTTACCAACTCATCATAAATAATTATTATGAAAAATGACAAAAGTTTTGTTTCATCCATAATTCATGTCACTAAGAAAGATTTAAAAACATATTTGATTTTAAATACAGATACTCTAGAAAAGTATTTGAATACTTTTATTCAAATACTTTACAACACTAATCCATAATATCATATGGTATATAATATAATGTATTGTATAACATGAAATTTGCTTCCTTATAAAGAAATTTGAATATTATCATAATTTATTAACCTATCAATCTAGAGATATACACTGTTAAATGTTGATTTTTGTTTATTGTTATTCTGACAGAAGCACGAGTACAAAGACATACATTGGAAATCAAAAGTATAACATTCGCAAACAACCTAAAACATTTATTTTTTTAATTATTCTATTTATTTATTTGTAAAATTATACGCCTACTTGTTCAATATAGTGTTTATTATTTGTATATTTATGATTAAAACAATTTAGAATAAATTCATTAAAAAATGAAAAAAAATTTTGAATAACAAGAATGTTGTAAAAAAATTCTAAACAATGATCTTAATCGTCATTTGAAAAATGTACATGGTTTTACTCCCAAACAAATAGCAAATTTTTCCATCGTACTATAAGATCAAATAATCCTTAAGTTATATATATTAAATTTTAATCATCTTTAGTGTTCTTTATTTATAAATTAACATTTTAATTACCTTCAAAATCATCAAGAACAATAGACTAAGGAGTATCTCAAATTAAGTTTACACATTTAAACGACAATATGGAATTGCTGGTAATTTAATTGTAATAATTAATATAAATATAATTGTGTACTTTAAGTTCTAAAATATTTAATGTCTGATATTTTAAAGGATTTGTATCTTGTGTCTGTATTTTTTGTAATTTTATAATAAAAAACATCTTTAAAAAAATTACAAATATACAAAAAATGTCTTAATAAAATCGAATTATTGATGGTGATAATTTTTAAAAAAAAAACATTTTTTAATCAGCATTTCATAGCAAAATTTGAAATTTATAATTTTGGAATAAACAATGTTTCGCAGTGGTCGCTAGTTATGAAAAGGAAACGTAAAACTACATACTTACGTACTAATTGCAAAATGCCACATTCTTCTGTTATTTTTAAGATAAGTTTATATATAAAATGTATATAAACTGTAATGTAAAACTGTATGTACTGTATGTATATAAATGTAATGTAAAACTACATACTTACGTACTAATTGCAAAATGCCACATTCTTCTGTTATTTTTAAGATAAGTTTATATATAAAATGTATATTTGTCTGAAGTATATTAACCAACTGTAATGAATAAATTTAAAAAAAGTTTTAATTAAAATTTTCTATTTGTAATTTACTCTTACAAAAAACAAAGTCAACTGGAAAACGTTGTCTCTATACTCGTCGTTCTTAAAGGCATTAGTTTTGAATGTATTCAGATCAAATACGTTGACAGTGAAAATTTAAAATTGAATCAATTAATCAGAGGTAAAAAAAAAAGAAAAACGTTAATTTTAAATTTATTGCCCGGCCTTGGTAATAATTAAATAAAAAGTACCATACAACACTTTAACATTATTAAACGGATAATGGGCCGTACAGTAATACGTTTAAAATCAAGACTCACAAAAAAAAATTGTAGGATGGGAAAAAAATGAGAATTTTAATGGGGTGGATTAGGTTGACACTAACTCAAATTTTTATCCATTATGAAACTCAAAATAGTAAAGTTTAATATTATTGAATAAATTTAACTAGACTTCCTTATTCTGCTCATAATCAATAATAAAATAAGTGATCGAGCAACCAAGATACAATATATTGTAACAGTATACAATTAAAATTCAAAATATACACATAAAAACGATTTTTTCTTTCACGGATTAAATAAGAATTCAGGTCATTAGGTTTTTTTATGTAATAAACACATGTATATGTAAATTTTTAATAGGTTTTATTTATACTTTGTAACACATATAACCAAAAAGCACATTACACACAGTATTGTATATGTTTTATAATTCAACAGAGTATATTATTATCAAGGCGTACGTACCAAAATCGGTATTGTTACAGTATAATATTGTCATATTTAAAAGAATTGTTTCATCTACTGAAATTACTTGGTCAAAACTGGATCAGGAACACGAAAAGAAAAATGTGTTATGTACAAAAAATGCGTTTGAGATTAACTAGGTATACAATTTTTTTTTTTTTTGCTAGCTGGTAATGCATTTTGTGGTCTATGTGTATTAGTATGGCATCACTCAGAAGGTTCAGGATTCTGAGGAGGATTGATGGGTTCTTCATCCTCTTCCATTACAAGTGGCAAAACATCAATGATTTGTGGCTGATTAATGATCAGTTGAGTCAGTTGATCAGCTGGTGCACCTGGTAGATCAGCTTGTTGATTTGGTAGACCAGCTGGTGGATTTGGTGGGTCAGCGTTTGTATGTACTATTCTCAAAAATATTGGCGGAAAACGTATTACTCTTCCATTGTTCACAGGTATTTCCACAAAACGTGGGTCATTAAAGGGATGACGCAAAAAATAATTTCGTAAGACAGACTCTGGTGGCTTAGTTCCAATAATACTTAAGACCAGGGCTGGTCGAAAATATTGTATCACTGGGTTATCATCAACTGATTGCAACAGTCTTCCCAGCTTATCCTTAAATGACTGCAACCAATTTTGTCCAGACATGTTGTAGCTGTATGTGACAGATCCGATATAAAAATGATGTCCCACACGTACAACGTTCACTGAAATTTCAAGATCATTAATTAATTTAATTATACAAATGTAATACATACATATTTCCAAAAATATACCAACAAAATGTGAAGTATGCACATATTTACATAAACATTGCTTTATTTTTAATTTTTAAATGCATAAAACATTTGCGATCATTTTTCTATTTTTCCAATTATTACAAAAAAAAAAAAAACGAATTATAAATAATAAATTGCGTAACGCAAACAAATATAATAAAAATGTATTATTGTGGCGATTTCAGTTACTTAATAAACGTCATAAACGATCATAAACGTGTTAAACGTTACATTTTTAAAAATTAAATCCGTAAACTACTATACGATCATATACTGTTTACACTTTACACTATAACCATCTAATTTGTTTTATTGCTAATTAGAAAATATTAACTTTCGACTTGATTACGTTTTTTATATTAACTCGACGAATTAGTTAACTCACTCGGTCTTGTATAATAATAATAATAATAGTCATGATAATTGCGATATACACTTTGATATGGACTTGTAATTTTTTCAGTATATTAGAGATGACCCAATAGCCAGAGTTCAACCATAATAGTTTCTAATGAGAGAGAGTACACGACGTAATTCAACATTATTTTGTAGCTTTTGCGTTTAAAAAGTTACTTCATTCAGTATCAATTCTAACATTTCTAGTTCGTTTCGTGTAGCAAGAGATAACTGCGAAAACGTTGTAAAGCGGACACTGAATAGAAAACGGTGAGAAATCTTAGGTGTCGGAACGCGCACAAACGACAATAACACGATATTCCAAAACTATTACAGAGATTTTTAACGCCGCTAACAAGGTATAGTACATAATTGTAATTTTTTTTTTTTGATAACGTTTACAGGCCATCCAGACTCGTTCGCTGCTGTTACCAAAAAAAAAAAAATCCTCGGACAATCTCTACTTTCCGTTTCTTCCGAACACTCGTGTACCCGGTTTAAATCTCTTTTTTACTAGTTCCGGCCAAAGTCGCCGCCAAAGTACAAGTACAAGTCTCATTAGACACTTTCCGTAGTTCGCGTCCTGCCCGTTCCGGCGTTTTCCGAGACGCGAGACATTCAAACCGGCACGCGAGTAATGTATTTTTTTATCGATTTACCTCTGTTCTCGAATTTCCGTCAGACCGATCGTCCCCGTTGGAATTGTTCACACGGATTTCTGCACGATTCGCAAACGTCCCGGATCGCCTGTTGCGCGCAATGAAGAAACCACCTCGACAGTACCGACACACCACAGAGCATAACTAAATAAACAGGCACGCCAGCTATAATTTTATTTTCGCTATCACTGCGCATGTTCCCCAGGCATGGAAAAAACGATATCAATAACATGGAAGAAAGAGTTTTGGCGAGGTTTTTGATGTTTGAAACGAATATTTCAACATTTTAATAAACAAATTATTTAGTCACGATTCAGCTATGGTGTGTACTGGCCACTGGGCATCTAAAGAAGTCTATATTATATGGAATATTTTAATTCGACAATAATGTAACAATTTTAAATTACGCCGGAAAGCTTTCCCGTGAATTTTGTCGTTCATTCCAAGTCTGGGGAACAATAATGTGTCAACGTACGTATTATTATTATAAAGAATTTAAAAATTCAAAAACCTACTTAAATTTTATGAAACTTTTGTCTGCAATTATTAATATTTAATTATATATGTTGTAAGTTAAAATGGATAAAACCTATGAGTTAAGCACAAGAGCGCAAACAATTATATTGAAACAAAAATGAAAATGATAATAATGAAATTATCATAGGTAAATAAAATTAAAATTATAATGAAACTAAAATTAAGAGATGGCAAATTTTCAAAATTAGACAGTGATTTCACAAAACCATTGAATCTACATCAGAAAATTCTATTATAAACGCAATCTGCACTTCAATATCACATGACAACTCTGAAAAAAAATTTTTTTTTTTGTTTCATTGAAAATTCTGTTCCCGGGTCCAAACGTTACTGCTGAAAATAATAAGAATTAAATTTAATTAAATTTTTCGATTGCAAAAATATATCCAATACCTATTGTAGCTGATAACGCGCATAAAGATGCATTATTTTAATGCAATATAAAAATACATAGGTACGATAGTAAATGCATAAAACATTTGCGATCATTTTTCTATTTTTCCAATTATTACAAAAAAAAAAAAAACGAATTATAAATAATAAATTGCGTAACGCAAACAAATATAATAAAAATGTATTATTGTGGCGATTTCAGTTACTTAATAACAAGGCTGATCATAAACGTGTTAAACGTTACATTTTTAAAAATTAAATCCGTAAACTACTATACGATCATATACTGTTTACACTTTACACTATAACCATCTAATTTGTTTTATTGCTAATTAGAAAATATTAACTTTCGACTTGATTACGTTTTTTATATTAACTCGACGAATTAGTTAACTCACTCGGTCTTGTATAATAATAATAATAATAGTCATGATAATTGCGATATACACTTTGATATGGACTTGTAATTTTTTCAGTATATTAGAGATGACCCAATAGCCAGAGTTCAACCATAATAGTTTCTAATGAGAGAGAGTACACGACGTAATTCAACATTATTTTGTAGCTTTTGCGTTTAAAAAGTTACTTCATTCAGTATCAATTCTAACATTTCTAGTTCGTTTCGTGTAGCAAGAGATAACTGCGAAAACGTTGTAAAGCAGACAGTGAATAGAAAACGGTGAGAAATCTTAGGTGTCGGAACGCGCACAAACGACAATAACACGATATTCCAAAACTATTACAGAGATTTTTAACGCCGCTAACAAGGTATAGTACATAATTGTAATTTTTTTTTTTTTTTTGATAACGTTTACAGGCCATCCAGACTCGTTCGCTGCTGTTACCAAAAAAAAAAAAAATCCTCGGACAATCTCTACTTTCCGTTTCTTCCGAACACTCGTGTACCCGGTTTAAATCTCTTTTTTACTAGTTCCGGCCAAAGTCGCCGCCAAAGTACAAGTACAAGTCTCATTAGACACTTTCCGTAGTTCGCGTCCTGCCCGTTCCGGCGTTTTCCGAGACGCGAGACATTCAAACCGGCACGCGAGTAATGTATTTTTTTATCGATTTACCTCTGTTCTCGAATTTCCGTCAGACCGATCGTCCCCGTTGGAATTGTTCACACGGATTTCTGCACGATTCGCAAACGTCCCGGATCGCCTGTTGCGCGCAATGAAGAAACCACCTCGACAGTACCGACACACCACAGAGCATAACTAAATAAACAGGCACGCCAGCTATAATTTTATTTTCGCTATCACTGCGCATGTTCCCCAGGCATGGAAAAAACGATATCAATAACATGGAAGAAAGAGTTTTGGCGAGGTTGTTTGATGTTTGAAACGAATATTTCAACATTTTAATAAACAAATTATTTAGTCACGATTCAGCTATGGTGTGTACTGGCCACTGGGCATCTAAAGAAGTCTATATTATATGGAATATTTTAATTCGACAATAATGTAACAATTTTAAATTACGCCGGAAAGCTTTCCCGTGAATTTTGTCGTTCATTCCAAGTCTGGGGAACAATAATGTGTCAACGTACGTATTATTATTATAAAGAATTTAAAAATTCAAAAACCTACTTAAATTTTATGAAACTTTTGTCTGCAATTATTAATATTTAATTATATATGTTGTAAGTTAAAATGGATAAAACCTATGAGTTAAGCACAAGAGCGCAAACAATTATATTGAAACAAAAATGAAAATGATAATAATGAAATTATCATAGGTAAATAAAATTAAAATTATAATGAAACTAAAATTAAGAGATGGCAAATTTTCAAAATTAGACAGTGATTTCACAAAACCATTGAATCTACATCAGAAAATTCTATTATAAACGCAATCTGCACTTCAATATCACATGACAACTCTGAAAAAAAATTTTTTTTTTTGTTTCATTGAAAATTCTGTTCCCGGGTCCAAACGTTACTGCTGAAAATAATAAGAATTAAATTTAATTAAATTTTTTCGATTGCAAAAAATATATCCAATACCTATTGTAGCTGATAACGCGCATAAAGATGCATTACTTTAATGCAATATAAAAATACATAGGTACGATAGGATCATTTTATAGTGTTTTAAGAATAAAGACCATATATCATAAAACCAAAAACAAATACAAATTATATATTATTACACGCCTCTATCTCTTAATAATAAAAATAATATAATACCCGAATTCAAGAGCTTGAATTTACACACACACGAATTACATATATATAAATCACACAATTTACATACACACGTATATAAATTATGTCGTATTCGCAGACAATTGAACAGGCAAAAACAGGCAAATGGTATATTATATTACTGTTGTGAACTCCTCGGTTGAGCCGGGTGGGGTCAATTGAATTGGCCGTCGAATGGTTAGAGCCGTTTTAGTACTTTAGTCAGAATTTGTATTTGGTAGAATGAGTTAGTTCAAATGAATCAATCATATATGGTTTATTGAGCCGGTTTAAACAAACAATTAAAGAATAATTTTACTTATTAGTAATTGAATTTCATGCGTTCACGAATCGAAACTCGACTATCGTCGCACATTCGGACACGACCGTGCGACGGCAATGTAAAATTTTTAAGTCAGTAACAATACTCCAATTACATAATATAAACAAGGGTTCATAACATTACATATTATATAAAAAAAAAATGTAATTTAAGAAATATCATATTATACATTAAAAAAATAAAAAATACTAAACTAAACGTAGTTGCGTGGTAAATTTTATACTGGTAAAACGAACAGAAATTTTAAAACGAGATATAATAAAGAACACGTCTTGTCTGAAATAAAATGAAAAATAGCTAAACCGCGATTTCCAATTTTATTAAACAATTCTTTTAGAAAATATAATCATATAAAATTATTACTTTTAATATATGCGAATATAATGACTTGAAAATTATAATTATACAATATAATATTTATATAAATTCGGTACCTACAAAATTTTCAGCTGTTTTTTTAATTATTTTTTTTTAAACTCTCTACACGTCTTCTTATTGTAGTACATATTTCTAAAATTCTAACTGTTGTGTACATTTTAATTTATCAATTCGGTCGTCGCATAATTTTTTTTCGTTTCTATTAATACTTGAATCAGTGGTGCAACCAGAATTTTTCCAAGGGGAGGGGATCCATACTTGTTTAAACATAGACATTTCATTTAAAGGAAAAAATCTTGTATATATAGGGATATGTACGTACTACAAATTAATACATTTTTAACAAAAATATAAATTAATGTTTATAATTACACGTATATTATTAAAATTATATTATTTAATTTTCATTAAGTTTTATAAGATTAAATTCAAATCATACGAAAACATTTTTAAATATTGAAATTTCATTGGGGGAGGGGTCTGGATTGAAATCCCCCCTAGCACACATGATGATGATAGTAAATATACAACAACTCCCATTTCTTTATTTCTCATAAATTAGCTACACATACATATTATATACCAAATTTGTTTATTTACCAGTACCTATTAATGTTTATTTTTCTATTTCTCACATATTTTTTTTTATCTAAAGGAATACGAGCAGTGGTTAATTTAGAATTTCGTTGCCCTAGGTATACACTTATTTGTTGCCCCTCCCCTCTGACCACCCAACTGCATACAAAACAAAAAAATGACATATAAAGTATACTTTATACACTACGTAAATTTGCAGCACTGCAATTATATTATTTTTCGTTTAGTAATAAACCAAGAAATAATAAGTAATTATAGTGCTGGTTAAGGATAGCAACTGAAGGGTTCACAGGTCAACTATCAGACAACTCCATTTTTTTCTCGACAAAACAGGTTTATTCAATAATATACGATGAAAAGTTATAATGCGCATTGATGCAACAATTATATTTCTCCCGTAATTCGTTGTTAATGTGCCAAAATTGGCTACTGAAAATTGTCCGATATGTTTTTTCCAAAAAGTGAAAAAACATGTAATATTAACAAGTATAATATAATATTATTAAAATAAAACCATTAAAAGTTGTTGCTCCCAAAAACGTGATGCCCGGGGCAACTGCCCTCCCTCGTCGGAATTCGTATTCAGTGGCGTATTTAGGGGGGCTAAATACGCCACTAAATATAGTAGAAAAAAAAATTTTTCCCTGCGATAGGACGATTAGGGAAACGCGGAGAATATTAAGATTATTAATTATCAATATTATTATTTTTTTTATTATCATTTTACGCGGGATACATAAATGTATTCAACAACAAAACAACCGGTTGTACTATCATATCAGTTATATACGATGCATTTTGTATTTCCTCCACGAGATGACCACGTATATCTGTGACGCGCGTTCGGTGCCGTCCGCATACCGCACCGTCCGCACCCCCGCTGACCGCGGTTGAACAATAACCTCCCGTCAAGGCAATAACCACCACCGTGCAGCAGCGCGTCCCACGTTTCTTCTCGTTTCTCCACCCGACATCGTGTGTAGTGTACGAGAGCGCCCATCAAAATAATCGTCGTCATCGTTGTTGTCGTCGTCCGTGTCAAGAATTTACTGTCAAAAACCGCACAGTAATAAAACAACAACAACAACAACAATTATGGATCCCATTCGCAGCATTTCGCGCTACAGCGATGACGAAGGTATGTATTGTACGTGTTAGTATCGAGAATGTCTTTTACGCTGCCGCGGTGGCAAATACGAAAAAGTATGTCACCTCGTTCTCCGACAGTGAACCGGTACAGTACGTTCTCACAATACTCGTAGGTAAACGTGAATACTGTACCCGTGCCGGCAACGTGTTCGCCGACCGCTCGAACTACGCGTATACGCATATCGTCGTTTCGGACGCCATGCGACATACGCGGCGCCATGAGGCATACGGCGCCACGAGGCACACGAAACATAACGCACGCTATTCGATTGGCATATTTCTATAAAATTTTCATGATGAAAACAATATTTCGAATTTTTCTTCTTATTAGAACCGACGACACACGAAATCCGGTTTTATGGGATTTTCACCGGGCGACATTAGAAAAAAATTTATTTTGCCTCCTTTCGACGCTATACTCGCGATGTAAGCACAAAACGAACGATGCTCATCCTTATAAATTTTAGAAAATTTACAAGTGTTCATCGTTTTCGATGGGAGAGGGGAGGGGGCATTAAATTAAAAATTTTTGGTTTTCTACGAATCGCGTTCATACGACTACAAAACTTAAAATCAACGTTACGAACCTAAACAGACAATTCTATTAAAATATATGCGTTTGGTTTCATTTGCGTGCAGCCTAGCGAAATCCGTATAATTTCTTTGTATACCTTTATCCAGTGGTGAATTTCGTTGCCCTAGGTACACAGGTATTCATGTCGTATGCGGTCTACCGCACACTTGTCGTCTACCACGTATATTTCCACACGTCATATGCGGTCTATTTGAAAGTTTATGGGGAAGTTTAAAACTTCGAATTATTAAAAAAATGCATGGTACATCTCCATCATTGCTGCCCTCGTATTTGGCGTCTAAAAAACAAGAATGACAACACATTTGATTGTTTTTTAAGAGATGTGAAATTATATTGTACCTAATTTAAATTGATTAATGCATATTTCTATATATTTTTACATTTTTTGTCAGTTAGTTTTTCATACACATACTAATTTAATTTACCTACATATTTTAATGCGTATTTCTATATATTTTTACATTTTTTGTCAGTTAGTTTTTAATACATATACTAATTTAATTTACCTACATATTTTAATGCATATTTTATATATTTTTTGTATTATTAAATGTAATATTGAAATTCTACATTAATAAATATATTGTAATTCTACATTTATGTATTCACTCATATTGTTAACTATGTGGTAGACCGCATATGACGTGTAGAAACAGGTGGTAGACCGCATACGACATGAATAACAGTACACATTTATTTGTTGTCCTATTTGACCACCCAACTGCACGCAAAAAAAAAAAAAAAATTACGTATAAAGTACACTACTATTATTTTATGTTTAGTAATAAACCAAGAAATAACGAAGTAATAAAATTATAGTAGCAATTTGGATGGTTTACTATCGAATATCAGACAACTCCATTTCTTTTTTTTTTTTTTATGACAATAGGTTTATTCAATAATATAATGATGAAAATTTATGTGCATATAATTAATTATATTTTTTTCTTTTTCAGTAGCCACAATTATCACACATATGCAACAAACTATTCTATTATTTAGTCCATGATTTCCACATTTTACGTAATAAAAAAAAAAGATTTCGGCGGGGGGTTGTAACCCCAAACCACCCTGCTTGCGCCACTGGGTAATTAAAGAAAAATGGAGGTTCTAAATAATAGTACAATTTCGTAACAGACATATGAAATAATTTAAATTATAGTATTGAAAATAATATAAATAGGTTTTTAACATTTTGTAATAAATCAATATCATGTATACTCAATTTATTAATTGAAGCGAAACAGATGGAAAACGGCAAATAAATAAATACTAGGACATTTTAATTTTCGTTTGATCTCAAACAGGTAGAGCAAAGGGCAAAGGTGGGGAAAACCAAATTTGGGTAGGGCGTTTGTCCTATACCTTGCTACTCCCTAGCGCCGCCACTGGCTATCCGTAGTCTACAGATTTCAGAAGTGGGATTTGAACTTGCAGCACAATTAGCTGCTATTACGTTGTATATGAATTTGTTTTTTCTCGGTTTTGAATGTGCGGAAATTTTTATTTCTTTTATTGTTTCAAGTGATCGGAAAATTTTTTTCTGTTTATCTGTTCTACGTTCTTTCAATGCCGAAAACACTGAAAATTTTACGTCTGATTTCATTTTAGACTCACAGGATGAAGATGCCAGTTCAGTAAAAGAAATGACGGATCAACAAGTGTACGATGTTATTTTTGGACCATTTAAACGTGAAACAAATGATTATTATCAACAACGGTCGCCGCTACCTGAAGAAGAGCCAGGTAATTCCCGTGATACCTAATCAGCACATAGCAATTTGAACTCTGCACTTTTGTAACTGATGGACAGCGCTCGAATTGGAAAAATAAAAGAAAGGGACCTCAAGACTTTAAAAAATTAGCGTCCTTTACAATGATTAAACTCAACCAGACCCGTGGGGTCCTCACACCCCACCCCCTCAACCAATCATCTTTATCTAATTATTACAATATATTATATCAATAATATAATATAGTATATACCAACAATTATAAAGAATATATTTTTAAAACTTGTCATTTATTAACATATAAAAATTAATAATTACATTTTTACTCCAGCTAATTTGGTACCTAATTAATTTTAAATAAGTGTGATTTACTACTGTGTTTTTTTCTTTTAGTGCAACATTCATCTTAAGCAGATCTTTTTCCTCTGCGTACCCAACACAATACATATAAGAGCCGGGTTTAAAAGTTTGTACTGGAGGTCCAACACAATTTCATATTCTTGTTACGAATTATCCAAACATAATCCTTTAAATAGTTTTTTACTATTTTATTCAATACAACTTTACAACATCCAAATTTCAATATTATTTTAACAAAATAACACGTTCCGTCCCTTTGTTCTTATGAAAATAATTTGAACGGGTGCTCTCAAAATATGAAAAAATTGAAGAGGAGCTCCCCCCCACCAATTCCAGCACTGCTGATGGAGCAGAATAAAATTTTAATCGAACGACTATTACAAACCGATAATAGCCCAGTACAAACTTCGTTTGTTAATATTGTAATTTATTTTGTGCAAAAATGTAATGCCTTAAGTACAACTGTGTGGTATTTCCAAATATATATTTTCCAAAAAAAAAAAAAAAATTACGTATAAAGTACACTACTATTATTTTATGTTTAGTAATAAACCAAGAAATAACGAAGTAATAAAATTATAGTAGCAATTTGGATGGTTTACTATCGAATATCAGACAACTCCATTTCTTTTTTTTTTTTTATGACAATAGGTTTATTCAATAATATAATGATGAAAATTTATGTGCATATAATTAATTATATTTCTTCCGTAATTTGTTGCTAAGATATTAATGTACCGAAATTGACTACTGAAAATTATTTGATTAGATATATATATTTTCGAAACTGTGAAAAAAACATGGAATATTTCAAAACAAATAGTGATATTATTCAAATAGAACCCTTAAAAATGTTTTGCCCCAAAAACGTGATGCCCGGGCCAATTATCCTTCCTAGCCTCCCCCCCTAAATACGCCACTGCTTATAGCACTTAATAATAATATTATTCTGTGATAACATATATTCAATTTATGATTGTTTTATATATTAACATTTACGTACTTTCATTATGAATTATGATAATATTTATATTTATATTTAATTACTGGGGTTGACATTTAGGTTTTCACCTACATATCTGGATCTGCGCCGAAGGCATTTAGTTAAATCATATAAATTAGATAGGTAGGTAATTACAGTGGCGCAACCAGGAAATATTTTCGGGGGAGGGGGGTTATAATTTATACAGTTGTCAGTTATTACGGATAACTTAATAATTAATTAAATTTTTTTCTTTTTCAGTAGCCACAATTATCACACATATGCAACAAACTATTTTATTATTTAGTCCATGATTTCCACATTTTACGTAATGAAAAAAAGATTTCGGCGGGGGGTTGTAATTCACAACCCCCCCTTGTTGCGACACTGAGTAATTAAAGAAAAATGGAGGTTTTAAATAATAGTACAATTTCTTAACAGACATATGAAATAATTTAAATTATAGTATTGAAAATAATATATATAGGTTTTTAACATTTTGTAATAAATCAATATCATATGTATTCAATTTATTAATTGAAGAGAAACAGATAGAAAACGGCAAATAAATAAATACTAGGAAATTTTAATTTTCGTTTGGTCTCAAACAGGTAGAGCAAAGGGCAAAGGTGGGGCAAAACCAAATTTAGGTAGGGCGCTTGTCCTATACCTTGCTACTCCCTAGCGCCGCCACTGGCTATCCGTAGTCTACAGATTTCAGAAGTGGGATTTGAACTTGCAGCACAATTAGTTGCTATTACGTTGTATGTGAATTTGTTTTTTCTCTGTTTTGAATGTGCGGAAATTTTTATTTCTTTTATTGTTTCAAGTGATCGGAAAATTTTTTTCTGTTTATCTGTTCTACGTTCTTTCAATGCCGAAAAACACTGAAAATTTTACGTCTGATTTCATTTTAGACTCACAGGATGAAGATGCTAGTTCAGTAAAAGAAATAACGAATCAACAAGTGTACGATATTATTTGTGGAACATTTAAACGTGAAACAAATGATTATTATCAACAACGGTCACCGCTACCTGAAGAAGAGCCAGGTAATTCCCGTGATACCTAATCAGCACAGCAATATGAGCTCTGCACTTTTGTAACTGATGGACAGCGCTCGAATTGGAAAAATAAAAGAAAGGGGACTTCAAGACTTTAAAAAAATTAACGTCCTTTACAATAATTAAACTCAACCAGACCCGTGGAGTCCTCATACCCCCCCAACCAACCATCTTTATCTAATTATTACAATATATTATATCAATAATATAATATAGTATATACCAACAATTATAAAGAATATATTTTTAAAACTTTAATTGATTAATTGATGTACTTTTCCACGTTCGTTGAAGTTCGCTTGCTGTTTTATAGGTTTGTTTCCTGCTGATATGTTTTTATTGAATTGAACAGTTCCGTGATTTGCACTTCCTTGACCTTCAACCTGATACAATGGTTTTGTTTCGTCTTGCAATACTTTTCGATTTTATTTTTCACCCAGTTCTATAGCTATTGACAATGACGAACCATTCTGTCTAACGTCATTTCTTCACACAAATTCCTCATTTGTCGATCTTTGGCCGTAATTCCACAAATTATTTGTGTCTCTAATAATTGATTTATCGTTTATGTACGATTTGTCGACTAGGGCCCACGTTGTATATTACAATAATCTTTATTTAATTACAGTAGTAGTCAAGGACGACAAAATCAACGGAATTGTAAATTCAAGCAGAAAATGTGGTGTAGTGTCGAAAATTGTACCAAAGTTTTACGCGACCAATTTCGAATAAACTTGTACTGTGGAAATTAGTAAGTTGTATTACATTTAAAATTGGCATAAGAAGTATTAATTTTTTTTCTAAATTTCTGAATTGCTTGTGTTTACAGTGAACAATTGCAACTATTAAAAGAACAAAGACTTATTTTATTGAAATCAGAAGGCGTTCCATTAGTTATGTTGAAAGATTTAATCTCTGTATTGATAAAACTTAAGCAATTATTAAAAATCGGGCTTTATGACACTTTACCTAAAATATAGATGTGAATTTTATGTTTTTATATTTTTAGATGTCAATATTGTACTCAAAGTAAAATTAAAAACATTTTATTATTATTTTATTTTATTTTATTGAAATACACGCCCGAGAGCAATCGTATATACTTATCAAATATATGTATAGTGTAAACGGTTAATAGTATTATTTTACTAGCTGTAAAGTGAATATAACTAGAAAAGTGAAAGAAAAACATCAGAATGAAAGAATATTAATACGTAACGCCGCCTGAGAGGAATGAAAAAATCAAAGTTCTTAGGTAGATTATTACAAAAAACTATAGCCCTGTTAATCGGGGGAAAAAAGCCGTAAAGTGTATTGTGTTTTGATACATAAAATGTTTGCCGATTTCTAGAGTTGAATGAAGGAACAGATATATTAATTATATTTAAAAGAAAACTATCGTCAATTGCGCCATGTAAGATTTTATAAATAAATACAACATCTAAATATATACGCCTAGAACTCAAAGTATTGATATTTAGTAATTTCCTAAGAGGTTTATAGTCATGATCAAGTACTGTGTAACAATTCGGACTCTTCAATAGTCGCACCACTACTGTCTCTCAGTGGTATTGTATCATAGTTCATCAACAGATGCTAAAAGAGTGTTAAACTGCCCTTTTTTGTTTTTATATTATTCAATTTGGTTTTAAATTTAAGTAAATTCTGGAACGTTGAATGACTGAATTTACTTATAGTATTAGTCATTAGAGTAATAATATCTTCTAGCAGCGTAAAGTTATTCTGTAAGTCGTAAGACGTTATAATCATTAGTCTTTGTTATACTGATTTTTGAACAGTATTTGTACGTAATTTGTTTATTTTCATATTTATGTACACGTTTTTCTGCTTCAATTATATTTATGCGTTTTAGAGGAGTTTTAACTTTTAGGCTGTTGTTGTATTTTTGTTTCTCTAAAGCAAATGTAAGTGAACGTTATACTATTTGTGCATAAAAAACATTTTAATCAGCATTTCACAGAAAAATTTGAAATGTATAATTTTGGAATAAACAATGATTCTCAGTGGTCACTAGTCATGAAAAGGAACCGTAAAACTACATACTTACGTACTAATTGCATTGTGCCACATTCTTCTGTTATTATTAAGGAAGTTTATATAAAAATGTATAAATTTTATTAGATTAAATTCAACGAAAACCTTTTTTAAATGTTGAAATTTCAATGGGGGAGAAGTCTGGACCGAAAGGATCTCTAAAGACATGGTCTTTATTTTTCATAAATTAGCTATACAATATACATAATACATATATACCAAATATGTTTATTTACCAGTTATAATTTTTATTTTTCTATTTCTCACATATTTTGTTATCTTAAGGAATACGAGCAGTGGTTAATTGAGAATTTCGTTGCCCTAGGTATACACTTATTTGTTGCCCCTCCCCTCTGACCACCCAACTGCATACAAAACAAAAAAATGACATATAAAGTATACTTTATACACTACGTAAATTTGCAGCACTGCAATTATATTATTTTCGTTTAGTAATAAACCAAGAAATAATAAGTAATTATAGTGCTGGTTAAGGATAGCAACTGAAGGGTTCACAGGTCAACTATCAGACAACTCCATTTTTTTCTCGACAAAACAGGTTTATTCAATAATATACGATGAAAAGTTATAATGCGCATTGATGCAACAATTATATTTCTCCGTAATTCGTTGTTAATGTGCCAAAATTGGCTACTGAAAATTGTCCGATATGTTTTTTCCAAAAAGTGAAAAAACATGTAATATTAACAAGTATAATATAATATTATTAAAATAAAACCATTAAAAGTTGTTGCTCCCAAAAACGTGATGCCCGGGGCAACTGCCCTCCCTCGTCGGAATTCGTATTCAGTGGCGTATTTAGGGGGCTAAATACGCCACTAAATATAGTAGAAAAAAAAATTTTTCCCTGCGATAGGACGATTAGGGAAACGCGGAGAATATTAAGATTATTATTATTTTTTTTATTGTCATTTTACGCGGGATACATAAATGTATTCAACAACAAAACAACCGGTTGTACTATCATATCAGTTATATACGATGCATTTTGTATTTCCTCCACGAGATGACCACGTATATCTGTGACGCGCGTTCGGTGCCGTCCGCATACCGCACCGTCCGCACCCCCGCTGACCGCGGTTGAACAATAACCTCCCGTCAAGGCAATAACCACCACCGTGCAGCAGCGCGTCCCACGTTTCTTCTCGTTTCTCCACCCGACATCGTGTGTAGTGTACGAGAGCGCCCATCAAAATAATCGTCGTCATCGTTGTTGTCGTCGTCCGTGTCAAGAATTTACTGTCAAAAACCGCACAGTAATAAAACAACAACAACAATTATGGATCCCATTCGCAGCATTTCGCGCTACAGCGATGACGAAGGTATGTATTGTACGTGTTAGTATCGAGAATGTCTTTTACGCTGCCGCGGTGGCAAATACGAAAAAGTATGTCACCTCGTTCTCCGACAGTGAACCGGTACAGTACGTTCTCACAATACTCGTAGGTAAACGTGAATACTGTACCCGTGCCGGCAACGTGTTCGCCGACCGCTCGAACTACGCGTATACGCATATCGTCGTTTCGGACGCCATGCGACATACGCGGCGCCATGAGGCATACGGCGCCACGAGGCACACGAAACATAACGCACGCTATTCGATTGGCATATTTCTATAAAATTTTTCATGATGAAAACAATATTTCGAATTTTTTCTTCTTATTAGAACCGACGACACACGAAATCCGGTTTTATGGGATTTTCACCGGGCGACATTAGAAAAAAAAATTTATTTTGCCTCCTTTCGACGCTATACTCGCGATGTAAGCACAAAAACGAACGATGCTCATCCTTATAAATTTTAGAAAATTTACAAGTGTTCATCGTTTTCGATGGGAGAGGGGAGGGGGCATTAAATTAAAAATTTTTGGTTTTCTACGAATCGCGTTCATACGACTACAAAACTTAAAATCAACGTTACGAACCTAAACAGACAATTCTATTAAAATATATGCGTTTGGTTTCATTTGCGTGCAGCCTAGCGAAATCCGTATAATTTCTTTGTATACCTTTATCCAGTGGTGAATTTCGTTGCCCTAGGTACACAGGTATTCATGTCGTATGCGGTCTACCGCACACTTGTCGTCTACCACGTATATTTCCACACGTCATATGCGGTCTATTTGAAAGTTTATGGGAAGTTTAAAACTTCGAATTATTAAAAAAATGCATGGTACATCTCCATCATTGCTGCCCTCGTATTTGGCGGAACAATGGTGGCGTCTAAAAAACAAGAATGACAACACATTTGATTGTTTTTTAAGAGATGTGAAATTATATTGTACCTAATTTAAATTGATTAATGCATATTTCTATATATTTTTACATTTTTTGTCAGTTAGTTTTTCATACACATACTAATTTAATTTACCTACATATTTTAATGCGTATTTCTATATATTTTACATTTTTGTCAGTTAGTTTTAATACATATACTAATTTAATTTACCTACATATTTTAATGCATATTTTTATATATTTTTTTGTATTATTAAATGTAATATTGAAATTCTACATTAATAAATATATTGTAATTCTACATTTATGTATTCACTCATATTGTTAACTATGTGGTAGACCGCATATGACGTGTAGAAACAGGTGGTAGACCGCATACGACATGAATAACAGTACACATTTATTTGTTGTCCTATTTGACCACCCAACTGCACGCAAAAAAAAAAAAAAAATTACGTATAAAGTACACTACTATTATTTTATGTTTAGTAATAAACCAAGAAATAACGAAGTAATAAAATTATAGTAGCAATTTGGATGGTTTACTATCGAATATCAGACAACTCCATTTCTTTTTTTTTTTTTATGACAATAGGTTTATTCAATAATATAATGATGAAAATTTATGTGCATATAATTAATTATATTTTTTTATTTTTCAGTAGCCACAATTATCACACATATGCAACAAACTATTCTATTATTTAGTCCATGATTTCCACATTTTACGTAATAAAAAAAAAAGATTTCGGCGGGGGGTTGTAACCCCAAACCACCCTGCTTGCGCCACTGGGTAATTAAAGAAAAATGGAGGTTCTAAATAATAGTACAATTTCGTAACAGACATATGAAATAATTTAAATTATAGTATTGAAAATAATATAAATAGGTTTTTAACATTTTGTAATAAATCAATATCATGTATACTCAATTTATTAATTGAAGCGAAACAGATGGAAAACGGCAAATAAATAAATACTAGGACATTTTAATTTTCGTTTGATCTCAAACAGGTAGAGCAAAGGGCAAAGGTGGGGAAAAACCAAATTTGGGTAGGGCGTTTGTCCTATACCTTGCTACTCCCTAGCGCCGCCACTGGCTATCCGTAGTCTACAGATTTCAGAAGTGGGATTTGAACTTGCAGCACAATTAGCTGCTATTACGTTGTATATGAATTTGTTTTTTCTCGGTTTTGAATGTGCGGAAATTTTTATTTCTTTTATTGTTTCAAGTGATCGGAAAATTTTTTTCTGTTTATCTGTTCTACGTTCTTTCAATGCCGAAAAACACTGAAAATTTTACGTCTGATTTCATTTTAGACTCACAGGATGAAGATGCCAGTTCAGTAAAAGAAATGACGGATCAACAAGTGTACGATGTTATTTTTGGACCATTTAAACGTGAAACAAATGATTATTATCAACAACGGTCGCCGCTACCTGAAGAAGAGCCAGGTAATTCCCGTGATACCTAATCAGCACATAGCAATTTGAACTCTGCACTTTTGTAACTGATGGACAGCGCTCGAATTGGAAAAATAAAAGAAAGGGGACCTCAAGACTTTAAAAAAATTAGCGTCCTTTACAATGATTAAACTCAACCAGACCCGTGGGGTCCTCACACCCCACCCCCTCAACCAATCATCTTCATCTAATTATTACAATATATTATATCAATAATATAATATAGTATATACCAACAATTATAAAGAATATATTTTTAAAACTTGTCATTTATTAACATATAAAAATTAATAATTACATTTTTACTCCAGCTAATTTGGTACCTAATTAATTTTAAATAAGTGTGATTTACTACTGTATTTTTTTCTTTTAGTGCAACATTCATCTTAAGCAGATCTTTTTCCTCTGCGTACCCAACACAATACATATAAGAGCCGGGTTTAAAAGTTTGTACTGGAGGTCCAACACAATTTCATATTCTTGTTATGAATTATCCAAACATAATCCTTTAAATAGTTTTTTACTATTTTATTCAATACAACTTTACAAAATCCAAATTTCAATATTATTTTAACAAAATAACACGTTCCGTCCCTTTGTTCTTATGAAAATAATTTGAACGGGTGCTCTCAAAATATGAAAAAATTGAAGAGGAGCTCCCCCCCACCAATTCGAGCACTGCTGATGGAGCAGAATAAAATTTTAATCGAACGACTATTACAAACCGATAATAGCCCAGTACAAACTTCGTTTGTTAATATTGTAATTTATTTTGTGCAAAAATGTAATGCCTTAAGTACAACTGTGTGGTCTTCAGTGTTCTTTTCCCCGTGAAACGGTCTTATTTTAAATTTTCTGTATTTTCGCGGTACACCTAACGGCTAACGGTACCAATATATACGTATGCAGAAGAGTGCCATATAAGATTCAAGACGAAATCCGTGCAATTCCCAAATCAGATGTTACAGCAATTTCGGCGGCCTCTCTGTGGAGTTCAGAATATCGCTTTCACCCGACAAGAGTTCCGACCCAAAACAAAAATACTTTTAATATAATTAATTGATGTACTTTTCCACGTTCGTTGAAGTTCGCTTGCTGTTTTATAGGTTTGTTTCCTGCTGATATGTTTTTATTGAATTGAACAGTTCCGTGAATTGCACTTCCTTGACCTTCAACCTGATAGAATAGTTTTGTTTCGTCTTGCAATACTTTTCGACTTTATTTTTCACCCAGTTCTATAGCTATTGACAATGACGAACCATTCTGTCTTACGTCATTTCTTCACACAAATTCCTCATTTGTCGACCTTTGGCCGTAATTCCACAAATTATTTGTGTCTCTAATAATTGATTTATCGTTTATGTACGATTTGTCGACTAGGGCCCACGTTGTATATTACAATAATCTTTATTTAATTACAGTAGTAGTCAAGGACGACAAAATCAACGGAATTGTAAATTCAAGCAGAAAATGTGGGGATTTGATAATAATTCCTGAACGCAAATCGTTACGCTTAACACCTCAAATTGTTCCATACAAAGTAAGTAAATAATTTAATAGATCTGTAAAATCCTATGAAATTTCCATCTGCCATGATAGTATAATCGGTTTTAGAAAATAAAAAGCAAACATTTTTCAATTTGATAATCGTACAAAAATGTATTTCACTTTAGCATGTACTAGAGCTTTGTACGGTTTGATCTAATACCGTGTTCTATATTGTTATATGGTTAGGTTTAGTCGCTAAAGTTAATAGTCATTTTTTGGTCGTCATTTAAAAAAAGTTGGTTCGGCCTTGAAAGCCTATTTTTGAATCATACTCATATGAAAAGCATACAAAAAAAAATGTGATTTTGAATTGTAATACCGCATTAGTGTATTAAAAAGTTTAGAGTAAAAAATTTAAAGTCTGTATTTAACACACTAATGCTGGGTTGCATAAAAATCATTGTGTAAATGTTTAACGAATCATTACCTAATGACTTTGTAAATATTTAACGGCTCGTTAAATCACTTTTAGTTGCACAACAATTTTTGTAAATAATTCAAGGAGAATAAATATATATTATTATATAAACGTCTATTATCTTATTAAAAACATGTTCATATCATCGAATCGCCAGACAAAGGTTGTTGATAAAGTAAATTTTTATTGGTAATCATTTATTACCATAGAACTAGTAATAAAATTTACAGAGCCGAAATCGGGTGATTAACTAACGGACCGTTAAACTGAAATTTAATGTCTCTGTAAAATTTAACGAGTCATTCAAACCGCTAACGTTCTTGAAATGTTTAACGATCTTTTATGCAACCCAGCCTAAACGTACTTTAATCGACTAAATATTATCGTAATATAAAATAATTGTCTATTAAAATGTATAGTTTTTACAATAATTCTAGAGGTTAATTCTAGCATATGATACGTTTGTTCTAAATTATAATACTTTTGATGAAGTAACTTTATTTTCACATACCTAACTAATATACTGTAATAACATGTCAAATGTTATTACAACATTTAAAATCACACCAACATTCATTATTTAATCAATTTTTAGTTCAGAACTTTAAAATCGCTACATACGACTTATTAAATTTAGTAATAACAAAGTATATTAATTTATAATATGTATTTTTAAATTTTTAGTAAGTTAAAATATTGGTAATCTTTTTGATTCGAGCATATGTAATTTTAATATAGATTATAGAGACGATGATCCAAGGCCAACTGATCCGCGGTATTAATGTTAAACCATACTGTACTTCGGAACTCATGGTGCCATTGGAAAACTTGGTGCAAACGTTATTATTTCCATGTAGTGTCGAGAATTGTGCCAAAGTTTTACGCGACCAATTGCGAATAAACTTGTACTGTGGAAATTAGTAAGTTGTATTACATTTAAAATTGGCATAAGAAGTATTAATTTTTTTTCTAAATTTCTGAATTGCTTGTGTTTACAGTGAACAATTGCAACTATTAAAAGAACAAAGACTTATTTTATTGAAATCAGAAGGCGTTCCATTAGTTATGTTGAAAGATTTAATCTCTGTATTGGTAAAACTTAAGCAATTATTAAAAATCGGGCTTTATGACACTTTACCTAAAATATAGATGTGAATTTTATGTTTTTATATTTTTAGATGTCAATATTGTACTCAAAGTAAAATTAAAAACATTTTATTATTATTTTATTTTATTTTATTGAAATACACGCCCGAGAGCAATCGTATATACTTATCAAATATATGTATAGTGTAAACGGTTAATAGTATTATTTTACTAGCTGTAAAGTGAATATAACTAGAAAAAGTGAAAGAAAAACATCAGAATGAAAGAATATTAATACGTAACGCCGCCTGAGAGGAATGAAAAAAAATCAAAGTTCTTAGGTAGATTATTACAAAAAACTATAGCCCTGTTAATCGGGGGAAAAAAGCCGTAAAGTGTATTGTGTTTTGATACATAAAATGTTTGCCGATTTCTAGAGTTGAATGAAGGAACAGATATATTAATTATATTTAAAAGAAAACTATCGTCAATTGCGCCATGTAAGATTTTATAAATAAATACAACATCTAAATATATACGCCTAGAACTCAAAGTATTGATATTTAGTAATTTCCTAAGAGGTTTATAGTCATGATCAAGTACTGTGTAACAATTCGGACTCTTCAATAGTCGCACCACTACTGTCTCTCAGTGGTATTGTATCATAGTTCATCAACAGATGCTAAAAGAGTGTTAAACTGCCCTTTTTTGTTTTTATATTATTCAATTTGGTTTTAAATTTAAGTAAATTCTGGAACGTTGAATGACTGAATTTACTTATAGTATTAGTCATTAGAGTAATAATATCTTCTAGCAGCGTAAAGTTATTCTGTAAGTCGTAAGACGTTATAATCATTAGTCTTTGTTATACTGATTTTTGAACAGTATTTGTACGTAATTTGTTTATTTTCATATTTATGTACACGTTTTTCTGCTTCAATTATATTTATGCGTTTTAGAGGAGTTTTAACTTTTAGGCTGTTGTTGTATTTTTGTTTCTCTAAAGCAAATGTAAGTGAACGTTATACTATTTGTGCATAAAAAACATTTTAATCAGCATTTCACAGAAAAATTTGAAATGTATAATTTTGGAATAAACAATGATTCTCAGTGGTCACTAGTCATGAAAAGGAACCGTAAAACTACATACTTACGTACTAATTGCATTGTGCCACATTCTTCTGTTATTATTAAGGGAAGTTTATATAAAAAATGTATAAATTTTATTAGATTAAATTCAACGAAAACCTTTTTTAAATGTTGAAATTTCAATGGGGGAGAAGTCTGGACCGAAAGGATCTCTAAAGACATGGTCTTTATTTTTCATAAATTAGCTATACAATATACATAATACATATATACCAAATATGTTTATTTACCAGTTATAATTTTTATTTTTCTATTTCTCACATATTTTGTTATCTTAAGGAATACGAGCAGTGGTTAATTGAGAATTTCGTTGCCCTAGGTATACACTTATTTGTTGCCCCTCCCCTCTGACCACCCAACTGCATACAAAACAAAAAAATGACATATAAAGTATACTTTATACACTACGTAAATTTGCAGCACTGCAATTATATTATTTTTCGTTTAGTAATAAACCAAGAAATAATAAGTAATTATAGTGCTGGTTAAGGATAGCAACTGAAGGGTTCACAGGTCAACTATCAGACAACTCCATTTTTTTCTCGACAAAACAGGTTTATTCAATAATATACGATGAAAAGTTATAATGCGCATTGATGCAACAATTATATTTCTCCCGTAATTCGTTGTTAATGTGCCAAAATTGGCTACTGAAAATTGTCCGATATGTTTTTTCCAAAAAGTGAAAAAACATGTAATATTAACAAGTATAATATAATATTATTAAAATAAAACCATTAAAAGTTGTTGCTCCCAAAACGTGATGCCGGGGCAACTGCCCTCCCTCGTCGGAATTCGTATTCAGTGGCGTATTTAGGGGGCTAAATACGCCACTAAATATAGTAGAAAAAAAAATTTTTCCCTGCGATAGGACGATTAGGGAAACGCGGAGAATATTAAGATTATTAATTATCAATATTATTATTTTTTTTATTATCATTTTACGCGGGATACATAAATGTATTCAACAACAAAACAACCGGTTGTACTATCATATCAGTTATATACGATGCATTTTGTATTTCCTCCACGAGATGACCACGTATATCTGTGACGCGCGTTCGGTGCCGTCCGCATACCGCACCGTCCGCACCCCCGCTGACCGCGGTTGAACAATAACCTCCCGTCAAGGCAATAACCACCACCGTGCAGCAGCGCGTCCCACGTTTCTTCTCGTTTCTCCACCCGACATCGTGTGTAGTGTACGAGAGCGCCCATCAAAATAATCGTCGTCATCGTTGTTGTCGTCGTCCGTGTCAAGAATTTACTGTCAAAAACCGCACAGTAATAAAACAACAACAACAATTATGGATCCCATTCGCAGCATTTCGCGCTACAGCGATGACGAAGGTATGTATTGTACGTGTTAGTATCGAGAATGTCTTTTACGCTGCCGCGGTGGCAAATACGAAAAAGTATGTCACCTCGTTCTCCGACAGTGAACCGGTACAGTACGTTCTCACAATACTCGTAGGTAAACGTGAATACTGTACCCGTGCCGGCAACGTGTTCGCCGACCGCTCGAACTACGCGTATACGCATATCGTCGTTTCGGACGCCATGCGACATACGCGGCGCCATGAGGCATACGGCGCCACGAGGCACACGAAACATAACGCACGCTATTCGATTGGCATATTTCTATAAAATTTTTCATGATGAAAACAATATTTCGAATTTTTTCTTCTTATTAGAACCGACGACACACGAAATCCGGTTTTATGGGATTTTCACCGGGCGACATTAGAAAAAAAAATTTATTTTGCCTCCTTTCGACGCTATACTCGCGATGTAAGCACAAAAACGAACGATGCTCATCCTTATAAATTTTAGAAAATTTACAAGTGTTCATCGTTTTCGATGGGAGAGGGGAGGGGGCATTAAATTAAAAATTTTTGGTTTTCTACGAATCGCGTTCATACGACTACAAAACTTAAAATCAACGTTACGAACCTAAACAGACAATTCTATTAAAATATATGCGTTTGGTTTCATTTGCGTGCAGCCTAGCGAAATCCGTATAATTTCTTTGTATACCTTTATCCAGTGGTGAATTTCGTTGCCCTAGGTACACAGGTATTCATGTCGTATGCGGTCTACCGCACACTTGTCGTCTACCACGTATATTTCCACACGTCATATGCGGTCTATTTGAAAGTTTATGGGGAAGTTTAAAACTTCGAATTATTAAAAAAATGCATGGTACATCTCCATCATTGCTGCCCTCGTATTTGGCGGAACAATGGTGGCGTCTAAAAAACAAGAATGACAACACATTTGATTGTTTTTTAAGAGATGTGAAATTATATTGTACCTAATTTAAATTGATTAATGCATATTTCTATATATTTTTACATTTTTTGTCAGTTAGTTTTTCATACACATACTAATTTAATTTACCTACATATTTTAATGCGTATTTCTATATATTTTTACATTTTTTGTCAGTTAGTTTTTAATACATATACTAATTTAATTTACCTACATATTTTAATGCATATTTTTATATATTTTTTTGTATTATTAAATGTAATATTGAAATTCTACATTAATAAATATATTGTAATTCTACATTTATGTATTCACTCATATTGTTAACTATGTGGTAGACCGCATATGACGTGTAGAAACAGGTGGTAGACCGCATACGACATGAATAACAGTACACATTTATTTGTTGCCCTATTTGACCACCCAACTGCACGCAAAAAAAAAAAAAAAATTACGTATAAAGTACACTACTATTATTTTATGTTTAGTAATAAACCAAGAAATAACGAAGTAATAAAATTATAGTAGCAATTTGGATGGTTTACTATCGAATATCAGACAACTCCATTTCTTTTTTTTTTTTTATGACAATAGGTTTATTCAATAATATAATGATGAAAATTTATGTGCATATAATTAATTATATTTCTTCCGTAATTTGTTGCTAAGATATTAATGTACCGAAATTGACTACTGAAAATTATTTGATTAGATATATATATTTTCGAAACTGTGAAAAAAAACATGGAATATTTCAAAAACAAATAGTGATATTATTCAAATAGAACCCTTAAAAATGTTTTGCCCCAAAAACGTGATGCCCGGGCCAATTATCCTTCCTAGCCTCCCCCCCTAAATACGCCACTGCTTATAGCATTTAATAATAATATTATTCTGTGATAACATATATTCAATTTATGATTGTTTTATATATTAACATTTACGTACTTTCATTATGAATTATGATAATATTTATATTTATATTTAATTACTGGGGTTGACATTTAGGTTTTCACCTACATATCTGGATCTGCGCCGAAGGCATTTAGTTAAATCATATAAATTAGATAGGTAGGTAATTACAGTGGCGCAACCAGGAAATATTTTCGGGGGGTTATAATTTATACAGTTATCAGTTATTACGGATAACTTAATAATTAATTAAATTTTTTTCTATTTCAGTAGCCACAATTATCACACATATGCAACAAACTATTCTATTATTTAGTCCATGATTTCCACATTTTACGTAATAAAAAAAAGATTTCGGCGGGGGGGGGGGTTGTAACCCACAACCCCCCCCCTTGTTGCGACACTGGGTAATTAAAGAAAAATGGAGGTTTTAAATAATAGTACAATTTCTTAACAGACATATGAAATAATTTAAATTATAGTATTGAAAATAATATATATAGGTTTTTAACATTTTGTAATAAATCAATATCATATGTATTCAATTTATTAATTGAAGAGAAACAGATAGAAAACGGCAAATAAATAAATACTAGGAAATTTTAATTTTCGTTTGGTCTCAAACAGGTAGAGCAAAGGGCAAAGGTGGGGCAAAACCAAATTTAGGTAGGGCGCTTGTCCTATACCTTGCTACTCCCTAGCGCCGCCACTGGCTATCCGTAGTCTACAGATTTCAGAAGTGGGATTTGAACTTGCAGCACAATTAGTTGCTATTACGTTGTATGTGAATTTGTTTTTTCTCTGTTTTGAATGTGCGGAAATTTTTATTTCTTTTATTGTTTCAAGTGATCGGAAAATTTTTTTCTGTTTATCTGTTCTACGTTCTTTCAATGCCGAAAAACACTGAAAATTTTACGTCTGATTTCATTTTAGACTCACAGGATGAAGATGCTAGTTCAGTAAAAGAAATAACGAATCAACAAGTGTACGATATTATTTGTGGAACATTTAAACGTGAAACAAATGATTATTATCAACAACGGTCACCGCTACCTGAAGAAGAGCCAGGTAATTCCCGTGATACCTAATCAGCACAGCAATATGAGCTCTGCACTTTTGTAACTGATGGACAGCGCTCGAATTGGAAAAATAAAAGAAAGGGGACTTCAAGACTTTAAAAAAATTAACGTCCTTTACAATAATTAAACTCAACCAGACCCGTGGAGTCCTCATACCCCCCCAACCAACCATCTTTATCTAATTATTACAATATATTATATCAATAATATAATATAGTATATACCAACAATTATAAAGAATATATTTTAAAACTTTAATTGATTAATTGATGTACTTTTCCACGTTCGTTGAAGTTCGCTTGCTGTTTTATAGGTTTGTTTCCTGCTGATATGTTTTATTGAATTGAACAGTTCCGTGATTTGCACTTCCTTGACCTTCAACCTGATACAATGGTTTTGTTTCGTCTTGCAATACTTTTCGATTTTATTTTTCACCCAGTTCTATAGCTATTGACAATGACGAACCATTCTGTCTAACGTCATTTCTTCACACAAATTCCTCATTTGTCGATCTTTGGCCGTAATTCCACAAATTATTTGTGTCTCTAATAATTGATTTATCGTTTATGTACGATTTGTCGACTAGGGCCCACGTTGTATATTACAATAATCTTTATTTAATTACAGTAGTAGTCAAGGACGACAAAATCAACGGAATTGTAAATTCAAGCAGAAAATGTGGTGTAGTGTCGAAAATTGTACCAAAGTTTTACGCGACCAATTTCGAATAAACTTGTACTGTGGAAATTAGTAAGTTGTGTTACATTTATAATTGGAAAAAAAAGCATTAATTTTTTTTCTAAATTTCTGAATTGCTTGTGTTTACAGTGAACAATTGCAACTATTAAAAGAACAAAGACTTATTTTATTGAAATCAGAAGGCGTTCCATTAGTTATGTTGAAAGATTTAATCTCTGTATTGATAAAACTTAAGCAATTATTAAAAATCGGGCTTTATGACACTTTACCTAAAATATAGATGTGAATTTTATGTTTTTATATTTTTAGATGTCAATATTGTACTCAAAGTAAAATTAAAAACATTTTATTATTATTTTATTTTATTTTATTGAAATACACGCCCGAGAGCAATCGTATATACTTATCAAATATATGTATAGTGTAAACGGTTAATAGTATTATTTTACTAGCTGTAAAGTGAATATAACTAGAAAAAGTGAAAGAAAAACATCAGAATGAAAGAATATTAATACGTAACGCCGCCTGAGAGGAATGAAAAAAAATCAAAGTTCTTAGGTAGATTATTACAAAAAACTATAGCCCTGTTAATCGGGGGAAAAAAGCCGTAAAGTGTATTGTGTTTTGATACATAAAATGTTTGCCGATTTCTAGAGTTGAATGAAGGAACAGATATATTAATTATATTTAAAAGAAAACTATCGTCAATTGCGCCATGTAAGATTTTGTAAATAAATACGACATCTAAATATATACGCCTAGAACTCAAAGTATTGATATTTAGTAAATTCCTAATAGGTTTATAGTCATGATCAAGTACTGTGTAACAATTCGGACTCTTCTAATTAATATATCTGAGAAATATGTATTTAACTCGCTCAATTTTGTTCATCCAGCATGATTGATATGGATTCCATAGAATGGAGCCATATTCCAGTACTCAGCGAACCAGAGGAAAATAAACATTTTTTATAGATAAGATATTATTGAAATCACGAGTGTTTCTAATGATAAAGCCCAGTGATAGTGATGCTTTCAATAGCATTGATTGAATATGCGTATTAAATGAATGTGAGCTTGTAAAAATAATTCCCAGGTCTTTAATCGAGTCAACTCTAGGTAGACAGTTTTTATTATCAAATAAATAATTAATAATGAATGGAGATTTATTGCGGTAGAAGGAGATCGAATTACATTTATTAGAGTTAACTTGTAGGCCATTACAACAACACCAATCCCGAAAGTTGTCAAAATCTTTTTGTAATTTCATGCTACCCACAGACGATTTAATAGTGCAGTATAGTTTCAAATCATCTGCAAACATGCTAAATTTTGCAAATTGAAAAACAGAACCAACATCGTTCATATACAAAATGAGTAATAGTGGAGAAATATGACCTCCCTGAGGTACACTTGAAGAAACTAAAATGCCTTTTGAAACATATTCATTTAATCTTACATTTTGAGTCCTGAAAGTTAAGTACGAAGTAAACCAATTTAAAATATGACCACTAGCTCCCAACAATTCCAACTTGCGATTCAAAACCGCGTGGTTGACTGTATCAAACGCTTTACTGATATCAGTATAAATTGCATCCACCTGATCACCTTTCTCTACAACACCTATTAAGTAATATTGTAGTAAGATACCAAATTTGAAGCAGTAGATCTATGCGAGCGGAATCCAAATTGTTCAGGTGTTATATATTTAGAAAAAGAAGAGTTTAATTTTGGTAATAAAATCGATTCAAATAATTTAGGAATGGCCGACATAAGGCTGATAGGTCTATAATTAATAATATTAGAACGATCACTCCTTTTAAAAATGGGCTGAACGAAAGAAGATTTCCATAATTTGGGGAATGAGCCCGAAAATAGTGATAAAGAAAAAAGAAAATGTAACGGTAAAGTTAAAGCATATCCACATTGTTTTTAAACAATTTCTGGAATACCGTCTGGACTCGGTGAACAATTATTACCACATTTATCGAGCATAGAAAATACTTCTTGGATATTAATCGTAAAATTACAAAGATCAACACAATCGGTATTGGTAACATTTAAGTTGTTGGTTGAAAGAGAAATGTTTGAGTAGGACGAAGAAAAATGTTCTGTAAATAAATTCGAAATATCTAATCCGCCTTGTACAGTTTTATTATTTAATGACTGACTGTTGGGAAGGTGTTATTATGTTTACGGTCTTTAATAAATTTCCAAAATATTTTTGGATTACTTAATAACGACAACTGTGTCTTGGATATGAAATTATTACAACATGGATGTGCTAATTTTTTACACTGAAGGCGAAGATTTGAGAAAATCTTAATAATCTGAATTAAATTTAGATTCTTTGAATTTTAAATGTGCAATTTTTTTTGTACTAATTAACCGTTTTAATTCTACGTTGAACTAGACTGGAAGTGATGTAGAATTAAAACGTACTATCGGAACGTATTTTATTAGAATATCGTGAAAAATAACATAAAATTTAACAGCAGAATTGATAACTTATCCTAAAAAAGTAACTGGCCAGTTAATTTTATTAAAATTAAAAAAGCTAAATTAGCTTTTTTAAAATTCCAAAATGCATTTTTATGATCAAGAGTACTAGTAGAGCGAGATATTTTAGAAGTGATTATTAATGGAGGGTGGTAGTTGTCGACAGGGACAATTGGATCTAATTATAAAGTAACAGATATTATTGAAAAGGATGAAAAAACTAAATCTAACAGAGAATTTGAATGATTACAGACGTGGTTAAATTGACGGAAATTAAAAAATGAATATCCAAGAGAAATAGAGTCAGACTGAACAGAAGAAGGAGAAAAATTAACACCAAAATTAGAAACAATGGGAGAAGCTGATGGTAAATTAAAGTCGCCTACGATAATAAATTTGTGGTCAGAGTATTTTGTACGAAGAAATTCAACTGAACTATGTGGTTATCATTTAGGTCGGAACCACTGGACGGTGGAATATAAACCCCGCTAAAATAAGCTTCTTGTCCCCAATGTTGATACTAAAATGAAAAGTTGTACAATATTATTTATCGGCACAGATAACACTTTTGCAGCGTAAATATTTTTAACTGCAATAAGAATGCCACCACCTCTGCGGTAAGGACTTGTATTTTCATTCCTATCAAAGCGAAACAACTGATAACAAAAACTAAACCTAATTCATTATCACAAAAATCAGATGTAAGCCAGGTTTCAGATAAAATACAATAGTCAAAATTAATTAGTGAGCAGTTACGACGTAAAATATCTAACTTAGTGCGTAAACCGCTGACATTTTGGTAATAACCAACACAATTAACAGTCTTATCAGCTAACTTATTATTAAAATTAAGTGTAGAATTAGAATTATAGTTATATACAAACGAGTTAATTTTATTATTCGACGGACGTGGACTGTTCAGTTTTTTGGAAGTATCTTTGGTTGACCTCTGATGTATCCAATACGAATATTTATTTCGCCGCGAGTTCTCCTATCTGACAGCTCACGTAGAACCTAACCGCTTTGTAATGTTGTTGTTGAATCTTCGTTTTGTCGACATCGATGTTTAGATGTTTAAACGCAGACAAATTACGGAGTCCGGACTTTGCTTTCAGAATCTAATAAACACTATTGACATCGGGTAAACTTACTCTCAGAGGACGAGGTTTGTCAGTATTATTACCAAGTCGCAAGGTATACAAGGCATTTGTAGGGGAAGAAAAAACAGAGTTTGCTAGATTTATATCGTCAGAGGTATTGTTAGAAGTGGATTCAGGTGCGTTGAAAATGATGACATTGCATTTACGACAATCTCTTTCGAATACCTCATTAAATAAATCTGTTTGTTCGTAATCTAAAACTTTCTTTTCTAAAACAGTGACTTTTTCCTTTAAAATTGTATTTTACTTTAGATATTAATTTATTATTATAACTTTGTATATATTGTTTAATGTTATTACTCTCTAACACAAGCTTTGCTTAAAAGAGATAGATATTCATATAATTGTATTCGAACTTTGATTTGTAAATGTGTAATGAAAAATAAAAAAAATAAAAATGTCAATGTAATATTTATCATTTTTATGTTATGGAAATAAATTGTATTTCTTACGGTTTACTCTATCTAAAATTGCTGGTCTACCTGGAGTGAAGTAAAATTAATAAAAGCATAATCAATAGTAATTTGATATTTCTCATAAATTAAATTGTATATATATATGAATCACTTGATGGTTATTCCTGGTAGTCGTCTAGAAATCGTAGTGGGCTGCACTTCAATAGTCGCACCACTATTGTCTCTCAGTGGTATTGTATCATAGTTCATCAACAGATGCTAAAAGAGTGTTAAACTGCCCTTTTTTGTTTTTATATTATTCAATTTGGTTTTAAATTTAAGTAAATTCTGGAACGTTGAATGACTGAATTTACTTATAGTATTAGTCATTAGAGTAATAATATCTTCTAGCAGCGTAAAGTTATTCTGTAAGTCGTAAGACGTTATAATCATTAGTCTTTGTTATACTGATTTCTGAACAGTATTTGTACGTAATTTGTTTATTTTCATATTTATGTACACGTTTTTCTGCTTCAATTATATTTATGCGTTTTAGAGGAGTTTTAACTTTTAGGTTGTTATATTGATTCTCTAAAGCAAATGTAAGTGAACATTATACTATTTGTGCATATTTCATATAGGAATTAGAAAACAATTAGAAAGAAATTTGGCTGCAGTTATAAACAGTTACTAACCTACTGTTTTGGTCACACAATCAGTGAAATACCCTTTAAACTTGTTTCTAATATCTTTGTGCGCACTCGGGTATCGTAACGCTTTGGCTGTTTATATTGTGGTTGTTTACAATGTACAATGTACATGCAACAATAGTAGTTATAATGGCAAGCAAGTTATCTTGAAATTCATTAGACTACCCACCTATATGTCATTTAGGTTTTCGATTAATCTATAAAATTGAAAAGTGATTTCCTATAGGTAAATGCCAAAATTATAGATCTAAACATACTTTTACAAATGGAGCAGTTTTCCTGGTGGATCAAGTTTAATTTTAATTGTACCTTTGCAAATAGATAGTGTTTTTGTTTGAAATGCCTCTTTTGTTATCCTTTCTGTCTTATCAGCTTAAATTTAAAATTTATTATAATTTATACATTAATAATATCTATAAAATAATAATAAAAATAACGAATAGGACGATCATTGAGTTTTGTGATTCTTATGATGATGAAATGTTGTTACCTACCACCGTGGAATCCTGTCAAAATTAAAAAGACAGATGAAATCACGCAATGAAAGTGAAGAATTCTTTTATTCTGTGGTAAAAGCATTGTTGTTAACACATTACGCAGAATTGTTGTTATTTTAGAGTTAAATCAACTAATTACAAATATGATAACGGCCAACACCAAAAATTAGGTATGACACTCTACGGTCGGTATGAAAAAAAGTGTACACCGATATCGCATTTTTTAAAAACAAGTAACATGTACGATTACACCGTTTCTAAACAAACGCTATGGGTGTACACTTTTTGTTAAAACGAATAAACCTATTGCTTTCTAAGAAGGTAATATCAACGTAAATAATTACATTTTTATTTAAAAGTAACGTATTGAACATAATATTTACTGTTGTTAGGAACCGACGTCCGTACATTCCAATTTTAGTGTAGACTGATGCACAATTCTTCTATCCATTCGGCAATATCAGCCAAATTTTAAACATTCAATTCGAATTGAATAATTCAAACGAATATGTAGTAAACCTATATTGGTCACAACGTTTTTGAATGTCCAAGGAAGATTATTTTAAAGTCAATTTAATAAAATAAAAACGAATATCACGCATTACAAAAGAAACGTAATATAAAACAACTAGAACATCGGAAAATAAATAAGCAAGATAAATCGTGTATGTTCTCTGAAAATAGCATAAGGCATTAATAAATTATTATTATTATTATTCAAAATACAGCCGGCAGCTGATAGGTGGTCATAGCGGTCACCGACGCCGATAGGTGCGATAACGTACGTATGCGAGGCGTGTGTATGATAAGTTATCACTGATGGCTAGTGTTGCAACACAGTATTTTTGAGCTGTGTAACCCGTCGTGTTTTTTTGTTCAATTTAAAATTGCATATTTTTCTGTTATTACATATTATTATTATTATTATACTGATTCACGAATTTGTGTGTATTACGCTATATTGTATTTGCGATACACCTTGTTTCAAACTAAAATGGTTGTTAAGTGTTCTTCGTACGGCTGCCTGAACAAGCGTCGGAAAGGAAGTGACATTCACTTTCATCGGTGAGTATACATACAATCATCATCTACGAATTACCTCAAGAACAGTAAATAACGCTTTTTCCGGGTCGGTATAACTTGGATTTGGATAAATGGGAAATTTTCGATTTTAGATTCCCCTTGAATAGACCGGAGGTTTTGAACAAATGGATCGAGGCGATGAAACGGGAAAATTTCAGGCCTAATAAATATAGTTATTTGTGCAGTGAACACTTTACTGTTGATAGTTATCAAAGCCGACCAGGGTCGAGCTTAAAGTTCTTACTGAATTCAGCTGTCCCATCGATATTCAACGGCATTCCTGAACGTCTACACAATAAAGAAGTCGTTGGTCACTCATCGTTCAACCAACAACAGCTGGTAATTTTAAAACACGTTTTTCGAACACTTTTAAATATGTTTACTGTTATTATTAAGAAGTGAAAATTATATTTGTATACATTTTCGTTTCCTTAGGTCAGCGACAATAATTATTGTGAAAACGATTTTCTTATTGATGAATAATGCTCTGGTAATATTTGGATCTGAAATCAAATGATTACCAGAGTATGTCAGCTTTCATCGTATAAATTTGTTTTTATTTAATTTTTTTACCTAACATATTGTATGCATGGACGACAGACGTACAGTTCTATTTAAATTTTATAGGTGACTTGTGGTAAATGTAAAAAACAAATGCCCTTTGAAGAGTATGACTCCATTCACCGCAGTGTTCATTATAATCTCTGCTGGATAGATGGTTCAGAAGACAAAATTGTAAAGTTTCTACAAGTTTTATATATATATATATATATATATACCTATATGAAAATATAAATCGTTTTAAATGTTATTTTGTCTTGTCTTAGGATTTCGCTGATACACCAAAGGTTTTACAGATTTTAAGAAAAACCTTTAATAAAACTAAATCTAGAAAACGGTTCAAATGTGAGCAGTGTTGTGCAATTAAAACGAGTATTGCTGGATTTGCACAGCATTTAAGAATATGTAGAATTAGTGTAATTATAAAATGTTCAAAACTATGTGTGTTTTATATTTAGATTATTTTACTAACTTAAATAATTTGAGACAGAATTCAGAATATAGTAGCGGTAGTCTTTGTGCCCAGTGTAACATGAAAACGTCTTCTAAAATCCAAACGAGTAAACAAATCAGAGTATTGCAAGAAAGTATAAAGCGAAAGAATATTAAAATTAAATTATTGAAAAGTAAGTAATTTAGTAAATTCCCCTTATTATATTTTTTTATTTAATAATTTTTACTTGTCAGTGAAATAATAATAATAATAAATTTTTCTCTATCTGATTTTTATTTGCAATTTTAAATTTTAATATTATTCTCCAATACAGGCCATCTCTTTATGAAATTATAGTATCATATATTTATGTACACACAGAGCAGAGTTCTATACCTTTTCCCTAAAATTTTTTTGTAATAATTATTGACTGTCATCCAAATGCATGTTGACAGAATAATATTTAAAATGTTACTAAGCTATTCTAATACCGTACAATTTTTTTCTCGTAATCGTCGCATATTGGATAACCTGGATTTCAGAATTTAATAAATAAAAAAATTATATTCAATCATTACCCATAACTATGTACATTATATGCAGAATACTTTATCTACATTACATTAATTAAAAATATCTACGCAGTACAATAAGTGAGATGCAATTCAGCATTGCTAACCACCCATACAAATATAAATATATTACCTGAACAGGTTCTACATGATTTGATTAAATACTCTAATCGTAGACTAAATCTATAAATTGTTTTAACTGATTGTTTAAAATTTGTTTAACAAAAAGTAATGTAAATACAAAAAAGGAAAAAAATTGTTTTTGTTTGAATTTATTACAGGTTTATTATTACATTAAAAATTTAATTTTTTTAAAATTTAATACAAATATTAATATAGAAATAAGTATTTGGAATAATTTTCATATTTTAACATTGATGTTATTAATTAGCTGAGGTGTGGGGTAGGTAGGCGTGAAGATCTTCATGGGTCTATGATTAATCTTAGGTAAAAACACTAACTGAACTAAAATCCTGCATGTGCTACTGTATATAAATTATAAATATATAATAATAATAAAATGCTTATAGGTATTATCAAGAGTAAGAATACAAATGTTCCATCATCAAATGAAGTCACAACAAAGCCTGAGGAACTGCTTGGTAAGCTATACCTTTGGTTTATTACTACATAAGCGCAATGTAAAATTAACTATAAAGAAAGCAAAGTTAAATAACCATAGGAATACGTTATTATGCAAAATAAATAAATTGTTAAAATAAATTTTTATCGAGGCAGAAATTATCTAAATTAATTTTATTTCACAATGTTTAATGATATACTTGTTTATGAAGTATGAAAAAAAACTTAAATATTTGTAATTTGTGTGTGTGTGTGTGTGTGTGTGTATAGAAAAAGTATAATATTTGTTTTGAAGTAAATTAAAGAGTTTGAGTAGCACCAATTGTTTTTTTGTTGAACCAGAAAATATTATTACGTTATAATCCATAGATTTATAGAGAGATAGGAGAACAAAAGTATACATAATAATATATATTAAGATATAATATGAAAATATTTTTTTGAGCTATAAAATATTATTACTTTATAATACATAGATAAAAACTGAAAAAAAAATTGTTCATTAGTATTTTTTGTACACGGATTTTTCAGATTTGAACAAACCTTCAACAAGCAGTAACAACTTAAATAATGAAATGTCATACATGGTGGAGGAACCTTTGTTACAGGATGCCTATGCCACACCTGTCAATAAGTGAGTGTAATCAAAATACTATAAACAATAGAATTACAGGACACTCTTGGCCATATCCTGTGAACGCATCCACGTTAACAGCTCCCCGAGATTACCTGTAGTATTCTGTATTTTGCCCATTACTGACTATGCAGTTATCAAACCATAAGCGAAATAAAATGATATAACCATGATATAGTATAAATTAAAACTATTTGAACTTTTAATAACTTTTTGTTTTTTATACATAAATATTTATTAAATTTTAATAGTTGAATTTTATACATAAATATATTCATACAGCCGTTTAAATAATGTTCAGTAAATTTATCTAGGCAATCTTTAAAAATATCCACGAAATTTCTTTTGCATATTTCAGTGATCATGGTTTTTAGATCTGTAGTAGGTTATAACATGATATGGGTTATTATTTTCGCTCTGCATTTCACAGTATAGGTTAGGTTAGGTTTTAGTATTTAGTAATCTAGTTTAGTGGATCAACTGTCGTTGATAGTATTTTGTGTAATTTTTCAATTTGTGTAGTACCTTCTGTAGTAGTAAAGGAAATGGAAAATATTTTTCTTTAAATCTGTATTAAAGATTATAGTATGATGGTCGTTAACAATGTTAATTTGGTATTAACCACCAGCTTAGTCTCAATCCAGAAAATTATAACAGACATGTGCAATTTATTAATCTAATTCATAAAAATAATAAATAAACAATTTTCGTTTTCAGTGTTGAACAGAATGACGATCCCATAGAACCACTACCTACTGAACATAGAATTGGACCACCTGAAAATGATGACAATAAAATCATACCTGTCAGTCACAATGAAATCGAACAGCAGCCAATTATAGTAAGCGATGATGACGATCCGCAGTCAGTTAGTGATAATGAAAATGATCTGCAGTCAATTACGGACAATGAAATCAGAATGATGATAAATGCAATCAAAGAAAGTGGCGAATTAATTGTAGTTCCTGAACGCAAGTCTTGTCTCTTAACACCTCAAGTCGCCCCATACAAGGTAAGTAAATAAAGTCATATGAAATTTTCAGCCACCATGATAATATTATAATCGGTACCGGAAAATAAAAGACAACCCTTTTTCCACCTAATCAATCGTACAATAATATTTTATTTTAGTATATCTACTAGAGCTCTTTACGGTTTGGTCTAGACTGGTCTTTTATATTGTTATATGGTTTGGTTCAATCACTAATAGTCATCATTTATAAAAAAAAAAAAATCAATCCGGTCTTGGGAGCCTATTTTTGAATCATACTAATATGATAAATATACAAAAAAAAAATCTCACTTTAGATTAGCTTTCAGTGTGTAAACAAAAAAATATATAATTTTGAATTGAATTACTGTATTAGTGTACTAAACAGTTTAGAGTGAAAAGTTGTATTTGCCACACTAAACGTGCTTTAGTCTACTAAATATAATCGTAATATCAAATTATTTATTTAAATATAGGTACACTATTTATTATTCGAACCACGTGAAGTTTCGTGCCAAAAGTGCGGTGTTATCAGTCGTGCGATCGACAGTGTCGATCGAATATTTCGTCTAAATAATTTCTATAGTCAAATGAATAAAATGTAGCCGCTGGCAACCTTTTTTTTTCTGATAAACAGTGGTCCTCAAAATTTTGTTAAAAAAATAATTGCGTCATTATTTTGTTGTTATCACTTTATATACAGCTGTTATCGAATATATACAAGCGCGTCATTCCTCATTCTACATCGTATAATATGTGCATAGATAATAAATATATGGATGGGCCATTACATCTTACCTTTCGATCATTTAATAAGAATTATATGGGGTTGCTTATTCTTTCTTTCATTTTAAGTTACTGTTTCTTCCATGCCTAAAATGCCACAATGTGATAATAAATAATAAACATAAAAATTGCAAACAAGCACTTTTGTATGGGCGGGATTGATCTAATTAAGTAAGTATATAAGTAGTCAAGTCAGGTATTCCAGTCATCAGGGAGAACTTCGGCAATGTTACATATATTTTTATATATGTAATATCAAAATTCGAAAATAACTGTTATCACCACGTATAATTTTCATAAATAATAAATATAATAATTTCATTACATAACCTTAAAATATACCCCATGCGAGAAAGAGAACCACTCTAATAGTGACTTCTCTCTCATTTGAAATGGACTGCTATCCCATGCACATTCAATATAGGAGTGGCCTATCCATATATTTATTATCTATAAGTATGTGGTGACACGACGAGTGTTCGCCACATACCAAGTACCCGTCATATACATTGTCCGCGAAATTTTTGTATTTGTTTGTATGCTCCTTGACACGTCGCATTCGGCGCGTACTTCAACACGGCACGGTCTAGTCACCGTCTTCCGAGCTAACGCGTTTCTTTTTATTCCCGCGCTCGACTGCTGACATGACTACACGTCTGTCCGCCCATTTTGCGCTCGCGTTCTTTCGACCGCAGAAACGTCATTTTACGTCCCGACACCATGTGTGTTCCTTTTCAACATACACGCAGTGCTTGACTTGGGAAAAAAGTAGTAGAGGTACTCTATAGCTACTTTTTAAAGAGTAGCGTCCCTAGCATTTTAATATCCCTCACATTACCGCGGAGGGTTTCGCCCCCACGCCCCCTTTTATGGTCCCCTAAGAAGCATTAATATAAAACCATTAAATACGTATCATAACAAAACAGAATATTACAATAATTATTAAAGGACCTTAATTTATAGATAATGAATGGTTATCATTGATGGCTACTTATCAGTTATCACGTATGAGGTATGAAGTGCCAGTACATTTTGTAAGATTTATATATTTAATACAAAAATGTAAGTTGAGCAATTTTATAAAAATATAAAATTAAATAAAAACCCGTCCCATGCGTTCCCTTTTAAAAAGTAGGCGTCCGCTAGAATACCCAAAAAATTAGTTAAGGTACTTAGTCCCCTTCCAAATCAAGCACTGACCGTCCCTTGCGTTCCTCTTAAAAAAAAATAGTAGAGGTACGCTCAAATATCTGAAAAAATAGAAGGGGTACTCAGTCCCTCGTGTCCCCCCAAATCAACCACTGCATACACGACGCCTGTGTTTGCCTTTTCGACTCGCACAACGTTCCCCATAAGCGCGTTCGATTTTTGTTTCGCGCAAGAATTATTAAAATCGATAATAAACGTTCCGCGCCTCGCGCACTCGTAATCACGTCGTACTTTTTCGCCCTCACCTTCCGTAGCGGAGTCAAAAAACGTTGGTGGGCAAGCGTAGAAAACCGTTTCACGCTTGCGTCCCCACCAAAAATACATCAATAATAAATGATAACAAATGTTATCATGTTTTTGGCGCGTATCACTAAAAACAGTTTTACGAAAACCTGACGTAAATTCACCACCAGGAGCTCAAACGTCAGCGGCCACTTTTCGTTCACCCAACTATAGTCTGTTCACCGAGAGAGTAGGAGTGCGCAGAAACCAATAGTCGTTTTACTCCATCGCAATTTCGCCTATCGACTACGCGCCGCCCATAATGCCACATGTCAGCTGTGCCGAACGGCGGTTATACACCGCGTTGTTATTTTGTAACAGTCATTTGGAGTCCGTAACAAGTCATGAGGTATGCCCCCGTTGTACAGGTAAACACGCATTGGACGTATGTAACTGATTTCAATCACGAATCGTCGACATTAGGAACAAGTGGACGCGAGAAAAACGATTATTTAACGATTGAGTGATAAACACTGGTCCAATAGATGTCGGTCAAAGATCCGCTGTGACTCGTGTTCTCGAAAATATCATCGACTTCTTCCCGGAGCTGCCATCGTCCAACCGGCTGATGGTATAAGACCGTGTGTGCCGCTGCATCTTTGCCACAATTTGATAATTATTCTTCACCGACCCTGTTGAGAATGATATTGGTCCATGTCAGGAACATGGCAGACGGTTCGCGCCCTTGTCGATTGGGCATGCCAAATTAGCGCTATCACCGTTGCTTTGTCGGAGGCCTGTAGATTAGAGCCTTATCCACGACTCACTGGAAGCGATGAAATTTCCTTCGTACATTCGTTGGATCATAAGATCATAATCTGAGCAACTGGACTCTGGAGCTATACACCGGTTAGCAAGCAACAGCCAAGGAAGTAACGTATGGCATACCACAGGGGTTAGTTCTTGGCCTCTTGTTGTGAAACGTTGCATACGACGTGGTATTCCGGCTCCCGTTGCCAATATGAAAGTAAAGGCACCATGTGTGCAGAGCACTTTCGAACAACATCAGAAAAAGCTCAGAGGGTAATGTCCGTACTTGAGCGACTGATGTCAAACATCGGCGGTCCAAAACAGAGTAGAAGGTGACTCCTGGCCAGTGTTGTCCACTAAAATCGTGTGTACTGCACCAACGTGGGCGAGAAGCTTGGAATACTGCCCTAAGGGAATCTCGGCTCTTAGGTCAGTACACCGTCGAGCGATGCGGTGTCATACGAAGCCGCCACAATCATTGCTGGCATTCCGCCAATCTAGCTGCAAGCTGCCGAGCGACAGCGGGCGTTCAAAACGCAAAGATCAGTTCCGGCTGAAAGGCAGCTAGAACACGAAACAGACAGGAAAATCAGTACTTTGCAACGTTGGACGAAGTAGACGCAGGAATCTCCGAACGGTATTTGGACCAAGTCAGTGGTACACGACCTTTTGAAGTGGACGAACCGCCACCGTCACGGAGAAATGACGTTTCATCTCGCACAGACGATGACGGGGCATGGGTGCTTTAACCAGTTCTTGCATTAAATCGGCAGGTCTCCATTACCAGGGTGCTTACACTGCTAGCCACCAGGCGAATTCAGCGAGGAGAAAGATGATGCGCTTCATGCCCTCATTCGGTGTAAATCGTGTTAAAGCGATAGAAAATGTCTGATGAAGGCCATAGACTCTATGACATAGAGGAATTTAGCCAGGAGGACATAGCCGAACGAATGATGGAGACACCGGAGAAATGGGCAGCAATAGCGGAGTTCGCGGAGAGCGTACTGACGGCGAAAGAAATAGTAGAACACATGAGACAGCTGCCGATAAGGTCTACTCAGAGTGGGGTCTTTAGAGTCGCTAGAGGGAGAAAAAGAGCCTAAGCATAATAAATGAAACATATGCCGTAGATAATAATTTACTGTGGGCCAGCTGACTAAAATAGGAGGGGTAGGCCCTCCAATAAAATTGTAAAACGAATTGTGAGAGAGGCGTTTATGGGGATCGCCCAAGACTTAGACGTCTCCCAATTACAATTGTAGCTGTAAAACACGGTGTTTACCGTAATTCATTTTGACGTTATATTCATAGCTGTTCCATTACGGTATCTTCCCAGCAGTGATCAGCAGTTGAGTCAAGTAATCCATTCCGCGAGTATTATAAATACACATATTTGTCACATTATTCCATCGTATTTTCGTGTAATGATGTTAATCGTAAGTTATTCGTTTTATTATTTACTTAATTGGGCACCTACATATACTCATATTTATACGTTTTTACTTTTGCTTACCATACATGATGGTAAAAATATATCCGCCATTGTTATTGAAATATGTTGTTTCATTTTGTTAGGCTCATTCATCTTATACATCGCGAGTCGGAACCATCTAAAATCGTAGGACCTGTTTCAGCAATGACAATATTTCAAAGTTTTATGTAATATTAAACCTATTGTAATTATACGACCTCTTTTCGGGACACCGGAACACAAGTCATAAAACCGACATTGTCTCTGCAAATCCGGAACATATGTCAACCTAAAACTATACATATTATGTATGTTATTGTATACATATTATTAAATTATTATTGTGTACCGCTTTATCGAAAATAGTAGCAATCTATGTTAAGTGGACACTATTATTTCCGTTTTATTCGGACTGGCTTAATGTTATTTAGAACGGTCTGATTCATTCTGTTCTTAAACAGCCTGGTGTGGTTTTAAGTTTATGTATTTAAAAACGGTTCGGTTTTTAATTGATCAAAGAAAAAAAAACGATCCAATCAGGTCCGGTTTCGTGTTCTGTTCGAATAAATAAAAAAAACGATCTGATTTCATTATTTATTTCATGGATACGGCCCTGTTGCAGATCTGAGTTCAACATTATTGGTCCGGTCTGTAAAAGAACAGACAGTGCACAGTTCTATAGTACCTACATAATATATATGTTATATCATTCGATGGTTAATTCTAGCATATGATGCGTTTGTACTAAATTTTAATATTTTTGATTAAGTAGCTTTATTTTCACGTAACTAATAACATTAAAATCGCTGTATGTGTCTTAATAAATTTAGAACTAACAAAACATTATTTTATAATTTTTACTTTTTAGGCCAATAAGAGTTAAACTGTTGATAATCTTTTTTATTCGAGTGAATGTAATTTTAATATAGATTCAAGTGATGATACTCCAAGGCAAATTAATCCAATGTATTAATGTTAAACCGTACAGTACTTTGGAACTCATGGTGCCATTAGAGAACTTGGTGCTAACAGGATTATTTCCATGTAGTGTCGAGAATTGTGCCAACGTTTTACGCGACCAACTGAAAATAAACCTGTATTGTGGAAATTTGTAAGTTGTGTTTCATCTAAAATTGGCATACGAATTTTTTCTTCTCCTAACGTTGTGAATTGCTTGTATTTACAGTGAACAATTGAAATTTTTAATCGAACAGAAGCTCATCAGAACTTCGTCTTCAAGTGGCGTTTCAATTATTATGTTGAAAGACTTAATCCCTGTATTGATAAAACTTAAGCACTTCTTAAATAATTGATCGTTAACGAGGTTAATGGCACTTTATCGTAAATATACATAGATGGAATATCAATGTAATTTTATTTTTATGTTATGAAAATATATTGTATTCCTGAATTAACTTAGATTTACATACATTATTATTATCACAAATTAAATTTGGAAATAGATTTGAATTTCTCGACTTGTGTTATAAGAGATCGATCGAGGCATAATTCTTTAACATAAAAGACTGAAATATGATCAGTGTTTGTAAAACATAGTTTTTCTAATGATAAAAATGATCAACAATTTTTTTTTAATTGTCTCGATCGGTTCCTAGTCGAGAAATCGATAAATTAAAAATATTTCTACAGTTGAATTCTAATTTCCCAAAGACACAATTTTGTCAACCGTTTAGGTCGATTTTAATGTCGGTGATGTGTTCAAGTTAGAATAAGTTAAGTTAGGTCTTCTTAAAATCCAGTTATTTATTATTCTGTCTTTAAAAATTCTTCATTACAATTCGCATTCTTCACATTTCATATCCGATTTTCTTCACAAAATATTCTTTGTCTCAAACATCTTCATTTTATCGATAACAATGGTACATTCAAAGAATGCTCTAGCTTGGTTCTTTTCATCAAAATCTGCTCAACACAAGTTTTATTTTTTTAATGATACAAAATGACCAACAATATTTTGTTTAAATCGCCTCGATCAATAAATCGATGTATTCAAAACATTTCTAGAATTGAATTATGATTTTCAAAAAGCAAAATATTGTTACGTTAAGTTAGGTTAAATTAGGTTAGGTCTTTTTAAAATCCAGTTAATTATTATTCTGTCTTCTTTAACAATGGTACATTCAAATACATTCTTCAGCGCAACGAAGATGACAACGTAGTTGTCGAAATACGTATACGCGGTGGAAGTGTATTATTTTTGTGATTTTGGGTTTATAGTGTGTAGTATTCAATAAATTTTCTCGGAGCAATTTAAAAATATTGGTTTTCTGAAATACGCGCTGTGATGTCAAAATCTAAATTTGTTAAACATATATTGCAGTTTATATTTCTTAATTGTTTTTTGAAAAAAAAAATGATAATAACGTGATTAGTAATGGACCGTAAAAAGAGGGAATGCTTCTAACGCACCAATGTTAACGTTTCCGGAATCATTTTATAACAAAAAAAAAAAATATATAATTAATACAATTTAGGTAATGCGCACGATGTTAAAAATAATCAGCAGGCTCTAAAAATATGGGACCGGATGTTGATGACTTCCGCATTTTTTTTTTAAACGTCTTAGGTGATGCTTTCCTAGCATACGGATCTAAATAACTAATTTTTATTTTGCAATTTTTTTTTTCATTATTTGGTTTTTTTCATTTTTTAGGACATTTTCTGACATTTTAACGTCATTTTTTAAAATTTATTTTTCAATAATCGACAGAAAAATAACGGGCTTACTATTATTATTTATTTTTTGTTATTATTTTACGTACCTAATAATTTTTTTTTTTTGTAATTATAATTTAAAATTTGCGCATAAATTTTAGTTTTAAAAAACCTTAAAAAGTAAAACAGCAAATAAAAATATAAAATATGTATAAGTATAATACATATATCTAATATAATCATTAGTTTTTAACATGCAAGTATGAGTATACTAATTGTAATTAATAAAATAATAAATAAATAATTTAGGTAATTTAAACAATTTTAAAGGGGTTTTTTTTTTGTTTTTAGATTGTGAATTAAATTTCTAAAGTGCATTTTTGTAGGTTTTCAAGGCATTTTTTGTGTTTTTTTTTTAGGCTTTAAATGCATTTTTATAGGTTTTTTTTAAAGGCGTCAGCATCTGTGCCCTACTAATAAGGTCGTACGATTGAAATCTGTCGCTTACACCTTCGTTTTCTGTCGCAAACGGTTTCGGGTTAATTAACGAAAAAGCGTAAGAGTAAAAGCGCCAAAATTAAGAACATCCTCAAATATAATCGGAATTTTTTCTTATGGTCTTATATACTAATAAATAATATTTACATGTACACGTTTTATTAAACTTATTATACACGACAAAATGTTTCGGTAGGTATTATTCGTGTTTCCTACATTATCCCGTATTATCTTATTCCCTATTTATATATTATGAAATAATATTAATATTCGTTTTGTACTGTCGTATATATGAGAACCGTGCGAAATTATTTGATTGTGTTTATATTAGTAATATTTACTTTTTTTTTTATTATTACTATATATATATATATATTACTTATTTATGTAAACTGGAATTTGAAAATAACATATTATATGTAATTATATAAAACTATTATAAAAAATAGAATATCGAGACGTATCACGTATCGTTTCGCACAAGTACTAGTGAATATTAAAATTAAATAATATTATGTAGACCAGTGGTCTCAAACTCAAATTACCAACTGGCCATATATTTATACGTCAAATGTTCGCGGGCAAAACACCTTTTTGCTAACCTTTTTTGGTTTTTTTTACTCATTTAAGTACTAAATCTAAAATAAACAAAATAAATTAAGGCAAAATGTACTTTTTTTCTCGATTATATTTATTACAATGATGCACATTGTAAAGAATATTGATTTTATTGTTTAATAATAATAATAATTTATTTTTATTTTCGAGCTGCAATTGATCCTTGACATCTCTTATTTTTGTTCGAGACTGTCTATATTAAATATTAAAATGCAAATTTTGCACAAGAATTTCGGGACGCCAAATGTAGAACAGTTTGCGATTTTACATTACATTCACAAACCGAGTACAGCAGGCACCCGTACCTTCACGTAATACACCAAATACGATTGAACAATAATAAAATTAATTTTTATCGCATTGTGATTATCATGATCTAATTAAATTCTCATCAGAAATTTCTATTACGAATGTGAATGTCAAATATAAAATAGTTTGTAAAACAAAACAAAAAAAAAACAAAATTTTTGAAGAATTAAATATTATTTATTGCGGGCCGCACTGAAATGGTTCGCGGGCCGCTTGTTTGTGACCACTGATGTAGACAATGACTATTTATAGTACTATTATTATTATTATTATTATTATTATTATTATTATTATTATTATTATTATTATTATTATTATTATTATTATTATTATATTATTATTATTATTATTATTATTATATTATTATTATTATATTATTATTATTATTATTATTATTATATTATTATATTCATTTATATTATAATACGTATTATTATTAATTTATATTTTGTATTATTTTATTATTATTTATATGACAACAACTATAGCACACACAAAAAAAAATAGAATAGTTTATTGAAACCAATTGCATGAAAAAGAAAAAATGGACGGTGTTCGTGAAAAAGGGTATAAGTCAAATTGAACAACTTTACAGAAGACAAAAAAAAACTAATTTATTCTTGTTCTGTTATAAGCAGTGCCGTATTTAGGAATTTGTCACCCTCGGGCAATAAAACGCCCTATTATAATGTAATATAAAGACAATTTTATTTTTAATTTACAATTCAAATGCTGCCCTCCCCCCTAAATACGGCCCTGGTTATAAGAATGATAATGGCTGAATTTTTAATTAACTATTTTTATTATAATTTAAAATTAATTAGTTATAATGCAAAAATTAATTTTTATTAATCATAGACGATTATTTATTCCCTATTACACTGAACATACTGGGATGTAGTGACTTATGCCTTTTTTCACCATTATAAATATACAAATTTTTGAAAACATTCACTGTCAAGAATAGTATAAGTCTAAAATAATACAATAATTGTATAATATTTTTGTATTATACTTTTTTTTTAATTTCCATTATTTTATACATGTAATCAGTCAATAAATAATGAATACACAAATACATATGCAAAATTATCTTAATTTCCTTTTATTAAACACATTGTAAAGTTTATGTAAACACACATAAAAAAAGTTAGCGAGTTATTTTTGTATTTAAGTTTTGGTAAAATGTGTGATATAGGTATCTCTGGAATGAAGTGTAAGAGTGAAATAAAAATTTTTTGTTCTCCTGAGTTATTGGCAATACGTTATTGGCAAATCACTTTTATAATTTAATATAATCCTTACCGACAAATACGTATAATAACAAGATTTAATCACAGAATATTCATATTTATATAAATAATCATTTATTCTGTGTTTTTGAAAATATTATATTGAATTTTGATTATTGATTGAAAATTAAATAAAGAGAATATATACCCATATTGAAGTTTAAGAATTCGGGACATACAGGACTGGTATTTTAAAATACAGGACAAAAATGACATTTCCAATATTTTGTCGGGATGCCGAGACACTTTATTGAAATACGGGACAATCCCATAAAATACGAGACGTCTGGGATCCCTACACAAATTCAAATGATGAATTTACTAAAATTTTTGAAAAGTGATGAAATACTTAACGAACTAGGATGCGACGTTAATATACCAGATTGCACTAAAAATCAAGACAATCGGAATAACGTTCCGTCAAACATACACTTGAAAATATTACAAAAGACAGGAGTAAAAATAATACACGCATATACAATATGGTTGATGCCTTTTTGTCGAAACGGGGGATGGGTTATTATAGTTAATAAACGCATTTAAACTTCCATATATATTTTTTTATTTTTCACAATATGTCTTTGGCTGTATACATATGTATATACCAATTAATTAATTAATTTATAATTTTTCTATTTGTATTTCAAATACCCTTTTTATTATCTTAATGACAATACGACGCTCGTGTAGAATATATTGAACATATTGAACAATAAGAAACTACCTAATTCAAAATGTCCCACCTTTACGGATAACACAACATTATAACGTCAATAGATTTCATACTAATGTAAAATAAATAATAATTGACATTTCCCCGGAACACGTGCACCAAACGTTATCAACTATTATCAGCTATTATTATTTAACAGTTTATTTTTATTATACAGCGCACACAATACAATTTATTATAGCTAAGAACCGGCAAATAACGTCGATTGTTGAAAAATAAAATAATAATAAAATTTTTTCGATATCGTGATATCGGGAAATTATTAATCGATATCGATATCGGAATTATCGAATATTTGCCACGATATCGATATCGTTGCTCATCACTAATTTTTATGCAACCCAACATAATAATTATAATGCTCGTGAATCACCGAGATGATTTTCTCATGATCGTAGTCGTCCCTTGTTGATTCAATAAAAACCAAGTCTGCAGCGTTTATCGATTATGTATCCCCTCCACGTGACGACGTGCGATCTGTGACGTGCGTCCGCACACCTCACCACCGCCGACACCTGACACCCTAACCGTGCAACAGTGCGTACCGCGCAGTGTTACCAACTCTAGGGAATTTTCTCTAGATTAAGGGACATTAGCTTCCCTACAGGGAATAAGGGAAAATTGTTAAGTATCTAGGGATTTTTTTTTGCTTAAAAATGTGTTTAAAAAAGTTGAATACTTCGATAAGCAAGTTTAAAAAAATATTTTATATTACTTAATTTTTTTTAAAATATTACAATTTGTTCTCATTGAATTCCGTATTTCCCACTGTTGATAATATATATTTAGTTGATAATAATAATAACGAATTCACATCCTCGGGAATACTGCAATCGATAAATTATCGAATTATTCGATAGTACGCCTTATCAGTTTAGAGTCATCGTTACAAAATACAAATAATTCATTTTAAAACAAAAAAAAACCAAAATACAGTATTAACTAATAAATTTATTGATTACCCGTGACCACGAGTTTTTCCCAGATTTATAGTATAATATTTTATTTTTGGTATAGTTTTATTTAGAGTTATTTTTTTAAATTTAGGAATTTTCTATTCTCTCAGGATTTTTCAAATGTTGAGTTGGTAACACTGGTCCCGCGTTCGTCCGTCCGTCCGCCGCGTTTGTTGTGCTCTTCAGATCGGTCAATGGCAGTTGTCCGAAAATGATAACAGATTTGAGATTGATAAAGGTTTGAACGCGACAAAGTACTGCCAACCATTGCTAACAAAATTATATTTACGTTTCACAACGCACTACAAAATTCCAAATACTCTATAGACTATAAAATAAACAAATATAATTATTATCCTCTGTTAATATAACTTTTATCATATAGCAAAACAGTACACATACGAGTACAAAAGGAAAAACAACATTTGGTCTTTAAATTTTTGAAAATGTTATGTTGGTACGAATTCGACGCCGCCATTTTCGATCTCATATCTGTTATCATTTTCGGACAACTGCCCCCGACCCTCTTCAGATAATCCCGTCATCGTGCGCGCTAACGGTACTGTCAGAAGTCGCACAGCAATTTCGCTTTTACCAGGTCCTGTTGCCAGCACCACTGCGCGACGGCAATTTCCAAGGTATGTAGTATTACGCGCCTGTGTCCGTATTGAGAATATTTCATCGTTACGGCGGCGGTGGCAAATCCGAAAAAGTGTGCGATCTCGTCCTCAGACAGTGATTTTTGCATGACGAATAAATGATTATTTATCATGGATTTTTGTACAGCAGTACGTACTAAACACATCACAATACTCGTACGCACACGTGAATTGTGCCCGCGCAGGCAGCTTACATATTCGCCGACCGTTCGAACCATGTAGTACCACAGATTAGATGAAAAATTCATCTAATCTGTGGTAGTACGTTTATCGGTTCGGACGCTGCGCGGCATAAAACGCGCTCTGAATGAATCCGATTGGCGTATTTCCGTTCTGATGATAAAAAGTATAATTCGAATTTCAGTGTCGTATTAGAACCGGCGACACACAAAGTCCGGTGAGTATTTCATGGAATTTTCACCGGGCGACATTCGAATGTTTTTGTTTTTGCCCGTTACCGCCTCCTTTCGACGCTATACGGATATGCTCGTTCCTGTAAAATTCAGAAAAAATTACGCGCGGTCATCATTTTCGAGGGGGATTCAATTGAAATTTGTATTTTTGTTTCTCTCGAATAATCGCACTCGTGCGACTACAAAGTTTATAATCAACGTTACGATGCTAAACAGAAAATTCCATTACAATATATGTGTTTGGATTCATTTGTGTGCCTGTACTGACACGCATTGTATGTGTAGACGTAAAGTTTCTACAAATGTATTCAACTCTGTATTAAAATGTTAATTGTTTTAAATATTATTTATAGGATTTCACTGATACACCGACGATAGTATACCGAAGACAATGAATAGTAACAATAATAAAAGTGTCCAGTGCACTTTGAAAATACGTTCTAGATACCAGATGGAAAAAAAAAACAAGGTATTGCGACAGAGTATAAAGCGGAAGAATACTAAAATTAAATCATTGAAAGGTAAGTAATTCAGTAAATTCCCCTTATTATATTTTTTGTTTAATAACTTTCACTTGTCAACGAAATAATAATAATAATAAATTCTTCTCTATCCGATATTTATTTGCAATTTTTACTTTTAATATTATTCTCCAGCTCCAGCTTCAGTACAGGCCGTCTCTTTACGAATTACCTTACATTTATTATACAGTGAAGTATACAGGGTAGGGTTTTATCCCCTTCTTGAAATTTTTTTTTGTAATAATTATTGACTGTTGTCCAAATGCCATCCATGTTGACAGAACAGTATTTAAAATGTTACCAAACTATTATCATGTCAAGACAACTTTTCTCTCTCAATCGCAGCATTTCGGATAACCTCGATTTCGTTATTTATTAAATAAAACAGATAAGATTCGATCATTACCCATATGTACGTACATCATATGCAAAACAACGCTTCCTCTGCGTTATGTTGCTATCTATAGTAATAATAATAATAAAATGCTTACAGGTACTATTGCAACATTGAGGAAAATTATTTTATCATTAAATGAAGTCACAACAAAGCCTGAGGAACAGTTTGGTAAGCTATACCTTTCGCTTATTACTGCAAGAGCGCAGTGTAAAATCAACTATAAAAAATGTCTTATATTATGACACTATAGCGAAAGAATTCGCTAAAATACTGTATTTTTTATATTGTTATTAATAATTAGTTATATATTCTTTCTGGTGTACATTTGAAGAAAAATGAAATATTTAACTCTGCATTGCATGATTCACTGTGAAAAACATATGTAAAAAAGTAGTTTGTCATTTCTTGTATAGACATTTTAATTATATAACAATTAGTCGGATCATAAGTATGTAGCACGTTTACAATTTACATCTTTTGTTAATCGAGGGGAAATAAAAATCCTCAGACATATCTTCTATTATTAAAGAACTAGAAAAATCAAGTTATTGTCATAATAAATACAAATTTAAAACTAAATATTGTGATGTTAGCAAAAACAAATACGTTAAATGAGAGTAAACATTTTCCATTTAATTCACATCCTATCAGTGTGGCTTTTAGTTCTTTGACTTAAGGGCACAATATCTTCACTGTTCTCAACCAAAGTCAAATAAACGTAGAAATGCGCTATTATACAAAATAAATAAATTGTAGGGAAGTTTTTAAAAATAAATCTTTATCAAGGCAGAAATTAACTAAATTAATTTTATTTCACAATGTTTAAAGATATACCTATTTGTGTCTAAAGCATAAAAAAAACTTAAATATTTGTATTTTATTATATTTATAAATTTGTGTGTGTATGTATAAAACATGTGTATGTAAATATGCAATCAAGTGTATTAGATAAACAAATTAATTAGTCTTTGACTTGTCGAGTAGGAGAACGAAAGTAAATCAGCACCGATATAATAAGAAAATATTTTTTCGAGCTATAAAATATTATTATTTTAATAATATTATAATAATAAATACATAGATAAAAACCAAAGAAAAATCGTTTATTCACATTTTTTGTACAACGATTTTTCAGATTTGAAGAAACCTTCAACAAGTAATGGCAACTCAAATAATGAACTGCCGAATACCGATCGAGAACCTTTGTTGCAAAATGCCGCACTCGCCAACAAATGAGTGTCATAAAAAACGATATAATTTCGGAATACTCTTGGACGTATCCTGTGAACGCGACCACCTTAACAGCTTCCCGACATTGTATCCTTAGTATCCTATATATTCTGACTGCTGCTGACTATGCAGTTATCAAACCATAAGCATAATAAAAAGATATTAACATGGTATAGTGTAAATCAAAACTATTTGTATTTTTAATAATGTATTATTTCAAATGCTATAAATATTATTCACAGATAACTTATTTTTAAGCATTTTATTTTTTTATACATTATTATGTATTAAATTAATCATTAAATTATTGTATGCCTAAATATTTATACTCACATTTAAATAATGTCGAATAAATGCCTTTAGCATATTTTTTTGTATTGTCTGGTGTTTATTTTTTTAAAATGGTACTATGTTTAACAACCGTCATATTAATTAATGCATTATCCACATTTAAAGTACTATTGTTAGTTTTATTTTTAGTAGCTAACTGTTCAACACGAAGTTCATGATTCAGTCGAAAACAATATAGAAGCCGTATAATCGTATATCTAGTGGACTTTTACTCAAATAAGTATAGAGTGATGTCGAACGAAAATAAATGAACAGTATATCTACATTATAATATCTAATTTTTTAATGTTAATCAACATATTTTATTTGATAAATTTGTAGTGTTTTAATAATAATATTAATTTATTTAAAAAGTTAAATTTAAGCAATATAATAGGGAATCTGATATAAGAACGTTTGGCGCGTATTATACAGTATAGGTTAGGTTAAGTTAGGTTTCAGTGTTTAGCATTCTAGTTGAGTGTAACAACTGTCGTTGTTATAAATACACAAAGTGACACAGAACTATATAATGAGTCTGTCATAAGGACAAGGAATCTTGTTGAGATATCTTATGGTATGGTGTTTTAAAATGAAGAATTCCAATATTATCTTTTGGACCACGGTTGAAATTACAAACGACCCAAGCAGTTATTGACGCCTGTTGCGTTTTACACAACATAGCTTGTGACAATAATGACTAAGATCCACCATTACTACTATATTATATGGTATTACCTGAAAATGCAAGACAACAATTAATAGACGAATAACTTTTCACATTTTTAATATTTATATGTATGTAATAATAACAAAATTAAAAACCTAACCGGCGCGTGTTGGTCAATTTTTTTGTTCTGTGCCGCCACACCAGTCGATTTTGCGTCCGTTTTTTTTACCAAGCTTTTATTTAACTTCGATTTTCGAGTGTACACACCGCCCATTGACTTCGGAGATAAACTTATAAACGTCTACGCATAAATAATGTCAGCGGATAACAGTAACAATGGTGGAAAAGGTTCCGTTTCGTACGCGTCCGCAACGGGCGAACAACGGGCCGTCGTAGCAGCAGCAAACGTTTATATGGAGCCACGCGTACAATGCGATACGCGTCAATAACGATGTGGACGTTGCGTTGCCGTCGATGGTATATGCGGGGTATATGGTAGTGCGGGGTATATGGTATATGGTATATGGGTAATGCGGGCACCGTTCGAAACGGCAAGCACAGGCTCGGATTAATAGAAGAGTAATAATAGGCGGCCAGCTGTACGACCAGCATCATTGACCACGGATTTAGGGGGGCAAAAGACTTTTTTTTTACTTAAAATATTGTATTCCGAGTATATTATTTATGTTTTTAGTTAATATTTTTCAAAAGAACGTTTTTTTTTCTTCATAGAATTAGAGAATATCGTTGATTGCACGTGATACTTTAATAATATGTACTACCGTTAAACGTTATGTGACTGAAAAGGTACCTGGTTACCGTTTTAGTTTTTGCAATCAGCGGGGAATATAAATATGTAAAAGAAATAATTTTTTTTATACTATTAATAATTTTATGTTAGTTATATTAATAAATATGATCAAAGTTGATTTAACTTTTTATTTGCGTATAAATTGAATTTACATTCGTATAAAATGTATAGAGGTACTACGTCCTTAAAAAGCGTAAAACCTACAACGTTATTTTAAGGTTTAAAAATTAAGCATTAATTCAATTAAAAAACCTATTTGCATAAAATATATATGCTACTTATGGAGATGTCACGGAATTACAAACCGAAACTACCAAAAATTCGAAAGAAAAAAAATTCAAAAACTAAAAAGGTCCCCAGGTACCTTTTCAGTCACATAAAGGTTAATACATTTTTTGTAAATAATTTAGACCAAGAAATATTTGATCTTGGGCGCATTGTTGATATATTCCAGAAATTCGACAGTTCAAACCGGTGTGAATTTCCCCTCAAAAATGGTACCGGTGTGAATTTTAGAAATTCTTAAAAGTAACCGGTTTCATAATTTAGTGATACCGGTTACATTTTTCTTGACCGGATCGTCGATGTGGTTACTAATACCGGTGCTGATGGTATCCCCTTCTATTAACGATTCCTCCCCTACATGACTATATCATGTCACTTATCACATAGATAAGAAATCATAAACATGGGCACACGGTTTTATTTATAGAAAAAATGCTATGAAAGCGTGAACCACATTTGATAGCTACATTTGGAAGGGGTATCCCAATCATTACAACGAATTTCCTCTTAAACCGGTACAAAATAATCTGTGTCTTAATAGTAACCGGTATCAATCATCGATAGCCAATAGCACACACCGGTTTGAACTATCGAATTTCTGGATTTTATTCGTTATTATTGTAGAACATTATAGAAACGACACTCGGGTTGTTTACAAAAATGTTGGAGGCTCGGCCGTGAAGTTGACATAGAATTTTTGGAGGCTCCGCCTGAAGTTAGCAACGTTTATCTCGGTATGAAACGATAATGTTCTATGATAAGTCATTGGCTATTAACACAGAATACATGGTATCTGTGCTACGAAACGACCAAATGTCGCAGGAAATTGTTATCTGTTATCAAATTATGTCAATAGCTGTTATTTTCAACCGTCAAGGTCCCCTATTTTCAGTGTACAGGAACGTCAGGAACTATAGGGAGTGTCGTAGGCCTGTTATTATCGTCAGTGATAATAATGCGATAATTATACGAGATCCGTGGCCCGTGCGCGAGAAATTATTTTGAGGCTTTTTTTTCTTTTTCTTCGAGATATTAATGTGTAACAACAATTTTTGCGTACTTTTTTCACTGATATTACATACTTAAATACTTTTCAATATTTTACTTTTTATGAAATTATTGTACGTCACATTTTGTAATAAATAATTTAATTCAATCGGACATATAAATACATTTTATAACCCATTTTTATTTTTTACCGAAATATTATAATGAATACGAATTTAAAAAGTATACATATACTTTAATTTAAGTGATTTTGAAAATTAACTTCACCCTGGCTACGCCACTGAATAATATAGGTTATAATAGTGTAATGCGAGTAGATTCGTAGGCGGCGGGCGACGACTGGATTCGTAGTATCACTGCGGATCGATTGAGAAACAGAAATAAATATGAATTAGAGGCCAGTCTAACGGCCATCAATCAAAATATTTACTTTTTTTTTTAAACGGGCCTAACTTTTGTTTTAAAATATAATCGAAAACCTACGAAACGAATTTCCATTAATAGATTATTCGATTTCTATAAGACACGAGAAAAAAAATCGAGTCTGATTTCTGGTGGAAATCGTCGATGTTCTTAAAACTACATATAAGTATCTTTTATTCAAAATGTTCGTCAAAACCAAAAGTATTTAAAGATTTTGCTAAAAATACGATTAATATATACACTTTTGGGAATACTATTATACGTTTTATGAGTGATAATATCGAATATTATTGTTCCCGCGCGGTTAAGCGACCGACACTTGAAAGCAATCTGACGAATATCCAGGGCAATATAGGTGATTGTCTAGAGCGCTAAATTTTAAAAGGCGTCAAAAAGATGCCAAAGTCTACTATCCCAATCAAAACTAGAATATTTTTTTTTCGGTTTTTGTAACGAATTTCATTGAAAATGTTCGTAAATGCTTAACATAATTCTGTTTGCAATTTGCATATAGAGAATAGATGATAATATTATATTATTATCCACCTTCATTATTACGAATAATATAATACGTTGATAACGCGGTTTAAAACTGCTATAAACCACGGTCAGGTAGCAAATATTACGGCTTACCAATAATCAGTTGTTTACAATCGGTTTCGATTGATCAATCAGTTCAAACTTCAAATAAAAGATGCGAGTCGCCATTGATTTTGAAATAAATTATTTTAAATTTAAATTGTTATAAAATACTGGTAATGTTTATCACATATTTTGTGATAACTTTATGTTACATAATATATGCACTGGCTTTTATAAAATAAGATTGTTCGTGTCAGCAAGTGTTCGGGGGACAGAGCCCCAATAAAAACTTAGCGTACCTCTACTGGGGCGAGGGTAAAATCATTGCCTTTAAGCGCATTTTTCCTTTATCCAGCCCTGCGAATATCAACATGTAATATTCAGTATAATAAAATATACGATTTTATTTGCAAATAATGTCGGACGCATAGCTGGTATAGGTCTGTGTGCACGACGTATACGGGCGAATATAAAGCCCGATTAATTATCGTGTCCAGAAACACGGTTGTCGTTGCAATGTTCAATATCGAGTGTTCGTCAGTGATCTACTAAATTACGTAATGACCAGATATGACAATATGATAAATAAGGTTTCCGTTTCATATGTTTTTTTGTCGATCGTTACTAGACGAGTGGCTCGGATTTCATAACACTGAAAAGTATTGAAATACGCGCTATAATATTATGTTGTGGAAAAAAAACCGGGGAAAAATACGCCCTAAAAACGGAGGAAAAATAGCAAAAAAAAAAACGTTTTATTTACTAATCGGAGAGGGAGAATATAGTGTGAACGTACGCGATATCGCGATAATTTAAAAACGGATTATTCCGTGAAACGTCTAAAACGGGGTTTCTCATCGGCTATTCTTAAACACGTATCGACGCGTAGGTACCTATATATTAGCGTAACAAAGCATCGAAAACTATATGAAAACATCACACAATTTAAAACGCACGACATGGAATTTTACAAGTCTGGACGCGCATAAAACGAACGTTTTTAGCCACATTTTTCTCTATACTTTTTTCAATATTATGATAATCAGCAAAATACGCGGCAGAATCCGAGTGGTCGTGTTACCTACCTGGTACGTGCGCGGAGACGATCGACGGTCTCGCCCAACGGCAAACATCGATGGATTACCGTACAATAGTTGCGTCCCGCGGTGAAAATTTCTCCCGAATCGCCAAACAACGTTTTCTTTCCAGTTTTTCACTTGAATTTCATTTCGTTTCACACTATACACAAACAATAAAACCACGTAACGAAACGCGGCGAACTCGGCAAACCTATCGGACAGTGACACTCGCGGCGGCGGCGGCGGCGGTAAATCGACGGACTGCCGCCGAGCCGTTCGACTGGTTATAGTCGGTAGATTAGGTAAACGAGTATTTATCGCGAATATTATTTTTAAGTTCGGCAATACAACAGCTGCGGACGATAATATTCTTGAACCGGTACTGGGGCAGAGAAACGAGGAACATTATTAATTATTATTAAATATATTATGTTTTAGACTTTTGCCCGCGTATCTCGTTGTAGTACGCACAACGGAAGCCAATATGAAATAGGCATAGGCGTGTCCCAGACCTTTTTAACGGGTCATGCACAAGATAAATAATTGTTCTCTAATAAAAGTGATATGAAATGTGGAGATAAAAAAGTTGAAAATAATTATCAAAGGAAATTTGGCTAAAATTTAAATTTTCGTCTGTTTGCAGGTCGTGCCTGTGCATGAGAGGAACGACCCGTAGACACGCCTATGGAAATAGGTAACCACGAGATTTTATAATAAGATATGGATGCCGAGTTTCAAACTGGCCGGGACGAAGAAAATTCGGCCAAGTTTACAACACAGCAGTCGTCCCCGTGGACTTGTACCCAGTGGCGTATTTTCGATTTTTCTCTGGGGTAGGGGTTTTTTTTTTCATATAATATTTCGAATTCAACCATATTATTGAACTACACACCAAATAAAATAATATATCAAATATATATATATTTGTCGAAAAATTTGAATTTGGTTATAAAAAGAAATTGTGACTCGACGATTTTCAAGATTTTTTTTGAAAAATTTGTCCCGTTAATACAGTTACATATTTGGTGAAAATTTCGGGTTTCGATGACCGTTTTAATAAAATTACGAAGAAAAAACGATAATGGATTTTGACGAAATTTCGTTTTTACCGTTTTTATGTAATCTTTTTCGGTAGTTTTTTCTGATAATGACCTCTGTATAAAGTACCGACTAGATGCAATTTGCTACCAGAAAATAGTATTCTACACTGTAACGAACGGAGCATCTGACAGAACCTTCTGATAGAATTTCTGGGTACCTACAGACGTAGAAAAAAAACACATCATTTTAAAACCAATATATTCCTCGTTTCGCTCAGAATCTAATATCGAATAAAATGAATTTATATGATTTTTCAGATTTTTATCCCTTGACACACTCGGTATATATCTGTTTCACTTTGATACAATGAGAGAGGGACAGTGGAAGATCACGTGCCTGTGCGAGAATATATTTTAATATTATTATTATATTTTGTTCGACTGTATTATTTTACTGTAATAATGTTCGTAATATTACGTCTGTGTATATTCTTGTTAATTTCTATATTTTTACTATTTGGTTGTCATATTTTCTTTTTCATTTTATATCTAACGATATGACTTTTGGTCGAAATCGTTATATGGTAAATAAACAAATTTAATACAACAAACCTATATTAAAAAAAAAGCTCATTGGCTTTAATCAACACATTATTATTATTGTAAGTGATAGCGACGATTCCGTTGGATTTTATTGTGTGGGACGCGTCATAAAAATCCAAGAAGTTATTAGAAATTGTTCGAGGCTCAAAAGACAATATTTGGGTGTGCAAAAAAAAAAATTCATACGCATATATGTATCAATATTACACTTATAAAAGTCACTTCGCGCCACAATTTGGTCATCAAGCTACGTCGAAAATATTTTCAAACATCGTGTTAACGTTTATTTATTTATTTATAATAATAATAATAATAATAATAATAAGTGAAAATTTATACGGTATACAATAATAAAATATTATCGAACATACCCAACGCATGTAGATTCGATCGACAAATTTCTTATACACTTTTAATAATTAATAACGTTTCGAAGACAGGTTAAACATGTATAATTATTCGTTAAGAGAGAGAGAGAGAGAGAGAAAAAAACAACAAATCGATGATTAGTAAAAATTATCGTAATGTAAAAAAAGAAAATTCAACGACAACGTGACGCGTTACTCTACACATACATAGTGATAATACAAAACGTACAGGGTTTTGTTCACACATAATTCAGACGTTATTAAAATATGTAAAAACACGTTTACCGTTTTAAAACGAAAAGAATCGTACGTACGGTAATAAAATATAATAATTATAAAATAATATATAAGTAACATATAATAAAAACATACAATAGTAGTAATAATAATAAAAAATACCCTATAATAGGTACGAATATTTGACGAAAATGAATTTGAAATAATAAAATAAAATTATGGAAACATAAAAGTTATAATACATGACACACAATGATGACAACGCGTTAGGCCCGAATTTAAATTTAAATATATTTTTATTATTATATAATATAGTCGTGCCTTAGAAATGTAATATGAAAAATTTCATAATTCGTAGATTTTTAACCTTTTCAGCGTATGTTTTTCACGTATTATTATTACATTCGTACGTTAAAAGTATACGCGACAATCGTAATAATTTTAAATCGGTATTGCTATCAGTACAGTATATATTTCCATTTTTTTAAATTATAATATTCTATTTAAATGACGTAATATAAACTATACATACGATACGTTTGTATTTAATCGAAAATAATTAATGCGTCTGGTTTAAAATGTATGCGTGCTTTAAGTTTTTTTTTTTTTACACATAAATCTCGGCTTTATTGACAACATAAACGTTTAAAATAATTTGATTCTTTTCGTTTTTGAGTACTCACTACGCTCTATTGATAATTTTTTATTTAGGTATACTCTTATATTATTTATTATTAAAAATATTTTTAAAAAAAGCGTTGAAAATATTATACAATGGTTTTTTTTTCTCCCAACGATATTACACAATAAGAATGACGAGATTAAAAAGAGCGATATAGAGAAAAAGAGATTGATTGAAAAACAGTTAACACTATATAATACTATATATATATATATATATATTACGGTTTTGAGCCTTTAATCGAGAAGAAAACAATAACTACTTAGGTATATATATATATATATATATATATATATATATATATAAGTACGTCGAATCGACAAAAAAAAAACAATAATTGTACAATACATTCATAATATTATAGTATTTAATATTAAAATACAATTTAACGCGCCGTTTATCACACAACGTTGTAATGTTAAAAACGTGAAGATCGTTCCGCTATTACCGATACACTCGGATCAGTGCAAGTATATGTATATGTCCCCCTGGCCAATATAGTCGTTAGCGAATGAAAATCATTCGATCCAGACTCTTTTCTTTTTCCCTACCAAAAATATCGTAAAAAATATAACTAACTCAACTCTGGACCGTCTCAGAAATGTCGAAACGAGTTTTTCTTCTTATTTTTTGAGCTGCAGGCACGTACATAATATTTTTTATACATAGGCGAAACTGTTATCGGGGGGCTACGGGGGACACGCGCTTTGTATTATAACATTTTATTAAAACAAAACCCTGAATCCTAACCAAACGTAAAAAATAAAATAAATTTAAAAAAAAAAAACAGTTTTTTTGATTATTATACTCGACCGGCGATACACAATAACTATACGCCGCAGTGATCGACAAAACGAGATTTCTGTTTATCACGCGCGCACTTCGTTTCGTTCGATACGTAATATATACGTATATAATAATATGTACTTATATATATATACGAGCAGTAGATGATTTTTCAATAAATACATTGTACACAAAAAAAAAATGACGAATGACAAAAAATTCGAATGCCTTAAGATTTTTTTTTTTTACATATCTTTTTACGTATTAAAAATTAAAAAAAAAAAAAAAGAAATAAAAAAAGTAAAGCGTATAATAACAACAATAAGAATATCATGACATCGCGTACTATATACGAATAGCTCAAATACTGGTACCTCTCCTACATACATATACAATATATGTAAAAAAAAAAACATTATTTTGGCGGTATTAAAGTCTAATATTTCGTTTGTGTGTGCGCAATGAATATTATTAACAATAGTATAATAATGTATATGTATATTATTCGCTAACCCTGTGTCGATATTAGTAAGTCGTCTAAGAAATTTTCGGATGCAAAATAAAACATTGTACACAATAAAACGTATAAAATAATATCGAGAGAAAAAAAAATGACAAGAACAAAAAAAAAAAACACCAGCGTTACGTACTCATAGCACCAAATTTCGTGTACACAAAATACGGTTAAAAAAAAAAAAAAACGAAACGAAACAACAAAATGGGCATTTTTTTTATTTTTTAATAATACTGCTGCTGCGCGCGCGTTGAAATCGCGATTTCTCAGATCCCGTTCGAGGTGGTCGTCTTTTCTCTGCCCTTGATCTCGTTCCGCAGCGACTTGAGTCGAGCCTTCAAAACGGCCCATAGTCCCGCCGATCCGTCCAGTCCCTTGGACTCGTCCAACAGCAGCGGGTCAAACAGCACTTGAGCCCTGTGCGGCGGCACCAACGGGTCCTTGAGCCGGGCCAGGTCGGTTTGCACGCAGGCCAACTGGTCCTTGAGTTGGTTGTACGCGTGCAAGTCCAAGCCGGACTTCCTAGCCTTCTTGTGCACGGTGATCAGGTACTGGCGGTCGCGGACGTCCGGCATCAGGTACTCCTGCGCAAGCAACACGGTTAGCCGTTAAAACACGATCTAGCATACAATTTTTTTCTTTTACCGGAATTCTCTACACGCATTTAGTATATATTTTTTATTATTTATTAATTAAGTTATATATATATAAGCCGCAAATTCTAGGCTCTTTACGACGAGTATGCGATTATATACATAAAAAATGATTATAACGTCGATAAAATAAGTGTTATGGGTAACGACCAAAACAAAAAGACTGCATTTTAAGACCAAATATCAGCGTCAGTATCATTTAAAAAGACCGCGTAGAACGCGTTTTAGATCCCCGTCGTCGATCGATCGCGTTTGTCTTCGGCGATCGAGAAGCGCGATCATCTAACTAGCATCTCCAGTCACTCGTTCCATTCACGAATCCTCACAAGGCGATGATTCCGCCACCGAGTATATTACTCGCACCGTGTTGAAAACCGCGTCCCACCGGGTGGTCTCAAAAGCTTGACGGTCGTGTTAATTTCACAAAATTTTAGTTCACACTCGAGATTCTCCAGAGACAAATCGTGCGTATTACTGTAATATTATATACACAAGTGAAAATATTTACTTCTGCATCATCGAGATAACGCCAATCGTTTCGAGTTCATTTTTATCAATTCTGTACAGCAGACGTTCATTTAGATAATGCGACAACGACTTTTTAAAGACAAACGCGAAAAAATATTTTATGAACTTAAAGAAGGTAGAAAAAATATTATTCAACGATAAAAAATACACGCGTAACATTGTTAGAAATTTAAAAAAAAAAAAGGATAACGAGCAACGGGTGTCGTGTACGTCGCTTATAAGCGGATTACGTAGACGGAAATGTTATAAAATGTAAAAAATCGTTTTCGAAAAACGAACTCTCTAAAGTACCAACTATAGACACAAAATCTGCTACCGGGTTTTTAATAATCACGTAACGATCGAGAGCACGGCTTCTATCCAGAAAATTAAACAACGTAAATATCACTGTAAAACCACTAGTTTCGTCGTTCCGCTCAGAATCTAAAAAAAAGTTGTATCAACAGTTTTCGGCACGCACACGAATGTTGAATATTACTCGACCGTAACACCATTTCCTTTCCGCGGTGAACGATGGCGAGTGGAAACAATAAATCAAACGCAGGTTGGGAGCCGAAAATCGATCGATTTGGGCGGGTCCATTGCAACTATGGGACGTGACAAAATTGAATTGGCAATACGGTATAGCCTAAATTTCCAAAATCCTTTGTGCGTTCCATTTTAGTAAATTACTTTTTAAAATGATCACTATATGTACACCTTCGCACACATTTCATAATGACCAGTGCGCGCAAGTACGAACCCATCGCGGGAGGTCGCAACAGTTCAACTAGTAGGTACACGAAATTCTGGACTTTGTCCGGAAACGAATTTTTAATTATTCGAGAACACAGGCAGTGGTTATGCGTTTTTCGGTGTTTTGTACACTCACCGCACGGCGTACTTAATCTTAACGAGATTGAAATTTTTATCATAAAACTGTTTTGTACGAGAAAAAGAACGCTAAACTTTCAAACAAGTCGTATTACATAAACCGTATAGGGAACCAAATTTTCATACACGACGGTAGATTTTTACTTTTTGTCAACAGAAATACTTATTTTTTACTGCCGATAAAGTTTATCACACATATACAGTCGTGCCGAGAGTGCCGAGTAACAATTCGGTTTCTTAACTACACAACACAGTAACAGTATAACGTCCTGCAGGGTTCGTATTCCCGTACGAAAAGACATTTTACTACTGTAGATTACTTTTTAGAGTGGAATATTCGCGCGGGATGCTCGCGTGAAATCATTTACAACAAGGTCGAGAAAAAAAATGCAATTATTAAATAAACGCGCATTGTTTAAAAAAATTAAGTACCATCACCAACCGTAATAATAAAACGGAAATCGTAATGAATTATGCTTCGGTTGTAAGCGAGTTATGATTCGTTTAAATTCAATTAAAATACAAACAGACTTATTACGCGAGCGGCATAAATTTACACGATTTTGGATTTTCGAATCCTTACGACTGTGTCGTGTACAATGTTTTGTTTATGTGCATGGGTCGCAGAAAAATACTCGTACATCCGGAGGAAGTTGAAAAATTAGAATTTTCTCTGAAAAAAACATTATATAACTTTTTAACTAAATTCCAATTAATATATTGTATGACATTAATCAATTGTATATATACGAATTCGCACGGTGAAACGCACAAAACACATACATTATTAGGTACGTAAAAAATGTAACCATATCAATCGCGTATAGGATTTACGAATTACGAAACGTCTAATAAAAGCAATGAAAAACCGTTTAAAAATACGAATTTGTATTTAAATCCGCATCATATCGTAACAGCTGCGACCGAATGTATAAATTACGCGGATTTAATGAGGGTTGTGGTTTTTAATTTTTATATTTATATGCGCGAATCCAGCTGCAGCGCGGTTTTCTCTCGAAATTTTTCACCGCTTAATTAAAACAGTATATTTTTAATCGAGTCACGACCCGAAACCGTATTTCGAACGAGCACCGGGGGTGTATATAGTTAAATACTCGAGATGAACTTTGCGAGTAGGCACGAGTAGTTTAAAAAAAACATTATTTAAATTTTTGTAAAGAAATCATTGTATACGGTACTCGAGAGGTTTCTACCTCTTTATACCTACTTATAAAAAAAAAAAGGAAAACGAATTTCTGTCGCACGGCTAGTCGTAATATTTTGATCGCTATATAACTGTACGAAAAAATTAAAATAAATAATAAAAATAATAATAATAATAAATGATAATATATATATATAATTACTGCGGACACTGAAAAACTAAAATATATTCAAAGAATAAACGATCAAAATCCAAAATTTGTAAAAAATATTAAATCGCGTATCACTATATAATGTACTTTTACGATATTTTCATCGAATTCGTTAATCAATAATAATATCATATTACAGAGATTGTATTTATCAATTATAATTACAACGAAAAACCGGAAATACATTAAAAAAAAATCTTTCTCGAGTACAAAAATTGATTTTAAAAACTGATAAATACAATTTCAAAATAATTGTGCTTGTTTTATAAGCACGAGATTTTACGAAAAACATACGGATCACAAATATCTGGAGGTTTTACGATAAGGTCAAAATTATATAGTTAGTTCGCAAGTCGAGCCTGCCGATTTAAACCCGAATAATCTAACATTTATACGGTATACGCGATTAAAAATTAACGATTCGAGAATGAAACCATTCGACTTACTCTAGACTGCGATTTTCGAGAAAACAAATTTAAATATCAATACGAAACGATAATAAGTAACCGGTAAAATATCTGTGGAATTTACGGATTTTTAAAAAAAAAATTTCAATTTCTTCTTAGTACACCTAAATGTTATGACGTTGAATTATTATTATTATTATATATTAAACTGAATTTAAAACAACGCGTGAATACGTTTAATAATATAATATACGCAATATGTGTGTAACGAAATACCGTACGGAATATGTTTTTGGCTTATCTCGTAAAACGACGAGCCAGAAACTGCAGGCGTTGGGTGTAAAACACGGATAAGTTAATCGTTCTGCAAACGTTCTGTATACGTAATACGACGACATTTACTACATTTTTTAAGACAAAAATACGCGCAAACGATTTCGAAGGTAAAATGTTACGGAATAATTTAAAGTTCACTACGGAAATATGGTGAAAAATATGTTTTAGTTGTTAAACTGCGCTGTATATATTTACACGAATATAAACTCGTTCATAGGCGGCACTTGGAGGGGGTCATGAGGGGGCAGTTGCCCCCAAATTTTGGGGGCAAAATTATACATTTGCCCCCCTCAAAAAAAAAGTTAACGAAAAAACCTGTTATTTCAATCTTTTATTAATGAACGCCGAAAAGTTGAATTTAATTTTAAATAATTAATGATATTCCCTCTGTAATTTTAATTTCTGATGTAAAACAAGAAAATAGTTTTTGGAATTCCAAATTGAATTTGAAGCCGATTAAGAAGAATATTAGAATATTATACTTATGTTTATTGAATAATCCAATATTGATAAAATGATAATAATTGTTATCAAAATTAATTCATCTAGAAAACATGGTTAGTAATTACTTTACACTAGCACTATCTACAACGCCAGTCACTGATTAGAGGATATCAGTTAAGTAGTAAGTACAGATAAATAAACGCGGTGGTGGTCACTGCAGGTCACAGTGGTCAACAAAAGTTTTTATCTACATCAGAATTTTATCAACTAATTCAATTTCAAAATATGTAAAATATTCAAATATTCATACCCCAAAATACAATAGTTATTAGTTTAAAATATCTCCTAATATTTTAGGTTATATTTTCAAAATTATTATACTTTATTTTAGTAAATTAAGTCAAAAAACTTTTTTACTGAAGTCAAAATTGGTAAAAATGCACTCCAAAAAAAAAAAAAATTAAATCGAGGTTGAAATTTTATTTTGGCAGAATTGGGTTATGAAAGTCAATTAATTGTTTGCCCCCCCCCCTGGAATCATCCCCAAGTGCCGCCTATGAACTCGTTTATCGGCTACGATTTTAAAACGCATTTTCCCGTAAACGCTCGAAAATATTTCTAATAAATGTCGACGTGCACGAATGGCAATAATTTCAAAATCGTTGTGTTAAAAGCGTGGGCTTGTAAACGAAAGAAAATGTTTGAAAAAGTCTCCGGCCGCAACGCGCGATATTGATGTTATGACACCGGGTCATACTCGAGCAAACGGTAGTGGCAAAGTTAATTTAACTTTACGGATTGAAAGAGACGGTGCAGTATTGGTTAACAAACGAAGAAGAAGAAGAAAAAAAAAACCGCCTAAAGTTTTCCTCTCTCTCTCTAAGAAAATTCGTTAAAATAAACGATTTATCGAGTTTGAACGGGAACGTTTCGCAAACTCCTTATAGCAGAACAAAAACAGAAGACGTCTCACCGACGATTTTTACAAAGAGTTGTTTTGATAATATAGGCAATTTTTATGAAGAATCCGTAATAATCCATTATACAACAGGTCGACGCGATGAACGGGAAAATACGTTTTTTTTTTTACTTATTTTAAATCTCTGCAAAACGTTTTTTTCCGATTTATATTCCGAAAACGTAATATTCCTATAAAATATCGTGTCCTCTGATCTTTTTTTTTTTTAACATGTGTTTTAACTTTAAAATCGCTTCGAAGAGTATATAGTGAACTTTTTTTTTTTATTCCGTTTCGTGCGAACGCACTGAAAATCATCTCTCGAACGATAAACGTGGACGAAATATTATTACTATATTCGCGGATTATGGCCCGTGAAATAATTTTATCCGCCGGCGCAAAAGCATAACTGTACACGCGCCGGAATTTCGATTACTGCACAACGTTCTACGCGCACGCAAATTCTTGTTGCCGTTATTATTAATACGAATAATAATGACATACTTTCGAAAATTCTCCGAGCGCCTTCGAGTCAACATTTTTTTTTTTTCACCTGCACGTTATAATAAAACCGAATAATTTTCCATCCCCCAAAAAAAACAGTATTTTAAGTGTTCTCATTGCGAGAAAACTTGCAGCAATCGACGTTTCAGAATTAAAATACGCGGTAGATCAGCGTGGTTCCCAACCTTTTTTTATTCTGCGCCCCCCTTGTAAATTAAAAAAAATCTCACACCCACCCCCTTTAAATTAGAATTTAGAAGACTTTTTTTTTTTTTTAGTGAGCCGTACGAATAAATCTTACAAAATAACTATACACTATACAATTCGTTGTTTTATCATCACTATATAATCCCCCTTCGCAGTATCTAAATTCCCCCCGGGTCGGGAACCACTGTGGTAGACGGTCGGGCACATCCGTTCGGTACCTGTTTGGTAAGTACGTAGTAAGCGTATACGGCCATTGCCGTGCCGTAGGTGACGAAGTACGTGACCGGCTCCATTATGTCCCACGAATATTCCCACCAAGTGAGTCGAGCCAATATGCCGAACTGCACGGACATAAGGCCCAGTCCGACCCAGGTGAGTGCCGACGTCTGTCTGCTGGCCACCAAATCAATAGATTGTCTTTTCTGAAAAACACATAAGAAAACAACAATAATATATATTATATAATATAATATATTTTATACAGGAGATATAAGTATACCGTTATCGTTACTATACGTATTTACATAAGACTTCATATCGGCTGCAGCGTATCCGAAGGATTCTTTCAAGCAGCCACTGTCAGAGAAGCAAGGCCGCGGCAGCCAAGGGGAAAGTCGTTTAGGGTTCACACCCACCCCACCCCCGAATTTTTTCTTAAAATAAAATTTAACGATTTTAATTCTATTATTATTTTTATTTTATTTAATGTTTTTATACTCTAAGACCCCTCAAAAAAACATTTTTGCTGTCTCCGGTCTTGCCGAGAAGAATATATTATATAGACACGTTTTCACTATAATATAATATTATCGATACAAGGTTGTTTTTCCCGCCTTTAATATTTCATAACAACGATTCAAAGTGTTAATACAAATCGCATTCCTAACGATTCGAAAAATATATTATCAAAGTCATTTTTTTTCCTTCGTAATCACACCGACGGGGAACGTTTAATTCAAACTTTCTTTATTTGTAATATTGTTATTTACAGACTTCTATTTCACGTTATTGTTGAAATTTGTTTTATATAGGTTCGGCAAATAATAGAATTTTTTTTGTTTGTTTTCTGTTTGTAGACTCGTTATTGTTACTTAATACACTACACGTTCGGACTGTGCAATATAAATATTTTATGCAGACAGAAGAGCTGTATATATATAAATATGATTAATTCGTCCAAATTCACGAGTTAGCGAAACATATAATTCGAGAGTCAAGATTTTTGACGGATCGTTCGACCTTCTCGAGAGTTTCAGTATATACACGCGTAATAACGGATGTCGTCGTTACACGGCACGACGATCAGACGAAGAGCTGGTCACTGTATTTTCATTTTCCAGGTCGAGAAATTGCACGCTCCAACGAAGAAAACATCAAGAAATGTCGACAGAATAATTCGACACTGTTTGTGTACTCGCAATATTAAACTCTTTAGAATCCACCCGTATATATAAAAGTTTTAACAAAACACACACACACACACACCTTCCCCCTTTCCGGGGAGAGATAATGCAGTGACGGAGACGACAGTGAGAGAATATTATGAGACACCATTCAATGCACGCGCGTTGAAAATTAAGAAGGACGTGTTACGCGTATAATAAGAAATAGTGTGTGAACGTTCGGCGAGGAAGAAAATCCCTCGACGTACATAACGGTGCAGTAAATATGCTCGGAGAAAAGTTAGCAAGACCGAACGCAACGCGGCGAATAAGGTATGAACTTTGTTGACTGCAATAAATCGAGAGCGCAGGCGATCGCGAGACGAGGAAATATTTTCGTGTCTGTAAATACGGTTTACTGTTATATTACAATATAAATTCATTAAAAATACGCTCGAGAACTTGTGACTGTTTACATACTATACACCCGAAATCGCGAAAACAATAAGCTCTTACTGCGTACACACGTTTCGACAATTATACGTTGTCCGTCTTCAGCGCAGACCAACTACTTTAGCAGAAAAAAAAACAAGTCAGAGTGTATTATTTTTATGATTTCGGGGTTTTTTTTCTTTTTAGTATTCAATCCGTAGACTGGTTTACAATAAACGTTCTCTCCATGATTCTCTGTCCTGTGCCCCCTATCTTTGAGTTGTTTGTACGAATCGACTCTAGCATCTTTAATTAATTGATTTATATAGCACGTTCTTGGCCTACCTCTTCCGCGTTTCCCTTCTATCATACCTTCCAGTATGAAGCTATGGAGTTCTTCGTTGTGTCTTAACGTATGACCTATCATATACCATCGCCTTAATCTTAAATTATTTAGTAATGTTCTTTTCTCTTTCACTAAATCTAATACTTCTTCGTTTGTCTTCATTTCCGGATTTCGGGTTTATAGAATATAAAATAATTTTCGTTTTTTTTTTTTTTTTTATAGAATATTTTATAAAACTTTGATTTTTAAAACCCGTTGGATAATTACGTGTAATATTGAGACTGTTGTTATTTGAGCGTACACGTTTCTCTCGGCGTATTTCTGACAGACAATTCGTTAAACGTATAAAGTTTCATAGCAAACCGCGCGCGTATAATTAAGACGTCTCACGCGCAAACTCGTTGACATACGGCTACGCCCTGCGAGACACGAAGACGTACTTTACCCGATATTATGACTGTGAGTGTCGCCTCATTTTCGTTCCCACATTATTTTTAAAAAAATCTACTTTGGCCGCCAAACATTTGCGATGGAACTTTTCATCTTTCTACGCGTCTTTAAAAAGAGTCGAGCGTGTCGAGCAGCCGCAGTTTTTTTCTTTTTAGCTGATATTTTCCGCGCGAGGCGTCCCGCTCTTAAACGTACTCGTACCAAAAAATAAACAACGACCACGTACACGTTTTTAAAAAAAAAACTATATATATATATTATATCTACGCGTTTTTCTTCCTTTTAGTCTTGAAAAGGTGTTTGCGGAGTGGATATACTCTCTTATATACGACAGCAGCTTAGAATAAACGGGTAGTACACGGGGAAACTGTTATTATCGTTTGTACGCGAGCTGAAAATCAAGAAGGTCGCGGATATATACTCCAGTGTATATCCTGCAGAGATGAAGAACACGTTCGGTGAAACGAGAATTCTCGTTATACACCCTCGACATATATACATATATATATATTCGTGACACGACGCACGATGTCAGGGAAGTGAGAGAGCATTTCGGGCGAGATTAAGTGCGGTAAGTGCACGTGAAAAATGAAGGGCTGAGAATAAAACGAGACGGGGTTAGAGAATTTTGTTTTTTTATTTTTACGCGTGACACATGTACTCGTTCGAAAATAAATGTGTATAAACCTTGCGGATATTGTAGTAAAAAAAAAAATATTAGAAAGTATTCGTTTTTATTTTCCGTACCGAATAAAAGTGTTAAAAACAAATTTAACAACACGATTACAGTGAAGTCTTGCGATTCGGCCGTTATCGCGAGGGCTTTATAATACGATGAAAGAATACGCCGTCGCGGACGACGTTCCCATTTCAATCGATTCGATATCGATTTTCGTGACTTACACAAATCGCGGTATTGTAAATATTTAAATGACCCGATCACTTTTTCGTCGATATACGCGCGCGACGGCGGTCGGATTTAACGAAAAACGTTATTATATACATAAAAAAAAAATTATTTTATTTTAATAATAAAACACGCGTCGAAACGCGTTTAATCGATATATTTTTTTTTTTTTATAATATTTCTAGTCGTTTTCGACACGGGCGCCAATTACGAAGAAAATAATTTATTACACAACTACCTATAGCGTTTTTTTTTTTTGAACATTTTTTTATTACGTTCCTTCCTCTCCCTTCAATAAATCCATTATTTATGGATATATACGTTCTCTCCGTTCCGACGGATAACGCTTGGTTATAGAAAATCCACAATAATGTTCATTTAAGTCCGTTATATTAGATGAATTTTTATAGCGCGTTTTCTCGGTTCGTTAAAATTAAAAAAAAAAGATTTAATTAGACTATCGCACGCGTGCGACGGGCGTATATAAATAATAATTTATTATTTTCAAATCTTTTTTTTTTTTTTGTCTCCTCCCGATAAAAATATTAGCAAAGATTCGCCGGGGATTGTTTTCGGCGCGTTATATTATATCTAAAAATTATTTAAAAAAAAAAAAAAAATCTTACTGTTTATCCTTTACGCATTTATATACAAGTAGTATAGTGTGTTTTAAATTCACGTATTGCACAACGAGCGTGCACTTATAATCGCGTTCTACATAATATAATATTAGTATGCGTGAGCACATGCAGCGAATAGTGAATATACATATTATTATTATACACTTTCGTAAATAGATAACGATTTACGAAGAGAAATGTACGATTCACGTGAAAACAAATCGAAACCACTCGAGTAAGTCGTATATGGCGATGTTTAAAAGTTCACGAAACAGAAAAAAAATCTATTTTAAAAACTGTACTGTCGATACAGACGCGTTTTTCGTATTTGTTCTGTGTAAAAAAAAGGTTTTTAAAAGAAATTTTAAACGTATTTTCGCTTGAAATTTCAACCATGTGTTTTCCATGCGCGTGCACAATATACTAGTGTTTGACATTTGAGTACGAATTTCAAGCAAGACAATTTAAACACACAACCGTAACGACTTTTCTAAAATTATTTCCCCACACGTCTTCACGTATACGATATTTTAGAAAACTGTTTCGAACTGTTACCATAAAAATTTGAATTAAAAAAAAAAATAAATAAAAATACCGTGTCGTCCACGGCGGCAACGAACGGACATAACGATGGACACGAGTAATGATAGGTACTTAGAAAGAAAATAATTAAAAACTTAATTAAATTTCCTAATTAACCGAACTGTTTTTATATATATATATTATGCTCCAGTTCATATATTTGTGGCAATTGTGCGTATAGTCAGAAACTATGTAAGCTCTGCAAGTGACGGGAATAAAAAAAAAAACGAAAAAAACAGAGTTTTTAGTGAATGCGTTTCGTCGTCATGATAACAATTCGTACAATAACAAAATTATTGTTGGTCGGTTGGTTCTGTTTTTTTTTTTTTTAATAACGTTATGTTATATATTAAATTGAATAGCGCGCAAAAACTTTTCAAATATTAAAAATTCAACGGGAGAAAAAAAATAGATCAAGTACATAAAACTATATCGAATATACAAGGTTTACGAATATAATAATATATAAGGATGAACAAATTCGTTGGTTTAGAAACGATTGAGTTTTCTTTGCAGTCGAATCGCTTTTTTAAAACGACAATAAAATTGTGTATAGTTTTATACGAGATTTTTTTTGTATTTTCAGAAAAAAAAACGGTAGAAACTTTAAATTTATTTCGCGAGTCTTATGGATATGTGTTAAGAAAAAGAAAACAATTCCGAAACATATCATTTAATAGTTAATCGAATTCTACTATATCTATATAATATTCGAGCGGTTCTAGGACATTTCGTCGACATATACTGATGAAAACGAGTGTATATTTTCGAGAAAAAAGAATAAAAACGATTCCGAAACGGTAGAAATAAGTAACATAATAAGCCATTCGAATAATAATAAAAAAGATAGCGAGCCGCGGGGTGTTGTGGACATCGCTTAAGTAAATTACTTGGATGAAGATTTTAGAGTTTTGTTTTTATTATAAATCTGACAGCAATGATAAATCATTGCATTCGATAAAACGATTCTGTGCGGAGCTTCGGTGTAATAAATCAACGACAATCGATTAAGACGAAATTGCATTTTTAGCGTTTTTATGTAATTTCTACTAGTTTTTCCTGACTTTTGAAAAAAAGTATTGAGAAAATCGAAAAATAACATCTCTAAAGTACAGACTACATGCAATTTGCAATCAGAAAAGGTGCTACACCGCGAAAAGATCGGAACACTCCTTCTGGTAGAATTTTCGGGTACAGACATAGAGAAAAAAAACACATCATTGTAAAACCAATACATTCCTCGCTCCGCTCAGAATCCAAAAATATCAAAAGAAAATTTTTTTTTAATAGGAATTTTTACGGAGTACGTATATATCTTTTTTATTGTACTCGGCCGCACGGAACAAATAGAAAAAAAAATGTAAAATATACGCCAAAACGTCATATCCCGTCTCAACATTATATTAATAATAATAATAATAATAATAATAATAATAATAATAATAACGACGAACGCCGCGGATTAAGGTGGCAGAAGCGATAATATTTCCCTCGCAATATTCGAGTAAAAGTTTAGCACAACGGCGGTTACAGTCGCTGCACACACACACACACACACACACACACACACACACACACACACACATGGTCTAGTGAACTTGCAGACTGAAAAATCGATTTTTTTCTGCGCGCAGATGGGAAAACGGCGAACAAATAAAACGTTTGTTTTTGATGATAATATTACGTATGTACATACACACATGTACGTGTACGGAATACCGCGCCCACGAAAGAAACGAAAACGGAATAAAAATGAAAAAAAAAAAATACGAATAAAATACGTTTAATAATAATATAATATTCTTATGATACAGGAGAGAGAAAAATGTAAAAATAGGGAAATCGATACTACGGAGGAATGATAAAAACGGAAGAAAGATAGGAAAACAATAATAAACGAGGAGAATATTATATTATATCCGAGGAGAATATTGCGCGTAGGAATTGATAAAACGAGGAGAAGATTTCGCGGGAAAGTATATATTTATTCAATTGGAATTAAAAATTCGGGAAAACGCGACAAGGGAATGATGTGAAATATTAAAAATATTACTGCACTGCCACAGAAACGTATAATAAACGGGAAAATATTGTCGAATTTTTCGTATTTCGCGTACATGTGGCCGTATAAGAAATACATTTATTAATAAATTCGTATTCTATTCAACACGAATATTGTCGCCATAATTAATGTTCAATTAATTATTGTCATTATCTCGTATACGTAAACGTATAATATTTTCTTGCACTTTACGTTCCTGAATGTATAATATTTTCCTGCAATATAATGTTTTTTTTTGCGTTTTATGTCCCCCGCAGTGTACTTCATATTCCTGCCCATAAATATTTTCCTCTATTTTACTGTATACCCCCCGACCGGGCAAATTTCTTTCCTAGTTATTAATTTCTTGCAGCGATCAAAATTATTCCAGACCAATATTTTCCCGATTTATCCGCAGAACGGATTGTCTACACAATAAAATACTGCAAAAATTGAAAAATAATAAAATAATCTATGTCTATTATAACAGTAGTGGCCGCAGCGGGAAACACATTGTTAAACAAGAGGTGGTTCTCAAACTGTGACACGCGCGGAAACCACATAATACAACACGGAAAATAAATAATTAGTAGCTGTACGTGATTAATAAACATATAAGTGGGGGGGAGAAAAAGTTTGGGAACCTCCCCAAATAAACACACGTTGTCCCAGTCACACGAACGCCGGCGGATTAATTATTATAATTACACTTGTCGCTACTCGAATCTGAAAGCGGAGGGGAAACGACAATATTCATTAAACTGCAGTGTACTTGTATATGTAAATCGAATTGAGCGTTAAAATGACAGTACTGTTCATCATGATCAGCGAGAATGACGAGGGTATACTATTGAAATAGACTAAGCAAAAAAAAAAAACGACTAATCGCGTACCTACCTATATACTTTTATTTTCCATATACGAAATAATATATTTTACGTGGAACGATCGATTTCTCGGCGACACGAAAGTGTATATACCACACCGCACGTACCGCTATTTGTATTGCATATTACCACTTAATATGATGTTGTAATATGATGATGGCCGCTCGCTAGCAGTGGCGCACACTCGTTTCCCGTAAGGGGCGTTAAACGAATTTTTCCTTACCACATCTGCGCCTATCGAAATTTCGATTTTTAAATTAAAATTTAATTTGAAAATCTTTTTAGAAAAGTTCTGACTTAACCAAACCGCAAAAAAAAAAAAATAAAATTGCGATCAATTTTGTCACTTTAATAACATACTCGCACAATACGGTTTATCTCGTAATCTGCGAACTAAAAAATATTATTTGTTTTCAATTCTTTTACAATTAAATAAAAATAATTCCAGAATAGGTACCTATTAAGAGGTTTTTTTTAATATTAAAAAAATATATATACTATTTATATAGTACTACTTTTCGTGTGAGCCATTGCAGGCGTGCCGTGAGATTAAATACGTATTAAGTGGACAAAAATAAAAAAAATTCCCAAAAATTAGTAAAATAATACACATTGTCGTTTATATATAATATGTCCGTCTGCAGTAGGTAGTGTTTTAAACAAAGAACCCCGTACGCGTTACCTATAGCAACTCGCGATGTTCAGAGTTGATTGTGTCGTTTTTGTTCGCCTCAATTAGTGTTTTCCAATTCACGCGAACGATAATAATATAAAGCGTAATATTTTTTTTTTTTAGTTTTAATAAAAAAAAAAATGGCACGTTTTGACGTAGAATTCTATCATACGGTTATTGAAAAATAACAATATTTTGTTTTCATATTTTTTTACATTTTATTAAACGGGAGAGAAAAAAGGCAGTCCGCGACTCCGTCCTTTATGATTTCACGATATTTTTTTTGACAGCTTTACATGTGTGTTGACAATATTAAATTTAACTGCGCCTCATATGTCAAAGTGGTAGTTATTTACAGGCAAATAATAGAGACGTAAAAAATTGAATTTACTACGAACAACCTAGTCGATTTTGACGTTTTCGTAAACGCCACATTTTTACTTCAATTACATATTACATTTTTTTTTTTGCATTTGCTTTTTACTCGTCACTTAACCAGCACGATTTTTTTTCTCGTATTCTATCAATCACTGAAGCCATTCCTACAGTACGCACTATCATTTCCGTACTTTATCGTTTCTAATCACTCCACTCAACCATTATAACCTCTCTCATTTTCGTTACAATAATCATTTGTTCTTTCTTCTCGTCTACTGGCCAACATTTCGATTGGCAGCATTACAGTTGGTCTCACTACCGTGTAAATAAAATCTATGTTTTATACTCTAATTGGAATCACTCGGAACACTCGACGCTTCTCTCCATATCATTCAACCACACTCAATTCCGTGTTCCATAACCTCTTCAAAGCAACCGTCATTCAATAATACAGACCCTAAATGCTCGTAACTCTCAGTTCCACTAACAATCTCACCACACATCTCCTCACCGCCTGCCTTTCTCAATCGGCTCCCTTACACCAAAATCATACACTATATTTTGCAAAACTTTATTATAAAATTCGAAAATAATTAATAAACGTACATAAAACTGAGAGACGATTCAAATTGTGTACGCATTCAGAAAGTCTTACGCAAAGCAAACAAAAAACGCGTTTGCTAACAGAATATACTCACACTCGTATATAGTTATAATTTGTTAGTAAATATATTTCTGGATCGTTCATCACAACACAGCATTCGTGAAAAATTCCACGCGTACAGACTACGTTCGAGAAATTCGCGTACATCAGTAACGTTATTACGTCTTTCCACACATTACGATTTAACGTATTCGTACGTCTGAAACAAAATTTTGCGGCAAGCCAAAACGTTATAGCCTTTTCCCTTTTTATACATATATTATGCGTACCTACTACTTAATTTAATACAAGCGCGCAGAACCCGAATTAATCCACATTACCCCCCACGTTTAATACCGAAAACCAGAAATTTATTCGGCTCGAAATATCGCATCGCAATAAAGTGGCTTTTTCAACGTTGGAAAATCTTCCTCGAGAAGTTCCTAAATAATTGTTTTATACGATTTTAAAACACTGTACGAGAGAATAAATTAATACTACAATAATGGTGCGAAGCGTTAAAATTTCCGCACTCGTCTCGTCTTACCTTTTCAAGGGGTTCCAATTTGAATTTTATTTCTTCGATTTTAGCCAACAATTCCCTTTCTTTTTTCAATTGATGTTCCTCGACGTTCAGCGATTCGTACAGCTGACTAACTAGAGTCCGGACGCCGGAAAGCCGTTCCATATCTTCCTACGAAATAATAATAATAATAAAAATGTATCGCGCATAAAAAACACACAACATTCCGGTATTATTTATATATATATATATGTATTTCATCGCGTTCGAAGGATATAACGTTTCGTTAACACGCCGACGTGTCTGAATTATTTCGAAAGAGAAAAAAAAAACGTTTATTTTAACAAATCGTTTGTTTTGACAGTGTAATGAAACTATTGGATTAAAATAATACGTATTCAAATAACAAAAAGCTTTTAAATGTGACAATACAAAACACACACACAGAGTTTTTACAAACACGCGTAATTAAAGGGCGTAACACGGAATTTAGGGCTTAAAGGCTTTATTACTGCAAAAAAAAATATTTTACCCAAAGTTGCCGGTTCCAGTATTTTGTCCGACGGTTAAAGTAAAAAATTATCTCGTTTTTCAAAAAGAAATTTTTAATACTATACTAATACTAAATTATATACCGTCTCGCGGCGCTCGACCGCGATAATCTGGACGCTTTTTTATTGGACGAATGAAGAAATTAAAAAAAAAAAAAAAAAACGTCAAAATATATTTGTTGAATTCGATGCAGGGTAATACATTTAATAAGAAAGAAAAAAAATTGTGAAATATACGTCGTTTTGCTTGAAATTTGTATAAAAACGATATCGTTTCATATCACTATACTTTTATTCACGCTGTAGTCCGACTGCAAATATAAATATATAAGGTTTTTCGAAAATACAGTAGTAATTTTTCATATATGAAGCGTTTCAAAATAAAAGCCGTTGAACATATCTGAAAAATAACTTTTCGTATACACACGAAAAATGAATTCCGCGCGAGGATACCGCGGCGGCCGGAGGACATTTATGAAAATATATCATCAAACTACGAAATTTATGCAAATAGGACACATGGGTATAATATTAACCTTCCCCCGTTTAAACGAATTGTTTGGAAGTAAATATTATTATATAATACGCATCGGGAAAATAACGAAGGAGAGACATTATATTATATAATGCTCCGAATAGCAATTTTATACTTGTCTCGCTATTTATATTAATTTTTTTTCCAAACAAAAAATTTCATACGTACCGCGTATAATATAAGAAAATCCGAAAAGACATTATTTATTCGCTATAAATCTGAGTTGAAGTAAAAAGTAAAATACTAAAATATGACGTTGCTCTGCAACCGTATAGCTGTGCGGGTGATACATTATTATACGACGCGGTTAGATTAGGCTGTCACGTTGAATACATTAAGTTCTTTTTTGACTTTCCGAGTTGATGATATTCGCTATAGGTAAACGTTTTCAACATAAATCATACGACGGTTTTCGTTTTGGCGGAGCGATCGGAAATTTATTCGGGGCGACGAGAGGAAGGATCGCAGACCATTGCCGCGATTACATATTACGAGGCTGGTGCGCAAGCTTCGTTTCGGGGCCTAACTTCGTTATTAAATAAATCAATGTTATTGACAGTGGGAAATGGTTGGTGGTACCCTACACTTCCCTCTGGACCGTTATATTTATTTTTAAATCATTAAACGTTTTTTTTTTGTGATAGGATTCTGGGTTTGAATATTGCGTCGCGAAATTATTTAATTAAAAATTTCGTTTTGTGTTTGAACTCCTCAGACACATATCATGGTTGCCGCACTTACCCCACTGGTTATTGAATAAATAGCACACACACACACACACACCCCGTAATCCGACGCGAACTACGTCGCTCACGGCTGACCGCCGTGACAACACTGAGCGGTTCGACGGTTTCGGACCGCTATTTATAAGCGCTTTTCCGCCACGCCCTTTGTTGTGTCATAGCGCTATCTGGCGACTACTTTCTTTTTCCGTTTTATTACGGCCGGCTGACGCACTACGTGGGTATGTATGCGGGTGTTTTGTTTGACGCTGACCGAGCGATCGATCGTACGCGCGTATGCAATCTTTATTATTTATTTACTTTTATTAGTATTAATAATATTATTATTTCGCGTATTTCAATGAAATATACCAGATAATTGCGGAGCCGTCGTAGACGTACGGTACGTGCTCGGAGTCAGGAGGAAAAGAAAAATCTTTCGCCTATTTTATTGCTCAATTCAGCGTAATGTAAAAATCAATTAACAGAGACGAGAAGGGGGAATAGTCGCATAGTAACACCGCTGTGTGTGTGTGTGTTTTTTTGTTTTGACAGTTGGACGCGAGTGTTTATTGCGAAAGCGTTCCCCAGCCAGTGGCGTGCTCAGGGGGGGAGGTTAGGGGTTATATCCCCCCCCATTGTCTTTTTTGCCGACCTACAGAAAACATCTTATTAGTTATAAGAGTTTTAGAGTCATTACTTAATACTTTTTATTAGTTATTAGCAAAAAGTTATTACTTATGAGTTATGACAATAAACATTTACTATATATAACGTATGTTATGTTAATTGAACAACTTGGTATTAGTGTGTTATAATTTAAATTCATTTTAATTATAGAACAATTTACAAATGTACACAATTATAAGCTAGAAACGATTCTGGAGAGCTTGAAACATAAACATTTGAGTTTTTGGTATTACCATGACAATTTATTAAAATGTATTATTACTATTTACTTATAATATCCCCCCCCCATTGAAAATTCCTGGGCATGCTACTGTCCCCAGCAATAACCGCGTCGCGTATCGACTCTAAAAGAAACTTTGCATGACATTCTCGTAATAGTTTTGGCAAACAAACATCATACAAACACTTATGTATGTGTGTATATACAAACTTTTGTAAGTTTTTTTTGCGGCGGCACTTTTACGGTGAACACGCGGTCGTTGACGGTCAATCGGAAGTCTTCGGCCAACAGCGATTCGATCGTATTGGAAGACGCGATGCGCACACCTTCGGAGCTGGACACGATCACGCGGTCGACACCGCGGTCCTCGGTCTTCAACATGTTCGCAAAGTCGCCGACCGTGTTGGTCACCGGCCGCAACGTGAACTGACAGAGTTCGCGCCTGGACGGCAAAGGAACCGTGACCGCGGGCAGTCCTCGTCTGAGTTCCACGCGAATTTCTGGAGAGAGGGGAAAAAAATTAATTAATAAAATGACAGTTTTTATTCAATATAATATATAGAACTGCGCGTGTAGAAATCACACTCAAAACGAGAAATTCGAATAGAATTTCGAACGTATTGTAACTGTAATTTTCGCGCACTTGGATCGTTTTGACTGTTCTGTAAACACATACGTCTATAGTCTATACTATAATATAACAAAGCAGAAGAGTTTGTTTGAACGCGCTAATCTCTGGAACTACCAGTCGGATTTGAAAAATTCTTTTTGCAATTCACGGGCTAATTCTCGAGGATATAGGATATAGGCTATTTAATATTACGACGACCCTCAGGAGCCGAGCAAAAAAAAAAAAAAGGAGTCAAAAAGAACGCTAAGCGAAAACGAAGTAAAAATATAATTATTGTGTTGAAAATAAAATAAAAATCAAAGTTGAACTTAAATATTATCATTTTTTTTAAAAGTTTTAAACATCCTTACACCGAGTATTGAAGAACGAATCGAACAAAATTTGAATCATACAAGGAGGTGGCATTTTTACGGACAGCTAGTTACTTATATAAATGGACTGTACGCATCTGTAGGAAACGTTTGTATACGCATGTTTTACGAACGCTCGATTTTATCATATATTTTTTCTCTCTTTTTTTTTTTTTTTTTTCTTTTAAAGTAAAAACGCTCTCCCGTGCCGAAACACGCTATTCGGTAATTTCACCGTATTAATGCGTATATTATGCTAATAACAGACGGGAGGAATCTTATGCGCGTTTTATAATCTCGCGTTATTGTATGTCGAACGCGCGCGGTTTTTTTACACCCAGTCCTGGAACGAACAACAAAAAAAAAAAAAAGCTCGGTAGGCAATATAATAATGAAGTTTCGTTTTCTCGCCTATATATATATATAAACGCGTAATAAAACTACCAAAAAAGGGTTATATATATATTTCTCTTCTTTTTTTATACGTATTACGCGAACCGACGTAATAAAAGGCTAAACATAAAATATATACACGTCATGTCGCCAATCGGGCAGACTTGTTTAGTATTGTACACTGTTTAATATTGTATTCCGAATAATTTTTTAAGATCAAACACATATAATAAATAGTATCTACATAAAAAAATAATAACTTGTTAATTAAATGTAAAAAGTATTATTATTTCGGAAAAAAATATGAGTAGCAACTAGCAGCAGTAGATATTTAAAACAACATCGTTTATTATAATTTTATCAAATAATCTTGCTGCGTTTGGGGTTTGAGCCCGGTTTTAATCAAATAAACAAGTATATCTGATTACACTGTGTTATCATAATTTTGTTTTATTTTATAACTAATTGGTATTATTAATTTACTTATTAATTATTGTGTTAATATTTTATAAACACAACAATTAATAAAAAAAAAAATTATTTAACACCATAAATATAGGTACATACGTATTGACGACTGTATGTATTCGATTAAATAATAATATAATTACTATAATACTGACATTCGTATTACTGAAAACTAGTAAAAAAAAAAAAAAAAAGTTTTCTAAAAGTATTCGGAATATTTTTTGTGAAGTATTCAAAATACTTAGGTGATACTATAATCACGAAGTAATCGAATATATATATATTCGGAATACGTATTTCCAAATACTTTTAAAAAGTATTTCATCCAAGTCTGCTAGCGGGGGCGAAAATAAAACTAATAACAAAAATCACCACTCGAGGCGTACGTTTCGTTTGCAAAAACTAATAACGTACTGAGCTTATGAAGTATGTTACGAGCAAATCAGGAACTTATAACTTTTGGGCAATTTAAAGGCGATCGTATATGTCGATTTCGCCTATGTAGACCGGACGTAGTACGAAAAAGCCCTGGTAAAGTGAACAGACCGTACTATTACTTATAACGATAACTTAAACATTTTAAACATACCTAAATTCGGTTTTGGAAGAATTATATATACATTTTTTTTTTTTTTGTAAATATACAAACAGATTTAATAAAAATAATATTATTGTTTTTAACAATTCACTGTGTACGCAATTTTTCGTACGCTGTTTTTCACTTTGTTTTTCTTTTAAAACTCTACGTCTTTTTTATCGTCGTAACATTCGTAATTATCTTTTGTTTTTATTTTTTATTCCGTCGTTGTACTTTTTTTCTTTTACAGCTGCGACGATAACTTTTCGTGGAAACCGGTAGTAGTAAACCAACAAATTAACAACTCCCGTATATACTCGTATATATTATTTCTTTATTATTATTATTATTATAATCATCGGATTCGTTGTAATATATTCACATAAATTTATTAAATATATACCTATACGAATTTAATTAGAGAAATTTTCACGATAAATATTCTAACTCGGACATTTTCACCTGCAACTCGTGCATTGCAGGCTTGTGAATTATTGTTACAAACGAATATTTTTGGCTCGTCGAATTTTTTTAATTTGAACGACCAAGGATGATGGGTGACCGCCGTATTCGTAAGACGTTGCGCGTGTAAAACTCAAAAATTTCGGTCGCAAAAGTTCAGGTAGACTTCGCATTATTGTACAAGTGGCGCAACAGTGGTTAGCGTATAAGAACGAAAATATTATTTATAATAAAATAACCGTAAAAATTCGATCGAAATGAATCGTTCATGTAATAGTGTACCTACGCGTATTTATATAATATATATATATATTAATTATATACTTATAATTTATAAAGAATAAACGACACTATGAATAAATAAAGGTAGTTTTATGCCGTTAACCGTATTAATTTTTCCTAAAGATTAGATAAAACGGAGTTAACGCGTTTATTATTATATAAAAAAACATTATAATTATATATTTTTTATTTTTCGTATAGTGGTACGTGTACGTGCAGTACGCTGTACGAGAAAACATTTTTCCGCGGCCAGCACAAAATTGTTGATAAACGAAATTTTACCAGTAAATTATTATTGTACATACATATATACTTCATTACCGCGGAACACAATGATTATTTTCACTTCCTAATAAAATTCCATTATCGTTTCGACATCAGCTGCTGCTGCTGCCTCGTTGTGTATACACGTAGTGCGAGATCGTTAAATGCAACACGGTGTAACGTACATATATTATAAAGTAAAAACTAAAAATGATAATATATAACATGAACTGCATCGGTAATGAAAAGAAAGTAACACCCGACACGCGCCGCAATACGTTCGCCGTTCCAGTAGGTCTATCAAGTGGGCGAGTGAAAAACGAAATAATAATAATAATAATATAAAATTAAAAAAAAAAAATTACATACATTATGTTTTTTTCTTCTTCTTCTTCAATCTCAATCGAGATTAAGACGATCGACGTCGTTTAAGACGATCGCAGAAGTGTGCGTGACGACGACGCGGTCGTGTATACCTGTATTCGAGGAGAGATCATCATTCGTTCGACGGACGCGCATTGACTCGGTTCTTATGCAAAATACGAATACGTTATAAACATTATTACCGGTAAGTCTTTTTTAATTATTCAGTTTTTGTTCGGTATTAAATCTGTTTAGTTTTATATTCATATAATTCGTAGGTTTTATTCGAATGTAACCGCGTTAGAATAAATACTAGCTCGGTATTCACGTTTCCAAAACCGCGAACGCGACAATATTATCTACTGCGCAGGACCGGCGCTATTAATCTTGTCCGAATTAACGTCGCGGTATATTTATTTGCATGTAAAACGTCCGTTTCCGCGAAATTTATCGATTTTTCTCTGTTATTTTAAGCCGCGTCGATACACATAATATATCGGCATAAATTTCATAACGGACCGAGTCGGACTTGTGGATCCATCGTACTATGAAAACCCGAGGCGATTCTTATGTTTAAGTTGAAATTTAGTAAAAAAAAAAAAACGCGTTTGTTCCTTTAGAAAAGTATATTAAAACGGTGTTTCCATTCTGGTTTTTTTTTTTTAGTACAGATTTATTTCTACGATTTTCTTCTCAATCCAATTTTTCCAAATTAAAAGTATATATATATATATATGGGAAAGAATATATTGTTGAAATGACGACCACCTATTTAAAGTTAAATTAACTATATATATTTTTTTTAGTAATTATTTTATAACTACGCGCCGCGTTGATCTATTATTAGGTCAAGAGATCAGATGGAAATCGTACATTATGTTTATAATAATACCAGCTGTCAAATACTCGTGCGGCCGCACATTCAATCTGATATTCAACAGCGATAAATTATTATTACGAGAAATCGGATAATATTATTTTATACTGATACACCGATTTATATTGGATATAATTTCATACTTTTATTGGGACAAACGACGGTGGAAAAATGAATTGTTGAGAAAAATATGGTGTCGGGAAAATTAATTAACGAGAAAGAAAAAAAATTTAGGGAAAATGGATTCGGAAAATTTCTTTCGACTTATACGTTTTGACAAGCGTGACGGTTCGTATTTCAAAGAAAAAAAAACGAACGGTTTTTTAACATTTAAAAAAAAATATATATTTTATAACAATTGAACTTTCGGTATCGTAAAAACGCGTTTAACATAATATTATTATTTCCATCAAGATTCTCGTTTCGTACATAACCTTACAAGTTTTATAGATTACGAACGCGATAGAACGATAATAATTATATGTGTACACTGTACGTACTGTGTATAATACGTTTTTCGCAATCGACTCGACCGGGGACTATAATTTTCTTCTTTTTTTTTTTTTTCCAGTATTCCAATATAAGGGTCGGTCCTAAAAACCGTTTCGAAAAAAATACCTTCGATCATAAAAGAAAGATAAAAGAAAATATTGTGTAGTATCTGCATTATACATTGTACTATGCAGCTCTTTTCTCTCTCTACATGCGATATATACGCGAGAAACACCGCCCGTTTATCCCCTGTAGTATTGGATACACAATTTTGGCGGACACTCGTGCATATAATAAAATCATTTTTTTAATGCATTCCTACACAATATGCGGTCGGTATATGGTCGCAGTTATTCGCCTTTGTAGAAAAAAAAAAAAAGGCGTGTAAGTCTGAAATTCGGCGTAAAGTATAAGTTCGCGGCGTTCGTGTTGATGAAAAAAAAAAAAATTACAAAAACGGTAAACAATATTTAAATCTGTTGTAATAGAAAAAAAAAAAAAAAATAAATATAAATCATAATACTCGCGAATAATAAATCTGCGATGAATATACAATCAACAGCCAAAGAGTATAAAGAAAAATTAATAAATTAGTTGTTGTATTGTTTATTTACTAGTTCGAGAAAAAGTCAACAATATTTTTTCCTCTCTTTTTTTTTTCGAAACCGGTATAGTAGTAAACACGTACTATTAATACAACAACTCGTATCTACTACAATATGCTATTCAGTTTAAGAACGCGCACGTTGAATGAAAGCCGGAGCGATGCCAGGCGGCTAATAGCTACTCTGTCATTGGCTGTTGCCCCCCTCCCACCCTCTCCCGGCGGCTAATAACTGTTCTGTCATTGGCTGTTGCCGTCGGCAGCAGTCGGCTCACGACGGTCTCCGCCAATCGGAATACCGACAGAACCTCGCCTGCGCGAAATGAACCAATTTTCGTCCGCCGCCCGGTATAATATTAAACTGAATAGCATTTATTACATAATATATTATCTGATTATTTTTCATATTAGCTTTTATAGTATATTCACATACGGGCACGCACAAATATAATTTTTTTTTGAAATTATTATAATTGAAATTTATCGATTTCCCATTCGCGGAATGTTGAAAAAAAAAAAACATTATTGTTGCCGGTCAATATAACTGTGTGCGAGATGAGGTCGCCGCGGCCAATTTATCGATCGTGTTTGTACACGCGGGAATCGGGTTTGACACGAAACGTAATGTATAGGTACGCGTTAAGCAACGTGATCGAAAATCCGAACACAAACCGTTTTTTTAACGAGTATCCAAAAAAAAAAAAAAATAAACAAACAAGACGTGCACTTACACAGGAAAATGTCAGAAAAAAAAATACGGAAGTTTATACACGTATTTACGTAGTCTCGTGCAGTACAACGGAAATCTCGTTACGGTCTTCATATACGATATAATAATGTGAAAACCGAATACGAGTCGAAAATCGATCGGGTAAAAAAAAAAATAATAAAATTACCGAGTCATTTTTAAATGTATAAAATGTTTTATGTGTATAAAATAAATAATAATACGCGCATTGCGAGTGATAAAATATAGTAAAGCAGGTAATGGAATTATAATATTTACACATGTTTTTATAACGATTAAAATAATATGAATTTTACTTTAAACTAACCGCAATATCGTATCGAATATCGAAATACTTAACTAAACGATAATCGCGAATACAGCCCCTCCCCGGCGAATAGTTCAAATAATTTACATTTAAACGATAGAATTCGAACGTTTTCACTCGAGTTCGAAGTTTGATTTTTGTTTTTTTTTTTAGTGTACGTTTCGTTTTTTCCCCCTTAAAATTTTAACGATTCAACTCGCCTTCAGTTGTATAGTGGTTAAAACCGTGTGCATCCCACGCGCTGCAGTGATGTCCGACAAGTTTTCGTGACCGAATAAAAAGTCTTATTCGAGACGATTTTGTCTGGCGTGTACGACAAGAATAAGAAGGGTAAATAATAAATACGAAATTTAATTTCGGTCCCCGAAAACGTTTCCGTTTTAATGAAAAATTAATGTTTTATAAACGCTTATATATATACATATATAAAAGTCGTTGAAGTTCTAAATGTTTCATCATATCAATAATCATCATTGTTCGTTTACATTTGTCTTGTTCCATCGCGCAGATGATCTCGTCGTTGATTCAAATTGAAAGCGTTTTAACGAAATGGCTAAGGGGGGAAAAATAACGCTTTAGACGTTCACTACACAATTAATGATGTCGAATTGATGTAAATTTAAAATGTGCGTGAAGATGGTCTTTCAGTCATCATTATTACTTACTGTTCTAACCGCGGAATTACGCGCTGCAGCTGCCTACAGCCCGGGGGACTTGATATACTATTATGATTTAATATTTACGAACGATACGCAAACTTCTGTAATGCCCGTAGCGATATCGTTGAGAATAGTTTTAAAAAGTATTTGAATTATTAAAAAAAATGTTTCAAAGATATAAACGAATATCAGTACTAATCTTCAGTATTCAAACGCTGCATTTTATGTCATTCGTGAATAATTTAGTTACATTCTGAAGAGGCGTAATGTTTTACCAACCAACCACTTAGTTTTGGATAAAAAAAAAATAAATTCCTCTTATACGACTTGAACAATTATTGTTTTCAAATTTACGATTAAAAATAAAAAAATAAAAATCAATTTAAATTATTTAATCTGCTGAATATGAATGATAAAAATATCGGTCGTACGATTGAGCTAAACCGTATATACATATATTTATACTTTCGAATTACTTCTATTTTTACATTTTTACTAGAGAAATTTTAATTCGATACTTCGATATCGTTGATATATACAATTAAAGATATATTATGCAGCTTCGCGATTTCTTTTTGTATCGATTTCGGTATTTTATCACGCGATACAATATAACACCAAGGGAATGTGTTATAGAAAGGCTTTTTTTTCCCCCGTTTCTACATATTATTATAAAATAAACTGGTCAACTGGTCAATATACAAACTATTTTTTGAAATATTATTAAATATTCATTATTATTGTATTATCGAACGTTGATTATTATAATACAAATATTATTCCCAAATCTTTTATACCCATTTTTTTTTTAAATTTTCAAATTCTGGCGAGTTCCGCTTAAATCAATTGTTTTTTTTCTATTCTTTCAGGTACGGCATACGGATAAATAAGATGTTTTTAAAAAATTAATGTATAATAAAAATTGTATAAAGTATGATTTGATTGGTAAAAAAAAAAAAAAGAGACGATTTATTATTTATATAAATACCGAATTTATTAGTTCGGCGTGATGATGGGTGCGCTCGTTATTCTCGATAACTGCGCAGCATTAATGTTTCGCGCCGATGTACACGACGGTCAATTCGAGACTCGACTACAGGACAGTTTGACAGTTGAGATTTGTTCCGAAATTTCGTTTTTATTGCGACCGTGACCGAAAACCAAAACTTTACAATATTTATGAACGACAATCGAACGGTATAATAGTAGCGGCTTTATCGCATTTCAGCAGAAAGTATCTCGAACGGACAGCCAGAATTCCATTAAAATACGGCCGGAATTCATTTCTTAAACGGTCTCTTCGAACACATATCGATTACTCTTCTTCGGCTCTATCGTCGACAATAATTTATTTTCCTCGTTTGAACGTTTTTCGCGACCCGCTTTCGGGCCGGGGAAAACTTCTGTACTACACTAAGATACCTGCAATAATAATTCGCTGTAGGTACTCGTTTAAATACGAGTATAATAGGCACTGTCTTTTTTTTTTTTACAGAAAACGCGAACGAACGTTTTATAGTAAAATTATACGCGTTTTCCGGTCGATTTTTATACCTACGGTATGCAACGCACGAATTAACGACAATCTACTACTGTCGATAATAATATAATTACAGTTTTTGGACGAAAAATCGTTTTGAATGAAAATATTTCGGAAAACCGCCAGTATTTTCGAGTCGTTTTGACACGAGTGTATAACAGAGCAAACGCTGCGCGTTGCACGTATATGATGTAGAAAGTGACCGTATTATGCAGTTTGATGATTTTTTTTTTTTAATGGCTTATTTGGTGTAAAGAAGAAGAAAAAAAAGAAAATAAATATATTCCGTCGGGATATATGCGCGCTCGGGTAAAATAATAATAGTAATTATATAGCGCGCGACACACAAGAGTGGCGACCGTACAAATTAAAAAAGAAAGGCGTGCAATTATATTAAATTCGCCACGAAACGAGACGCGATATAATATTACGTATATGTGCCCGTAGCAAATAAATAAATAACGGTAATTAATAAATATATATATATATATTATTATTATATAAATAATATATACGCGTATAATATTAGTCAGTGGCTTCTCGCTGTGATTCGGTACGAAAGTGCGATGAAAAACCTACACCTACCGTATATAAAAAAAAACAATTAAAATGAAAACGATACATTTATGAAAACTATGAGAAAAATATTTTTTCGAAAATTCTTCAAATTATTAGTTACCGGGGCTTTCGACGCGTTTGCTAATTATTATATAGAATACAGGTAAAAAAATTGTATACATTATAGTTTTATGCACCTGCGCAAGGATTTGGAAATAAAAATGTCTGTAATATGTTCAACGCTATTTTCCCAGTTTTTGGTGTTTTTTTTTTTTGCTAATACCGCGCATTAAATTTTGTATTTTTCACGAATCTCTTAAAAAAAAAAAATACACACATTTCCGTTTTATTAGATATTTCATATATATATATATATTTTATGTACTTAACTTTACTGTAATTCCTAAATAATACATTTTTTTTTCAAACCAATTCTTTTTTTATTATTTCTATTGTTTTTAAGGGCATATTTTATCCTTTAAGAAATTTTCGGACTTATCCATGTCATCGGTTTGTGGCTGACGTTTCGAACTTGTTACAAAGTTCATCTTCAGAGACACTGTTACTGCTCCGTGGTTGTAACTATACTGTCTCTGAAGATGAACTTTGAAACAAGTTCGAAACGTCAACCATAAACCGATGACATGGATAAGTCCGAAAATTTCTTAAAGAATAAATCAACAATCCATGAAAGCTTTAACACATGCATATTTTATGATTTTTTTTTTCTACGTCATATATTAAAGCGCACAATTCAACAGTTATTCGTACTAAAAAAAAAACCGAGCCCTGTAGGTCATTACTATTATTAGCATTTACGTAAAAATCCGACGAAAAAATCGAACCTTTTTCCATTAAATGATACGCAAAAGTTGCAGAATTACCTTATTCTAACTGCATTCACGTTTAAAACGTGTGTAAATTAATAACCAATAATAAAGTATAGCGCTTTCAATAGTGTATTTATAGTGTTTATCCACAAGCGCTTTATACGGTAAATTGACAACACCGTCGCACATACGCGTAGAACGAGTTACGATAATAACAGAAATTTATGTAAATAAACCAATGCCTGCGGCTGACAGTGTTATTAATGTAAACCGATAGAATTCTAATATTGTATTATAAACATTAAAACACGTTTGAATATTAATCACGGTCTTTCGAATATCGAACATTACGAATAATTTACACGATATTTTACTGAAAATGTTTAATGAATTTTTCAAATGTTATATTTCTACTGATTTTTCATTTCCGCAGAGGGTACGATCGCGGTAACTGATTTAGGTAATCTAAATAAAAATATCCAATTCAAAACGCGCCACAAACGTTTATAAAAGTACATAAATACATTTAGCGTACAAATGTTTTGTTACTTCTTCGACTGTCATACGCGATAAGTGAAAACAGCGACTGTATAAAAAAACGATTTTTATTTTCGAAAATTGTATTTAAATTATTTGTAACAATATTAATTTCGAGTGTATACAAATTTTTATTATTTTTTTTTTTTTGCGATTGTGTCATAAACTTTTTATTAAAACGTAAACGTTCAGAAAATAAATATTTACTTTAATCGTTTCCATATAATCATACGAGTACGTTAAAGTAATCAAATCTGTGAACGCCTGTTAATATTTATAATCGTGTTTTCCCTTTTCAAAAATATATCGCACAAAACCAACAACGCGTACCCATACGCGCGTGTCACTGCAATAATAATTCCTGAATGTTAATATCGTTTTTGGAATTTTCATTTTGCAACTGTTTGTAATTTGAATTTAAATCGCGTAATCATAATATCGTTGAAATCGCATAATATTGTATGACGTATCGAATATCTATAGATTTCAATCGAAGAGCGTGAAATTAGGCGAATTAAGCAGCAATGAAAATTGATGAAAAACGAAGAAAAAAAAATGTTGAAAAATCTAGAAACAAAAATGCTTAAATCACGTTATGTCACGTTACATTACGTGTTGGTATTTGCGTCTTGGAAAACGTCGTGTCAAGCATATCGCAGAAAAAACAAAAAGTGTACAGATCCGTCGGAATCCGAGCCCTAATAATAATTAAAATATTAATAAGCGAAAGACAATATTAAAATTAAAATTAAATAAAATCCCGGGTTATCCTGGCCGTGTATATATAAACACCACACCTTAACTCGATAGGTCCTGCAGGGACAGGAGAGAGAGAGAGAGAGAGAGAGAGAGAGCTTTGAAGACTTCTAACCGTACGATATATATACTGTTTCCGAAATACCGAATTCATGAGCTGCAGTCGGGCAATATATTATTATGTGAACACGGCAAATAAACGCTGTGCGTGACGTTTCGCGTGATACGTATATAAGTCATTGTCGTTAATTGTACGGGGTTTCTGGGCGAAAAACGTATATAAAATATTATCACTGCGCGGTGAAAATGGCGTTTACAATACACATAAAAATCGTTAAATTAACCGGAGGGGAGGAAAAAAAATGTGTTCTCTCAAATATATTACACCATACATACGCGCAGAGGAGAAATGTATAAAAATGAAGAAAATTCGTTCGTTTTACAAAACGTACACGATCGCAACGAAACGCGCTGGTCCGTCGAGGGAAAACGACGGCCGTGGGCGTTTTATTTCCCTCAAAAAAAAAAATTTGTTTTATAACGTCGCAGTGGACTATCACTGACCGAATCTCAGGGGTTTTTTTAAACATTTTAAAACACACGCTCGAAACCGCGAAATACGATTTCAGCGCGATCCTTAAAATAAAAAACACGAACACGTTCGACTGTAATTTAAATTGTATTTAATTTTAAATGTAATTTCGAAAAAAAAAAATACATTTAAACCGTGGGCGGGTGTAATGAAAAATAAATGTAACGTTATAATAAAGTTCGATTACCGCGAGAAAGGTTAAGTGTATTCCGACATTTCCAACCGTTTTCTCATTAATTATTATTATTATACATTCGGAATATAAACTATTTTAATATTACAGCTGTTCGGTGCGGAGCCGGTCATTTGTTAAGGACCATAACGAAAACAACCGCATCGTTTCAATGAAGAAAAAAAACGTCTTCTATTAGTATAAAATATAATAGTCGCGAATATCGATCATTTCTTTTTTTATAGTACAAAATAGAAATATCAAAAAATTGAAATTATTCAGACGTTATATTATACCGAAGCTTCGGGAAATTGAATTACGAAAATTAGAGTGCAATGCGATTTATTGTTAAACGTCCGTCTTTTATACGGAAAAAAAAAAAATACTAAAAATTATCGAAATTTTACAAAATGTACACGAGGAGAAGACGGTTTTTTCCGCGAGTGTTTTTCATATTAAAAACACGTCGGTTCCGACAGCTAATTTTTTTTTTTTTTTTAATACTCTTTACGAACAAAATTAAAATATGAAATAGCGTATGATTTTTTTTTTCTGGCGGAGATAGAGTACCGCGCGTTAAAGAAAGGAAACGCGGGTCGAAGGCGCGCGATAATCATAAATTTCTTTGGCGGTGTAAAAAAAAAATTTTAAAACGACCGGGTCGGGTTACGGGAATTTTTATTAATTATTATGATACAAGGCTGACGTCAAACCGCCAAGGATTATTTGACTTCATTATTTTAAATACGGGACGTGAATTTGTAAATAAGTTTCGTTGCGGTGTCAGCCGAGTAAAAGAAAGCGACTAAATTTCCGTTAAAACTCTATTAACCTCCGTTAAGAAGGAATTGGAAAAAACTGTAAAAAAAAAAAAAAAATTGACATTCATTTTTTTTAAAGCTTCGATTCTTCACATCTTGATCGTCTCAAGCGGTTTTTCTCGCGAGTCCAATCGACAACGTCCCTATCGACATTTCCCGTCGTGTTTACGCGCAGTCCAAATAATAATAATAGTCAAGGCGCGCGGTTTCACACATACACGGTTTAAAACAGAGAATTTATTGATTTCTTTGTACGCCACAGGGCTTTATTAAATAATAATAAAAAAACTAATTTGAAGCGCACACGTGTTTTTGCGAATAATTTCACGTTTCGCACAATACTGGTAGCCGACAAAAAAAACGAGTAAATATACGAGTTAAAATGCACCACCAACTATTATTGAGTCTGGACGAGATGAAAATTTCTCGCCCGATAATTACGAATATTGTTCGATCAATATTAACGATCGAAATTCGATCGGGAACAGAGTCGATCATAAAGAAAAAGAAAACATTTTTCGATTGAGAAGAATACGGTAAAATTGGTTTAGGCCGCGGAAAAATAGAGACGCAAATAATATTAGACGGTCGGAGGATTCGTGTAAAAAAAAAAAATGTTTATTCGCGATAAATTATTTAATATATAACCGAATCAACGAAAAATGCCGGACTGGAGACTAAAAAGGCGCCGTATCAAAAGCTCGTGAACGATTTTTTCGAATTTTATTTTATTAATCGTCGACAAAATAACGCATAAGTTTTATTTTGTATTTATGTACTGCGCGGTTTTTTTTTTAAGTATTTTTCACGCAGTCGTCGAGTACTTTTAATTTTAATTAACTATTATTATTATTATTATTATTGTAATATCCGACGGACCGCGTGTGTTGTTTTCGGTTGCAGGGACGGAATGGGTGGCACGTATTCCACAGGAGGCGTGTTCGTGGTGAAGGAAAAGGACAAGGAGAAGGAAAAGGGATGGAGAAAACGACAACGGTGCACAGACAACGTAATCGGAAAATGGGACCAGCAGCACAACAACGATCGTTTCGAGTGAGTGTCATCATTACAAAATAATAACGTACGACGCACTGCACTCCTAAAATGATATAAAAAGGCGGTTTCTGATACATAAAAATCCGCCTTATCCGCGCCACTATGGGTTCAACGAGTTTACACGGTTGCGGTGTAATCGACCATTTAATGTGTTGAATATTGTCGAAACGTATATTAAAAATAAATCGATAAAAATAGCATTAAAAAAAAAAAAAAACATTAACTCTTTTACATTTTTCATAACGTATTCACGTGGTATTATCACAATAAGTGTGCCGAAGAACGGAGTAAGGGGGAAATGAATGCATTCCATAATGAACTTCTCTCGGGATGTATTCGATCGCGAACGATCAAACAGCAAGCGCGGGGTAAGTTATTTTCCGCCTGAAATTCAATTCGAAAAACGATTATGATTGAGTACATAACGTATCAAACATAATATATTTAGTAACGAAAAAAAAAAACAGAATTCTCTAAAGAAATTTTTGTACGCTCAACAGCAAGCACGTAGCCAGGACTTTATTTTGGGGGGAGTCTATTTAAAAAAAATATTGGAAAAAATGTTAATATATCAATATTAATAATATCAATATAAGAACGAATAAATTTGGGGGGGGGAGGTCCGGACTCCATGGACCTTCCCCCAGGATACGTCACTGCTCAACAAGACCAAAATATCTCGAGTATTGTAGTAAATTTTTATTTAGACGTGTACGATATGAAGTGCACGATTTTTATCGAGCCACAACAAATGCGTGTAAAATAAAATTCGATGCGCTCAATAAAATACCGCCATACTCGCGTCTCCGCACATTTTCCACGTTGAAAATCATTGAATTTAGGGGAATTTTTTTTTTGATCGAAAAGCTGTGCTCGCCTATTGATTAAAATCTGGGACCCGAGTAGCGTGACGACCGGATCTACCGGCGGTGGTAGACTTGCAGGGCGTACCTTACAGTCGATTGTAGCGGCGATAGAAGAAAGTACACAAAACATATTATTATTATTAGAAAGGGTTTAGAAAACGATAAGATCCGGAATGTTTTATCGGATAAAAAACTGAAAAGAAAAAAAATATATATGTATCCGGAGCCAGCCGTATTTCAAAAGGCATTTTTATACTTGGCGGCCGCCTCGCTTAAATTTTTCTCATTTTTTTGTAACGGAATATTTCTCGCTCAATATTATTTTATATTCGCGACTTATATATAAATATAAAAAAATACAACGGCGCCGGGTACGTTTTCGTTTTGAAACAACGGACGAAAACGACAAAACTTGTGGCATATATTATATAAAATAATACACATATTACCGACTTATCTCGAGTCACGTTAACTTTATATGATACTATAACGGTATACTACATAATACGGCGTATATAAACACACACGAAGCACGCGACACTGCTGACATTTACCCCCCGAATAATATCTCAATTACATTCGTTTTTTTTTTTTCTTTTCCCGACCGTAATAATAATTTTAATCAACGTCGTGTATCGACGTCGTAAATATACACACCGCAGCACACTTTATAGTATAACGAAATAAAACGTAAAAAGCGCGCGTTTTTATTCCGAAAATATTATTTTCATTTCTCACACTGACGTTTCCCCCGCAGCGTATACGTTCAGCGATTCGCCCCAATTAATAACGAACATATACTGTTCCATCGTTTTAACGCCGTTTCCCCGATATTATTTTCTGAATTAATTTTAGTAGATGTAACGATAATAATGCGCCATGCGTCCCGTTTTCGATCGGAAAACGCGGTAAGAGAATTTACAGCGCACCGAGGGTGGCGTATCGATTGCAGACCACAGCAGCACATTTCGGTGGTTTCGCGAATTATCCAGAGAGAGACGTACTAGGACATACGGCGTAAATACGCCTATAGCTCTGGAAGCCGAAGCGATAAAGGTACGCGTATACAGTGCAAACGTGAATAAAACAAAAATAATAATAGTCTGTGAACGGCCCAGAAGTAAGAGAAGGCTTAACGTTTTATAAGACGGAAGACTTCGGGCGTTTGCGTGCTGAACGCTATAAACACTAAAAAAGTAATAAACATTCGAACGAATAATAAGCCGGGGAAACTTTCTACGTGTTTGCGAAATTCCTTAACTCTAAAATGCGATTTGTAGCTGGTGATTACAATAGAGTCTACGCTAACGTATGGGCGTGAAACCGAGACGAGCGCAATGGTAAGAAAGTCGAAGACTTTCGAAAATAAAATTTAAAGAAAAATCTACGTACTTGGCGCGGACACGGGGAGTCGGCGGAGTGGGCGTTATAACACGGATAAGAGACCGTGGCTTCATATCGAACGTCAGAGGAATCGGTGTACAGGTCGTGTCACGCATGGAAAAGAAAATGATCCGCGTTAAGAGCAATGGACATACCTCAAGAGAACAGGCCACGTGGCAAGCCCACAAAAAGCGGAATTATTTCCCAATTATATAGATATAATTCAAATAACCTAACGAGTTGCCAAACATTTTATAGGTGGGCGAACGATTTTTTAAAAAATTTCAAATTCAGGTGAACCGCCCAAATCAATTTTCTATTCGATACGACGATATGGATAAATAAAATATTAACAATATATATAATTTAAAAAAAATATTGTATACAGTAATAACTTCGTTTAAAGTATATGGAACAAAAAAAAAATACGATTTATTAGTTAAATATTATGAAACTCGTTTCCTTATCATTCTCGATAACTGCACTAATGTCCACTTCGATTTTCGTTCATTCGAGACGCAACGAGTTTTAGACTACTGCAGTTGAAATTCGTTCCAAAAATCGAGTTTTTTTTTCTTATTCTGACTTCACAATATCGTATTACGAAGAACTGAAAGGGAAGTGATTATAATTTTTGGGCAAGAAGTGTCGGTTAGGCGTCTTGAACGGACACAATCCACAACGCCTTTTGAAAAATATCTACGGTCGACAGTCACTTTTTAACGAATCGTCTTCGAACGGACCGATCAATTTGTCATCAGTCCATATCGAGCAATGTTTCCAGAGAACCCGAAAATACGCGTATACTTTTTTGTCTTTAGCTTTGTGGAAAAAAAACTGTGCCGCGCGCAAAGCGAATGCGAGAAAGAGACGCGTTTCTGTACTATTCGTATTTTCTGTATTATAAATACACAGCGAAACGAACCGAAACGAAAGGCAAACATTCGTTACCGTATAATAAATAATAATAATGTACGAAATTTACATTAGAGTTTTGCGAAACGCTTTTATTGTTATTTGAACACGCGGCGTCTTTCCGCAGCAGATATTATGCGCACAAGAGAAGTCGATGAAATATTGTATAATATAAGCCCCTTTGCCCCGATTAAAGACGTCGTATATATGTACAGAATAGAACAGAAATAACTCTCGCCAAAGTTCAAAAACGTATTTTCACGCTTTTATATCGACGAAAAACAAAAAACCGAAAATACAAGCGCGTATGGCGGTAAAAAGACAAAAAAAAAGTCCAGTTTATGATGACAGTCCGCACGAAGCGTGTGCACGAGAATTCGACACTTCCAAGCAGAATTTGAAACAATTTTTTTTTTATATATGTTTATGAGCAACTAAAACGTTGTTCTTTGCCGTCATATTTTATGAAATAAATTTTTATGAATAAACCACTCGAACAACACTTAAAAACCTATAACCGTTATGTTGTTACGGTTTTTACCGTTTATCGTTTCGGTTTACGATTTTTCTTTTTCGATTAATGATATCAGCGTTTATTGTTTTTGTTTTTATTATTATTATTATGTCTTTCGTTATCTACGTATTTGGCGTTTTTGACAAGTTTAACGTTTTCGAGTAGCAGGAAAACTCGCGAATTTTTGGACCATCACACACGGGTCGAAACAGATGCAGCTGCACACACTTTAAGGTGCAGGTCCACCGGAACAAGAAAAAAAAAATCAAGTCACATCGAGTGATCTTTGGCGACCGAGGAACGTATTACGCCAAACCGAAAAAAAAAACATTAGTGCTGCGGTTCGGGCTTTATAGACAAGGATAAGCTCACGACGTTGAAAAATCACTCATCAGTGCTTATGATCACGTCGGACCCCACGCCGAAGACTCCGCTGCGAGTTGAAATTTCACCGAAATTGTACGAGTGCTGTACTCTTCGAACAAATTTAATTTCTTTGACAAACACAATCAGAATTCAAGAGGAAATTCGTGCGATTTCCACGCGAAGACGTTACGGCAAAGTGCCGTCGTGTCCAATCTTTCTACCTTCGCTATTCCAAAAACCGGAACCATCACCTTTCGACGATATCGACATATTCCTTTCAAACGTTGACGATTTTCTTCTCTTACATCACTCAACGGTATGCCACCAAAGTTTTTTTATGTACTAAACTCGTCTGACTTTGGCGAGAGTTGTTTCGAAATTCTCCTGCGGCCCACAGTGTGTTTTATACTTATTTGTTCGAGTTCGGTTGGGGTATATCAATCAAAAACGACTTCGAGACCGTCAGCGATTCCAATCGTTTTCTCGTAAAGCGCACAGTCGGTATACGAGTATATTTGTCTAGTACACTTATTGCATACCGAGCGCAGCAGCATTGCTATTTCAAGTAAGACTATTATTCTGTTGTGCGCGGGAAGATGATGGAAAAAAAGTCTTTGACGTAATGCCACCAGAAAAAAAAAAATCATGGAACAGAAATAGAAAAACTATAAAATTCAATATTCGTACACAATAAATTTGTATGAAAAAACAATCGAGCCAAAGAGTATTATGATGAAAACTAAAAAAAAAATATATAGAAATATATGAGTTTTTTTTTTATTAAATTCGTTTATATGCTAACGGTTTCGAAAAAGAAAATTCATGAATTTAGCGAAAAAGAAAAATACAGCGAAAGAATAATATGTAAAATAACAACGAACAAAGTTACGTAGAGAAAATTATGAATATAATAATAAAAAAAATTCGTGTAGAGTTTAAAAGATTAAAAAAACAGCGAAGAAATCGCGTATACGCAGTGAAAGAAATTTTTAAAAAGGCGCGTTATTAATATTATTTAATATATATATCGATACAGAATATTATTCTAAAAATCGTATACTTAAAATATTTTTTTAAATCGTCGTATTTAATTTCTTTATATATATATATTATATGTAAAACCCGAATTGAGATAAATATTATGTTGTATATTTAAAACGTCCGACTCGTTATATACGTATATTAAAATACATTTCCGAAAACATATGTTTAGCAAAATTTGAATTCGTGGATTGGTTTTTTAAAAATTTTAACTCAGAAACGTGTTCTTCATATCTCGTTTTAAATATTTCTATTCGTTCTACAAAAATATAATATTAGATTTACCACGCAACCACGTTTAAGTTTGTAAATTTTAATTTGTTATAATATTGTACTATGCGAAAATTGTTCTATTTTCAAATATTTACGCGTTTTATTGAAATTATCATTATTATTCAATGCTATTTTTAGTATTATTTAATATTTTAATCTGTTGACGGTATTTAGTATTACAATACAGTTATTTATTTGTTCAGGTGTTTTAAATATATTTTCATTAATTTTTCCACATTTATTCTGTCGATCGCTTTTAAATTATAAATTTGTATATATAAAAATATATATATATATAAGAGTTGTTGTATTAAATTTGTTTATTTTATTTGCAAAAAAAATTTAAAAAATTACTAAGTGAAAACGAAAAATTACAACGCATAATAAATATGTATGTTATTTATTACGTTTCACACCGAATAATAAAACAACGCCCGATCGTCGGCTACAATAAATACGCGTACGCAGTGTTTCGGTATCGAAACGATAATTGGGCGATTACAAACATAATTTTTAAACGTTTGAGGGAGAGTGGATAAACGAATTTGTGAAATTTGTACGTGAGTTAATTAAAGAATTCTTCGGAATATTTTGCATTTATTACCGCGCGTATGTGTTATTAACGAAAACCTCCGGCAAAGGCGTACAATTATTATAAAAATCAATCTCGTATGTAATATAATAACGTATTAAAAGAAAAATATTATTTAAATAACAAATCGTTTAATTAAAGTTCGGATATTGTACGCGTAAATTCTAAAAATAAAAAATCTTGTAGAATTTCACTCAAAAGTAATTTCAAAAAAAAAAAAAAACAATTAAAAAGTGAAAAATGCGTAATAAAAATTTCGTCTTAATACAGTATGAAACGAATCCGTCACGCATTCGTATTAAGCTGAGAGAAAAAAAAATTAAATCGTAATAATATTAATATAATATATATCGTAATAAAACGATTTATTTATTTTCGTATTTTTACACAACTATTTCGATAAAATATTTAATTAATTAAACCGCAAACGCGTATGAACCGTATATCATCGGATTTTATAAAACCGTTTTATATTTTAAAAGTATTGTACGAATTCGGCCGCCATCAGACGAAACGTCGAGCGAAATCGACGAGTTTTTTTTTTGCATATTTACATATATAGAAAAAAAAAACAAGACAGTACGTGTTCGACGATATTTTCCATACAAACCGAATCGAAATGTCGAACGAAACTTAAACGCGAACGACCTTTTTGAAATAAATTACCCCGTTATCGAGCACCGCGCGACTACTATACGTGAATGGAAAAAAGTAGGTATTGTAAGTTTACACATTTCTAGCTACAAAAAAAAAAAAAAAATCAATATATTATATTAATTTACATTGCGGACGTTTTTTGACGTTTAATACGCCTGGTTAACTGCCATAAAAAAAGAAAACCAAACGTGACCGAACCGATTACAGTACGGAATTCGGACTTTATTCAATATTTACTGCGGAGAGGAATTTTCAACACTGCAATAAATTACCGAAAATATTTCACTACTTAACGTAAACGAAACGCGTTTGGACGGGACGGACATATACGAACATTTGATTAACACAAAGCATAACTACGAAGTTCGAGAAACGTAAAGCGTTCAAGATAATATTATTCAATGTCGTCTCGTACCGAGTAATGATCAGTGGCGCACACGTATCATTTATTCCAAGTGCAGCGAAATATAAAAATTACCCCCCACCCCCCAATTACAAATTTACTCTGACAAATTTCTGAGCAAAAAAAAAAATTCACTCAAAGTAAAACTACAATATATTTATTTATTTTTTTTATTATAGTTATATAATATATTATTATCATATTTATTGTTTATATTAATTTAATTGAAAAAAAAATAATAATAATACAAATTAATTAAAAATACATAATATTGAAATAAGTAATAAAATACCTAACCATTAAAACGTAAGACTTTTAGTTAAAGTAGAACGCACTGAAGGCTAAATTTATCTATAAAACGTGTGTGAACGATACTATAATAACATATTGTTCACAAGCTATTCGCACAAGTGATTCTAATCTATCGTTACACATAGTAGAGTAAAACCGAGTCTGCTTTTCATGATTTTTAGTTCAGAAAACGGTCTTTCTGTTTCCACACTTTATCATACGTATAATATACGTGTTACTATTGTAACCATGACGATGACACGGCGATATGCACAGACATACAGATTGTACAACTGAATAATTATACAATTATCTCGTAATAAAACATAATATACGTATTTATATATATGTATATATCTTTATTCGTTTTATTTTCTCTCGTATTTTTAACCCTCCCCCCCTATGAAAGTAGGTGTAGCGGTCGCTACACTTGAGGATAAGGATGAGAGCCACTGGTAATGATCCGCGTGTAATGGAAACGTTGAGAAAAAAAAAAATACTCGCCTCGAGAATTTCTCTTAGGAAAATTCGGCACTGAATTTAACGAGATTTTTATTTTTTTTTGTGCAAACATACCACCGATTAACACAATAATTTCTGAAAAACCGTTGCGAACCGTGTAAATATTTTCTCGACCGCCGCCGTCTGCGATTGAAAGAAAGATTAAATCACGTTTTTCGACTAAAAAACGTTCCTGTTTTTTTTTTAAATTTAACGAGCGTCAAAGGGTCTTTTGGAAATCGCCCCGAAAAATGGTCTCGGGACGGCAATCGAAAATTGATAAATCGGTTTTGTATGTAGTTATAAAATAGAATTCAAAGCGTTTCGGTCAAATTTAGTAGAAAAGCTTTTTGAGAGAATCTCAACGCGATTTTCCTACGACGATCTTTATAAATTTCTTAATGGGCGCAGTCGTTTAAATACGTATACCAGCGGAGAAACCGTTTTATTTACATTAAAAAAAAAAAAAAAATGTTTTTTCTCTCTACGAAAAGTCGAACTTTAAACAATTATTGACGTTTAGCCGTTCGTCGGCGTTTTTTTTTTTGTTTGTCTGGCGTTTTTGTTTCACGTTCGTTTGTTTCGTCGTCCGCCGGACGTCGCAATAAATAAATAAAAAAAAAAAAACAAGAGCGCGATAATTATTAGGCATATTTAATTTAACCGCGCGAAAACCGTCTCATGCGTGAACAGTTCCAAACGAGCCAAAACGTATATTATATGTATGTGGGACGTGACCGAAACCGTACATACATCATCATCATCATCATCATTCGTCATTGTGTTTACCGCGGCGGATTTCCTATTGAATTTTTATACAGGCACGCTTAAAAACGTCTGTTCAATAGGAAAAATTAAAAAAAAGCGCATGCAGTTATAACCGAGTTAAAATGTCAATGCGCGCACCGCTACAGAGTACAGATAGACAGTGTTCAATGCCGCAACTACACATTACGGGGCTGGTGTGCGAGCTTCGTTCCGGGGCCTAATTTTGTTGGTGAATAAATTAATGTTATCGACAGCGGGCAATGGTTGTCGCCCCCCGCGCTGGACCGTTATATTTAATTTTAAATTATTAAAATTTTTATTATTTTTTTTTTTGCGATAAGTTTCTGCGTTCGAATATTGCGTTAGGAATTTATTAAATTTATTTAATTTCTTACTAAAACACGCTATTTAATAGATTGTATTTTACATTTGAAGTTAAACTCCTCGGGTAAATCGTGGTCGCGCGCTTTACGCCGCTGATTATTGATTAAGTAAATTTCACGATAAATCTTGTATAATGTCCAAATGTATATTTATTATTATTAATACATTGATTATAAAGATATACAAATTTTAACACTTTTATTATGAAATCATACACTAAAACTTTCGGGGTTCAATCCGGGGGCCTAAATTAGTTTTGGAGTCTGGTGGGGTCTCGTGTGGAATATGCACACCTTGCACACCCGGTATTTGCGGCACTGGGAGTGTTTATTACGACGTTCTACAAGTGCGTACTACAATTACTTACGGTCCGACGGCGCTACAAAGTAAACGAGCGCGGCTTTCGGCCAAAACCAACGACCTTTATCGATTCTATAAATCCACGTAAATAAAATGTAGCAACTCTACAGTTCAAAAACTGCTGAAAACACACACACACACAGACGCGCGGTTCGTCGTTTTGTATGTATAACGTGATCTATACGCAGATCGTTATTTAGCAGGAGGCACAGTTTGAAAACTATCCTTGCGCCGCGGGGCGAGAGCGATGAAAATCTTAAAAATATTTCGCACGAGCAAACGCGTTATACCGAATGTCCGATTACAGGAAGACCTTAAAAAAATATATCCCCGGAGGGGGGAGGGGGGTTGTAGTCTTTAAAATTGCCGACTAGAACATTTAAAATACACGAGTTTTGTTTAACGAGAATATTTAATCGTTATACAACCATGTAATACGGAAATATTATTGATACAATTCGGAATATTATACAGTATGTTTCAGTCGAACGAATTTAACGATTGCCGACTGAAAGTCTAATTATATAGCCGAGTGGGAGGGAGGTGAACGAGGTGCCCCTTCGGTTCGTCCCTGTCCGATTACCGCGGTCAAAATACGGTGAAAAACAAAAAAAAAAAAAATGTAACGATTTTAACACTTCGACAAAATTAAGTGCGGGATACGATTGCGACGAGGAGAAAATCGCTATTGGGAATGGACGAAATCGTCCTGCAGTCGACCCGACTATGCTCGTCTAATTTTCTTTCTGAAACACGCTATAACGATTTTCCAAACGAGTAGAAATATTTTTTTTCTCAATACGATTTGTTCGCGTACAAATATAATACGACATATTCTCAAAATACATAAAAAAAAAAACAGTAATTCGGTACCTATTTGTGGATTATTCGTCGTACCGTAAGTGTCTTAATCTGGACAACTCCGCATAGCAGCTATATAAATACAAATTATACCCGTAATAATGTACAGTTTAACTGTTCGAGGGCAAAGCCGGGTAATTCAACTAGTATAATGTATACCATGGGTCGGCAACTGGCGGACCGCGGTCCGGATCCGGACCGCGGAAGGCATAACTCTGGACCCCCTCAACACATTGTACTTGATTATGTTATTTACTTTAATAATATATAGTATATTATATATTAGTTCGTGTACATTCGGCGGTGGATACAGTGCGTGTTTCTTTTTATAATAATATTTCTTCGTATTATTCGTTCAAAATGTTCAGTAAAAAACGTAAAATTGACAGCGAAAACAGAAAGTTTTTGAATGAGTGGACAGAACTATATTGTTTTGTATTACCTGAAAGGGTTGGAGCCATTCCAGTCCGCTTAATTTGCAATTCAACTGTCGCTATTGTTAAAAGTGGAAATTTAAAACGGCATTATGAAACTGTACTCATCATAAAGATTTTCATATAAAATTTCCTCCAGGCAGTGAAGTGCGTAAAAATAATCTCCATGCATATATGTTATCTTACAAAAATAAATCGGACAAAGATTTTTAACACTGGACCTCATTGATTTATTCTTTAGGACCCCAATAGAAATTACTTGCCGACCCCTGATGTATACGATTGAACAACAGATAAACGTGCGGGTTATTGAATCCATAAAAGATCAATTCAATTTACGTTGCACAGTTTGTGAATTACGCGTTCGAACACCTGCAACGTCCCGCAATCGTTGGACGGATTGGAATCGCGATAGGTACACACATTTTCGGTAATCTCGACGACTCTGTGTTCGTTTTTGTAAATTCGTTTTAATCTGACGGGCTTTCCAAAGTTTATTCGCTGCTGTTTTCGACACGAAGGTCTCGCGAGTTGTCCACAAAACGCGTTTCGCAGTCACTTTCTACGACCATACTAACAATATTATTACGGTCACGGTTATAATTAGATTTCACGCAACAGGCGCTGTTTTCGAGTTCTCGAAATACGTTCAATATGTTTACTAAAAGACGTCTTCGTAGTATTCGAGTGTTCGAAAATATTCGAAACAACGGTATCATCAAACTCATCAAAAGGACTGTTTTTCGTCTTCCGAGCACAGTATTTTTTTTTTTTTTTTACGTTTTGTGGCCGCGCGTTTTTTAACGTTTTTGGTTACCTTTTCATATATAGAAATGCCGAGACAAAATTCGGACGTTTTTCTATTTTTTTTTTTTGCACTGTTCACGTTTCCACGTTGGATTCTGTTTTGTCTTTAGTGATTACCAGGGCTCGGAAGTTCTAGCAAATGCATATTTTTATTGGTTCGTCCTAGAACATCCAAAGTAAGATACAAATATGTTTCACACTTCTCTGATGTCATACACAAAATTTTATTTTGCTATTTTTTGCATATTTACGGTTTTTACTGCTATTTTGCTAATTTTAGGTTTTTAGTGCTATTTTCGGGTATATTTTCACATAAATACATATTATAGGAGGTATTTTGCTAATTTGGAGTTATAAATGCTGTTAATGGGCATATTTAAGGAAATAAACACATATTGTTGAAAAACTAAATTACCTACCAAACAGCCGCCTACGAATATGTGAACGAAAACAAATTGTTTTAAGATTGTACGCATCCGGAATAAACGGCCTTAGACCGTTGTTATCGTCGATTAAATCGGACAATTCCGTTCATTTCCAATAATTTAGTTATTTTTAAAATTGTATCAAAATATGAACTGCAGTTATCGAATTCGTCGTATTTACGTAAGATACGGCGTTATCGCCGTACGTAAAGACCTATGATTTTATTTTAGTTTTCTTTTATTTTGCATATTTTCCAATTTTTAGTGCTATTTATAGCGCTTATATTAATGTTTTTATGTGCATATTTAAGCGCTAAAAATTAATTTTTTTAGTGCTATAACTTCCGAGCCCTGGTGATTACTAATAGCACGAAATTTTAAATCTTAAAATTTTTTGAAAACAAAACCAATCCGATTAAAATCAATAAGGCGATTGGAAAATCAATTTTTTTTTTTTAACGAATATTGGGTAGGAAATTTTCACAATGTGTGCGTTGTCGTTGTGTAAGAAGTAAATTAGATTATTGTATATATTTATATATATTAGATTATGAGTGTACTGTAAATACGACTACTATACCCGTACCGCCCGTACATGTCAACGATTCGAAAAGAGTTTAATAATTTTACGAATGGCGTTAGTCCTAAAGCTCTGCAAAAATTCAGCCACTTGGAATGAATAAAATTTAATTGTGACAAAAAGTTGGAACTCATAGGCCTTTTTTTCTAGGTTATTGTGAGAGTTCGTTTTTGATTAAACGTTTCATTTTTTTTTTCGTTTTATAGAAAACATACTACTAAAAAAAATTTTAAAAAATGTTCAAAACATTATCGTTTTTTAACATATGGTTTTCAATTAAAATATCAAAAAACGATTTCCACAATAACGAGCAGAAATATTTTTTCAGAATAAAATTCGCGGGTGTTCACTTTAATTTTTGTCTATATAAAAAGATAAAGAAAATACACCGTCTTCGATTCTCTGATGATAAGTGAACTGATGAATGTGCAGGCCAACTCACGAATATTTCAAAATATATAATTAAGCGACACCCTTACTTAGCCGACAATACAGTTTTTCGATACGTACGCATTTCACAGGGACATAGTCCGTAGTTTTTGATATTTCGGACTCGGTCAAATCGTTCAAATTACCTGAAAAAAAAATACACGAATTATTTAGCGTACGCTTTAAAACGCATATCTCTATAGATTTGAAATTGAATATTAAAAAAATAATAATATATTCGTATTAATTAATGCGATATAACGCGATAGTTCGAAACACATTCGAACAGTTTTACCTATATACATGGTTTCGTTCTAAATTTGCTTTGAAATATAGCAATTAAAAAAAATGAACGCTGTATCGACTGAAACGTTCAAAATTCGAATCGTCGCATATAAATAATTATCATCAACACGTGAAAAAGATCTTCGATATGACGCAGTCACGTCAGTCGCCGAGCTCCTACTATGAAACACACTCTTATAAAGTGATGATGGTCTGCAATGAACTTTTTTCCCTCCGTCTCGGTTCATGCACCTCCTACATCATCGACGGTCTAAGCATATTTATACGAACAATATGACGAGATTATATATAATTACTATGCGAAATACACTCCTATTATTCAATACAACGTGCAGAATTTATAATAATTTATCGTGCTCGGCTGATGCAGCCATTTTTTTTTACGTTTACAGTTATACACTTCCTATAGGTGTTACCCGCGACTTGAAAGAAAAATTTAACGACGCTGTTCAGCGCTGCAGACACTTCGTTTTTTTTTTTAGTTGTCGGTTCAACGCATTATGACGACCTCTGAGCTTGTATCAAGGACGTCGATAGCAGCATTAATAACTATTTCATTTGAATCTGCAGATGAGAAACATTGTAGAACGGTTTCGAAATCACGAATGTAATAGAGTTTGTTACGTCGAGCGTAGTTTGCAAGCTTCCTACTAACGAATTCGGAAAATTCTCCCGGGCGAGAGAAAACAAACTGTCCGGCGACGTGCAGACTCTTGATGAGCCGAGTGAAAAACGCGGCGTCTTCAAGTCAATACCAAGTGATTGTTTCGGATTGTTCGTTTCGAAAAAATAACGAGCTGGAGAATTGACTTGGACTGGAGAGTTGAATGAGCACTTAAATAATCTATACAAACACTCGTCTTCAAAATCCAGTAAACGATTTTATGGATCCGACTTCAAAAACCGGTCAATTATAAATTATACTGTTCAATAAAACGTTACTATATGAACACTCAGAGATTGTCAGTAATTTTTTAATCTGAAAGGCGATCGGAACGCGACTCTAAGACGCAAAATTTGTTGGTCACTCTATTGGGTCGATGAGCGTGAATTCGTAATAAACTATTGCATACATCTGAACTTCAGTTTTGTCGTTTGAACGAAAACTACACCACTGTAATAACTACTACTCGTTTTTTTACAATATGAAGGACGTTCAACAGTAGAAATTTGCAAAAAAAAAAAAAATACAAACATTACCGTTTGCGAGCAAAAAAAAGTTGCAAGAAGACTACGTAATTTACACGAAAACAAAAATTTTACCGCTAACAAAACGAATCGAACATTGAAATCGAACGTTTCCATTAAAGGACCATGAAAAAAAAAAATTTGGAGAAAACGCGTACAGAGACGAATAATAATCGTAATGGAATAAATTTGTAAATACATATTATATTTAAAAAATATATATATATATGTTATGTATATTTAAACACACAATAAAGCCAAAGAGTATTACGTAAAATAAAGAAAAAAAATATGAAATTTGTTGCATTAAATGGGTTTATTTACTATCGGTTTCGACAAAAAGTCATCATCAGGTATTAAGCAAAAAGAACCACGTATAATATAATACGTATATATTATACGCGGGGCTAGGATTTTAAAGCATTAAAAATTACTGAAATACTCGCTATAACATGACCGAAAATGTACACAAAAAATATGCGCTGAAAACGGCAAAAATAAAAAAAATTCGTTTTATTTACCAAGGTCGTAGGAAGGAGTAAGGCGATTAATTAATAATACCTGGAAATGGAAATATCTACCGAAAAAAAGGCAATTTTTTTTATACCTGTTTTTGAGATTATAAGTGATTTATATAAAAAAGAATTAAATTTGATGCGTATATTAGCGTTAAAACTGATGGAATGACACTGAAAATCCACTAGAACGCTTAAAATGTGCAATAGAATTTTATTCTTGCGGAAATCCTTGACGCGTAAAACATAATTTTTTTTTTTCAAATCGTACTGTTATTTATTTTCTATATACTCTGTATGATAATCAGCAAATGCTATAATAGAATCCTGGAGCCCGTCGATTATTATTAATCACCGATCAATTAAAACGTTAGGCGCGTGCGAGACTATACACTATACAGGTATATATATAGACACGGAAGGAAACGATATGACATACTCCGACGACGACGACGGCCGAGAAATACGAAATCACACTTATAACGTGTTCGGCAAACGTTTTTTTTTACGCCATACGAGCGTCGTCGCGGGCGTATATATACGAAAAGAAATTGAAATATATTTCTTTCCCCCCCTCCCCCGTGAAAAATAATTATTAAACCGTATTTATTTAATATTTCGGTGTTATTATACGGCGGCGCGGTGGCGTACATAATAAACCGTTTCGCAGGAGAGAGAGAAAAAAGTGAAACACGCGAGCGTATATACACACAATAAATATTATTTTTAATACACACGTCGCATTTCACGAGAGCCGAATAATATATAGCGCAGTACAATAATACTGTTGTATAGTAATACTTGTGTATGGAAATTTAATATCGTTTGAAAAAAAAATATATTAAACGTTTCCTGAAACGTGTTTATAGCACAGTGAATTTTCGTCGAAAAAACGCGCTGTGTAAGAACGCGCTGTGTTTGCATTTGTGTTTTTTCGATAGATATATGGACTGCGTATTACACGTCTTGCGACTACCGTCAGAAGAAAACATTACAATTTAATAATAATAATAATATTACGTAACGAAGTGATATTCCGCGTGTGCGCGTACAGATTTTTGTTTCGACGAAGAGTTAAAAACACAATACGTCATATTATCAGGGCTTTCATTTGAAAAAAAAAAATGTTTAACGTTTTAACGTTTTTTATCGTTATGTAACTTTTGCGTTTATCGTTATGGTATATTTTAGCGTTATGGATTATTTGTGTTTAACGTTAAAGAACGTTTTATCGTTATATAATATTTACGTTTTACGTTTATCGGTATTTTAACGTTATTTGGTTTAATATCGATTTTTTTTCCAATTAAATAAATCCGTTCATATTCCATAGACTATAGCACGTTTTCAAATCTCTTAAACGTAATGTACTTCAATAAACTTCATTGATTATAAAAGTACTAATTTTTTATCCTTAATTTTTTGATCTTATACATTTCTTCAGTGAGAACTTTGGTTTATTTTTGACTTTATATTCCAATGCAGAATATTTTTCTTAAAATGTTAATTATATTACCAACAGAAACTTTTCTGAATAGCTGACATCTTCTCAGACACTATTTTTGAATAATTTTTACCATCAAGTAAACAAAAATGATCTGAAAGGTCCAATAACAATAAACAGTATTTCAATTCGCGATTTCACAAGCAGAAAGAGAATTTCCGTGAAAGACATGGGTATATAGGAAACCGTATATTTCAATACGCGTGTCTAGCTGACGCGCGTGTTCGCGTCCATGTGAACCCAGCCTTATTATAGAACTATATTAAACTTACACCATAGGTTTATATTTTCCGTAGTAAATTGGAAAAAAAAATATTAAAATAACGGTAATTCTATTTTTCGTTTTTTGATATTTTGATATATAACGTTAATACATTATTTCGTTTAATGATATGTTTTAATTTGTGATAGTTTAAAATTAGTGTTTATTGTTTTCCGTTACGTTTTTTGATATTTTGCAATTATAACGTTATAATCAAAACGTTATTATAACGTTTGCAAGCCCTGCATATTATAATACAAGTACGAACTCCTTCTTCCCGGTGTTCGTCTTCTGTCGAAGGTTGGAAATCGTCGTGATCGTGTGATGATTTTTTAACAGCTTTGAACGAGTCCCTGGCAAGCTATATACTATAGCCTAGCCACTATTTTGCGACCGGCTTAGGCGTTCTTCTTCCTACTCTTTTACCACGCGTAATATCTTTTCTCGAAAAGTAAATATTTAACACAGACGGTATTTTTCTCCTCGTAACACGTGGCCAGAGTGCTGCGATTTCCTCGATTCCGATAGTGTTCGTAACGTATAAATAATAACTCGTTCTGCAGTTCCAGAAACGAAACAAAACGCACGAAACGTGGGGAATCGATACACAATACACGTCTTGTTAAAACTATTTTTTATTTTTTTCACGTCGTAATTACTGGAATTAAATGCGTGTATATAGTATTTAGTATTTTTTTTTTTTACGAAAATAAAAGTATGGTAAAAACGTGACTCGAAATTTCGGGTTGTGCTCGTAAATTTCATACGATACAATTCGTACAAAATTATAGTCAAAGATAAATTAATATTTTTTTCAATTCGCAAAATGATCGAATTTATAGAAACGAGGTATAATTTCGTTACCCGAATAATCGGCGAATTATAGACTAAAAACGGAGGTGGGCGAATAAAATAAATCATTTAAAAGTATATTATAGCAAAAGATACCGTAATAGTTCGAAGCTATCGAATCGTCTATAGTCGGCTGATTTATAATATATATAAAAAATAAATAAATCTAAATTTTTTTTTCTCTCCGTATTTCTTAAAGTTTCTAAAAAAAAAAAAAAAATTGACCGATTCGACGATTAAAGTAAAGAAATCTCCAAAAAAAAATAAAAACTCGCCCTTTTTCGCATAGCCCCTCTATAGTATTGACGAAACACTACATTTTTGGACGTGGAGACGTATAATCGAATTTTTCGGTGAGCGCGATATAACCGGATTTTTAATACGCGACGAGATCAGTGAAATTGTCACGATGACGACGTGCAATATAAAACGCTGTCTCTACGTTTTATCGATATTATAATCGTATAGACGATTTTTATAATCTATATATATATAAAAATGGAGCCAAAAATGTATAACAATTCATCAATTGAGAACGGCTGGGCCGATTTGGCTCAAATTTTTTTTAATTGTTCGTAATTGCCAGGAGAAGGTTTTTACGAAAAATTTTTAGAAAACCCTTTTTTTAAAAATTTTTTGATGATTGTTTTTTTTTGGCAAAACAACGTTTGCCGGGTCAGCTAGTTTATTATAATAAACGCGAACGGATCTCGGGGGCAAAACGTTTGTTTTCTATACAACACTCATATATACTCGTTCAACAACCGTTAAATTAAAACGGCACACAAACCACACGACGACGACGATATAGAGTAGCAAACAAAACACCAAACGCACACACAGCTGGTGTGCGCGAGCTCGGTCATCAGACCGGAACGCGACAAAAGCGACGTGCCAGTATATTTTTCGACGCAGGGCCGAAGCGTTTTACGAAGAGTAACACAACACACAATACGGCCACCGCGCCACCACACGCGTCTGTGGCAAAAACAGTGACTACGAGAGCACGTGTATAATAAAATACATTGCGCGTTAAAGGCTAAAAAAAAAAAAAAAAACGTCGAACAACATTCGAAACGAAATATTCAGGCGATCGTCTATAAGATAATACCGAGAGTGAAAGAAACGCATTCCGTACTTCGATTAGATCGACTCGGCGATAACTGTACAATATTCGTGTCCGGGTATTGTCCAATAGTCCAGCGGTTCACAACCCGTGTTGTCGCTCGTAGACGGTGCGCGAAGAAATTTTGTTTTTTTTTTGATTTTCCTTGTAATAACGTATGAAAGACAAAGAATCGTCGACACGATTAGCGACATTAGTTCAATGAAAGACAAAACGCTGGTTTCATTTTGGATGTCAACAAAAATCCCGTCGCTTTTCGAACAAGCATCAAGATGTCTCATTCCATTTGTCACTATTTACGGCGACAGACGAATTCCACGTTAAATTTAAAAATGATAAATACTAAGAGTTTTTTTTTTTGCTTTTATCAATGTCATACAATAAAAAAATTAAAATGCTAATAATAAAAGACACGTTTCAAAAAAAAAATATATATATATTTGACTGTCCTGAATTAGCTGTACACTTAAGGTACCAACGCGTACTGGTCACAAAAGTGTCCAAGTCGTACACTCGGTGTGATAAAAACGGGTCGGAAACCGCTGGACTATAAATACCACCAAAGCATACGTCTCTGAACTTTTCTCTCGATCTCTCTCCCGCGTGGCTCGTGCGCGTGTACTTCTAACCGTGTGAACGATACGAGAGTACGGTCAGAAACGGGCTGTGGAATTAAATAATCGGAAAATATTTTCTCGTAATATTACGCATTTTCCCGTGCGTTTTTCGGACCGGAGAAAAAATAGCTCTCCGGCGAGCTGTACAGGAAACGTTTAACGTCCGTCAAGCGAGAACTTTCGAGTCAACTGAAAAAAACGTTATCCCCGCCAATATTCCGATTGGTTTTTCACACGCTCGCGTATTTAGAGGAGAATACTCGAGATACCGGTAAGAGTCGGAAAAAAGCTTACGAATTGTCGCAATGCGACGATTGCGGTCGGACGGGAAGGCTGAGTCAGTGACTTTAAAACGTTAACGCGTTAACGACACTACACAGAAGTAATAGAATTACACCTGTCAAACGTCGACTGAGAATTTTCATTAATTACGCGTGCCTCCTTCGTTGTTCCGATTAAACAAACGAGGGCTCATTCGAATAATCCATTACTGCCGTTGAAGTACACAGTTATAGTACACGAGTCCCGGCGAAATCGAACCTAATCGATACGGACATAACCAATTGAATACAATTCTACGCGTATAAACAGCCACAAACCCGATCAATAACGAATTATACGCGGACACTTTATACTTTATTATACGAGTAAGTGCATTGCGTGAAAACACGCGAGTTATTTTAAATAAAATAACGGTGTCGTCGATTCGGTCCGAGAAGCGATGGGAGTGGAGGGCAGAGGCGTTTTCGTCCGAAGCGCGTACGATATCGTCGAACGGTGTCAGCAAGGGGATGGACTCCAAAGGTCTCGAAAAACTATTCGCGAAGCCTGTGCCGATATTGAAGTTGGACCAAAAAACAAAAAAAAATAAATAAATCGATTAGGAAAGCCGCGGGACGCGTTCTACGATTTTTGTTCGAAAACGATTTTAAAAAAAAGGTTATAAACCGAGTTTTGTCCCTTCCCGACGTCCCCTAAAAAACAGACCCCCATTTGTTTATACGCGCTCGTTTTTCGGATAATCTAGAAAAAACGGCCGTTTTTCAATCGAACCACGACAGACAAATAACCATCCCGTCGCAAAACGAAATCTCCGCATCGCTCGTTATTTATGTAAAACCGTGTAATAATTTCCGACTCCTACAAGATTTCCGTCGGTTTCAGACCGTCTGCGAATGCAACCGTTACGGAATAATTGAATAGAAAAAAATTCGCGTTTCCAGAAAAAATTCGCTGGAATTTACCGAGGGGAAAAAAAATCTCCATATAGGTATTGCCTGGAAACGAGGTGGGCCGAGAGGAGGGTTTACACGGTTTTCCGGAAGGGGAGTCCCGCTCCCTCACCCGATCGTTACCTCTTTTTCTGCTTCCGACCACCACCGCCACCGCCGCCGCCGCCACACACACACTGCACACTGCACTGCGCAGACCTTGGAACGGACCGGTACCGACGATGATGTCGTTCCGGTGGACAACTGTCGTACGCACACACGCGCAGTAGCCGACACACACCACACTGTTCACCTGGCGCACTTAATCGTCGCGTCCGTGTAAACACACACACACACACATCGGTCGCCGCGTTACAGTACGCTCGCGTCGCCGTCACGTCGTCGACGTTATACCGCGCGCCGAGTCCCGTGTTTTTAAACGTTTTTTTTTTTACCGTCGCCGCGCACGAGCAGGACGTGGACGAGGAGTGTTCAACACCGGACGATTGGTCGCCGCGTTCAGGAAACCCTCGGGGTGAGTCCTGTACTTACAAATCGGTCGCACACCCGTCGAAATCGCGTGACTTTCGAGAAAACCAAAAAAAAAATAAAATTCCTCGTTAATACGCTTACGAGCAAAAAAAAAAATCCGTCTCGGAACGCAAACCCGAAGTTAAAACACGTCTCTGGCACAAAAACTAAAACGCGCGTACCGTTTTTATTTTTAAGCCCATAAATTCTACGTTGTGTAGCTCAAAGAAAACGTCAAAAGCGTTTAAGAGCAAAAACAGGAATTTTTAATTTTAGCTTTTGCGCCACAGACATTTGACTGCGGGTTTACGGTCCAAGTCGATTTTTTTTTTACTCGCGAGTTACTATTATTTCGGATTTAATTATTATTTTATTTTAAGTAATTTCACGCGCAGGAAATTTAAAAAAAACGATTAAAAACAAATATTTCGGTGAGATAATATTATCGTCACATCTCTTTCACTTTTTTCCCGCGGTATTCCAAGACCTCGGGTAACGTTTATACACATTTTTTTTTTTTTTTTGTCATTCGAATTACGAAGCGATGTCCCCGCGGTCCTTCTATTGAAAGAGTAAATTCTTTTAAAACACCGGCGTAGTAGGAACGGTACGTTTTTATTTTCGCCCGAAAATATCTTTTACACTCGGTGGCAGTGGGCAATGCTCGCCTCGTTTAGCCGTTAGTCTCAAACACAAGTCCAAAAAAAAAAAAAAAACGAACACGATACACAATATTATTACTCGGATACCACGGCGGCGGCGGTTCTTGTACGAGTCCATTGTGAGCCGTGTATATAGTTATCGCGAGAATATTCCAAAATAGAAATTATGCCGTGAATTAAAATTTCCCGTCATATCCCTTTAGCGCGGGCCGTTTTTTTATTATTATTATTTAAAATATATAAATCAACATTCAAATATAATGTCCGTAAATATTATATCGCGTATACCACCGGTCTATGTAAGGTCTAAAGAACCCGGTTAATTAAATGCTTCGGTGCTTATAGTAGAGGGGAGTAAAAGAGTATTATATTAAAAAAAGTCTGCATTCCAAAAGGCTGAAACGTTTTGTATGCTGATAAAGGTGTAAAAAGTAAGTTTTCCGTTAAGAAAAATTAAGAGAGGGACGTTGAAATATTTGAAAAAAAAAAAGATTCGCTTCCCCCAAGTCCCTTTCCGATTCGAGCGCCGAGTGCAATATTGAAATGTCGTAAAGGCCTGAGTACACCGTCGGATATATTTGTAATGATATTACAATGTATTTTTAAAACAGTAAAAAGAGTAAAAAAAAATTCATTGCAAACACGGTGTGCGCTGTTTTTTTTCTCTCTCTCTTGAGAGAGAGAGAGACAAACAACAATTGGCGGTGTTCGACAAAATCCCAACAGATAAGTGAACCGTTTTTTTTTTTTTACAGTGATTTAAAGGATTCGGTATTATTGTTGGAAGGGTTTTCGTACATAGCAAACGGATATTGTATTTACAGAGGACAAAACACGTTCGGCTGCGATAAAATATTTTTTTTTTTGTTTTCTGGTAGGTTTGTCGAGTCCGCGATTGACTCGAGATAAGTGTGGAGGTTTTTTCTTATCGGTTTGTCTGAAGGTTTTTCTCGAATACGCGACACTTGCGATGGCGCGTGAAAATCAGTAACGATTCAATATCGACGCGTAGGAAGAAAATACACTTTGTCCACCCTTTAAATTGCGACTTTGAAAAAAAACGAAAAAAAGTCTAGAGATTCCTCATGCCTACTCTAAATTAGTCGGGGGTAATCTACAAACGCTCTAGACCGACCAATTGTGCAATTCAAAAATTGTTATAAATATTTTATTGGATTTCTTCGATTCATCTCGATCGCGATTAATGCGTTTCCTTAAATACAATTTTAAATCGAATACAATTCTATCGTTTCGTTATTACGTTGTAAAAAAAAAAACAAATTCGGAACACGGTCGGCGAAAAGCCCGGATCTACGTTTGTCGGAAGTGACGTTACGGCCGTGATGTGTTTGTGTGTGTGTGTGTGTGTGTGGGGGGCCCATTATTAGATCTCCGTTCGTCAGACCGTGACCAGCCAGCGTTCACCTGCCGTCGCCAACGGATAATAAAAATTATTATAAAAATAATACCGCGCGTACGCCACTGTTGCGTGTATCGATGTAAAAAGCAGTGGCGGGCGCTAACTATTCGGACCGAACCGGCTAAAAATACTCGGCCGGAATCCGTATGCGAAAAGCAGCTATGTATCTCGTTCGTTTCGAAACAAACGTTTTCGGCCGACGAATGTTCAAATCGCGTTTCACACGGTGGCAAAAACCCAAACCGGTGCAGATTGAAACGCATGCAAATCGTACTGTCCACGGCCGACTGTCGCAACGACAATCCATCTCATGATTAACCGTCTTCGTTCAGATCTCAGTCGTCCAAAAAGCCGCCGTCGCTTTGTCATTTTGATCAGGCGTTTTATCGCGGCTGGTCCCTGTTCGAGGACGTCGTAGTCAGAGTGGTAGATGGTCCATTGTCTGTGTTTCGTCACGATTACACAGTTTTTTTTCTCCGTACGTTCCGTTTCTCGAGCGCGTGGTCCTAGACGGAGTTCTGATTAACCGACCCGAATATTATAATAAACGCCGCGATTGCAGTCGACGATATCCGTTCATCTCACGCGCGCGCGCGCGACTATTGTCTCCCCGCAGTGTTTCATTTTTTTTTTTTTTTTTTTACATTCAATTCACGAGATTATTATAATTGTGTCGACAAGGCGGCGCCGCGGGAAAGCTTACGCTTAGTAGTACTTGATAAACGATTAGCTAATAATCCGTATGTTCCCAACGCGTTTCGATAATAAATTAGAAGGAAAAAAAGCGCCCGGTCATTAAAAATAATAATAATTTATTATTATTATTATTATTATTTTATATCGAACGCGCGGCCTCGTCGCATTACCACTACGCGTATGTGCCGTGTTTTTTGACAAGACACGAGAACAAAAAGGCGACGAAGACGTTTGACGGACGGACACAATTCGCATTATTAGTAACGGTAGAGTGAAATGAACGAATGCTGCAGTAAAAGACGAACGAAATAAGACTCTGCTACTGGACACACCGTAGAACAAGTTTAATAGGACACGAAGAACATTTTTTTTTTCTGAGGTAAAATTTCTGGTAACACCAAGACGATGCTGCTTCAAATACGTCAATACATCACAAACAACGGGGATGTGAACTCCTGTGAACAAACGGATGGCAGAGGGACACGCGTGTTGTCTCAACAAGTCTTTTTGGAATTTAGGAACTGATGACGCTGACGCGTACTATTGGGCCGGGCTGTGAATTAAAGTATCACCGAAGTAAGTGCGAGCAACAACACTTTTACTTTAAAAAGAAAACCGTTTTTTATACACCGCACTCGTCGACGGCTTTAGAGACCCGCTTCGAGGTCAGATTAACGTCCCGGACGTATAAATGACCGTTTTCGGACGACCTTAAACGAGCAAAATAAAATAGTAATAGGTACGCGTAATCGGAATGAAAACGTCGTAAACTCTCGAAAGGGAACACAACGGGAAAAGTCGTACAACTGAAGAAGCCAAAAGCGACGACATTCAAACACGAGCTAAAATTAATTAAATAAACGACGGAAATTTAATTAGATTTGCCTCCGTATTATTTTCGAACAGCTATGAACATTTCAATAGTTTACCGTCTCCTGCAATCTCGGAAAATTAAAAATCAATATTAATATTGTAACTTTTCGTAAGCATTCCTATTTGGGAGAACCCGGCATCATAATTCGTGTTCAAAACTTTAGTTGCTATATTATTTCACATTTAATCCATAAAAAAAAAAAAAAGGAGTTTTAGTAATAAAAATGTGTAAATCCAAATGACGTATTTAGTATTTTCCTGCACAATTACGAATATCCATTAAAACAAACAGAATAATATGAAATAACGAAGTTCGTCGAGGTTTCGTTAATTACTATTTTTAGTTAATTATACACACACACACACACACAGCAGTAGACCTCTTCGCCAACGTTATTATCGATGTAGAGTGGAAAAATTAAATGTAACTACATAATATATTATTTAAATTACCGCGTGTTTTTAGAGGTAGAAAAACGACATATATATATATTTTTTATTTTAAACTAAAATAATCCGTTATTATGGTAATGTACGTTTATTTAATTTCGGTAACGATAAATGTATAATTGTCGAACTATAATGACGACGACATACTCGTATATAGTAATAATAATCATCGTTAATAATGACTGAGCGAATAGCGCAAGAATTATTACTATTTTTACGCTGCAAACCAATTAGAATAAGCCCAAGGACTCGTCCGACCTTCGTGTAGATGATCATAATAATAATATTTAATTTCTCCCCCCCTCCCCGGTTCCTACCCATCCACCAACGTCAGCGTTGTGCAACTGGCGGCGATGCCACAAAAGTATAATGTCGACATTATACGACGTGCATACGATACTCTGCACAATATTCCATAATTCGCATATCATTTTATACACAACCTTTGCAGTGCTCCAGTAATATGAGCATAACGTTTGACGAGGCGATACGCCTCATAAATGTAAGTTTGAGTATGGCGCCTTACGGATGGGGGGAACTTGTACGTTGAATGAGTCGCAGAACAAAACATCCGTGAAAGCTTCGAGACGTGGTGGTGGTGCCGGAGAATGACATAACCATTGCTAGTTGGACAGAACGAACGAAAACGTACTGAAAGAAATTAGACGTATTTTTATACTCGGAACAATTACAATAGGGTAAGGATTGGAGCCTGGAGGCATCAAAACACGAATTATAATTCATAGGGTAAAGGAAAAGAGGAAAATTGAAGGCGAGAAAAAAACCGAGAGCATTTAATAAGCAAATAATTTCCCCGCGCTGGGGTTACAACGAGGTGAACGGAGAAGACTGCGGAGACAGTAAATTATGAAAAATTGACTGCTAAACCAAACTTGGGTTTGAACGCAGGAAAAAAATAACAACGTTCATAATATAGTCTACACAAATCGCGGTCATTCCGAAGAAAAAAAAACACGACGTACATTATTGTATCGTTATAATGATGTAACATATTTTGCAAACACTTATCAAGACGAATACGCGGATCATTATAATAACGACGCGTATTATAAGAAGACACCGACACGCGACGGTTACGAGGGGAATTAAGTATACGCTTAAATCATTATTATTGTACGTTTACGAAGGACAAATACTCAAAAATCCGTTTTGTGTCGGGCCATTTGCGGAAACGAGCCAAAACAGTCTCCCCGTTCTAATACTAACACGAACGTTAAAAAAAAAAATTGGTCGTCGCGCGATCTACTTACGATCCAAAACACGCAAAGCACCACGACATTATAACGTTTAAATGTAAAAAATTAAATACTAATTCAAAAAAAAAAATTGGTAGTTTCAGATCTATACTATACGTTTTAAAAAACCCGATTTAATCAGAAAGAATAGGGAAGAAAATCGTCGAATACAACGACGAGCATCTCTACACGACCTATCGGATTTGCAAACTGCAGTAAAAAATGATCGGACATTCGGACGAGAAATATTGGAGAAATCGACGGACTTTAATTACGTATTATTTGCCATTCTTACTATATAGGAATTGGAGCAAAAAATCCCTTTCCGAAAATCGCCATTATCCGAGTGAAAAATATATCGTCGTGTGGTTTCATGAAAAACGCTCAAAAGACCTTCCTTAAATGTATATATTTTATAAACATGTAAAACAATTTTCAGGTATATAAAATATTATATAAACCACTAGATTTGGGCAATTGATATTTATATTTGTAATAAAAACGTCGCGAGTAAATACACTCAGAAATAAATTCTGGACGTGGTATATAAATCGCGCACATAGTTCATCTTGACGATAACGATATAGCAAAATCAAATCATTTTTTTTTTTTAGAAATTAATTTTTCATTTCTAATTAATATAATTTTTTCGTTAAACAATCGCGTTATACATTACAATAATAATTCGTCGTTTTATCGAAAATATTCTCCTCTTCAAATAATATAAGTGGTAACGAACTGTTTAAGTCAATTAATCTCAATATTAAAAAAATAAATTAAAAAACGATAGTGAAAATTTGTAATTGTTCTTCCGGTCTCTGACTACTCTCCAAGAGGTTTTGCCGCCATCACTAAATCACTCCGTTTTTCTCGCGGCTCTCGTCACATCCTTCCTGCGATTCCGCAGATCTTCCAGATTTCCAGATCTCCACCGAGAGATGGCTCCGTTTTGCCTCTTTCCTTCCAGCCATTGTACCCTCTGGCTTTTTATAAACCTCCTCCCCCTCCATCCATGTCAATGACTCTTGTAGCAGTTGAACTTTCTTCGGCCGCAGTAGTCCCGTCCTCGTTCCATCGGGACACCGGGGCCGCCGCATATCCTTCTCCGTATTTTCAACATTTTCTCTACACAACACAACGTTACAATATATTTGACAACCATACGTGTGTGTGTGTGTGTGTGTACGTGTGTATGGGCCTTGTGTTACGGCTGCGTATAATCTCGCTTTTGTTCGTTTTGAATACGTTAATTGTGCACAATTTATATTTTTAGACGATAAGAAAAAAATTTATTTTTCGTCTACACGAATCGCGCATAAATCACGTTTAAAAACACAGAGTGTTATGCACACGCTGATAATTCGATACGACCCAGAGAGATCGTTGTGAACGTGATCGTCGACTATACCGTATTATGCATGCAAAAACCGAAATCAGTCGCGTTAATCGCGCGCAATTTACTATAACCGCGTGAAAAATGGCAGTTATCGCACGCGTACAATTCAACGTTTCTTAAAACGACGACCTTCGTCGGAACGGTGAAATAAAATACGTACTAAATCCGTCCTAAAAAAATAAATAAAAAAAAAACACCAAAAATCTGCATAATATAAGACACATCGTTATCGCGTGCAAACACACATACCGACGTATGCGCATTATAATCATTTTATTGTGCGCTATTTGTTATCGTCGACGAAATCGCTTTCACTGACTGACTGCAACGGACCGGTGTCCCCGAACACTTGATAATAACACGAAGAAGAAGACAAATATTATTAAGCAAGGTCGTCGACGGGTATAATATATAATAAGTACCAGAACTTTAGTCACGGATCAGTAACCGTGTCGGGCGGCGGCGGTATACGGTTTATGTAACCGCGCACTCTCGGTCACTCCGTCGCAGCACGCGTGTCTATCGCAAGTGACGATTGAAAACGCTCGTTTCTCTTTTCCTTACGCGCTGCATGCAGGACATCACAATACTCTTCAAGAGTATTTTTCTTCTTCTTGCCTCCACCATCATCACCCGCAACACTGTCTTCCACGCATCACACCGTCTGCCTCGTCACGAGTTTCAATCCCTATAACTCTTCTCCAGTTTTTTTACACTCCGTCCGTCCGTGGCTTTTAAGGACGTCCTCCTCTGGGTCCTCTTGGGGTATCCACTCATCCCCGTCCTGCCGTCATTTCCCGGACCCCGTCGGGTTTTCATCGACTTCTTCGCCAACTCATTCCAGCTCATTGGTCCGTCCGTCCATTCTAAATTTCATCAATTTTTAAGCGAAACCAGACAATTTTTATTGGGACAGGCCAAACGCGGATAAATACGAAAAAAAAATTATATTTACTTTTTTTTTTCAATGTTACGCAATATTTTTTTTTTACAAATCAAGTGTTTAATGTTAAATAAAAAAAATAAAGTTAACAATAAAAGGCGACGATTAAAATACGAGTACACCAAATATTTGGTACGAATGGACATATTACTCGTGCATTACGTGTATTTATTTAAACGGAACATTGCAGGCGTTTTAGACGCGGAAATTAAGTTTTTGATTTTAAATTCTATTAAGCCGGGTTAACGTGTCATCCAGTCAGTATTGGGTCAGGCAACGGCCTGACTGGCCTGACCCGTAGTTTCGCCTGTGATTCTTGATGTGTTCCGCTTTTTTTCCCCGAAAGTCCGTCATTCGAGGCTTTTTTTCTTCAATATACATTTACAGTGTTATTTTCTTTTACGAATTTCCTCGTGCTTGTATCGCACGAGCAACGACAATATTGACTTAATTAAATTACCGTTTAAAAGTATATATATACGCGACGAATACAAATACCCACTGTTCTTGCGAATTTCATACGATCACGTTACGCGCGCGCCAGGAAACCTGATACAGCTCGAAACGAATTCTCGTATATATTTTTCCCACTGTAGGCAATTCAGAAAACATTCGCCGTCGCGGACAAGGCGTTTAAAAGCGCGAATATTTTATTATGAAAAAAATGTTTTTTTCCCGATCCACACACTAAATTCACGTGACAAACGAGTTTTTTCAACCCGACCAACGTGTACACGCACGCAATAATATATTTATAATTATTAAACAAGCCATTACCAATATGATTATTTCGTTTTCGTCGGAAATTCGTTTAAGAACGAAAATTCTATTGATTATTATCAGTTAAAACAGTATACCGACAACTAATTGAGGCGATTTCATGTAATATAACCACGCGTAATAATATATAATCTATCGGTTCAACGTTTGTTTCCTCGTATATACGGTTTTCAAATAATAATTATTGACGCGGTGCAGCGATTATAATAGTGATGAGACTCGAATTATCCGTAGTACTGTCGGGACTCGTTTTGAAGACAATTCGAATGGAAATTATTATTATCTGATACGACGAAGGAAATCGTCATACAATAATTGTTTTTACGGGCACGTTTTCATAGAGTAATATTTGATAAAAAAAAAAAAAATGTAAATACTCCGAATACGGTTTGAAATATGCGCGCGGTGGCCCCCACTACTTGTACAGGCTTTTTTCGACGTTTCATATAAGCGCAGTGAAACGGCTTCATTTAAGGCGAGGCGGAGATTTCTTTTCGCGCTCGCGAATCGTGCAAAACTTTTCATTATTTCGGTCCGAATTCGATATCGCGCTAAATTTCATCGAGCTCGTATAAAACTGTTAATTTTATATATATATTTTTTTTTTTTTGACAGAAAACCACGCCATATAAAATCATTCTTTTTTTTTTAAAAAAACCTATATTTTTTGCAAACCTTGAGAGTACACAATTTTTTTTTTTTCCGTTTGTCCCGTCGTTAAGTATATATTGTTTCCGCAACGCCCGGTAAACTCGTTGTTTTCTAACCGCGTAACTACGTTTCCCTTCCCAATATTATTGTGCGTTTAAAGGTCATTTAAAAATATTATTATGTTCGTTTAGAATAAGAATCGTTGATAATTAACCGCGTTATACATATTTTAATCATTATCATAAAGAAATAATATTACGCGTATTTTTTGTTTTCTTCGAGAAAAAAAAACCCCCCTTCATTACTTTGTTAGATGTTAACGCGTTTTATCATGCAAACGATAATTAGGAGATTAAAAAAAGTAATAATAATAATAAGACAAATTGTTGAAAACTGATATATATAGATAACCGTATACAGTTCGTAATTTTATCTAAACCGACAAACTATTTTATAAATTGTAAACAAACAAAAAAACCGGACGCGGTTATTCATTTTTCGATTGAATTAAAATAATTCGATTTTATTGGGCGTATATAGACGAAATAAATATATTTGTTTTTTTCTTTTCAACATAAATTTTAATTTACTCGAATCGCAATTTTTTTTTTTAGTTAATAAACACGAGATATATAAATATACTAAAAAAAAAAAAACAATTATTACTGTAATTTTATTTTATATGTTTATCAACAACAATAACAATAATAATATGTGACTATTAAAACAACTATTCCACAAATGGAACTGTGCAGTTCACTATATATAATATAGAGAAAATATTTGGTTTTATACACAACAATAAAATAACGGGCATTTAGAAGAAAAAAAAGAGTAAAAATTTTCGAGATTCAAACACGAAAATACACAACATAAGCGGTTATAGTCGAATTATTGATGTAATTTTTTTAAATTAATTTACTGACAAAATATTACAATATTGTCGTGACGAGAAATGTACGTGAAAATATGTAAAAAAAAAAAAATATATATCGTTTTCTTTCACATCTCTTCGCGAATTTCCGTTGTCAATTCAAAAACGTCTTCGATTTCGTGTAAATTCGAATGCAAATTATTTTGAAAAAAAAAATCTACCGCGTATACAGCTGTAATACATAATGTGTCGATTTCAAAAAGCGTACTAATATTATATAATTATACGAACAAATGTCGCGTCTAAATATTTAAAACGGGAAAACTGTCGCGCGCAGCGTGCGTTTCGATTTAAAATAATAATAATAATTCCTATCGCTATGATTTTTTTTTTTTTAACACATTATATTTACACTAATACGCATTTATTACACGCGTCGAGTGAAATAAAACGCCCGAGAACGTTTTTTTTATATTTTCACTGTAATAGCTGGTCTCCGTATACCGACAATATTTATAGGCAAAAAAAAAAAAAAGAGAATCGATATTTTCACTAATATATATATAATAATATTACTGGCGTTATTATTACCGTAAAAGCGTTTTTCTCTTATATTAAATTTCGAATGATTTATCTCCGTGAAACTGCTGCTGCTGCTGCTGCTACACCACCGCGGCCGTTTGAAAGTTTTATATTACACCGCGCCGGCTCATCGTAACAACGGCATTTGCACCGTCGCAACGAGGACTGTTAAAAACACCGCGGTCAGCTAATCCGTTATACACAGCAGACTAAACCATACAAAAACAGTGACCTTTTCGTATATCGCTCTATATCATCAAAGTCTTCAAATAACGACCGAAACGAAAAATTTGCGCGTACACCGCGAGAAATTTCATCAGCCACACATTAAAACTCCCGAAACGAGTATAAACTTCGGAAAAGCACATAAAACTTTTATAGCGCTTCCTATATGAGATACGTTAAATAAAGCGCGTGCAGACCGTAACACCGTTTTACCGCCGATTTCGAAAAATATTATAAACGATTAAAAAAAAAACTCTACACATATACGTGTGTATACGCAGAGTTACGGTCAGAGTGTTTAATTCGGGCATTGCAATATACAATGCCCGGGCATCGTGTACAATGCCCGTCCGTCGAATTCGGGCAAAGCCGCGAATCCGTTTTATAAATTATTATAGTTACATTGCCCGGACGTTGTATTATACAAATGCCCGCGGGGCGTTAATGCTCGCAATTGTGTGTGTGTGGGCAACGTTAATCTTACTGCACTTGGATAATTTTTGTATTTTGTTTATGTATTTCATTTGTGTAACTTTTAAATATGATTTTATACGAGTGTAGGCCTGAAATTATAGCGATTATTTAACGATAAATTTGCTGCGAAATTTGAATTTCGATACATGCATACAAAGTGATTAAAATGGTACCAAATACTCTATAACAGCGTTAAGAGAGAAGAGGCTAGAAAATTTTCAAATCTTCGCCGTCTTCATGATAGACGCGACCAGGGCAGGATTTTTAGATACGCGATGGCCCATGGGCGGAATATGATGCGGGGGCCCAAATAAATAAACAGGACAATATACGTGTTTTGCTTATTAAATAACATTTAATATTGTCTGTAGTACTTATACTATTTACTTATATTCAGTTTACTCAAATAAAAACAATCAAAACGGGTAAGCGATATCATATTATGGAATAAAAATACAAATTGGTAAAAAATCAATGTGACTTAAACACAAAAATAATAATATGTATAAGTAATAATTAAAATTGAATGACCGCAACTTTTTTTTTTTAATTTTATTTTAAACAGAAAAATAAATTCCCATTTTTTTTTTTTATTATCTGTAACTGTAAAATAATTCCAAAAGTGTATGGGCTGCAGCCCACTCGGCCCCTCCCCCTCTAAATCCGGCCCTGGATGCGACTGTGAGCATAACGAGGCGGCAAAACAACAGTGAATGGAAATGTAAGACTGCAAGAAAATTATGTACTTCTAAATGCCATAATAGCCTTAAGCCGTAAAAATAAATAAATGCAAATTAACAGTAAAAAAAAAAAACAAAAGCCGTTTGATCATCTTTTTTTTTTTGCCCGCTGTGTTTTGGGGACATTGTATACAATGCCCAGGCAATGTATATAAAATTTTCTACATTGACCATTGAAATTGGACATTGTTTACATTGCCCCGGTACATTTGTAGTACAATGCCCGATTATACACTTTGACCGTAACATAAACATACATTTAAGATATTACGTTGACATTTTTTTTTTTTTTTTAAACGACAGAAGAATTTCGTACTCGTCATGATAATTAGGACCATTTTTTTTTTTTTACAGTTATAACATTGAAATATTCGAAAACGTTATTGGATTTATCGACTGAATGTATTATTTTATACAGATACGATTCGAACTCGATAACGCGCAGAATAACCCAGGCCGCAATGTAAAAATTACTAACGATTATATTATACTTATATAGGTCGAGTATAATTTTTGAAAATTATGTATAAATCCCGCAGAAATTTTCAAAAAAAAAAAAATTATAAAGAATAACGAAGTCGGTTGCGGCGAAAATGAACGATAATTTATACACTTTGCACGACGACCGAATTACGGTAAAGGAACGAAAAATGAAAAATCAATTTTTTTTTGTTCGCGGCGTTTAATTCGTTACGATTTATTTTTATAACTCACGATATCCATAAACATTAATTTTCCTACGCAGCCCGGCACTCGCATTTTATTTATTATTATTGCATCGTGGCTATTATACATATATTCAACGCGCATTATTTTTGCAAGTCCACAAATCCCGTCATAACTCGTAATTTAACTAGAAATTCAAAGTTCGAACACTCCAAAAAAAAAAAAAAAAAAACGATTTTTTTTTTTATGTGTAAACATCTATTACGTACGGTGGTACGTACGAGGGTAAATCTCGGAAATGGGACGGAAATGTGTAAGCCGTTGTCATGACAACTAATAATATTATTTATTAATTAATTTACACGCAATATTAATAATATTAATTAATTTACGCGCAATTATAAATCGCTTGTAATGTGTAAGCTGTTGTCGTGACAACTAATAATAATATTTCATATCGAAATTACTTTGAATAAAGATACCAATATTCACAAATCCCGAACACAATTCCGTTCCATTTTTTTTTTTTTTTTAATATTGTCGGAATATATAGAATAATAGACTCGGCTGCGATATTAATTTTTGTGTTTTAAATTCTTGACGTTTTAAACGTATTAAAAAAAAAAAAAAAAAAACGAGTCTGCTAGTACTCGAGACATTGACGTGCAGTAAACGTCGCGTGAGCGGTAAAAATGGAACGGAATTGTGATTGGGATTTGTGAATATTGGTATCTTTATTCAAAGTAATTTCGATAATAAATATTATTATTAGTTGCCATGACGACAGCTTACACGTTACACGCAATTTATAATTGCGCGTAAATTAATTAATATTATTATTAGTTGTCATGGCAACAGCTTACACATTTCCCGAGATTTACCCTCGTACCGCCGTAACAGATGTTTACACATCAAAAAAAAAACTTTAAAAATAACAAAATATACATCACATGGCTCAAAATATGTTTTCTTATAGCGTTTTTGTGTGATACGCGTTGCGTACTTCGAAATACAACTTTTTTTTTGTGTGTGTGTATAACAAACGAGACGAAAGAAAATAAAAATGTAAATCGCCTGAAAGCGTCGTTTTGCACGCGAATGAAAATTTAAAAACCGTGACGTCGGATTTTTTTTTTTTTTTGTATCGTTGTAAATTACATATATAATGTCCGAAAGTTCTCATTCGAGTCGATTAAAAAAAAAAAAAATTTATCTTTTTCTCTTAAAAACGCGTACGTTATTTATATAATTTATACTGCGAACGCTATTATACGTACTCATTTATTTATTATTACTCGTTTTTTCCTTTTTTCTTTCTTACTCTTGTCGCGTGTTGGAACTATAAAAAGTCGTTCGGGCCATAAAATTATAGCCCCTACAGGGACGACGACGAACGCCAGAGTCGTGTGATCAATAAAGAGTTTCTGGCATTGCGCTCCGGCCGAGTCCGCGAGAGAATATCCGACGGTTGTCTCCTCTTCCGAAGTTACAGAAGAAACTTCGATGTATAATATATCATATGGAAACTTCCAGACGCATACCGCGGGGTTATCGATCAAAAATATTTTTAAAAAATACTTGAAACTTTGACGATTGATAATAAAATAAGACGGAGAGACAAAATGAACGATGTAAACGTGTCGGGGAGACGAAAAATATTTATTAATACCGCGCGCAAAAAAAAAATAATAAAAATTTGTTACTCGCAGTCGGTAGGATTCGAACCTACGCTCCCAGAGGGAATCTGATTTCTAGTCAGACGCCTTAACCGCTCGGCCACGACTGCTCCGTGGATGTCACTGATGAAATTAGTGTATTTAACGGACGCATTACGAATTTCACGAATTATAATAATTTCACTTCCAATCGGTTAATTTTTTTTTGATTACTTTTAAAAGATAATAATTTTTTTAGTAAACGCAAAATTAAAAGTAAAGCAATTTCGTTACAATTTTATTTAAATAATAATACAAATTCGTTTCTTTTTTAATATATATTACATAATAAGAACTCGTTATACTTACAGATAAAAATGAGAAACGAATTTTTTATTATTATTATTATTTAAATAAAATTGTAACAAGATTACTTTATTTTCATTTCGCGTTAATATTACTAGAATTCTTTATTATTCAACTTTTTAAATACGTTTTTTTTAACACGTTTATTCGAATATATTATGCGTATTCTAAATACGCACTTTCCTGCGTTTTTTTTTTTGCTATTTGTAAAATATAAAAAAAAAAAAATCGATACTATTCTATGTATAATAATCGTTCTATATTTAACTTCTATAATTATTATTATGATTACAATGAACGATTTTGGTTTTATAAAATACACCCACACGCTGCAGTATATTATTGTAAACTGTTATATTTATATTATTTTATATAGAAAAAGAAATCAGCTACAGGGCGTAGACAAAGTATATAACGTCGCACACGGGCACTGGATTTTGATGATTTTTTTAAAATTTTATTATTGCATTTAAGTACACGTGTAAACATAAATTAATATTTATTGTGTTTGGTACAAATTCGGAAACAAATCAATATTTATATGTATATATTATATTATTCAGATGGTTATAGAGGTATAGGCTCGGTTTATTTAGCAGTGTAGGTACCTACACCGTTTACGATTATGTAAATGTTTTAATAAAATCGATAAAATATTAAATAAATAATATATTCATTCGGATACCGCTATTGCGTTATAATATGTTCCTCCTTCTCGTTTTTTTCTTCTTCCGTTATTCACGTCATTATTCATAAAAAAAAATTATTTAAAAATAAGTCTGAAATAACTTTTTACATTTTTTTTTCTGTCGCGATTTAACGTTTAGAAAAATATTTTCATACAGTTTTTTAAAACGTTTAAAGGCTCCCCCGCATACACGATCAATATTTGATATTAACAATATTATTGACCGTGTATTGGTTATACTGAAGGTTCCTTCAATATATTGAAAATATCAAAACGGTTTTGTTATTTATTAACGGGTCGTCAATAAAATTGTGTCCTATCATCAGCTGTTGTCACTTTCTCTTTTTCAAGTAACGTGTAGTGTTGCTGTAGTTGTTATTATTCTATTCTGTGATTGTAGACTAAATCACGGAAATTATCACAAAATAAATTATTTACAAATTAATTACAAAATTATCACAGATAATAAGAAGACTCGAGGAAGGAGAGATTTTTTTTTTTTGGAATTAAATAAAATGTTGATCAATATTATTGACATGTTAATGGCTAGTGTTGAATAATAGAAAATTGATGATAACATTATTGGTCAATAATATTGATCGTGTATGGGACACGATTAGCCTTAAGACTTATTGTCAATCGTATAAATATAAAATATAATATAGTATTTAAAGCATAACGTTGCGTTCGACACATAGGTGGTATACCTGCACGAATAGGTGTTTTATATTAAAAATAATTATTGAAAAAATTCCAACAGATGTTCATTTTTGAATTTGAATTTGACGAAATAAAACGTGGAGACGAACAACAACGAAAAAAAAACAAGTGACGAATCGCGAGTTAAAAAATAGTAAAGAGTAATTATAATAGATTGCATAAAACATTGTTTTCGCCAAAACGTTCTAATGACTGATGTAATACTGATATATGCCAACAAGATAATTTAAGTACTCCAATAGAGCACTGACTCTATTCGAAACTTTACATAGTTCACAGTCATTTCTAAACCAGTCAACCTTCGCGCAGGACACGCACCGTTTTAGACGTTTACAAAATCCGAAATCCTTGCGATCGATTCAAAAATATATTCGAAAACGCGCGCGCGCGCGTATCGATACACTTGTATCGAGTTACAAAAACGTACTTCTTTTTTTTTGTTTTTAATATGTATATAGTCTGTTTATCGAGACATAAAAAAATTGGACTGTTTCCATTTGGATATAATTTATTCAAAAAAAAAAAAACGAAACTTAGACACGTCATTATTAAAATAGGGATTTTGGCACGGTTTTTGCGATCCGGGTGTATTTACAAATAAAATAAAATTGTAATTCCCGTTCTATTCACCGCATAAAAGCAAAAATAAAATTGTTAATAAAGAGTCATATTTTACTCCCTCGCAATGATTATCAAATAGGCTACAAACTGCACACATATGAAATTATTGATGCGGGAAAAAAAAAGAAATATATACTTATCTCGCCATAAACTAGGTTTGATCTAAACGATATATTATTCTCCCTTACCGCAGTGGCGTATTCTCTTTAAACGTCTTTTCTGACACACGTGATCTGGACGTTTTTTTTGTTTTCTAAGCATGACTATTTAAATCTGTGAGCACTGCGTGTCTGTTATTCACCGTTTAAATATTATCAAGTGTATAATATATTTTTCGAAGAACAAAAAAATGTGTAGAAACGCGAGTAAAAAATACTATCGTAAAGCGAATATATAAGCAAGATCAATAATAATTAAATAATAATGTGAAACGCGTTGCAGGCAATTCTATAACCGGACACTATATATAGAAATAGTAGAATAATAATTATTCGGCGTTTTTTTTTTTACTCGCCTATATACGCGAAAAATCAACGAATAAATTTCCGATAAAATTTTTTTTTCTTTCTTCAAACTTTGGCGATCAGTACACGATTGATTTTTCGCGTTATTCGTTAAATATTATTAATTATTACTATTAAAAAATATATTATTCTCCGTCTAAACATTTGAGACTTAAGGTCTGCCGAAAAAGAAGAAGAATCGCGCAGTGAAATCGTGATATTCCTCCCCGATCGGCCACCGACTGAATACAGCTACTGACTTTATACAATTTTTTTCACACAAATATGTGTATATATTGCAACGCGGAAAAAAACGCGTACTATATATATATATATATATATAGTATATTGAAATACTAAACAATTTTAAACCGATAATAATGACATGTTCGAAACGAGGCGAGAAAAAAAACGATGGGCAAATTATAATAGGGTAAATATATATTTCAAAATATACGATATTTATATAAACGGCTGAAAATCCAATTACCGAATATAAATTTATTGTAATAACACGTCAAGGGTGTCGTTACGCTTTTTACGTGTCGTGTATGCGTGTACAAGCGAATATGATAATAAATAGTGCGCAGAATCATTACCGCGGATAAGAGCAATTTATATATTATATATATTTACAAACTAAGCCCTTCAGATCCTTTTTCACCAAAGAACCTCCTGCTCTTATTCCGTTCAACGAACGGGGTATATCGCGAGTATAATTATAAAATATATTCGCCCGTTTTTCAAACTAAAAAACATAATCCAGGTGTGAGCTTATTGTATACTGCAGCTGTTATTGGATTAAATTTCCACGGTCCGCGGTAATTTCAGCAAACGAATGGCCGAAACGTCTTCCCCCCCCCCTTTTGGTTTTCCACCAGTGAATTTTAACTAATCGCGAGACGGAGCAAAAACAAAAAAAAAATATGTATGAGAAATTATCGAAGAAAAAAAATACCGCTATCGGTTAAGCAGTAGTCGGAAAACGTTCCGAGTTATTATTCACTTTTTTTTTCAAAAGTTAAAACGTTTTTGAATTCTTTTCTAATAAAACGATTGATTTGATTGGTCTGACATTAGTAAAAAAAAAACCAACGCGAAAACGATCAAGAATTACGAGCCGTATGTATGCTCGAACGCCGCGAAATACCAAATATATACATATATATGTATAGAAACAACGGTTTTTTAACGGGTTATAGGAATAGGTAATTTGTATAAAATTTTAAGAAAAATAAACACTTAACAATTAAAATATATAGTCGCATTTCAGTATCAATTTTTTATTGTTATGCAATCGCGATATTTACAACAACAACAACAACAACAAAAAACAGTTTTGCTGGGAATAAAGTTTCTCATTTAAAGTAGGATTTTCACAACAAATATTATAAACGAGAATTTAATTATTTAAAATTTTTTATTATTATTATTTATTTATTTTATTTTATTTTATTGATAACACTACTCAATAATGGTTAATAAATAAACGAAAATTTTAAAAAAAATGGAACATTTACAATGGAATAACTTGAATTCTATTTGAGTTAGAGAAAAATTTTAAACTCTACGACATAGACAAAAATTCTCATTTATATATTGTAAAAATTTGGAAATCCTACTTCAAACACCATTCGAGAAAACCATGTCCCCAGCACAATGAACTATTTACGCACGAATTACGCGGATGGCGTGTCGTTTTTGCCATTTTGCCACTTTCATATCGATATATTTGTCGATTATGTTTCATTTACGTTTATTATTGTAATTTTTTACTTCAACTCATAATAACACACAAGATACCAGCTACTTCATTCGTAGTAACGATCGTATACAATTTGAAATGCCTACTTTAATATCGTCCGATTACAATATATAATAATTTAATCATTTTTACAACGTAAAATAGGCTACAGATATAAGTAAATAATAAATTTTTTTTAAATTACACCGATTTGATTTCTTTCAAAATAATCTCCGACTTTATTAAGTAATAAAACACCGACACTGGTGTACAATTTTGAAGAGAAAAAAAGAACTAAATCACAAAAAGAAGTCGCCGTGCAATATTAGTCGAACCCGCCATTGATCACGGAGTATAATAAGTTGCCTGCCAACAAGGCGCTTAATTTATACCGCCGTAATTCCAATTTTAAAATAACAACGATGAAAATAGGAATGAACTTTTCTCATCAAATTACATTTGCATTTCACGCGTATCGAGAAATTAATATCGAATATCGTTTTAATAAAATTCCTCCGACCGCAAAAGCAAAAAAAACCGTAAGAAATTTCGTAAACGACCGACAATATTACAATTATTATTGATTGCGCAAAAACACTCCGTTGCACACTGTTTCAAAGCGATTATTCGAATAAAAATTTAATTAAATTTCAATAACTTTTTAATTACTGTCGACAAAAAAAAAAAAAAAATTTTTTAAATATGTTTTCCATACGGCTGAAAACAATAATTTTCGTGATATAGGATATATTTTTTTTCAAAATACAATGATAAATACGTAATGTTGGAAGATTTAACACGAAACGAATATTTTTTTTTTTTATTAAATCGTTTATGTTTAACTATTTCGTCTTTCCCCGAGTATACATAAATAATTACGTCTTTACACAAACAATTTAAAAAAAAAAATTAATTATTGAAAACTTAAAATTCTCACGTGTCTATAGAAAAAAAACTTCCCCTCTACCACGTATAAAAGGTTATTTTTTTTTGAAAGAATAAACAAAGTCGAGTAAGCGTAAGTAAACTTACGAAAAACTCTAAGGGGATGCATCACGAATTTTTCCACCCTATACGTCAATTTAATGTATAGGCCCTCAATCGTTATCAAAAGACACGCTATTATTATGCTAATTACTAACTGGATAAAACTAAAACCAAAAAAAAAAACTATTAATGATTTTTTTTTTTTTTAAAGCGAGATACATTTTCCGCTCCCCCGGCAATTATAAATACTTTCAAATTACCCTCGGAGAAACAGAAGTTATTATTAAGAAATTTAAATTACTATTATTACGAATAAGTATTTCAAATCGAATTCAACTGGTACGCGGCGATCGTATACGGTTGGAATGGCAAAAAATAAAATTAAAATAAACGAACGCGGTGACATTTTTCGCAGGCGGGTGCAAAGCGATCCGCAGGGGTTTTCGACCTGCAGAACGGACGATGAGGACGAACAGTTCTTCCACCGGTTCTGTTGGGACCAACGCAGGAATAAGCTTGACCGCGAACTAATACCGAGGGTGAGACTGAAGACGCCTTACAGGACACCGCCGCTTCTGACCATAAGGTAAGCGCGGACATTATTATGATTGATACGATTTATGTAATATGTCAACACCGCGCGGTCCTCGTACTGGTGTATTATATAAACTGTCTTTTCGCACGAGAAAAATGAACACGCGCGGTCGCGTGATTAATGGATCGTCTAACAGAATAATATAGATGATGTGGTTGTTATATGTGGCGCGAGAAACAACAAAACGCAACAAACTTACATTTTTCGTTAGTTAAAAAAAAAAAAAAACCTTCGGGCTTTTATATGTATATCTGCAGTGGCGTAGCCAGGATTTTTATTTGGGGAGAGGGAGGGCTGAGGCTGATAATTAATTTATCGTTAATAATAAACACGTATAGAAGGTGCCTATTAAAAAAACTGATTATTTATTCATTTCGGGGGTGAAGGTGGTGCTGCAACCTCATCGACATCCCCCATTGGCTACGCCACTGATGATGTATCTTTATATTATAATTCTTCTGTACATGTATTAGTCACTGAACTCCTCCTGAACGGCTGGGCCGATTTTCATGAAATTTTTGTGTGCGTTTGGGTTTAGTTAGGTTTAGATTCACAATCAAACCCGGTAGGTCCAACGAGGATGGTAGCTTATACGGGAAATTTTGGGATGCCACGCGTTTATCAGTTACCACGGTGGCCATTTAAATTGTTATTGAGTTTAAAACATAATCTATATATAAAATATAACATTGAGAGTAAAACGGATTTCGAAAGATTTCTAAGGTTATTTTATCCGAATTAAAATTTTTGTTAAACACGTTTTATAGAAAAGGATCTCGTAATAATAATAATAATATACACTGTTTATAAATGAAATTATATATAGAAAAATTCTGAACGTACACGGTATTATTTTACGTAAATTCGGTTCGGACAAAAAAAAATAATAATAATAAAACCGCGTATTTATAAAAAAGTTAAAAATAGTATAAATTTAATGACATTTTAAATATACAAATTTTAAAAATAATAATATATTACATCGACATATAAATACGTGTATAACATTATCGTCCATTAAAAATTAAATTCACACGCAATTTCTTCATTCCTATTTGTTTATTTTTCTTTATTTTGTCGACTGTATACGTTTTTATTGTAATGTAATTTTTTCTTTCTATTTATAATTCTTGTTCATTTTTTTTTACTTTGGTTTTTATATTTCATTTTTCCACTTTATTTCTGACGATGACTTTTTAGTCGAAACCGCGGTAGGTAGTACACCTGAATAAACAAATTTAATACAACAACTATTTTCTTTTTTTTTATATAATACTCACTGGCTTTAATATATTTATTAGTATTATTGTAAGAAGAATTTTTTTCCTTACAAGTCGCATTGGCTTCCGATTTGCAAAATTAAAAAATTTCGGAACCTGTAATAAACGCCTGAATAATTCTAAATTTTGATATTCTTTATACGTGTATATCTTTCTGGCATTAGTTTAAAGTTTAATCGAAAATCGGAGTCGAATGCGACTCTTGTAAAAAAAAAAAGTAATAATAATTTTCTTTTAAATGAAAAAAAAAATCAAATGATCGAAATCCGACTATATTCCTGTAAAGTCGTTTTTCTCTATTGCAGTGATTTGATTTTTTTTATTAAGTTCACTACATTTCACTATGCAGTAAGCCGGATCCGGCAACCTTAATGCTACAAATAATTCTCGAATGTAATCATCGTTTTATGATATTTTCGCGAGCTTTATTCTATATTCTAACAAAATAAGAGTAAGAGTAAGAGTAATAAGAGCAATCATATATTTTGGGATAAATTAATATATACTCGTAAGTTAGTGTATTAAAACAAAAATGATCGGCGTAGAGTAAGTAAACCGATGTGTTGGGAAAATGCCTTCTTTTTTTGTTACAAAATTATTTATTGTCCGTGAAAAACACAGCTGGATGTAGAATTTTTTTTTTTCATTGGCGTAAATCAATTTTATAAATACGCGTACACGTGCTTAATTAAGATTCTTCATAATTAACACACTCGAAATATAAGATATTTAAAAATTACCAATCGATATAAGATGTATCCGATTTGATTTTAATTGTTTTTAATTTTCTTCGTAATTATGTTTTGCCCCATATACCCCTCATAAAACAATGTCAATTTTTAATTTTCAAAACATAACGTGTAATTTTTTTCTTAAAATACTGAGAATGAGTTAAACTATTTATATTTTAATATTATCTAATTTATCAATCACATAATTACAGAATAAACAGTAAATATAGGAATTTAAATCGTAACAATAAGACGATATTCGACATTTTTCGAGGTTTGGGTTGTTTGGAAAAAAATTTAATTTACATTTAAGTAGTTTTATCAATGTAAATACAGTAAAAATATGTATTTATTTTATAGTCGTATGCTGAAAGAGTTGGAAAACGAAACGAAGAAAAAAAATAATATGGAAGCAGTTCCAAGATCTAAAACCAGGTCAGCATCAGCATCGCGACCAAAGCCCAGGCAATACATACCGAACGAGGTAATATATATTGTAGGATTATTTAATTATTCATTTTAATGACTGTATTATTCAGGTTTTAAATAAATAAATACATATATACGCATACCCTTAATTCAATTACGCTGCTTCGATATAAAATTGATTATAGCAGAATAATATTTGTATTCAGCCGAATGTTAAAATTTCTCTGAGCGTACTATTTCACTCGTACCAAGAATGTGTAATGAAATTAAATCGAAACCTACAGACTATACACACACACACATATATTTAGAACATGAATTTTAACAATAAATAATTTAAACGTAGTTATCACCAAAAACACCATACAAAGAACCTTATTTGAGTTACAACACGACAAATGATACCGACAAAAAGCCTAGAGGCGAGTTTTTCAAGATTTAAAATGTTTTAAAGAACTGTTTTAGTCGTCATATTTTTAAACAATAACAAACACCAACATTTAGGTCTGGTTTCAGTCACTGTTTTGAAAAATTGTTATCAATTGTACAAATTTCCGACATATAGAAAGCTATGAAAACTGTTATTTTATAGACTTTTAACAATATACCATTACCCATTCGTATATTATGAATATCACTCTAATATTAACACACTCAATGTCGGTCGTAATTAAAAGTAAATATTTACTGAATTTATGTTACAGAACGCTCCGTCGGCGAAACGTTTCAACCGCGTAGGCCAGGTCAATCGATGTACGAGTCGATACGAAATCTATAACTCTACTACAAGACCGTTTGGGAAAAGTTACCGGGACATGGTGACGTCGTCCGATATGAAAACAAATCAAGAATTAACCGATACCAGCGAAAGTAGTAGCGACACGAATCCGAGCGCGTACGCTACGTGTTGTTCGGAAGTCGAAACGTTAAAGATCACAGGATTTCAGTGTGTAGACGAAAACGCCACTAAACACGAGGTTACCTTACAGACGTCTATAGGCGAAGACATAACAGAAGCGAGGAATTACGACGTTAATACTAATAATCACGCGAAGGTAATAGAAGAAAAATTCAAATCGACCGAAATAGTGAAGAGAATAGACGAACAACGTCTCATGTACAATATGCCGACGACGTCTACTTGGAAGACGTATGAAGAGGAGCAGTTGACGTACGAACCGGAAAACGAACGAGTTCACAAGGAAGTCGTGATCAGGTCCAGGAGCTTACTGGATCTGCAGGACGAACCCGTTGAGACGACAATTGCAGACGAACCGCAAACGTTGACAAAAGCTACGTCGGAAAACCATTTATTCGTAGAGCGCGCGAAACAAAAGCCAGTAGTGATCCGAGCGACGCCTTCGAAGAAATACAGTAGCACTATGAATTTAACTCTAGAAAAAGACGGCGCCACAAAGTCGAACAATAGTATAAAATATAAATCCCAGACCGATTTGTGTGCGATTGTGGAAGAACCGAAAAAGCTCGTAAGGCCCAAATCGGTGGACTTGCTCGACCACAAAGAAACCAAATCGCACGCAGAAGCGTTAAGAAAACATTTTTACTATCATCCGCTAAAGCCGAATAAAAAACTCAACGACAACGAGTTACCGGACCCGGATAAAGTGTTGAGCACTAGACAGTTATTCCAGAAAGAGCTGAAAATCCCGCTCCCGCCCAGTATGAACAACCAGAATCCAAAGACCGGGCCGAGGCCCACGCAAGAGGTACGAGTCGTTCCAGACGCGCACAAATCAAAGCTGAAAAAATGCGTGTCTGTCGACATGGGAACGAGTATGCACAACAGGTGGACGGACAGCGGGAGCGTGTCGTCCGGAGTGGGCAGTGAAGCCAGTTTCGACACCGAATCGTCCGAGACGACGAATCACAGAGCTGACGGATACAGTAGCGACGACGAAGACTACTTGACGGAAAAGACCACGGTAGAGATAATCGGTAGACCGGTATCGGCCGAGATACTCAACAAAATCAGAAAGTTCGGTACGAGCGTCACTTATTACGGTGGCAAGGTCATATCCAGCAGCAGAGGAGTGGTTTGCAGTCCCATGACGCTGACGATTATGGACGAGATCAGGAATCAAAAAGAGGAGAACGTGAAACTGAGATTGGTGAAGAGCAACAGTTGTGGGAGTAGAATCGAATTAATGGAGGAGACGCCGAAACGAAGCGAAAAACAAGTCGAAGCCATACAAGAAGAAGACGAAGACGAAGAACGACGGAACGCCTCATCGGGTCCGAGGACGGACGACAATAATTCTTCGGTGTCGAAACTGTCCAGCGCGTCCTCAGACGAAATGTCGTGGAAAGCTTTGATCGTAATCAGAAAGAAAGCGAACAACGTACCAGTGTTCGACATGGAATTCGAAGAATTCCAAGTATTGGAGGAAAAAGATAAATAAATAATATTATTGTATACGAGTTCGATATTAGGCGCGTTAAACGACACCGTTTACACGTGAAACCCGTTGAAATTCGAACGATCCGTTATTTCTTTATCACCCCCTTTTCATTACTGTACGCGTATTATTGTTTTGTTTTTCGTAACTTTAAGAGTAAAACAAATTGTCGATGCCAATGTATATTAATCAAGTAAAACTCTATCAAACTGTGCACGTATTACTTACAGAAAACACGAAACGGTTATTTTTATTTTTTTTTTTTTTGATAAATGCGTGTTGCCGTATTATTCTGCAGATACGAATTATTTGCAACCGTTCACAACACTGTTGTTGACATACTGCAGTAGTTATAAATGTGTTTTTGTTTCATTTACTTAAAATATAATATTCTTAAACTGATACAGCGATTACTTTGTGTCATCCGATAATAAAATAATTATCGATTTAGAACATATTATAACCGCTATTAAAAAAAAAAAAAACAAATAAATTACTCTGTTTGTATCTGTCTGGAATAAAATAATTTCATTGCGTAAAGCAATACGATGTGCGCGTATTGTTGTACAATATCGTCAGTACCTTAACTTTTCGTTACTAATAATTCTGTACATAGTTAGGTATAATAATTCGTCAACGCAGATTTACCAACATATTTTTAATATTAAAAATACATTAAATCGTACATTTCAAGCGTTTTAAATGAGCCCCAGGACGATGAAGGGGTGTATCGTATTGATTTTATATAACTATTATAACTTTAAAAACCCGGCATTTACGGTGGCGGCGTTTTCGGCACTTTTCTTTGTAGCAATTTTAACGAAAAAAAATTTAATTATTTATACGCGCACTTTCGAATCGATAGAAATAACAACTCGTGAAACAATTTAGACTTATCGATGAATGAAAACTAAAAAAAAAAAAACAATTAATTCGTCTGCTCGTTATATTGAAAACGACGCGCTGTTCAGTCTGTCGACATTTTTTCACTTTTATTTTTATTTTTTTCGTGGTAAAGCGTTTAACTCGTTATAGTCCCATTTTTCAACAACTCGAAAAAAGTCAAATACCACTATATATTAAAACTTTTAAGTATACATAGATACGCGTGTATACTTTTTACTTATAAGTTATGAAATTATTTTTGTGTTAATAATATTAATCGAATTGTAAAAATACGTGCAATTATAATGATGAACACAAGTTTTATTTTTTCCGTCATAAAATATCATTAGCATTATAAATTAACACAACGTTTCGATAAGAATATTAAAATAAACCAATTTACAGACGATTTATTTCTATAAGAACTATACGCGTACCTATATACATGACATTTTTCTACATATTTGTTAGAAGAAAAAAAAGAGCTTTTCTATATTGACACCTCGTGGTGATAAGTATTTTGAGCATTTCGAGCATTTTGTCAGGAGTATACTACTGTCCAAATATATATCGCACGATACAAACTTGTTCCGTTTCGAATGATTATAATATTGTATTGCTCTCTCTCTCTCTCTTCGTGATGTTTGACATTTCGGTTATTTATATGTAAAGCGTATCAGCGTATGGTCTGCGGTAAAAGAAAATCTCCTGCGTTTTTATATATCCTTTCCGTACTTTCTATTGCGGCTTTCTAAAAACACGCCGCTGCGGGTCTATTAAATTATAATATAGTCTCGGTCGCGTACACAGGATTTAGTATTTTTTTGTACGATTACACAATACAGAACCGTTAATATTAATATTGAGGATGAAGTGGTCTAACCTCCGCTCGAATATTATCGAAATTAGTTTAATCGAAAATATACATACCACCTCTCTCGCACAGTAATATCACTATAATATTGTGCCGACATATTATTATTTATAATGGCGAATTAAAATGGTGCGGTTATTAATAAGTCTAATGGCGAAGTAAATATTATTATTATTATATTTACACGCGAGCAAATATAATTACAATAATTTATTTTAACGACCCGCCGAGGCGAAACGTCCTGCAGCTGATACTATATATTATACTGTGAGAACGTTAAACAACGCGAAATGTATGCGAAATAATAAAAAAAAAAAAAAAACGAAAATAAGAAGAGAAAAAAAAACTGTAAATTATTACTCGTAAAAATATATATATATATATTTATACGAATCGGGCAATAAATTATTTTACTAATCGATTCCGGTGTTTATTATTAACAATCAATCGATATTTAGTGGAAAAATTAAAATTATTGCTGTAACTTGTGAGCGATTTTATTAATAATAAAATAATTGTAATAATAATAACGATATAGTCACATACAATATTTATGCTGCTATCGCTGTATTTTAATAATAACTAAACGAGTTTTATTAGGCATACAGAAATTATAAATAAACACATTATAACTGTTAAATATACCGCGTATTGTGTAAGCAAACGAATTTATATTACAATAACAATACACGTAAAAAAGAATAACAAATATTATGTGCAATGATAGTGAACGATGTGTGATTGTTGATGAGAGTAACGTTCAGAGTAAAATATTATTGACCCCAATACAAAATTATTATAGTGACACACACGCGCAACGAAAGGATGTAGCGGCGAATAACCGAAAACTAAAACAGCATCTCTCGGAGATATTATTAAATTATAAATTGAATTCACAGTGAAAAAGTTATAAACAGATGTAACGTAGCGGGTAATTTTCATTTCATAATATATTTTATTTTGAAGAATATGCAATTCAATCTGAACAGAAAACAATCTGCTGCAAGTACGAAATAATAGTTATTTAAATATATCTAATGATTAATTAGAATTATATAACCGTAACCAAAGTCCAAAACGTATGGACAAATTTTTATCGTTAAACTGATGTTTGCATTAAAAAAACAAACCCGTGTTTTTAGAAAATAAATATTAAACACGTTATGGAACGTACATAAGAGGTACTAACAAAGGTTTCTTATAATTAATATTTTTATTATATAAAACAATTTTTTTTTTTTTAAATGAAAATATCTCAGTCGAACGGTTTAATAAACATCTTATTCATAATATACATGTTCTTTACTCGACTCTAAAATAAATGATTTTCAATGTCGACATATTATATATAACAAAACGTTAGTTTTCAGACAACGTAAAATATTAACGTCCATACTTTATGAGCGACAAAAACGTATCACTTGATATCTGTATGATATAAATGTCGTCGAAATACGCAGTATTATTAGTGTTCCACGCTTTTTAAGTAGAACTCCAAGGGATAAAATAAAAACACATATGCATCGCACGTATTTATTTTCTTAACTCCTGTAAATTGCGATATAAATACAAATACAAGTTTTACTATAAACACGTTACAAATTAAATAGTACATATATGAAGAAAAGACACACAAATATATATATATTTTTTTAAAAACTCATATGAAATTTGTTCTTAGCAATAAATCGTACAACGTAACTGATATGACTTTATGTGAAGTCAATAAAACACGATCTTACAGTATTCGTGCATCGCACTTAAGTAATTCGTTAAATGTTTCTAGATCGAATTTCACTCTGTCGTGTTCTTCGTCACGATAAAAATAATATTTTTTTATTAAACGACATTAATATAGAAATTTAATTTAGTCTTACGGTAAGAATATAATACCGGCACACAAATTTTATGAATGGACAATTCTTCTAAATTAAAATGTCATTAACCGTAATTGAATTTAAAACGTTTCCCAGGTTTCACATACACTAAAAGAACGATTACAGTGACCTATAATCTCTCTAGAATGCTCTTGGGTATCATTATTATTCAAAACGACTAGTAACCGTTCAAAAGGTTGAATGTAAAACTATAGTAATTCTCTAGTAACGCGAATGATGTAAAGTTTACTTACTTCACTTATTCTACACAGATCGTGATAATCATGATAAATAATAATATCCGTGTTATTATACCTGATTCGTCGTATGAAGGTTTTGCTGCTGATGTCTGTTTCTGTTCATTGACGTCGCCCGAAAATGCCGCAGTGGACACCGAGCTGGACCATCGTTTACAGTGGTGACGACGGCATCGTTGTGCTACCTATAACAACAACGAAAAAGATCAATTATTATATTAAATTAATACGTCTTTGGCCGTACTGCATATTTGCCGTTGCGTTATAAACTAATAAATTAAAACCATTAAAAAATATTTTTATACGAAATCACTAGTTGAATAACTCGGCGTAGCTCGTGCACAGTTTCGAACGGAATTTTACCCTAGAAAATAATGGATTTCCGTATTTGTTCACAAAATCTGTGCAATGTCGTCTGTGCAGGATTACAGATACTTGAAGGATTAATATTAATTTAAGAATTAAAAAAATAATTGATAAAAGATTCGCATTTATAAGTGTACGTAATATATAAAAATTAGTGTTAAAACAACAACGGGATTAACGATTGAATAAATAATAATTAATTAATGGATACCGTCAGCTAAAAAATATTACAGCCTCAAGTATAAAGGGCTGACAATTCTAACAACCAAGTTATAGGAAACTAATATGTATATATAATGCCCTTGGTAACAGACGGAAGTGTCTTAAAAGTTAGGTTTGGTCCTTATAGCTGATCGATGTCTTTCGGGAAATCGTTATATCCCATATGACACTCCCCGAGCCCAAACGAATCTATTGATGTAACTTTTATTAAATTTAGAACAGCCGTTTGATGATACAATAAGGAACATAGATGTATGCACATATACTCAATTTTTTTTTTTTTTAGATGTAATAAAAGTATTCGTATATGAATATTTTAATATTAAAATTTTAAAAAAATAATATAAAACCGTGTACGAAAAACATGTCGAATACAAAATATATAGTACAACACTTTCTATACCTGCTTATACTTTGTTGTATGATAAATTATAGTTGTAAAACCCTATTATAAAACTATGTACAGCTTATAAATAACCCTAACCCGATGTCTGCGATAATATAATATAGTAGTTCTCATAAAATACGATTTTATACTCTATTATAACTGAACTGAAATATTATAATGATTTCATATATTTTCAAAATACAAATTTGACTACGTTCTAAATTGCTGGCAATTCGTTAACGTTTTTTTTTTATATACTGAAACATCAATAAAAACGAAAGCAGTTTACGAGTATACATAACAAATATTATTATGTAAAAGAAAATATATATATATTTAAATAGCTTATGCGACAAATCAATTTTTAGAAGAAGAAAAAAAACAAATATAATTATATATATTATACCGTACGAAATTATTAGGTGCGCGTATAGTAATAAAACCTACATGAAAAATAAAATAAAAAAAATTATAAAAACTTTTTTTCCTGTACACGAAAATTGTTTCTAGAATTTCATATATTTAATGGAAAATAAATCCGCAACAAAATATGTTATCAACAAAATTACCGGGTCAACAAATACTTAAACAGTAAAGTATTTATCAGCGATTAAACCGTGTGTTAAACCCCGATAAATCGAAAATAAAATGTACGTTTTTGTTTTGTGAAAAGTTGTTATAGACATCTACGAGTATATTATGTCCCGAACACTTTGGTTATATTTAGAAGATTCTTTGGAATACTCTGTTTTGGCTAGAAAACGAGAATTCCTCGATGACAACTATCTATACTCAATGCGATAAAATATATTGCATCGGAATATAAACTTTCTACGACTTACTCGTATACGCAAAAGCCTATAATAATTGATACAAGCCAGTGCAGATCTATTTTGTTAAAATTTATCTGTAATTTTTTTTTTTTTTACTTTAACGTTTTTCGATTTTCGTGATAGAAACCAGCTACATATTATCTCTGTTTATTGTACGTCGGTACGTACAACTATCCAATTCAAGAAATATTCAAAACTCGTGAAATCGGTCCAAATCATCGAATTCATTACAGAGTGTACGGTGGTGGTGGTTTTGGAAAATGACCAAAAACACATTACAATAAAGGTCAATGTTTATTATGTCGCGATCAAAGACAAATATTTATAAACTAGTATTTTAAAATCGAGTCACCGCCGTTAATTATATTATATAATAATAAAAAAAAAAATTCTTACACACGTTACTTTAATGCTAAAAATACGTTGAAATATAACTGTAAGCGAATTTAAACATAAAACGTTATTAAGTGTTTCTAAATAATATTAAAACGACGGAGAAATTAAAATCGTATTACCTCTAATATTTCGAAAGTCGAACGTTTTATTACCGAATGGTTTATTTACTAGCAAGAAAAAAAAACATTTTTTTAATAATCAGAATTCTGCGAATATATACGAGTACGTAAATAGTTTTCGGAAAATGTAATATTGGAAATTAATTAAGAACATAAATTTCAAATACCTAAATAACGTGATATTATTAATATATTAATGTATAATGTACACATCTGTTATTTATATGAAGAAAAAAAGGTATAGCGAGCCTCGTTCGTTATGGATTTACTTATAGACAACGTTTTAGATTTTTGTTATTACTATAAATTTGAAAGCAATGACGATTGCATCCAAATAAAACGATTCTGAGCGGAGCTTCGGTGTAACACACGCTTTGCCGGAAAATTTAAAGTGATAATAAAAATTTAAAAATTGTGACTTCGGACTGTCAAGATTTTTTGAATATATAGTCGAAGTAACGTAGCATCTACGTCGTATAAAATTTTCAAACCCAAAAACCAAAAATTACTCCTTTTATGACTTAAATAGCTCATCGTCTAATACATCCTATAAATAGCCCGAAATTGGAAGACATTTTTTCGCGAATTTTCATACGTATATAAGTAATGCAAAGTTACATCACATTCGGTGTGTACATTTCTTTGTAGGACAATTTATTTTGCTAGTTTTTTTTTTTGTGCGGCGTTTAAAAACTACTGAGAATTGATAGTTTTTCTCTCGTTTTTTTTTTTTTAATTACGCGTAAGAGGAAACTATTGAGAAAATCGAAAAACTTTTCGAATAAAATACCAATTAAATATCGGAATTTAGTAAAGCACGACGAGACTGATCCGAGCATTCTTTCTATAGTCGAAAATTTTTACGCAGAAAAAATAAAACAAATGTAAAATCAAATCGCTTCGCTCAGAATCTAAAAATATACGAGGAACATTTAAATATAATATTAGGTTTTTTTTTTTTAAATAAAAATTTTATAATTTTTTTTGCGCGCGTTCCGTCAAATGCAACGTGTCAAAATTTAACACACTCTATGCCGATTTATGAGCGAGTTAAAACAGAAATTCTGTTACTACTCGTATATAAAAACGGCTGTACGTTCCGTATTTAAATCCGTTATATAGTAATATTATGCTTTTAATGTGATTAAAAAAAGGACGACGAGAGTCGGGTTTAATTCGAATGAATTTCTATACAAAAAAAAAATATACGTATTATAGTTGTAGGCCGCGTAGTCCAGGAAACGATTTTAATTTCGTATAAGAAATACGAAAATACCGAATTTATTATTATTATTGTTTAGTATAAACATTTTTTTTATTTTTATAATAATTATTTTATTTTATATTATGACTTCTATAATACATCGTTCTCACTTCAAATACTATTATCGTGAACGTATATTGTAATTATTAATTCTTTATTATTTTTTTTTTTTCGTCGTTCTTATTCGTCGATTTCAGTTATCTGTATTATTACGATTTAATTAACACGCTATTGTTTTAAAATAGACTGGAATGGCCGGGCACATATGGAGAGATAAAGACAGTCTGATGAGAAAAGTAATAGTCACAAATCTTGATAAAACACGTCCTAGAGGGAGACCACGCCAGCGCTGGTTAGATCGGGTAAAGACAAGTCTGAACCAAGTGGAGGAAACAGCAAGTATGCAGGATGCAGATAACAGAGTCAGATGGAAGAATTTGGTAGAAGCAGCAAAAGGCCTTAATGGCCTGTAAAAGCTTATAAAAAAAAAAAATTAACACGCTCGCGAAAAATTTTGTGATTTCGTCTGTGTCCGTACGGTATTATAAAGAGCAATGCTGCGCGTCATTCGTCCGGTAATATTATATTCGGAAAACGGTTTTTTTTTTTCATTGGTTTTTTTCGTTCTAACCTGATATACACAAATCGAATACGTTTATTGTAATATTATATCCACGGTGATATTAAAATTGTACTATTTTTTTTTTTTTAATCTTAATTTTTATTTATTTTTTCCTTCTTCGACTCAATACGTTTTTTTTTTTTCATTATTACCCGAAACGGTCACGACGGCACACAGTCGCATTGCGGTACGCACATTTCGGGCGGCCGGCGGCGCGGCGGTGGCGTATTCGTCGTAGTTTGTGAAAACGGTATAGGTATACATTTGACCTCGGCGCACCACGCACATGACATCATTTCCAAGCGCGGTCATTGAAACCAGTTGTGTGTTGATATATACGTACGTGTTGTTTTTTATTCACATGGCAATATTGTCGATGATAAAAACGATTTAAGAAAAAAAAAACACACAAATTCATAATAATCGAATAATCATCAATATTATTTATTCCTGCATTCATCGCGATATTTTATTAAACGGGTTGGAGGAAGAAAAAAAAAACGATATTTTTTTCCTATTTTTTTGATACCGAAACGTTTAGAGAATTTCTATATTCGATTTTGTATCGGATCTAAGTTTTTGCGATTTGAAAAAAAAAAAACCCTACGCACATAGCCGTCCCGAGGAGGGGGGGGGCAAATGGGGCAAGTGCCCTAGGGCGTCCAAAGTATTATGAATGCATGGGGCGTCAAAAAAATGAACGACAAAAAGAAAAAATGTGTTGTTTTATTTTAGATATTAATTTCCCTTGTATCTATACATGATGATTTCGAGGATGAGTGTATTTACTGTTAAAATATACAAAATTATAAAATTAGATATTACGTTAGTTATAAAATTTTTTTTTTGGGGGGGGAGGTGCGTCAAATATTATTGCCCTAGGGCATTATTGGTGGTTAGGACGGCACTGCCTACGCATAATATTACCACGTTATACACTCGGTGTACGTTTAAATAAATTGAATTATTTGAATATGATAAACTATACCGCTTGTATACTTATTATTATACATAGTTAACAATTTTATACACACCAGATACAATAATCCAGTGGTTCTCAACCTTTTTTGTGTGACGACACCTAAATTCAGATCCGTAAAAATGGCGACACGCTTTAACGGATAATTAAAAAATTAACAAATAAAATGTAAAGTTAAACATTTATATGTTACCATTTTATTAAAAAATAAACAAATAAAAAAATTATAAATTTACATAATTATAAAATTCAAACAGTTTAGGGTAGGTATTGAAATCAAAAAATTATTAGTTTATAAAAGTAAATCAGTGTGTAAAGTATAATAACAACTATGAATAAAAATTTTTTTTAGCGACACACCGGTTGAGAACCTGCGATGCAATAATCGATAATTGTCGCGTATTATTGATCAGTTATTCGTTTTACCCGCGAAATGTAAATAAATCCAAATCGATTATTAATAATATAAAATTATTATTATTAATAATCGGAATCAACACTAGCGCGTTGTAACAAGAACGCGTCGGACAAAACGATGAAAAACACTTATTTTAAAAGCATAAAAACGAGCGATTTAATGAATTTTCAATTCGACCTGCACCGCCGTCGCTCCGCTCGACATACAGTGTCGGGAAAATATTTTACGAACGCGCTTTTTCGAAACGTGTAATTTTCGTTACGGTTTGGGTTTGCTCGTGGTGAATATATCGGATTAACTATATGCACGTCGTCAATCATAATAACGTGTTCTGAAACACGTCAAATGTGTCTGAATCGGTCAAAAATTCGTTTCTAACGCGCTCGTTGAATATACAGCCATATATTATAGGGATCCTGGAGGTTAGCAAATTTTCGCTCCGTCCAAGATTTTACCGAGATTCTCTTGGATTCCATACGTACACGTACGGTTCTTTCGGTTTTCGACTGTTTTTTTTTTTTTAATTCACTTTTTATATTATAAAAATTGCAAACACGCGCGGAGGTCTCGAAATACACTGTTAATTCGAAATAAACGACCACCATCACGAAAAAAAAAACAATAACGAGAACAATATTATACTTAAAAAATTATATACATAATATTATGTTAGATATTGTCATCAAAACGAAAGTTTTATTTACTGGAAAATTGGACGAGTGTCAAAAACGAAAACCGTCTTTTTCAGTCGTTGGCATCGCAATAAACTCTTAAAATAAATTTCTTTAAATATTCTACAAACACCTAAATATATCTATTTTTTTTTTTTGCTTTACAAGCCATTTAGGTTTTTTGCTGTTATATAACTAGACCTTTCCGTCTCTCTTTCTCTGCTCCTGCAGAATAATTAAAAGGTTACACTTCTTTGAACTAATACAAACAATATGGGAGGAATATAAAGAACTGGAACGATAGTCTATATAATATATGCGCCCGACATACAAGAAAGAACCAACCTAACCTAACCAAAGAAAAGTAGGCATTACGTTATTAAACATTTGGTGTATAAAGTCCTATCTTTAGTATAATAATTCTAAATATATTCAGAGGAAATAACAGATTGGACTATCAGATTCGGCATAGCTGGTAGATCAATCACATATTTTATTCTTCACGAGACAAACACCTAATAATTATTATTTAAATAAAATTACTAGTTTCTTCTGTATTGGAATTATATTCTACCACCATATGTCTATGCGGTGCTAGCGAGCAAAACACTATGAAACTAACGAATTCCTCGTTGTTCTCGCTAATCATTATATATATATGACACAATCACGTTTAATCAATAACTATATTGTACTCGTCACTTATTAAATATGTCGTAAAATTTTCATTCCAAACAAAACGCAGAAAACATTGATTTATGAGTACATTCATATTTACTATTATTTTCTCGTCAATTTGACTATTGTAATCTATCGCAATAAAGAGGTTTTGAAACTGGAAAATGTCGAACTATTGATACGTTTCGAGAAAATCACGAGTACATAACAATAGTTTTACTATGAATAATATTAGTAATTTTTAGTATTTACATATATATGACAGATAAATGCTGTCGAGAAAAAAAATACGACACGTTTTTTTTTTTTACAACGTACGGGTTTGGCCTACTATACAAATGCACTCATAAATATTACTAATCCCGACCGAAATATTCATAACAGTCGAGTATCCAGAGCCAAAAAATAATTATTATCCTACACCAAAATAATCCAGTCTGTTATCCGAATTATGTGTAATGTATAAAAAAAAAGCTACGCGTGCGTGCCTGAGAAATTTTCTGGTCTCTAAGGATGTTAGCAAAAAATATTATCTTATTTCTGTATTTGTCATAACAACTGTACAATTTATAAGTATACTTATAAAATTATTATCAAGTAATACTATAAATAATATTGCACAACAAAATTAAATGTATTTACATGCAAGCAAACAGCAAGCTCGGTCATGACCGAGCGGTTAAAGCGTCTGAGATGAAATCAGATTCCTTTTGTAACTGATAGGTTCTTCGAATCATACACAATGCAAATTTCAATATCGAACTCTAAATATGTAAATGAATTAGTATTGAAAAAAAGTCTTTTTAACGCCTTCTAATACTGATAAACATTTAAAAGGTTTTTTTGTAAAATTAAAAACTATTTAAAACAGAAATTATACTGTATCTCCGACACTGCGTCTCAACCTCACTTTTGCTCGTTTAAATAAACATTTACAGATGAATTATTTTATATTTATTTGATTCTTAAAAATAACAACAATTTTTTTCGTAAATCATTGCAAATGTTTAATATCCTAATAGTAATTCAAATGTGTTTATATTAATCGACTCGAAATTTAACATCACAAACGATAATAATTTAGAAATATAATTTAGACAATTTCTCAGGAAATATAAAAACTGTGTGTGTATGCGTGTTATACACGCAGTATAAATGTAAATCAAACTCAAAATCGTCTTCCAAAAACAATAATTTATTATTGTTTTATATCTCAACTGATCGTACAAAATTGGCGGCACTCGAGGTGAACAGCAAAATGACAAAATACACTACGCAATTTCTGCGTATATACACAAACATTTCAAAACTGTTTTAAGAAACAATAAAATACTATCTACACGCAGTAGTTTTATGTTTCGGACGGTGCAATGGAGTGGAAAAAAAATCATTTTACTTGAATTAGAGAGTCTCTTATAGAGCAAAACATTATTTTACCGATTGTGAAATCTGCGCCGAACCCTTCAAAACCACTGTACACTTACGCAATAATTTAACTGTAAACGCATTAGGTTTTTTTCTTGATGGAGAGTTGTAGAATTTAGTACGTATCGATAAAATATGACTGCAACAGGACGAAACGTTAGATGGCACTGATCGACGAAGGAATTTCGGACACTTAACATCGATTTCATCATTCCTGCGATAAATACTTCTACCCGATTACTATACCAATTACTATTCAGTTGTTTGTTTTTCATTTTCTTTTTTAATCGTGCGAAGACCCAAATGAATGGTCCGATAGGTCGGAGGTTGTGTGTATCATGTGTAGGAATGTAACCAACGCCCAAGCAATGGTCTTAACATCGATCCGATGGCGTGCGTGCACGACCCACAGGACCTCTCCCAGTCAGTACGTATACGTACAACGTGCGCGCCGATCGAGTGGCATGTTCCGCGGTCATTGCAGGGATTAGCTGCGGTACGAGACGAAAAATTCCGCAAATTCTTCCACTTAGACAATAATTGGCAGGACTATACGGGAGAATTTCCGTAGGCGATCCTATACAAATAGTGTTTATTATGAGCGTATTTCGACAACGGTTCTTTTCAGTAAACTGCACTGCTGTAAGTAGAATAATAAAACAAAAAAATTTACATAAACATAAAATAAATCTTCGATTATATATTATAATTTAACTCGAATTTTTAATCAAATAACTCTTGCTCGGTACGTATAAACATATTTTGGTTTACACGTCCAAAAATTAAAACCCACGAGTTTGCGTTTTATTCGCACGGTGTTTATGCAATTAATTTCGCTTAAACATTCCGACCGCCAATAATAAGGCGATAATTACATTCGTCCCCTCGTTCGCGTTTTAATTACCTCAATGCGATTTAACCTTAAAAAGTAATCTTAACTTGTATAAACAGCCGACGAAAAAGCAAATGAATTAAAACACTTTTTTTAACATTATTTTTTATCCACAGAAACGTCAATTTTTTCATTCTATAACACGGTGTTTTTTCCCCGCGTTTCTCTGTTCAAGTCTCCAAACGCTTGCACTTTAAAAACAATTAATTATTGGCGATTTACGCATAAAAATTCATCATTACGAAATAGAGTACAAAAAAAAAAAAATGCTCTTATTATAGGAACAACAGGAATTATATAAGTACTGTAGTATTGTAAGGAATATTTAGAGAATTTATAAAATAAATTTTAACGATAAGCACATATAATTTATATGGATATACGTGATCAAGAAAACGCGTAACATCACTTGTATATTACATAATCAAAAAAAAAATTTTTTTAATTAAAAATACCTAATAAGAAAATCGTTTTCATTAAACTTTAAATATTATCGTGTATCGTGACGAAAATTTAATGCAACAGACACATATAAAAATTCGTTTAACAATACGACGTAACCAATTTAGACTAAAGTTTTCAGAAATTAAGACGTATAATATTTTTGTAAAATAATGTAATAGTACAAAAAAAACGTTTACAAATGTACGTACTACGCGTATACAAAATGCAAACGGTGGATTAAAATATGTATATACGGTCGGAACACAAGAACGGAACCGTTTACAGAGCAAAAGTTTTATTGGCGACCTTTTAGTTCGAAAACTTCGAATAATATAGTAGGTACCTATACATATTATACTCTACAGTATTTACTGACTTAAAACACAGGAGGAAAAAATATAGTTTCATTCTTTTTTTCCTTGAATATATAAACGTACAAGTTACAGTTTTACAAAAAAAAAAAAACAATTGCTTTAAATTAATATTGTTCATATTACTATACACAGCAGTTTTCATTAAACTCTAAATCGGCATTTTTTTTTTTTTATTGTATTTTATTTTTCATTTCGATAAAATCGTGAATTGAAATATATTTTTTTTTTTAAACTTGGAAACCTAATCTAACCCGATTAGTAAATAAGAAAAAGGAACCTAAAACAATAATCTACGTTATTTTAAAAACATTTTGTGATCTACAATTTTAATAATATTAATAAATTATGTACTATACTATTTATATTATTATATAAAATATATACTTATTTATATTATCGTGATATCGACGCATGAGGAAAAAAACGAAAAATAAAAAGTAATAGGAGTGACATCAGTTTTATCGGAATTTCAACTATCTGCATGTACAATAATAATTTTATCTATACTTTGTTTTCCAAAAAAACTCTTGAAGATAGTAAAAATGAAATGTAACTGTTACAAGACATACAATTACATATAACACGCCAACCAATTAGAAATCGAACATAATATAATTTTATAGTTTATTACTATGTATATGTATATATATAATACGCGCATATAATCAGCTTGTCAGCGTAATGGAATTTCGATTGCTTTCTGAAAAAATGGCAAAAATATTTTCGCTCAGAACCATTATTTTTTCTTTTTTTAATACGATAATTTTTAATTATTATGATCAATAAATAATAATAATAAATTATTATTATTATTACAATATAATGGTCTCGAGAAATCTGTGCAACTTCGTATACGAAACAATGTTCAAACTTTCAAACATTAATCTGAGCCTCGCAATTTATTAAATATTATATAGTCTTAATAAAGTACTTATATTTTACTTTGTTCACTAAACAAAGTAAAAAGTGTCCAAATTTAACAAAAACGCCGGAACTATAATGGCTGGATGTTGCAGGGTATATACATTATATACTCGTTTCATATCTTGCTAAAAAATAACAAAAACAAAACATTGTCGAATTATTATTGTAAATTTAAAAGCAGCGGCTATATAATTTTATTACATATTATATTATATTTATATTTTTTTTTCGTGTCTTACAAAAAAATTACATTTATACAAAATATTTTTCCTTAAATTCAAATAATCGTCTCGAATATAATAGTACAAGCTTGGTTATGTAATATTCAACGGTACGAATTTATTCGCTACTATTCATTTCGAAGATCATCAATGTTTTATGTTATTTCTAAGAAGTAATAAGTAATTTAATACATTTGCGTTTAAAAGGTTAATCACCAACACTTAGACGGTTGATCCCGATAACGAATACATTAGATAACACAAATTAGTTTATAGATTTATGAATCATTTCATAACATTCTACATTAATTCAAAAAAAATTCTGAAATTTATTCTAAATTATATTATTATTATTATTATTATTATTTTCGATAAACAATCACGCATATAGAGAATTTAAACCCCTCCCCCCCCAAAAAAAACATGGTAATAATTTTAAATGTCAGGAAAAATTTAACATCTTCTTATAGTAGTCAAGTATTTATTTTTTACATTAAAATAAAATACCTAAATCGATTAGTTTTTAACCTACATATATGTGTACTCGAAGTTTACAGATATCTAAATAGTATTATTACTGTTACAATGTCACAGTAATATCACGAATTCATAAGACTTCGAAAATTAAATACATATATTAATACGTATTTAATATTTTATTATTTTGAAATACGCGGAGTAATTGTCGAGATTCAATGTGATTTCATACAGTTCTAATTCAAATAAAAAAATATTTTAAAATTGAATATATAAGTAACATCACCAGATATAATGCCTACTTCAGATTGTATATTTCACAGATCAAATACTCAAGTCGGATAAGATTATTTATATTCATTTGCAGCCCATATTTAGATTTATTATACGCTCCTTCGATATTTTAATTCGTGAAGAAATAACATCGAAATTAGAGTGTATTTTATTCACTCGTATACAGAATACGCGTATATATTGTACCGAAAATGTTTATATTTCAATAAGAACGACTGCAGTAAATGGTATAATACATAACGGACCTTGGCAGAACGATTAATTCATTGTAACTTCATTAGAATTGATGTCGAAAATGACAGAAACGATTTTTTTGTTATTTTTATTATTAAATAGCTAACGTTTATATTATTTGTGTGTGCGTACAAAAGGCCGTAAATTCTTTTATTATGACAACCGAAATCGGCGCACAAATGTAAGCACTTATACGACGGTGGAGATGATCGACCAAATTCTACTACAATTCTACAAAATGCGCGCGCGTTTTCCAGAGCAAAAAGACACATAAATAACGGGACAAGAAAAGAATAAAAGAAACAGAAATATTCTACAAGCAGGAATAGCAGTTATTTTACACGCGATCGTCGTTCGCGTTTACGGTGCAGGGATAGAAAAAGAAAATCAAAATGACTGAAAACAATATTTTTGATCGAAGACTGCAGAACAACGCGAATCATAGGGGTGTGCCGGGTATGCCAAGGCACACCCTAAAGAAAAAAAAAATTATACAATTAGTATAATATAGTTTGTTTAGTGTAAACAAGTATTGGATACTTAAAATATTTTGACTTTAGTGTATGGAAGAAAATTATGAGCTAAAAAAAACGCATAAAATGGGTGAATTTGTTTATAGCCTCCTCTCTATATTATAAAAAAATAACTACAAAAAAGGCCGGGCACACTCAAACGTAAAACTCTGCGTTCGCCTATGACGCGAATGACAAGGTAAAAACGTTTGAAATCTTTAATACTCAATCTCCTGAAACATTAAAAACGACGAAATAAACGTAAACTCGTCTATAACAAAAAGAAAAAAAAAATCTCGCGAATATTTATCACGAGGCGTGCAAACGCAGCGGAGTTATCTGTTGGATACAAATGAAGATGTGAAACGGTACTGAAAAAATGAATTGATTTCTAAAACACATACGTAAATGTATAAGTCCATTTCTTTCTCCACCGTATTAGGAAACCAATAATTTCTTCGCATGTTACATCTTTAACACGACGTTTTTACCTGCAGTTGTCATGAAAATCAGAGATTTAGGCATTACGTTTGATTTCAAGTTAAATTCCAATAACAAACGCGTTTCTACAATGATAAATAAAGCACCGCTATAGACAATTAGGTTTTATCAGAGACGTCATCGTAACAACTGTTACTAATCCTGTCGCATTGAAATCATTGCTCAGTATAATCCGATCGCGCGTCTTGACCATAATTCTATATAATATTGTCTCCTCCTCCACCATTAGCTGTATTACTTTACTATCAAAAAAAAAAAAGAGGTTTTTAAGATTTTTTTTTAAACTGAGAAACTTCAAATACGCGGAGGAAAAAAATAGATTTATTTTTTTTAACAATTATAATAATTGATAGTTCCGAATTTTTTCTATACGATTGATTTTAAATTACTTCTAAATAATTCGTATTGATTTATTTTATTCGCCCCGTTTAAAATGTCTAAATTCCGGTCGATTAATCGAATAACAAAATTAACCGATTTATATAGGAACGTTCATCTGTTTGTGAATAATTCAGCTCCAGGTTTTCCGAATCCGACACAATGGCGGAAATTCGTTTGACTCGAGTGCTCGTATGCGCGAGCGAGTCGCGTCCCGTAATAATGATTTGTTTAAAGCCCTATGTACAAACGTACAAAAAAAGAAATTACAATAAAATTTTCTCTCTCTCTCTCTCTCCCCTTTATTCGACGGTAGAAAACGTCAATATTTAATGTCAAGAGAAAACTTTTTTTCTTTTTAAACAAATCCATATAATAAACACACGAGCAAAAAAATCGACTCTGGACCGCAATCCCGCAATTAAATGTCTCTGGCACAAAAACCAAAAACTTGCATACCATTTTTATTTTTAAATCTATAAATTCTACGTTTTAGCTCAAAAAAAAACATCAAATATACGATGGCCTTGTACCTTTTAAATTACCCTACAATAAATTGTAATCGATAAACACAAGATAATAACGCTCATTTATTTATATTGAGTCGATTTTTTTTTTTTTGCTCACATTTACATTTACATTCAACGTAAAAATTCTGAACACGTTCACCGTCGCGCGTCGTACTGATTGTGTGTACTCTATATAAAAAAGAAAAAAAAGTGTGCGTAATACTTCGTTTTGAAAACGACGGCTTTCGAGATGCTGCAGCAGGTATATAATACTTTTATACGTGGAAGTGCGTTTAAAAAACTCGTGTCGGGAAAAAAATGAATTTATCCAAAACGCGATTTCGCGACTTACACTTAATAAAATATAATACACTGGACTGTATCGCAATTTCCATATTATATATACACCTCGTATATATACTATCGCGTATAAGTGTATAACCCCTTTTTTTTTCCCCAGACTCACCTATATATATGTATCGCTTAACGCACCTATATATGCGGAGAAAAGAAGCGAAGGAAACGGCCCGTGGACTTAAATTATTTATTCATAAGCTGATATGGGCATTTTATGTCCTCGCGAAAACCGTCTCGGCGGACTCGTTTATTTTTAATTTTCCCGACAAATACAAAAACAATAATGTAAATATTTATAATAATCATTTTATTCGCACTCTATTTTTTTATTCCGCACGTCTCAGTGGCGTAGCCAGGAGGGGGGGGGGCTAATGGGACTACAGCCTCTACCCCCTCCCCGAAATAAATAATCAGTTTTTTAGTAGGTACCGTCTATACACATTAATTATTTAATTATCGGCCTCAGTCCCCCTCAAAAAAAAATCCTGGCCACGCCACTGGCACGTCTCTGTCTTTCGGTTTGTGATATAGTAGATACCTACGCGCCAATACAAACGCGCTTTTCATGCGAAACTTAATCGAAAAAATCCTTTTTGAACACACACTCAGGATTTTTGTTTTTTGAAAATTGGGGGAGGGGGGGTTACAAATTTTACTACTCCTCCTTACAAATAATTCCTACTGGATCGGTGACATTTCAATAGAGCCTGTACGTACACAAATATTAAAGCAACATTTTTATTATTTCTATATATTCAAAAAAAAAAAAAAATAGTTTGTAAAATACGACTGTTTCGAGAGAGGGTTGGTATTGTACGGATCAAAGCATAAAATGTAATTGTTCGAGTACCTATTAAATTTTTTTTTATTTTTCTACTAAATTACAGTCTCGATAAAAAAGTTTATATTTTTCGCTCGGTATTTACCGGTATAATACAGCTATATTATTTAAAAGCAGTGGTCCACGCGCTGGTTGAAAATTTGCAAATGCGGTCCCCGGCTCGAGTTTAATGGAGGGGAACCACTGCTATGGACGATCTCTATAATATACCGCACGAAAAACGGCCCCTACAGCAGGTGCGTGGATTCACCTACGACAAAAGCCGTCCTAGCAGGGATTACCTTTCCCCCTGTCACTTTTTTCAATTTTTTTTATTCTATTGAAGGTGAAAAGGTAAAGGAGACGGGTGGTCGATTTTCAGTAGCGTATAGATACGGGGGGGACCGGTGCAAGGGGTTTCCGACCCCCCAAAACCTTAAAAAAAAACGCTTTTATTATCAGAATAAAAATTACGGAATTTCATTTCTCGTCGAATAAGTTGAAATTATAAAATATTAACGATATCGTATTCCTTTCAAAAAAAAAAAACAACGGAATTACATGAGACAGAAACAAAAATACAAAAATCTACGCCGCAGTTAAAATTTTTATACCGTGAAATAATTTGTCATAGGTATACAAGAGAAAAATGGCCTTCCCGACATCGTCCCACGAGGTATTTTTAAGTATTAAAAATTACTGTATATTTAACATTTCGTATAGTAATGTATTTATTATTGAACATATTGAAACCGCGGACATGGGCGCAACTAGAGAGGTGCACAGAGGTCTTGTCATAGCCGTCCCAAGGGGGGGAGGCCAAATGGGGCGAGTGCCCTAGGGCGTCCAAAGTATTATGAATGCAGGGGGCGTCATAAAAATGAACGACAAAAAGAAAAAAATTCGGTGTTTTATTTTAGATATTAATTTCCCTTGTATCTATATATGACGATTTCGAGGATGAGTGTATTTACTATTAAAATCTATAAAATTATGTAATTAGATATTACGTTAGTTGTACATTTATTTTGGGGGGGGGGCATCAAATATTATTGCCCTAGAGCGTTATTGGTGGTAAAGACGGCACTGGGTCTTGTGCAAAAAAATTAAAACCTTTTTCCTTTCAAAATTTAATCGTTTCGAAGTAAATATTATAATATTATCAATTGTATTACGAGAATGTTGTACTACACTGTATACGATTATTGAGAAAAATAGGTAGGTACCATAGACTCAGTTATATGGTAGTTTATGGTAGGTACCCATAATAAGAAAAAAACTGGTTTTTTGAAGTCTTCGCAATTTGTGCGCCGCCAAAAAATATTGGTCTAGTCGCGCCTGTGACCGCGGAACCGACCGGGCTCGCGTTATTTACGCGAACAAAAACAGTGTCCGTTACGACACGGACAGATGGTTTTCCCACCAGAAAAAAAAAAATTACAACACTTCCCCTATTCCGGCCCACCTGGATTATTATTAATAATAATAATAATAAAAGCTGTTTTCCCGAAATAACGTTTGCCTGCGCACTTACGTCGAACGTCCGGCGAATTGTAGTCATCCCGCCGGCGGTGACGGCCGCGTCCCGACGGTGCTGCGCGACTCCGAAAATTATGCGAGCGCGTACGGCCAAATAAGCCGCGCGGGCAACCATGACCACTACGCCGGTCCGTACGCTCGGATCGGACCGTGTAAACTGCCGCCGCCCGGTCGCCGTAGTGCCGCCGCCGCCGCCGCCGCCGACGCTGCACGGCGGACCGACGGCGATGGCCACAAAAAAATAATTCCGCCGCCGCCGCCGTGATAAACGGGCACGGCAGTGTGGCCACGAACCGAGACGCGATCACTGTCCGTCCGTCACCACTGTGACCGCGACCGCAGCTGTTGGCGAAAATCTCCGGATAACACTCGCGCGTTATCAAATCGTTCCCTGTGGTCGTCGTCTTCGTCCTCTGTCGAAAATTTCTCGTTCGATTTTCGCGAATATTTTTCTCCACTCCACGAAAATACCGTAAGTACCGTTTTTCATAACACTCGTCGTTCGTTTAACGTAAAAAAAAACCGGTTCCCCGTGAAAATTGCGGTTTAGTAATTTTGTCCAGTGGCGTATACATGATTTTCAGTGGGGGATCAGGGCCGGATTTAGGTATATGGTGGCCTATGGGCGGAATTATGCCTATGGGCCTTAATAAGGAACCTTATAAAAAAAAAGATCATGGGGGGATCTGACCCCCACATCCCCCCCTTGTATACGCCCCTGGTTTTGTCGTTTTACAGTGTCTGTGTAGCGACGACGATTCTCGTACGGCGATGTAATCGAATTACCGATCATTTATTCGTTGTATACGTCGACCGAACGATCGTCCGAGCGGCTACGTCACGTTCTAACGTGACAAACGTTTACGAAACGCGTACTGAAAAAATGTTTTAATAATTTTTTAGGAAATGGGCGGTGAACTCGGCAACCTGAAAAGCGACATTCGTGGTATCATTACCACCAAACTGTCTCCGTTCGAACAGAAAGCGTTCAAAGGGCTCTTCTCTCATGGAGTACCCAACGCGATCAAAAGGACTCTTTCTAATTTGCCGTTCATCGTTCCGCCAATGATTGTCGGCTATCTCGCCTACGATTGGTGCGTCACCGAACACCATCACAGTTTGAGGAAGAACCCAGCCGACTTCGCCAACGATCAATAATTAGTTTTTTTTTTTTTTACATTTGCAATAAAAAAAAAACAAAAAACTGTTGGGCGTAAAATTATGTTGATTGTGTAGATATAGAGCTTTGTTTTCGAAAATGAGATAAACTAATTTTGAATTATAAACTATGTGAATAGAATAATTTAAAAAATAAATAAAAATGGTTTAAATTCTTTATTGTAATAAAAACATAATATTTACAAAATACGACCCGTATTGTTGTATACCGTTGTTTCCATATCCTCTATAATATAGTGTGCATAAAATATTTATTTTTTTAGCGCAAATATGCTTTTAGTGAACATTTAATAAAAAAGAGATATTCTCAGAATGTATATTTAAGAGAACGAGCATCTGTCCGTGGACACAATTTTTTTTTATACCAGTAATAATAACATTGGTTGAAAAAAAATACAGTTTTTTTTTTTTTCTTAAACAGAATATTGTATATAATCTAATTCATCACATTCGATCGGGTAGTGTATCAACTGCTGACGTTCTGGGTAATGCTTGCTGCGACGATCAGGCGTTTCCTTAACTTTACTAAATATGAAACGGAAACAATTTGTTCAATAAAATTTAAAATGTGCGAGGTTTTACGAAACCATGGTACGAATGAAACTTGTATTAAATTTATTTAAACTTACTTTGGTACTTCGTGAATATCTGTAGCGGTATTAAACACGTAGGTGGACCAGATATTGTCGTATTGTGCAGCACATCATTATTTGACGTTACTGTAAATGTGACGGTTTTTTTTTCTCAGTTCACACCTCGTTCAAAACTTGGCTTTGAAAATTGCGTACACGATTAAAAAGTATATTGTTAAATTGAATTTTCCAGTTAATAATTTGATGGAAAATGTATGAACGAATACTTAGTATAATACCGAATTAAAAAAAAAAAAAAAAATTTATAATTAGTACAGTATAAAAGCAACTTAATACTGAATTTCGATTAAGTATTCTAAAACAAATACAAATTTGATAAAATTAGAATTTAATTTGAGTTAATATTTATTTTCAAGTTGTTTCTTATATTTATTTATTCTAATCGAATGTAAGAAATGTGTGTCCCGCTGATTGGTTTTCTTTAAAATTTCATATTAAAATGTTTAAACACGAATATAAACAAAGCTTCTTTCAGAGACATGTAAAATGCGATAAAAGAATAGGTTTTAAATAAAAAAATACCTACCAGACATTTTACTGGATTACTAAATTACAATTTATTAACTTTACCATATTCGAATTTTATCAGCCAGCAACAGTCACGTGTATTGTTTCTTCCCAACTGAAATATTTGTATTCGTTCACTGCGACCGGAAATCAAACCACTGATTTACAAAGTATTATTTTAACCTTTGAATTCTTTTTAATTTTATCATTAACATTATGTAAATAAGTGCCTACTTAATATCGTGTACAATGCTGTTAACAGTACTTATTATTTGGTAATAATCGATAATATGTAATTTAAAGACCAATTTACATAAAATTTAAAACTTCTGTATTCATTACATCATATAAATAATATTTATACGATACCTATTTAATTTTACTCGTAACACGTGACACACACACACAACAGTCAGAAGCGAACAACGCTGCTCGCGAACTAGGTGTCGTTCACAGCCGACCACCGTGACAAGACTGAGAGGTCTGACGGTTTCGGACCGCTATTTATAAGCGCTTTTCTGCCACGCCCTTTTTGTTGTGTCATAGCGCTATCTGGTGACTACTTTCTTTTCTCGTTTTATTACGGTCGACTGACGCGTCATTTCAGTATATGCGGGTGTTTAGTCTGACGCTGACCGCGTGGCCGATCGCACGCGCAAATGCAATCTTTATTATTAATAATAATTTTTTTTTTTTTTTTAATTCCATACTTAGACATGATGTTCAAAAGAGGGGGGGCAAATATGGAACATAACCATAACTTAATTGGACCAACTTACAAGACACAAGTCGGTGCTTTTAGGTCAGAGATATACTAAATTTAAAATTTTCAAATCCCAGGGGGGCGATCCACCTATCGCCCCCTTCTATCAGCCACTGATTATGAGCCAGTTTTTAATGAATATTTTTTTATCAAAAATTAAAAAATATACTATTTGATAGAATACGCATATACCATTAAATATATATTTATATAAGTTTTAACAATTTCCGATTTATAGATATAAACTTATTTAAAAAAAACAATGTGTAAATGAAGTGCCTATACTTTCTTATTACATCGGAAAAAAATTAAAAAAACCTAATTTGTTAAAAAAAAAAAAAAGAAAAAAAGTTTTGAAAATATACGACAATGATACGATTTTGACAGATTTTTCAAAAATAGAGAATTTTTACGAGATGCCTTAAAATATTGTATACCATTTATTTTTGCGATTGCAATATTTCGCTCATTTCAGTAGTGTTGTAAAACATACTTTCCAAAAGTATTTATATACCTAAAAATACTGGTTTTCAAAAGAAAATGTATTTAAAGTAAGTGCCTATTACTCAAATATTTTCTTAAAAAAAAAAAAAATTCTTCAATATTACTTCAAATACACGTTTAAAAATCTACGTTTTCATTTTTTTTTTTTTTTTTAACCCGTCAGAGTCGTTGGTTGTTTACCAAATAAATTACGCTGTGTAAGTGTGCACCTATATACTTACAAAAATATTGTTAAATAGTTTCTGAACAGTCTTTAGCAGTGCTTGAATTGGAAAAAAATTAGAAGGGGGATGCAAAAGTACAAAAATAATGTGCGTTCCAGCAGATTGTAATGTCTTATAAATTCGTGGGAGGCTTCGCCCCCCATACCCCCCACTATATTTTTCATTATACAATAATAAATAAGCATCATTTTTTTTTAACTGCAAATATTCGCGCCACATAGTAAAGAGAATTTATTATTATTATTATTTTTTTTTTTTGTTTTATTAATTTACGATTATTTTATTTACTTGTTTAATTAAGCTAATACTATGATTATTTTATTGGTATTGATATTTAAATTTGTTGTTGTGTCACTGCCAAAATTATAATATTTCGTCATTATTTTACAAAACTATTATTTGTGTTTTGCGCAAGAAAACTTTATCGTTCAGTATCCCTTGTATTTTGTGGATGAAACTCAATGAAAAGCTCATTGAGTTTCATCTATTCGAGATCAGGTTTTTTACTTTCTTTTTGGTGTATTTATCGTTTTATAATAATTGATTGTCATTTTAAGAAATATATTGTTTGTATATTGTGACAACTACCGACCACTCCCTATAAATAAAATTTTTAATTTTCATTATTTCAATAAAATTTTAGTCTTGACCGTCCCGTTCTCTGCGTCCCGGTATGAAAAATTAGAAGGGGTGCGCTAAAATATTTTGAAAAAAGAAAGGGACTCCGTCCCCCCGCGTCCCCCCCCCCAATTCAAGCACTGGTCTTTAGTGAATATTTTGGACTATACTATATTATATGTTGACAATTTAAAAGTCTATCAAGTTACAACATTATTACACGACAAAAAAAAAGGTATGGAATTTAACGAATTAAAAAAAAATGTATGTATATTTAATGCAGCTATTGTTGAACAGAATAACATTTATAAATACAAAGTGTAGGTACTCGGCTACTTTCTATACACATTATTATTTTCTACGGCTGCTTTATGGTTTACAGATAAACACGAGATTATTGAAATGTGATATTGTATTGTCATTTGTTTGTATAACGATTAACATAATCGTTTGATGACCAACGCGCCAGCAAAACGTAATAAATAATCGCGGGCAAATTTAATTATATTATTTTAAACATTATAATCGATCGTAGCATTCAAAATGTCAATTCGCGCACGCGTTTTTTCCCACCCGATTTGACTTAATTTACTGTCGGCAATATCGTTATTTATACAAAAAAATTATTAAAAATTATTTACAAAAAAAATTAATATAGCTACGCACATAAATATATGTACCAGCTAATAGCTATTGATACGATTAAAAAAACGTTGCCATAATGAAAACAAAATATATTCCGTTAAATATGTGAATTCGTTCAGAGTTTTGCTCCCCGTATATATTATAGGACTATGAAATTTTCTCGATAAAATTCCATTTTTTATTATACAGAAAAAAATACCACTACTATACCACTATAGCGCTTTTTTTTCAACACGATACGAGACCGATAAGAAGAGCGAATTTACAGCGATAACACGCTCGTTTATCTTTATAGACAGATATGACTGAGCACGTTTGCAGACGAAATTATTTGGTCGTATATAGGAATATTCGACATAATATTATTTTCTCGACAATACACCGCGTCGGTGTGTAAAAATTAAAATAATATTAATAAATACGGTAACGTTATATTAAAAAACACACATACACACACAAGTATTAAGTCCATAATTGACACAAATTTATATGTGAATAATAATATATATAAAACAAATAGTACGAACAATAATAAAAAATAATAATGTATGTAAAAAAAAAAGTTAAATTCAAGGGTTTTTTACTGTTACTTTGGCACGAATATATTTTTTGCAAGTCTCTTTGGCATATAAAATTAAATTTTAGTCATGTATAATAGTCGTTATATAAGCGTATACACAAACACGTGTCTGGATGTAGTAAAAAAAAAAAAAAAACGTAATATAGAAAAAAATCCCGAATAATATTGTATGATTATTATTATTGATCCGTCGATCCGTCAACGAAAAATGTATAAAATCATCGATCCTGCAGACTTGATCGATCCGACGGCGTTGGGCGATCGGTCGCCCGTCCTTCCTGCGGCCGTTCCTGGTGGTTTAAGAGCGGTACGAGCGCGCGGCGAAGCCGGTCAACGACCCGCGGAAGCGCCACGTTGACCAGAGCGGTTCGATCCATTTGACGGACGGCGTCTTCTTCGGCCGACGCGCAAGTGATCGTCTCGTCGCCGCCACCGCCACCGCCACCGCCGAGCAGTTCTTGCCGTTCGTACGCCACAATGCGTTCCCGGAGCCGGGCGAGCAGCAACAGCTGTTGCCGTTGCTGTTGATCCGCGCCGTCGTCGCCGCCGCCGTCGGTGGCCGGCCGCGCCGACAAAAGCGGCGGCAGCAGGTCGGCGATGCGACCGCGCACCGCCCGCGCGGCTCGACGATACGGTTCCGGCGAACCGGCCCTGCAGTCCGCGTCGGGATCCACGTCGCGGTTCTGCGGCGGCGAACCGTTTTCGTCGTTCTCCCGCTGCAGTCTCAACAACATTTCGTACAGCCGTCGGTTCTCGCGCCGACGGCTGTCCAGTTCCCGACGCAACAGCGACACCTGCTCCGGCGCGGGTTCGTCGTCCGCGTCGACGACGCGTTCACACTGCACTTGCGCGTCGACCGTCTCGGTCGTCGGCGCACACCGGTCGTCCACGCGGGCGCCGCTACGGCGGCCCGCCGCGCACGTCGAACATCGGTCGCGCCGTCGCCGCGCCGGACGGCCGCACGTTCGCCGTCGACCGCGACGCGTACCGCTCGCCGAACCGTCGCCGTCGTCGTCGTCGTCGAAGTCGACGGACCGTCGCCCGATTTCGTGCGTCCGGCCCGCCGCCGCCGCGGATTCCGTGGACGACGAAACGGTCGCGGCCGCTCCGTCGACGGCCCGCGGACCACGTCGCCGTCCGCGATGACGCCTGCACGGCCGTTTTTTGCTCGTCGCGGACGGGCGTGCCGCAATAACGGCGCGCGCGGCCTCCGCACGGCGGACACGGCCGTCGTCCGACTCGTCGGCGGTCTGTTCCTGATCCGACCCCCCGGTGCACGTGGTGTTGTTCGTCTCCGAGTCGTTTTCGTCTTCTTCGTCGCAGCTGAAGAAGAAGTTCACTTCCGAGTAGTCCGGCAAGACGGGCGGAGGCGTGGTCACTGCGGCCGCCGGTCGCGTTTCCGCGGGCGTCCGTACCACGAGAATTCCTTTGGTGGTCGTCTGTTCCGCCACCGCGTGCTGCTGTTGCTGCTGCTGCTGCTGCGTCACGTACCGCTGCTGCTCGAGCTTGCCGATCTGCCGGTTCCGGGCCCACAATTCCGTGTTGACCAACTGCTGGAGCGACCGTTCCAGTCGCCGGCACCGAGCTCGCAGACGGGACAGCTCGCCGCCGTCGTCCGCTGCGCCGGTTTCGGGTGCCGGAGGCGGCGGCGGCGACGGCGGCGCCACCACTCTTGTCGTGCAAGTCTCGGAATCGGTCGTCACCGGCGACGACTGGTCGTCTCGTAGTTTCTCTCGCCGTTCGTCCTGTTCCAAACACATCGCGTACAGCGAATTAACAAAAAAAAAAAAAAACCAAAACGCGTTTGTATATAATTACCCGTTGACCGTCCGACGCCGACGCCTCGTCGCTGATGGCAAAGTCGTCGATGTGGTCCCGTAGCTTTCGCCAGCGCCTTTTGTCGTCGGCAGTGACCGCGACCGCTTTGGCGGACACCGCGGCCGCCAGCAGGGCCAACAGTCGCCGGTTGACGGTCAACAGGTCGTGGATGGTGCGCACGGCCGCTTCGGCCGTCGCCGCGGCCGCCGCACGAGCGTTGGTCGTCGTCGCCGCACCAGCCGCGTCGTCGTCGTCGTCGTCAGTGGTACCGCTGCCGTCAGTACTGCTCGCGTCCTCGTCGGTGCCGGTACTACGACGGCGTGTCGCTGCCGCCGACAGCCGGTCCACCCTCCGCTCGGCGTTGTACACGCGCAACCGGAGCTGAAAGTTGTCGGTCCGCAATTGTTCCAGCTCGTCGACGAGCAGCGTAGTCGAACAGTTGTTGTTGTTGTTGTTACCGCCGGTCGTCGTCGTCGTCACGTTGTTGTTGTTGTTGAACTCGTCGCGATCGCACGCCGCCCGTCGATGGCGGTACTGTTGCGGGGGCGATCGCAATACGCCTACGGTCCGACGGCGCTCCATGTCGAAAACGAGACGCGACCACCTTATTGTCGTTACTCTAGCGTCGAATGGGAGAATTTGTGTGGCCGGTTGGGGGGGGGACTTGCTGTCGTTTATCTCCGAATCGAACAGTAATTGACGTACTAATCGAATAAATAAATCGACGCAGGGCGATCAGAAGGCGCGCGAGCACGCATTACAATAAATACGTTTCACCGATTACGACGACGATCGACGACTGACGGCCGCCACTAATTATTTCGTATATAATATATTATCGTAATAAAAAACCGTATTGGTACAGTAGTAGTAGTAGTAGTAGTAGGGCGGCGGCGGTCCCGGTACAGCTGACGTTTATTTTAAACGCGCGCGCGCGCGCTTGCAGTGTGTGCGCGTCAATCGGTGAGGTCTGCTGGCGTTACGCGTTTATTTTTAAAACATTTATCGCAACGACGTACGTCTCCGTACACGGGAACGACACTGGTAAATGCCAATGTGATTTTCTCTCACTTTCTCACCTTCTTCTCGTCAACGTCAACGTAAAAAAAACATTTAATAACGAATTAACACACCGAAAACCCCGTCGCTTCGCGCGTAACGTCGACCGTGCGACACGCCCGGCACACTGCTGACTACTGATTCGATTGTATAATATAATCGCGGAGGCGGCAGCATCATCGGTACGGTCGCGCACGTGACCCTCTCGACCGAGATCGAGCAATACGCGCTCGCGTCCCGTTGCGCGTGCGTCCGCCGTCGCATATACGCCGGCCGCTTTTAACGAGCAGCCGCCGCGGCGACGTCTTGGTCGTCGGCGTCGTTACCGTCACCGAAACGTCGACTGCCCCCACATGGCCCGTCGGATTTCATTTTTCGCGAAGCCGAATGGCTGGTTGCCGGCCACCCGACTCGTGCCAGCTAGTAGAACTTGCACTGCGTAACGGGCGTAGTTCTAACCAGTATACGCGAGCGTTTACACATTTGGGCGGTACCTGACAATTTAAAATACACGAATATTGATTATTATTATTATTATTGGTATATGTGATTTCCAGCGGCGGATTAAGCAATTTGCCGCCCACAAGCAGAAGGAAATTTGCCGCCCCTTTATTTTCATAAGTGTTTTTCTAACCAGCAAAATGCATTATTTAGCAAAATATATTATTCATTAAATTATTATTCATTATTTAAAAATATATAGAACAGTTAGACATCAAAACATAAATATGAATATATTATTAAAAAAGTTTTCTTTGCCGCCCCAAAAATTTCGCCGCTCCAATCACATGCTTGTTCTGCTTGTAGGGAAACCTGACGCTGGTGATTTCAGTTTTTGAATTTTATTGTATTAACCGAAAAATTATCCATCATTATTTTATTTCAAAGTTATATTAATATATACCGTATACGTATTAAAATATGATCCAAATGCTTAATTAAAACATATTTAAAAAATTATATGCTTGGGATCAGTGACGGTTAGATGGATCGCCCTCTCCCCTCCAGGGGATTTGATATTTTTAAATGTATAGCATATAGCTGATCCTGCACGGCGTTGCCCGTGACGAATTCAATGCCCCTTTGAAACTCCATTAAAAGTCAACACTATAATAGCTACATAATATATTTTTAATACAGTTATTTGGGTTGTTTTGATCAAATATAAAACATAGCGGATACCCGGCGTGTTCTACTACGCTAAAAAAAAATACATTTTGCTTATTTGTTGGAAAAAAGGAAACCGGACCAGTTCGGCTGGTTATTAACTTTTTTATCTTAATGTTGAATGTTGATGTTCCTGTATGGTTTACATTTAATGAAAGCTGAAGAGCTGAATTCGCTGTACGCCCACCATTGAGTAACGTTGATGCGATTCCGGACGATGCTACAGCTAGTGCAATTTCATTTTTTGATCGAATTTCATCAGTCAACAGTTGTTTCTGTGAATCCACAAAAATGGCGCAATTCATCAGAAGTATATATTGCCGTTCACGTACCAAATCTCTGTCGTGAACATTGTTTCTATCACCAGGGCCGGATTAAGCACGGTGCCTAGGAGCCCAGGCTCCAGGCCCTGAAACATTGAAGGCCCCGAAGGGGCCTTTTATCTCAGACCAAGTTCAAAATATTTAAGTTTAGATTTTATTTTAGCATTTTCGTATTATTATTTGTATTACGCGGTGTACTAGCATTCGCCACACAAATCATTCTGTTTATACATAATATACGTAATGATATATGAAATTGAAAATTGACTAATATTAAAGATTTTTAAAGATATTTCTGTATACAATCAATTAATTTGACGCTTATTTTCATGTTTTTAAGTGCTACAAGTCCCGAACCCTAGTTATAAGTATTGTAAGGACTAAGGGCCCTTTGGACTACTAGGCTCCAGGCCCGGTAAACTCTTAATCCGGTCCTGTCTATCATGTGTCATCGGTACTGGTAGTCCAAGCTGGCAAATAATTTTGTTGTTGATCGAGATACATCTATCCTCATAAACTTTACAAATATTAATATATTCTATATTAGATATATATTTCTTTATGCATAATAATATGGACTATGATTTATATTTTATTAATTTATATTATATAAATATTATTTTATATAATTTATTAATTTTCTTTCGTCGGTCGGTTCACGGAAGTCGTAAAAGCTGTTGATGCTATCGCCATCTATTGGCACTTATAACGACAGCTTATAATTACTCTCTATATATCAAATTTCATGCAAATCCGTTGCATCGTTCCGACGTTACTGAGGAACAAACAAACATTTTTATATTTTATATATATAGATCTCTGACCTAACAGCACCGACTTGTGTCATGTATGTATTGGTCCAATTTTTGTTATGGTTATGCTCCATTTTGCCCCCCTTTGAACATCATGTATAGGTCTGCAATTAGTGCTTGACCGACTATCAGCGCGTATACGGTATGCGCTGATCATCGATCGTGATAGAGCGTTTAGTGCATATAGCTGACGACAAATAATATTATTTTTAATAATAATAATAATAAATAATAAAGATTGCATATGCGCGTACAGTCAGCGTCAAACTAAACACCCGCACACGCCGACATAGCGCCGTCAGCCGACCGTAATAAAAAGGGAAAAGAAAGTAGTCACCAGATAGCGCTACGACACAACAAAGAGGGCGTGGCAGAAAGGCGCTTATAAATAGCGGCCCGAAACCGTCGAACCGCTCAGTGTTATATGCGACAAAACTATAAAATTAATTCGTTTAGGCGAGCCGCACACTGCAGAATTTTTAAACACGAAACTATTGTAAAATGAAACAAGAAACTATATAATTGCTTTTATTGATATTAGGTACTGTTAAAGAAAACCGTACACCGAGATTCGTGCAAATATTTTTATTTTTCGAAATTTGTCATTCCGGTTGCATTGTTTCAGTTCCACAATTAAACACTTTCGGGCGGTTATGACCATTTTACTATTTAGTATATATTTATCATTTAATTACTTATTTTGTTTTCGGATTATTTGTCGTTATTTACATTTTTTTTTTTTGAACCTAATCGATAGTAAAAATAAAATATATATTTAGCATATTTTATTATTAAGGAATGCCTTAAAAAAAAGAAGATCCCATATTTAATACACTATATTGGTTGAAGCGGTCGAAAAATTTCCTCTTCAGACAACATTTCGAAAACTGATTATATTATATTTTAATTATTCTATAGTTTCATTATTTAAGTTTCTTCGTTAAACTGCAGATCAATGCAAAACCTGTTTCCGAAACAAATTGTATATAATGTATAAAGCGCAGATTAGATGAATAATTAAATTCATCTAATCTGTGTAAAAAGATTCGTGTCATACATTTCTTTAGTGAACGGTCTGGCTACCCTTTTTTTTCCATAATACGATACCATATTATTCTATATTCTATTCTGTGACGATACCCTCTCGTCACAAATATCGTCCTCTGCTTCACTTAATTCAATATCGACGTTTTTTACACACTATAATTTATTTATCAGCATCGATTTTTTTTTTCTTCACAAAACACGCTGTTTACGAACGAAATAAGATTACACCGAAGATTGAACAAATCAAAATAATACGAAAATATTATTACTTTTAAGTTCATATTGTATAAATATAATACATATTATAATATAGACGCTGTATTCGATGTTTTGCGGCCGTCAGATAACCACCGGCATCGTGATAAGAGCACATGGTGTAGATAACACACAATTAGACAACAACAATATTTTGAATGATTCTCTATAGTTTAAAATCGGTATTATTACTGTAGTATTGTTGTTTTTTTTTACATTTAAGTTTTCATACTCATTATGATGAGGTCGTACTTTTTATCGACGTTTTTTGTGTGCGCTAGTTTTTTTAACGTATACTCGTGTCAGGTAAGCATCGCGTTTGAATTGTGTATATTCCGCGCAAAGTCACACCCAATTATTATCCTCAGGCAAACCATTCGAACAATTGGGCAGTTTTGGTGGACACGTCGAGGTTTTGGTTCAATTACAGGCACGTAGCGAACGTGCTGTCCATTTACAGGAGTGTTAAACGCCTCGGTATTCCGGACAGGTACGATTGGAATTCGTGGTCGTACGTCCGATCGTATTAACATTTACAAAATATCTTACGACGTGTTTATAGTCAAATAATATTGATGGTGGCCGATGATATGGCGTGTAATCCACGTAATCCTAGTCCGGCGACCGTATTCAATAACGCCGACCAACAGCTCAATGTCTATGGCGATGACGTCGAAGTCGATTTCAGAGGCTACGAGGTAAGTATTTTCTTTCTACATATTATCGAATTTTCTAGTTTATTATTATTATTTTTTTTCCAAACGTTTAGGTGACGGTCGAAAACTTTGTACGATTGTTGACCGGTCGGTTACCTCCAGACACGCCTCGTTCAAAACAGTTGCTCACCGACGAAGGCAGCAACATTTTGATATACCTGACGGGCCACGGTGGTGACGGCTTTCTTAAATTCCAGGATTCCGAAGAGGTTACCAGTCAAGAGTTAGCAGACGCGCTCGAACAGATGTGGCAAAAAAGAAGGTGATCAAGAAAACTGAATTATTCCGGTGCATTACTTTTATTACGTCGCGATTTTTTTTTTTTTTTTATGTTTTAGATATCACGAAATATTTTTCATGATTGATACTTGTCAAGCTTCGTCCATGTACGAAAAATTTTACTCGCCAAATATTCTCGCAATGGCTAGTAGTTTGGTGGGTGAAGATTCCCTTTCGGTAAGTTGCAGTCTATAAATGTTTTGCGATAAAAATCATTTAATTTTATTTTAAGAACGCACTCTACTGTGGAAAAAAATATTTTACTAAAACACCTGAGAATGCTACATCCGTATTTATTGCTCTTATCTGACGTACATAGTGACTTATACTGTGTAGAAAACATAAGAAGTAATATATTTTGTGTAATCGATAAAGACATTGTTTATGTACTAAAGATTTTTTTCCGATATTTCAATTTCTAAAGAATCACATATACACACTTAAATTATTGTAATTTCAGAACGCATATAATTCTTGAAAACTATTTTATTATTCTGTAATTAAAATTTTAAAAAAGTTATTTTTTATAAGGAAGTATATAAAAAAATTTTAATTTTGGCATTGTCTTTCCATTTTATAGAAGATTTATGTTTTATTGAAAATCAATTTTAGTCAGATTTCACTGTGTATGTGTGTATGTATATATATATATGTGTGTAAAATTCTAAAATGTAACAATTTTTTAATCAAATCACTGGGCTTTATTTTAAATTGATCATTATTTTTGACTCATATAATAAATCTTATAAAATATTTGTCTTATTACAGATCATCTAAATTTTTAATATTTTTTCTTTTATATTTCAGCATCATGTTGATCCGGCAATTGGAGTGTATATAATAGATCGTTACACATTTTATGCGTTAAAATTTTTAGAAAATGTTAAACTGAAGAGTCGAATTAGCATGAAAAGTTTTGTAAGTTATCGCCATTTCACTTATTTATAATTTACTCGACATTGAAGTATAATTTTTCTTCCACACCATTCAGTTTAAAAATATTTGTAATATATTTAGAAAAGTTTAATATTAAAAATAGTGCAATTATAAATATTGATTAGTATAATATCATTGCCAATGACGCAACTATGATTTTTCGAGGGACGTGTCCGCTTAATTCAAATCCCTTCCCCCATAACTTATTTCTGAATACGTCACTGGTGTGGTGTTCGATAGAAAAACATAGAATCTCATATAATTTTTGTAATTGTCAAATTATATTATATGCTAATCTGTTAAGTCTATGCTTGGATATTGAATTTCTGAGGTATGTTTTGAGTCTTTTTAAATTTGAAAATAATCTTCCAGCTTTGCAAGATGTTATAGGTAACGAGTTGCGAGACACTATTATAATTGCGGGTTAACGTCAGTAGGTCCTTGTAAAAAAAAAAAACGATATATGCAGACACTTTGGGTCCCGTAAGTCATATTCATATGAAAAATGTATCCCCGAATAAATTATTTTATTTTTATAAATTCATATAGGTATATATTTTTTACTTTCTCAATACATTAGTAAAAAACCACTGAAAATTGAAAGCATTATTTAATTTTGTGTGCAATTTACATAAATACGATTCAAGGGGTGTGTCCATACACCCAAAACACCTCTCTTGGTTTCGCCGCTGGTCATTACAATATTGTAAAATACAATAACAATTTATTTTATTCATTGGTTTACAAGTTTTTGTACCAATGTTTGAATTCAATATTTCTTGAATGTGTACATTACAAACTTCCAAAATGAATTTCTATGTTATAAAAATATTTGTTATAATTAAAAACATCTTTATAAAATATGTTTGATCGAAAAAAATAATTTTACAGAAATTCATTTTTGTGTTGTCAAATTTTTAATCGCAATTAATAGTTATTGTTTATTATGTTTTTCAGCTTGGAGTATGTCCTAAACAAGACTGTATTTCAACTGTTGGAGTACGAACAGATTTATTTCACAGAGACCCTGCGAAAGTTCCAATCACCGATTTTTTTGGATCGGTTCGACCGGTTGAATTGACATTTGATTTTCTAGATATTTCAGACACGCCCTCACAGCAGTAGGCTATTATTACAGTAATAATATTTGTCTGTATAATATTATCAAATACTTGTTGTATTATAAACACGTACTGTAATAGTGTTACCACATCAAATTATAGACGCAATTATTGTTCGAAACATTTATACTTTTAAGATTTTTATTACAATATTCTCTACACGGTGAAAATTAAATGAATATACAATAATTTATGATCTCATAATAATAATCGTCGTTTTTAATTATACAAACGCTAATGTAACATTTAACCGTAAACTTTGAAACGTACGGCGGCGCGATTACTTGATAAACCAATTACGTTGTCCGTATTTTGCGGGTGGCCGTTCTTCTTCTTTGAAGTCTTTAATACCGATCGGTAGGTCACCGAACACTTGCGGTTGTTCGGCCGGGGGTTTCGGACGGTTTCCGGTGTACACGCGCGCCTTGCAAAAGAAACCGTGTTCGGGTCGTTCGACTCCCAGCTTTTCGAACACGCACTTGTCGTACACGGACTGCGTCTTACGGCACGGCTCAAAGTTCAGCCGATTACTAGACTTGTCGATGCAGTTGCTGTAGATCTGAAATTCGTCGTAACAATTGACTTTCAGCTTCCTGAAGAATTCGAGCGCGCAGCTAGTGACCGCCTTGCCCTCGTTCAAGCATTTACGCGGGTCTTTCGTCTCTTGTTTGCACATCATGAAGTCGTCGTTGACGTCCAGACAATACTTCCCTAAACGCAATTAACGGAATCACACGCAAACGCTCGGAAATTTTTTTTTTTATAAATTAATAATAATCACCTAAATGATGGGCAGCGGCACGGAGACCCGGCGCGCTGATGGGCACCTCTTCGACCGTCAGCTCCTCGAACGTCGGCAACTCGTGGTCGTTCGTCACAACCATGTCTCGGCGTTTATCGTTACAATGCGCGTGCGGTGCGAAAAAAAAAACTATTTCGTTCCCAGTAAATCCGAATGCGACGCGATTACGCGAATTAACGAGAAAATATTTCTTATCACTGTAACATTGAACTCGGTCATATCTCCGCACAAACGTTTCAAATGTTCGCCAGCAGCAGCAGCTGTTTGCGACGATACCACTGTTCCGGTCATCTAGACTTATCAAAGAGGTTGTACGACGGTGTGATTGCGTCCCGTTCTGCCGCGCGTCCGTGGTGCGCGGCGGTAGTCGATCGAGACGTCGTATCATCTACTCGTGGCCCCGGCGTTCTACGGACAATAATAATAATAATTCTCGTTTTTTTTTGTCATATAAAAAACAGAAATTCTAATGGAAACCGTGCGCGTTTAAGTAATTTTTTTTTTGTCTTTTCACGTCGAATTTCGCGACTGTTTTGAGTTTCTTGGGGAGACGCACGAATCGTGAAATGCGCCAGTAGAGATACGGGTTCGAGATGGACGACGAAATACCGTTTAAAGATCTGCTGGAACGCGAACATCCGGAAGTGTACGAGTACATAAAAAATGCCGTGCGAATGCTTCATCGTCAACAGAATTTACTGGCGAAAATTAAAAATAACGGCTCGGTCGACTTCAAGGTGCGTTGGCTTTAATAACATACGTGATTTGCGTCGGTATCGGCTCGAAATCGATTAAACAGATTAACCTGCGTATTTACATAATAATATATTTTGTTTTCTCCCACTTTGACAGAAATCGAGTGTTAAAACCGAAAGCGAGGAGTCGATTAAAAACGAGAGAAATGCTATTACAGCGGACAACTTAGAAGTAACGGACAATCCGAGTGAAAGTTCTGTCGACGCATCAGAAAGTGTGAGTGTAAAGTAGTAATATAATTAACACGTTCTCCACTTTGGTGGTAAAACGAATTCCTAGAGTTTCAGTGTATTGTTGTTAGCTATGACTGCTGATGAAAAAGTACTCTATAATTCATTAGCGCACTACACGGGCTAAAAAAAATGAATTTTTTTTTTTTTTATTTGTCTTAACGTTTCTCTGTATCAGTTTGTTTACTTAAAATAGTTTTTTTTATGTAACAATTAAATGACAGTTATTATTAAAAAAAAAAAAGTTAAAATATTAAATTGAATTCGCATTCATCAATGTATTGATGAAATATTTTTTATGTGATTTGTCAACAAAATTTACTAAAAAAAATATTTTATTGTTAAACAAAAAAATATGACTTAAATGGGCCAAATTCTAAATAATAAAACATGTACTAAAAAAAAAAAAAATGTATGGAACACATATTTTATGTTTACTCAGCTGCCATTACGATAAATTAAACAAAAAAGAAAATTGCTCAAAAATTCAAATGCTAGAATGATAGACTAATAATATTTACTATCTAGATTTAAATATCTAAATGAACGACTAAATTTTAATTATTTTATTTATTATTATTTATTTATACTGTTATGAATACTAAATAAATAATTGCACAATTATTATTTTGTTTGCGATGTGTATTGACCACCACTGTTGTTGTTATAATTGTATATTAAATTAATCAATGATATACTTTTTATTTTAAATGACTGTTTATATGTGTAAATAGTATAACAATTATTTTCATTATTTGTGTAGATTGAGAACGTGACAAATATTAAGAAATACGAAGACCAAGATGTTGAAAATCCTCAAAAGGTCAATGGAGAAATTAAAGAAGAAGGAGAGTGTAGTGAAGACGAAGAAAAGTCAAAGGATTTAAAAAAAACAGACCGATATAGCTTGGGTGAAAGCCGTTTTTTATTAGAAGAAACGACTGGAATGTATTATGACCAAGTGACTGGTTACTATTATAATTTAGTGAGTCTGGTTTAGTTTCTTATCAGTATTACGTACTTTTTAAATTACGTCTAAATTAAATTTTTAATTACAGGATAACGGATTGTTTTATGACGGAAATCAGGGATGCTATTATTATTTTGATGTAATAGCACAGAAGTATAGATTGCATTCCCAGGTTCATTCAGATACAGTTGCTCAGTCATCTCCTAACGAGCGTGTTCCAGAGAGTGAGCAAAATTGCCAAGATATACCTGAAAGTATTAGTGAAGATAGTGACTCGGACAGTTCTGAAGACAGTGGTAATTTAGTAATAAAAGAAGACACTGAAGAAGATAACGAACAAAATGAGAAAGAGATTAAAGATATTGATGTAAATGCGGTCGAAAGGTTGCCAATTGAATGCCATGAAAATAAAAATGTAGTGAAGGAAGAGTTGAATGTTAAAGAAAATAACAGTGATGATGTTCAGGAAGGAAAAGAAAAAACAGCGTCTGAAGATTGTCTTCCTCCACCTTCGACTTGTGAAGTATTTGTTTATTTCAATTTGTTAAATGCTAAAATTATAAAATGTGCTTTTCGTTGTCAATGTAATTTCAGATTCTAGACAAACGTTACTTGAATTTGTTGCAATATACAAAGTTATTGCCAGCTCCTAAGAATATAGTACACAAATTAACGCCTGATGGGGTAAACCATACTGGTAAGCCATTTGAAAAATTGGCAAAACAACTAACTTACGTAATTTGCAGAGTAAAGCAAAGCAATATGCACAGATAAGAAATTGGTACACGCTCAAGCATCAGCTGAGTGCAATCGAATCAGAAATTGTTCAGTATGATAATCTTGTTTGGGATCGAATTGAACAGTATCTGTGTCAAAATAAGAGAGATGACAAAAATTCTAATTGGAAGTCGTACAAAGAAGTTAAAGCTCACCTTTCTGATACACAAACTAAATTGATTAAGTCAAGTAAATAATATTGACTTTTAATTAAATAGTATTTTTGTAAACAAATTGGTTTAAAAATTTTAAATTAAATTTTTTGTACCTATAGAAGTTGTCGGTTGGCCTCCGTGTATACGTATCATAGTAACGGAATCTAAAGCGTGTAAATCATTAGTCGGTAAACTGTTTTTAATTACCTGTCCTGGCGGAACAATTGGACGGTCCACTAATAGAGATGTTGTAGTACCTGATGATAATGTTAGCAAGGTTAATATTTATATGGTTTTTTTTCAGTATTATTCGTTAATGATTTCAATTTAAATAATTTCATAATTTTTATTTTTAGTTACATGCAGAAATATCATTTGTTGGTAATGTAAACAAAGTGGGTAGAGGTCATTATATTGTTAAAGACAAAGGTAGTACAAATGGCACATTCTTGGATGGTAAAAAACTTCCAAAGCATTCCTCTTCCAGCGAACTTCGTCATATAGTTCACGGTAGTGAACTCACTGTAGGCGACACTAAATTTCTATGTCATATTCATGATGGCATGGAAACATGTAACTTATGTGAACCAGGCATTCAAGTTCCTTTACCAGAAGAAAGTAAATACATATTCTGTTTAATATTATATTATTGATATTTGTATATATTTTCGAGAATAGAAAAGTGAAAATTATGTTCTAATTACTAATAATTTATATGTTATTTGGCTGGATCAATATCAATTCTTTTCGCTATCCTGTAATTTATAAACAAATATATTTTTCGATTATCACATTAATTACTTATTCGATTATGTAAAGCTCAAATTAATGCGTATTAAAAAGTCCGATATATACAACTAATTTCATGTTTTTGAATGCACAATTAATAATATTATCAGTTATTACTTATATAAAAACTTATACATTTTAATATACAAATTTTTCAGTATTATCAATATTTACAATGTTAAAAATATTATGTATGTGCTTGTTTAATATGGTAATAATACAGAATAAATAAAATAAATCATATTCTGGTTTTTGGCTCAGAGCTGTGCACGTATATGGTAATATTATTACTTATGTTATTCTTTTAAACCCTTTATATGTGTAACAGTTAATAACTAATAATAATTATTAGGGTATTTTCTAGTGGCGTAACTAGGAGGGATCAGATGATGCGTTTGCACTAGGGCCCAGAAACATAGTAGACCCATTGTTGTTAATACACATATATGTATACATATAAAACAAAATTAACTTTAAATATTATTAAAATATTACGAGTTATGACTCATGAATATCTTTGTGAATGGTGAATGTATAAGAATAACAACATATTTTTGTTCGCTACTTTACTATTTTTCTTTTTTTTACTTTTCGTGGTACATGTCTTCAAAATCTTAGCTACTAATATATGTGGCTATATGTAAGGGACCATAGAAAATTTTGCTTCCAGCCCATAATTTTGTAGTTACGTCACTATTATTTTCATTATTTGATATTGGTATAAAATAATTTACATATTATTTTAGTTACCTACTTGCTAAAATAGTTAATAGCATAAAATTTAAATACAAGATTGTTTTATTATATCTCCAACTGTAAAGTAAATGTTGTGATTTGAATTTATATGTAAAAAAATAAAAAAGATAATGAATGTAATTTTGAACACTTAATCAGTTCATTTTACGTTTAGATGTTAAAAATGTTGTACCTCAAAAACGAAAATTTGATGAAGAATTAAAAAGTTTAAAAGAAAAATACGGATTACTGGGCTGTGAACCGCCAGATGGTGTTTTGCCAAAAGGATATAAAGACAGAGCTGATAAAAGAAGAAAAACTGTTGGATCCCAAAATGCAAATGAGAAAACTGAAGTGGCATGTGTAACGCAGTGAGTTGTACATAATTTTTATTGTATTTTTATTTTAAAAGAGATAAATATCCTTATTTGTATAAGTAATAAGTATAAAAAATAGTACTAATAAAACGATATGAATAGTTTTAGTTTGATTTATATTAAAACTAAGAAGAAAAAAAGGTAATTGTTTTCTAACAATGCTATAGTCACAATTGATAATATTTAAGTTGCTTCAATTTTAAAAATATTTTTCAAAAAAAAAAAAATCATAAAATAATTGGAAATATGAGTAACTTTTTTTATAATTATATTCTTAAATAAATAAATAAATAATTTAACTTGTTGATTGCTGAAAACCCATATATTTAGAATTATAACACTGTTTACTTTTTTCATACACCTGTATTAAAATACTTCCGTCTTTTATTTTTGTATATTACATATTTTTGATATATTTTAGGCCCATACCTACGAAAAACAAAGGTTTCAAATTATTAGAAAACATGGGTTGGACACCAGGAAAATCTTTAGGATCTAGCAATTCTGGAATTAAAGAACCTGTAAGTATTTAAAGTCAGTTAAATATTGTGTAATTTTGTATTATTTCATTGTTATTAATTCAAATATATGTCAGGAGATTTGTGAATTTGCATATTGAGTATTCTATTTTGTGTTCCCAAGAGAATATTAATATTTAAAAGACAAATGGCAATGAAAATTGTTAATACCAAAGCTGTGATTACTACTTAAAATGTTAAATCCGTCTGGAATGTGGTTTATGGTCTAGAGTCTAGACTTCTGTTTCTCTTGTATAAAATATTCAGATTTCTGTACGTACGGCAATTAGTTATTTATGGAATACCATAAATCTGTATACTACTAAAGCAAACATTTATTCACGAAACCACATTAATCTGTATGCAAGTTTCTCAGTACTTTCTTTAATATAATAATACTGTAATATTATGTAATTTGTACATGTCTCGACTATCTGATTTGATTGTGTAAACTATTAATTTATTTTCAAATAACTTTAAATAATAACTAACATATAGTGTATGTTTTGGACTGTAGTGTATGTGTGAGAGAGAGGGTTGATTATTTTTGGTGAAATATTTTTACTATTTTTATAGTACTCTGAGAATTCTTTAACAAGATACAGGTGCAAACAATTTCTGTCTTAATACATTTATTTTATGAGTAAAGTTAAATAATATTTATTGTATTGTGATCATTTTTTTTAAAGATATCGATGGATGTAAGAGATGAAAAAATGGGACTTGGATTTTCAACTAATTTTAGTCAACCTGAACAACCCAAGGCGAATGTTTTAATTAAACAATCAAAGATACGCTTTAACTTTGGTAGTAAAACTAATATGCCAATAAAAACGAATCGTATACATTTTGTTGAAGGTATGTAGTTTGTATTTCATATCTTTTATTTGATTACCCAAATTTACGTTATAAAAGTATATATTTTATAAACGCACAATTTTTGTTTTAATCAAAAGTTTCTTTTTACAGTTTTTATCTTATTTTGATGAGGTTACATTAATTAATATTCGTTATATATTGTTAACATATACTATTGTAATATGGATTTGTGAACTTTGAATTAAAATATTGATGGTTATTTCTTGTAGCAAATTTTAATTTTGAAGTTTATTTACAGATGAGACATCAGAAGAAGAAAAAAAATAATTAATTTCTTTCCTCAATATTTTCGAGTCGGTAAAAGAAAATGATGTATGAAGTATTAAGGACGAAGTATTAATTAAACCTTATAGTTCATATTTTATGGATTTTGGTTGTAAGACACATGTTTATAACTGATATGTCTATTATATTTTTGCAGACGAATGTAAACAATATTGTTTTAATTATTTTGTATTTATAATTGTCAACATTAAATTACAATTGTTAATCATTTTTGATAACGAATAATGCCACAATAGAATAATAATGTTCATAGATATTGTGAAATTAATTGTAGAATCGATTATATTGTGTATCCTTTCAGAGAATTAGACCAATGTATAATTTACCTAATACATTTGAATTTATTAATAACTATATTGAACTAAATTTATATTTTAAATTAATTTTTACATTAAAGGGAATTAATTTAATAGAATAATATTTATACACTTAAAGTATGATTTTATATATTATATACATATATATATATATATACACATATATATATATATGTATAAATCATAGTGTGGAATACAAAATAAGATATAAAGTTTATTGTAGTATGTTATATAAAATATAATGCTGGAATTTTTTTATGTTTTGGAATTTTATTATTTTATTGTTCTTTTTTCTTTTGAGTCATCCTAAGATCATCTCATCAAATATTTAGACCTCCACCCATCTCTGTCTGATGCTCGTGTTTTCCAATGCGATCCTCTTCCTAATTCTTCAACATCTTGACACCACGTCTTCCCACATCGTTCTCGGTCTTTCGAGTGGTCTTTTCCATGATTGTTTGAAGTAGTGGATTTTGACTTCTCTAGCCACGCCCGTTGTAGTTTCTTCTGATGGTTTCTACTATGTTTTGTTTCTAAAAGTTTTGATTCTAACTCTTTCTTAGTCTTCATTCATTAGTTTCAGCTTCTGGAACAGCTCCAAAGATTGTCCTCAGAACTTTACTTATACGTGTAGTTTATTTTCGTCGATTTTTCTCATGAGCAAAAAAAAAAAATAAATAATAGTCTGATTATGAGTATATATTATGATTAGGAAAATTTATATGTTCTACAGAAGTGTGAAATGTAAAATTCAGACTTTTGTAGGTACATATATGTCTAAAATTAATTGTTTGTTTAACAAAATTAACTATAATAATTTAAAATTTTACTACAGATATTGATCAATTGTATTTTTTTTTTGTAAATAAATGTGAAGTCGTTGATCTGTCGCGTTCGCCTATAGTGTTATATTATTATATACCTAATAAATTATTGTATTATTTACAATTTAGTATTTACTAATTGAAAATATTCAATTTGAGTGTTTTATTATTAATAGTCAAAAAAAAAAAAAACAAATTGGAAGAAATAAACAAAAAGGTCTCTGAATTCGAGCCCGTTGATAAATGGTTGCGTAGACGGGGACTGCAGATGGTCGGATAACTTTGACAGATATTCGACAGTTCTGTGTTTTAACACACTATTTTAAATATATAAATAAAATTTGTTGAAAAAAAAGGCACTATGTGGGGATATATTCCCCTTATTTCATTACGCCACCGAGTACACGTATATAGACCGAGAGAGAAAGTTTACACCAGTAGATACGATTTTTTTTCTGTTGGGGGGGAATTGAGGTTTCAAAAGAACTTTTAAAAATAACAATATTTTTATTGTAATTTCATTATTTTTGTAGAATACAAGATACATTTGTTAATATTAAATTTTTAGCTCCATGCGCACAATCAAAGAAATGAAATTTCAAAATATTTAAATAACATGAACGAGCTTTTTTTTTGGGGGGTGGAAACTTCTTACGACATCCGCTGTGTCTACACCATTGGTTTACAAATTTTGTTAATATAATATGTGCGTAAAATCGAGTTCTTTCTATAAGGACAATAAACAGTTCACAGCCTACGATTGTGCGTTCTATACGCACAATAAAATATTATGACCGATAAAGTGTGAACAAGTGTTTTCTGCGACGAATATTACGCGGTAGGCACGTAAAGACTTAAATGGAAAACTATTTTTTTTTTTATTTAAAAGAAATTCTGTGATAGGTATACCACATTAAATCCCAACAATTATCTAAATCTACAAACTAAATAATACTTACAACAACAATACAAAACGAATACCTAAACTAACATATAAATTATATCAGTAAAATATATTAAGTCATTAAGCTACAAGATTAAACTAAAAAAACCAGCTAACGTAATAAACCGAATAATTATATGTACAACCTGCGGGGAGGTGGAACTTAAAATATTAACGGTTGACAAAGGAACACCAAGGGAATGTAATCGCACGAGCAATGAGCCCCTAAGATTGATCAAGGCAGGGCAGTCGAAAATTGAATGGGAAAGATTGCAGATTTGTTCTTCTTCGTGACGGGGGCATAAAGGAGAGTTGTTCAAACCTAACTTAATTAATTAGTTTAATATACTAAAAAAGTAATCTGTTATTACTTGTTTAGTATACGGGGATTACTATTACAATTGATGATTTTTTTTCCTGTAGACGATTTTTCGCGTGGAAATAGTGCGCCAATTTTTTACAAGTATTTTTTGATAGCAAATGTTTCACGACGAGTAATAACCAAGAAGAAAGATCTACGAGTATTAATGTACCGAGACGAAATGAAAATATAGAATAAGGAAGAACAGCGTGCATGGAACTTACACGAAATAACAATAAAATCGAAAAAGTAAGTACTCACCAGATAGCGCTGCGACACATCATAGAAGGGCGTGGCAGAAAGGCGCATATAAATAGCGGTACTGCGTCGTTCGCGACTGCCCACCGTGACTACACTGACTGAACGGTCCGATGGTTTCGGACCGCTATTTATAAGCGCCTTTCTGCTACCCCCCTCTACGTTTGTGTCGTAGCGCTATCTGGTGACTACTTTCTTTTCCGGTTTTGTTACGGTCGGTTAGCTGACACGTTGTCGGTATATGCGGGTGTTAATTTGACGCTGACCGAGCGTACGCGCGGATGCAATCTTTATTATTTATTTATTATTATTATTATTATTATTATTATTATTATTTCGCGTAATTTCAATGAAATGAAATGAAGGTAAGGATTCATCTTTTCTCGTTATATACACTTGTTTATTTTACACGTTTACTAGTTTTCTCACATTTACACGTTTACTCGTTGACACTGTATAATACGACCGACCGAGTTTATTAAATACTAAATTTAAAAATATCAAATCTCATGGAGGGCTGGCGATCTACCTTTTGCCTTCCCTCCTTATAACCGCCACTGGAATATAGTTAAAGTGTATACGCGCGGATGTTGCAGTCACGACGATTATTGGAATTTTTTTTTTTAAAGAAAATCTTCACGTGTTTTATCGACTTTGACGTTTTTAGTGACGACTTCACGAGATCAATGTTATAATTTTACAAAATATATATATATATTAGACTTTTTTATTGTCCCCCCTTATTTCCGCCTATGGTGTTATATCACTATTCACAACACCGCGCCGCGGCTCGCTATCTTTATTTTTTTTCATTCATTCCATTATACGCGTTTCGTGTTCCGGTGTCGTTTACAAGCCATTTATATTTTTAGGTACATGTAAATACGAATAATAAATATAATTATATCGCGGCCAAACATACGCCGTCTTTGGGGCTGGGGGGGGGAGCGGAACGACGGCGAGCCCGCGCCGCGGCCGGGCCATTAACATTATTAATAAACGTCGTGAACGCCCCACAGCTGCTGCTGCGCGCGCGCGCGCGTTATTAATATTATATTAATAACGTAACGTTCATCGTTATGCGTTCGTTGTTGTCGGCTGCGGTTGTGTTGTTGTGTACGTTTTCTGAGGTCTTTGTGCGGCGGCGGCGGCGGCGGCGATGACGGGCGCTGGATACGTCGTATATGAATGATTGATTGGACGGCGCGCGTTCGAGCGTCTCGGCGAAGGGATGACGTGTTGTTGTTGTTGTTGTTGTTGTTGTTGTGTACGGAGAAGACCCGCGTTTTTTGGGTGGGTGCGCGGTGCGGTGGGTTACCGGACGGATTCGTCGTTTACGCCGAAAACACGCCCGACGGCGCGCGGGTTGAAAGAACTCGGGTCGGTACCCGGTGGTGGTGTTGTACACCGTCGGCGGCGGCGGCGGCGGCGGCATTAGCGGAACGCGCGAAAGCTCTGGCCCGGAACGCCATCAATCACTGCCGGCGCGGCGCATCATTAATATTATCGTCCTGCAAGCGTTTGTGGGTGGGACGGGGCGCTCGCTATTTATCAACCAGTCCGTCGTCGCTTGCTTTTCGTTTTTCTCTTTCGCGCATTTTTCTTGATCGATTTCCACGCGGCTGGAGACAGTGACCTACGACAATTAATTCTCGCGAAACCCAGGTTATACGCGCGCACATCAAATTCAGCACTCGACGACGCAATTTTTTTTCTGCACGTCGGAAACCAAAGCGCTGTGGTAAAAATACGAGTTTTACCAAACGAAATAAATTTAAATAAGGTAGAAAAAAACATTTTTTTTTTTTTACCTCAAATATCTTATATTAACGAAAACGATTTTTTGAAACAAAATTTTTTTTTAAACTACCTATATAGGTTTATTGTATGAAATTATATTAAAACCATATATAGGCGTGCGCACTGCAGCGTGTGCATGCGTGCCAGGTGTGCCGTGGCACACCCCATGGGCTCGTGGTTTTTTTTTATACGACTTTATTATGCGTTTAAACTACAAACTATATGTTAACCAGGGCCGGATTGGCCCATCGGGATACCGGGAAACTTCCCGGTGGGCCGGTACTCTTGAGGGCTGCTATGACCGCAAACAATTTTTAATTTTCCTATACATTATCATGAATTTTTAAATTTTAAATTATATTGACGCAGAAGGAATCATTGATAAGTTAAAAAATAAAAGTGCATTACTCAATAAAGAACTCTCATATGCAATTGTTTTGCTATACTATTTATATGTGCAAATTTTATTTTAATAAATATAAAAGTCAGTAAACAAAATTGTAATTTTTAAAATTGTATATGGGGGGGTTGAACCGCAGATTGTCTTAAAAAACACGAGTAATATTTGTTTTTATGTATAATATTATAGATATTATCATATACAGGGCTGGTCTAAATCATTTTCCCGGGCCGAATAATTCTGCCAATCCGTCCCTGATGTTAACGTATACGTGACTAATGAGATATGAAAAAATTTAGATATATATCCAGTATGGTCGAAGTGGATCGAAATAAGTGCGAAAGAATGGAGGTAGTGTTGTCATTTCAAGTTTTGAAAGGGGGCGGGGGCAAAGTCGTGAACGTTCCATATTGTTGAAAAATAAGCAAAAAAAAAAAAAAGTATTTTTTTAACAAAATAAGGCTCAAACATCGCGGGCTTATTAAACTTACTGACGGTGGACTATATTTTTTATGATTGCGATTAAGTGACGTTTAGATTTACTGTATGTTAAAATTTTAGAAAACGAAATAGCTGTTACAAAGAATAATAATAAAAATGGTACAAAAGATATTTTTATAAGAAAAAATTAGGCAACATTACGATTACAAATTATAAAAAAAAATTTTTTTTTTAATCTAGGAGGGATGAACAATTTTAAACAAAATAAATGGGGGATGGAATATGCTAACTAAAAGAAGTGGAGGGATGACATCCCCCCACTTCGACCACTGGCGGATATATCCAGTAAAATAAACCAACCGGCAACCACTGTAATATTATTATTATCATTGTCGTATATGCGCAATGTGTCTCAAGAATACGATTAGAATCACTTTTAATATGTTGAGCGAGAAATGACCGGATCAGTTGATTTCAATAGCGTTATTGAAGAGTTTAATGTATTCACTCCTATCCAAAGAACATTGACATTGTGTATTTATTTCATATTACTTATATTTTCATATTAGTTTTATGTTTAATATTTTTTAATGTATATTACATACTTTATTATAAAAATAGAAGATATTTATAGTTATTTTTTTTCCTTATTATTATATATTTGTTGAAACATATAAAAAATTGAAATGTTGTCAAACACAAGTAGTAACCACTATGATTTTTTTTATTAATAAATATTTTTTATTAAATTTCTTCGGTTTTTTTTTTTGAGAGGGGGGGGGGTGTAATGCTCATTTAAGGAAAAGCGGCCCATTTTCTTCAAGGCACACCCAATACCAAATGTCTGCGCACGCCTATGATTAAAACGATGTACTGCAGTATTACACGTTAATAATATTGAATAACATCATACCGAAGCTTCCGCTCAGAATCGTTTTATGCGATGATTCGTATAATAATAATTGCTTTCAAATCTATATAGTATTGACAAAATTCTAAAATCTTTATCCGCAAGTAATTCGCTCTGAAGGGGATTGGAAACGGGTACTTAATTCTCTCTTTGTATCCTCGTACACACAGAACGTATAGTTATAAAATAGACGTTTCCTGCTTCCGACGCGTACCGATCGACCTACAGTGCGGTGCGATAAGAAATTTTAAAAACGGATTCGAATTCTTCGCGCGAGGTCTACACGATAGATCGACTTTCAAAAATCGTTTTAAACACAAATCCCGGCCCAAAAGTAATTTGAACACTAACAATTGCTAATAGTCGATTTTTTGGTAAATAAAAACGTTTAAAAAGCGAGAAAATCGATCTACGCAGTAAAATTCACGATGAATTCAAATCTGTTATCAGAATCCTTATCGCGCGTCACTATAGGTCGATCGTTACGTTGGAAGTACGAAACGTTTATTTTACTATATGTTTCGCGTGTGTAAGTAAGATAGAAGGAGAAAATACTCGCTTCAAATCCCGCTTGCAACACCTTTTATATTAATGTATAATACGTATAGCGTGCGAGTGATACGCGCCGGGTCTCCGAAGCAATTCATTTCGTGTTGTCACGGTCGCGGTGACGCCGTGGAAAAGCGCGTTGTAAGAGTTCCCGGGATTTAAGGGTTTTGCTGTAACCGTCCGTCCGTCCGTCCTTCCATCCATCCATCCATCCATATTAAATTGACGAAATTCTGCGGATGAAGCGCGTATTAAGGAGTATACACGATATATTGTAAGGGGAATGACGGTGAAAAAGGGATCCGCCCGAATGGTAAATTAATTACACCGGGTATTTCGTTTAGATCGTTGACCTCGCCAAAATACGAATTATATTATATATATATATAATATACGCGTTATACCGCGCTGTATATTATGTAATATAAAAGGAGCTTTATACGTATAGACGTTATACCGAGTTTATATAGGGGAAAACTAAATAAATATATTTTTCTCGAATTTTTTTCACTACAAAGTTGTATCAAAACACATGCAGGTGTCTGCGCATATATATATTTCGTCGGCAGATTATGCAACAAATATACCTTAATTCACTTGGTTCTCTTTAAAAAGAAAAAAAAACTGTATACAAAACGCCCTCGTAACGTCACTATCCGTAAAGATTAAAAAGGCACTTGCAGCAGTAGTTTATCAGCACTGTTATATAGGTTTCCGTTGTCTTCTGCAGTCGATCATATCTATGCTATCAATTTTATTAATTATAATAATAATAATAATAATAATAATAATAATAATAATAATAATAATAATAATAATAATAATAATAATAATAATAATAATAAAATAAATCTAAACGTTTACTGCGTGTCATCGCGGTGCTCTTAAGTATTTAGATTTTGTGACAATCGATTTTGGGAAAAAATTCGCTCACACCGCAGCGACTTACCTAACGCTATTGTATTGCAGTGCTCAACGTGAATGCACATACTGTTTATTGACGTCCATAAAAGGACAGTACGTACAATATTAATCGCTTGTTAAACAGCAAAAAATAATATACAGTGTTACTGAAACGTTTATTTTTAACAATCCATTAAACAAAATGTAGAATACATCGTTATGGAAAATACTTTAAGTAATAAATCATTAAAATAAGTTTTTTTTTTTGAATTTACCATTGTATTTTAATATGACGCGCAGTCAGTGTGTTTCATACTGCGTTTAAGTTCGAAAAAAGACTAAATGCGCATAGAAACAATAATGATAACAATGGGAGGAAAAATTAAATTTCTTCGTTAGTCCTCGGATATTTGAATAAGAAAAAATGTATACGATAAATTCGCATTTAAATAAGGTATACATATATATATATAAAAAAAAGAAACCATTACGAATTTCTTCAACGATATTCTATGAAACATAATATGTTACAGCGGCGAATAGAAAACAATTTTTTTTCCTATACCTACCTAAAAACTCTAAGGTATCGAATAAAACCAGTCGAATAAATTATTTTAAACTTAAACGCATACAACACACGTACGATGCAAAAACGATGTCAAATATTTCACGTGTACCTTCTATACACACACACGCACACACATATGTACCTATATACGTATTGGCTGTTAATTCAATAAATTCTTTAGGAGATTATTCAACTGAAAACATATATTATACGTAAATGTATAATATATATATATAAAATAGATGCCTTAGTTTGTACGAAAATATATAAATATAAAACGAGCATATGCGATATACATTTATTTAATATGAAAAACATGAGCTGTATTTTTTTTTCCGTATTAGTTTTAAGACTTCAATAATATACTGCTGCAGGTCATTGGCTCACCGTTTTTACCGTGCACGTGGCAGATTATATTATAAGTACTTATATAAATATGTACACGAGGAAGAAGGGTAAAAACAATGAACGTTAGGATTTTTTTTTTCCCATGTCGCGCGAAAGACCTTGACGATTTTGCGCGTGCGATTCGGGCACGTCGGATTTTTGAAATTTTTTTTTTTTCCAATACGAAATTCAATAGGACCGTTAAAAACAAAAAAGTCTGGGTGTCCTTAAAAGACAATCTGCTCGGTATCGCTCCGTTGCTGAAAAACTCGAAAAACTCGGAGAAAAAGTTCGAACATCGAGCTTATTACAATTAATACACTGCAGGCGGTCGAATATTGAAACGCGGTTTTCGTTTAAATCGTGTGTGTACGTACACCTAATACAGCTGAGTATTAAAAATTGTCTCGGAAAAAAATTGTCGTTTAAATTTAATTTCGTATAATGGAACGAACGTTGAAGTCTCTTCGATTCCAGTCTCTTCGGTGCGTTGGCATAAAAGAAAAAATTTAAACAAATTTAACCGATTCAACGCGTATATGTATCATATTATATGTACGTCATATGCCCTGCAGCACGTCATACAGAAAACGCGATTTAGTCTGTGACATTAACTATATGTAACGGTACGCAAAATTTCAATAATATTTTAATTTTTACGTTCTCGTTAGACCAATGTAGGACGATACTATTTGGGACTATACGTACTAGACACGTCTGCAGATCTCATAAACGTTTTGTAGTTGGAAAAACGATTATAAATAGTAATATGTTTTTTTAATAATTTTTTTTTTTTTACGTATAAATTCAAATTTATAAAAAACAAATGAGTATTAAAAATAAAATACAAATATAGAGTTGTCGAATTTTCTCTTTCACTTTACATAACCGACAATGCGACTTTTTTAGTCGAAACCGCTCGGTAGTAAAAAAAAAAAAATATATATATATTTTATACAATCATAAATAGTTTTTGATTTCGTAACACACATTTCGCTTTATTTAATACATATACATATATATACACGTTTTTTTTTTTTTGTTAAATTACGAGCGTTATTTTATAGTTTTTCGTTATTATGTATTTTCTTAATATTTAAAAAAAAAAAATCAATGTTATTTTGGTATATTTATTATTCTCCGAGCGAAGAAGTGATTAAATAAAAATGTAAATTCACAGGTTTATAGTACAACTGTATAAGGATAATAATTAAGCGAATTAAAAAAGGAAAAAATGATTTTGCCATCTCGATTGAATATACGTTGGAATCATTATTTTTATTTGTATTTTTAGATAGGTTGTTGTATGTAAATAATCGTATAAAAAACAAATAACGAATAATTATTTTTGCGCTAATTATACTTGATAAACTCGCAGCTATTACGTATAATAATAAATGGAAATTTACTTATTAAATTTTTGTTGGAACAAAAATAAAAATGTTCTATTCGATCATATTATAAATTAATTTGAATATTATCATATGCCTATATATATATATATATATATATATATATATAAAAACTATAAACGTTCAAAAAAATATCGTTATATATTATTATATGCACTTGAAACGATAATAATAACTTACTCAGTTTTTCGGCGCCTACTATATTATATTAATCCATGTAATACATTAAACTGTTCAAAATATACGGCCATCGTATATAGACTAATATATCCTGAAATTCACATATAGGAGGGAGAAGACGTTTTTCAATCGGGGAGGCGGATTGCATTTTATACAATTTATAGAATATAATACAGCCGGTTTTTAATGCTATATGTATATATATATTTGTACAAAAAAAAAAACATGCTTTACTATCATTGTGAGCTCGTTTGTTTCTCCGCACTCGGCGGCTATAAAAACCTATAAAAGGCCGATTGAACTAATACGGATTATCATTAGTGAAATATATTGGGTTAGTGAAACTGCTGTCTGAAAAAAAAAATTCAATATATCGATCAAACGATTTTCTGGAAAACTATAACACCAATAACAATGTCTGAACAAATCAAAGGTACGTGTGTTTACAATATATATTAGCTATATACGGTTAAATTTTATAATTTCGCAGTCACTATTGTATACCATCTTAAATTCACACAGCTCGTATTATATTCATATATATATATATATAATATAGGCTATTATTTATCTTGTAATTATTATTATTTTATATGGCGTTAGTGCCAGCAGGTGACGTTGAATATCATAATAATTTGCGAGTACTCAATAAAAAAATTTGAATAACGGTATACAGTTAATCGCGAAAAGATGGAATTAATATATTTTTTAAATTGTTGCCATTACTCGGCTATTAACACGGAAGAATTATATAAAATTTCACAATTTTTTTTAAAATAAAATATGTACGTTATAGTTTTTAATAAATTTAAAAGAAAAAAAAATATTTTTAAAAATAATTAAAATTAATTGGAATAAATTAATAATTTAATGCGATTCCATTCCGCCATTGAGTACGCGCGTATTTATTATCTCCGAAATAGGTGTATTATGTAGATTTGTTAGACATTTTTTTTTTTGTATTTTACAATAAAATACATTTTTAGTTTTTATCGCTATTAAAACGGTAGGCAACATATTTTACTGTCGGGCATTATATCGGTGTGACTGAAATAATTGTGGAGAAAACTTTATATTACCGCGTGACTACCTATTTATAATATTATTAACTACTATTATACAATTATTGCATTATTGTGGTATGGGAGAAGAACGTATTTCGTGAGGATCAAATGCCAAAAAAAAAAAAAATATTTAACAGAATCTCAAATAAAATCTCGCGTTTATTCATATGACGTGCGTGTGTCTGCTTTTTGGTAACACTATATACTTTAAAAATTTCTCAAAAAAAAAAAAACTATTGAGAAATTCGAAAATGGTAATTTTTTCAAGTACATGGTGCATCTGTATATAGTGTTCAATTTCAAATACTTAAAAACACGGTGCAGTAGTAGTAAAATACGGTAAAACATTGCGACGATATTATTGTACGAATTAAATAATTATTATTCGGAAATTAATTCCTTTAAAATATTTATTGAAATTATGTACGTGTATATTAGATTCATCGTTATTTTTGTAAAAGTTTAAACTGGATGTTGTACAGAATTTCGGTGGTATAAAAAATATATTAATATAAAATTTGTTCGTTTTTTTCGCGATTAAAATAAAATTCGTAATACTGTTTTTTTTTTACATTATTTTATTTTTTCGTCTTTTATTACAAAAATAAAAAAAAATTTCTAGTCACCGTAATTATTATATCGAATATTGTTTTTCGCGGAACGCGTTATGCGCGCCGTGTCTATAAAACTATATTGACTTTTGCCAATGATAAAGCGAGGAAAAAATGTTTTAAGGGGCCCGCACCAGACCGGTATGGCAGCTGTATTTCTAGCTGAATTACATACGTTACCTGAAAATACGTCACGCCTTGTAGAATGATCCGATTTCGATACTTTTTTTTTTTGTTGTTGTTGTAAAGAGGAAAACATTCCGCAGAGCGCATTGAACTTGGATTCTCAACATTTTATTTTGCACATGTCAACAGCACCGACAGACAGAAAACGAAAAGCTCGATTTTATATGTTTTACATAGTTGTCCGATTTCGATCATTTTACAGTTGTTGGATAAAGGAAGACTTTCTACGGGGCGCGTAATGTAATATATGAGAATTATAACAATTATAGACTATATACAATCGCGTGATATTTTATTTTAAGTGAAATTACTCAATTGTATTATATAGATTATAATGATTATATATAGATATAGTTTTAAAATACCAAAGCGTACAATTTCAATTTTTAAACAATTAAATGAAGTACCTATGGAATGGAATTTTTAATTTCGTTATTTTCATTTTTTTTTATAAGTATCGATTAAAGACTGAAATATCGATGAGTTCACAGTATTTGGTGTTTCAGAACTTTTTGTGGAAAGTTATACTTTTGGTGGGGCCATTTTCATTACACGACCCAGAGCTCAGTATTCTTTAAATCCGTCCCTGATGCGTGTGATATTATTTAAGCCGAATAATATACACAAATAACGTTTCGTCGATAAAAAAAACACAATGATTTCTCACCACTCTACAGTACGTATCGGAAATTATGCAAATCGCATAATTTTGTTTGAGTTCCGTCTTTACTGCTGCAGTAAGTGTTGTCTGTGTGCTGCTCGTGGTTTTCGTCCACTGTTGTAACATAGTGTTCTGTCCGTGTAGAACGTTGTTCGTGCTTTCGAGAAAACGTTGTCGATCATTATTATTATAGTGTAATCAGCTTTGCTCCGTCTGCTGTCTGTCTCTGATTTTGCAACTCAAACACTTGTTAACTTATATTTTAATACAATGCTCCGGGCTATAGTTGTACCGCGGTTTGCCGAATTTACCGAGGTACCACACTTTTATACGACTGTCTAACAAACGAGCATACACAGTATCTCTTTTCGTCATTAATCGTCTGCAGTTTTACGAGATTTCACGATCGAGACGTTTCGACAGTGGCTTTGATCAAAACTCCACATCGAATTTTCCGAATTTTATTTGTCATATAACCTTAAAAAAAATCACTCAAATGAATCGAAAAAAAGAAGTGCTAATTATCAATTTTCGAAGAATTTAAGATAAAAAAAAAAAAGTGGGAAAAAAGTCGTTCTACAATAAAATTCACGACGAGTTCAAATCTGTTTTCAGAATCCTTATCACACATCATTACATAGATCGATCGGTACGTTGGAAGTAGTGAACGCGTTTATTTTACTATATAAACGATTCGTGTGCGCGCAGCAAGACAAATAAGAGAGAAAATACTCGCTTCCAATCCCCTTAAGACAATCTATATTATACATGTCGTACGCCTGTTTGTTACGACTTGGTCACTTTCTACAACAGTAGGAACTACTAAAAATACAGATATATATTCAAGTGTTGTGTGTGCATCTTCTGTACCTATATAAAAAAAAAAACATTTTTGTTGACGTGTTTTTTTTTTCAAACGTACACGCGAGTTTAAGGACACATTCATATATTTAATACGCGTTTTCGAAAGATATTCATAAATTAAAAATCAACAACAACAACAACAACGTTATTAATCTAATAACAATATACCGAATCGACGTATAACTATGTCAACGACCTTGTCAACGGCCTACGCAAGAATAGTTAGGTTAATATTCACGATTGTCGACTGCAGGGTACGCGTATAAATATTGTGTATGTACATATATGTGTGTAAGTACTTATACAGAATACCGAATAGATCATTTTGTGCACACTATTCAGGCCCGACGTATTCTGAGAACGTGAAATCGCCGGCCTTGACAATGGCATTGACGCGATCTTATCACAATACGCGTTAAAAAAATAAATAACAATAACAACACAATCATCCTATCCCGTGTCTAGGGGATCGAACAGTTCGCTGCAACAGAGTTAATAAACCCATTGTGTCCGACTTGCAGTGTTGCAGGAGAGCTCCGCTCGCGTGAATTCCTTTCCTTCGCCGCCGCGGACGGTTTCAAGTGATTTTATTTATTTTTTTTTTTTCGAAATTTACAATAATCAGAATACTGCAGCACGGCGCGCGTTTATACACAAGTAATATCGTCGCCGTGTTCGCAGGTTTTCGTAGAATATTTTTTTAAATGTCGAAATGGTATTTAATTGTGTGTTTTTTTTTTTTTTTAGATCATCATAATTTTCGTTTGGTTTGCGAACACTTTTTCACGTAGGAGGAGTGAGAAGATTTTATTTGACGACAGTAGCGAATCGGTACTGTAGTCGGGGCGCTATTTGGAAAGTTTTTACATTTTTTTTTCCTATATAGTTTTCTTAAGCGCAAGGAGAGATTACGGTATAAATATAGAAGAAATCGCAAAAACACTGGCCCATTTCGGTTGCTTACGTATTTTTTTTTTTTTGTTACATTTGAGATATAAAAATGTATTACGAACTTATAGATGTATTTACAAAAATTGTTTGTCAATAACTTAAGACCGGATTTTAATAATTTGCAAGTACACTGCTGCGTACAATAGACGTTTTACCTAAAAACCTTCGAAAACGTTAAAAAAAAAAAAAACGAAAATCAGAGAGTTTATATTTCCTGCGATAATTTCAAATTTTTATGTCTGCGATTTAACAACCTTACCGGAAAGCCGGCGTACATTGAACGTTTCCTGCAGTATCGCGCATAATCTTTATATGTTATTCCTTCTCCTCGTTCTTTTTTTTTATCCAACTCACTATTCCTGTAGCCGGCAGATGTCCGACTTTATCTTTCTCTTTTTATCAGATATATAATAATAATAACAACAACAACAACAACAACAATAATAATAATAATAATAATAATAATAATAATAATAATAATAATAATAATAAAATAATCAGTGGCGTACTAACAGAGGGGATACCCCCCCCCCGAAAATTTTTAGGAAGTATTCATTTCCTATAATATGTATATTTTTAGTCAATAATAACGGAAAACTAAAATATATTTCACATACTTTAATAAATTGTTTTGTGCTTATGTATAGCAAATTATCCATCATAATAAAATAAACGACTTATACGTTTTAAAATACCTTTGTAATATTGTTTTATGTAATTCTGTTTGTAAGTCTTAAATTACACAATTGAACATTTTCTTATGTGGATACCTGTAGATATTTGAGTATTTCGAAGAAAATATTGTAGATATGAGCGACGAAAGATGTAATTATTATGACCATCTAATATTGCCTATTTCACTTCAATACACATTATAATATTATGGCATGTTCATTAAAAATATTAACGAATAAAAATGAATAATCTATTAAAGTTTATGATGTTTTGTTTTGTTCCGGTCATCCAACTTGTTTGTTTAAAAATCAAAACCCCCTCAAAATTCAGGTCTAAGTACGTCACTGAAATAATAATAATAATAATAATAATAATAATAATAATAATAATAGTAATAAATACGTTTAATAACGTATACAGAACAACGAAAAATAAAAAAAAAATTCATTTTTCATCGGGAACTATATATACACACACACTCGTACGTATATTATCTTTATGTTATATAATTCGTAACTATATCTGTGTGAAATATAATTTTCCTGAGACAATTAAAAAAGAAATATATATATATGTTTACATACGTAGAAAAAAAAACAAATGTAATATATTATATTACCAATAATAATCAATATTTATATTCGAATCGTTCGCAATTTGACGAAATAATTCTTATTTTTTTTTTTCGAGAACGTGTTTTTCTACACACGAATATTGAATTTAAATATTGAGCGTCTTTGCATATGTATTCGTATATATATATATATATATATATATATATATAGTGCGCATCACAGATACTGTATCGTATTTCACCGTATTGGCGGTAAAGACGTATATAGCTGGTTTTTAATAACTTCTCGTAAAATACGGAGGCACGTGTCCGAAACGAGAGTGAAGTACGCGATATGTGTACAAACAGGCATAATTTGAGGGAGTCGGTTGGAGTGTATTACTAAAAAAATTTTTTTTTACAAAGAACAATGACGTTTTTACGTGTAGCAATATGTAGAAAGAACCGGAGGCTGATGGATAGATTAATGTAAATATTATAGTGTTGTTGTAATTTACTTTTAGATTTTGCGAGCGGAGCGAAGACGTTATAATGAGGTTTTTTTTTTTGTTTGCAACGACGTTAATTTTTCTTCGTTTACACCGCTTTTCGACTGGAAAGAGTGCTCCGATCGTTGCGCGCTTAATGAAAAATCAGGCAACGAATTTTGTCTACAGTCCCGGTACTTTAGCCGAGGAGAGTTCATCGTTCTCATATCCCGATAGTATTTTAAAAGTAAAATTTCATATATCTATAAAACGCGTTTTACGTCGATTTCCTAGGGTTTTGAAAATTTCCGCGACTATTTATGTATATTATATTAAAGAAAAAAATATATATTTTTTTCCCCCCAAAAACTTCCCTCATATTTCCTAAAAATCAGCACGAGATCGAATGATGTACTGCTGGATTACCGCAGTTACAACACCACCGAGCTATTACAACACAAAAGCAATGGTTTTGCAAATCACACACCGAAGCTCCGCTCGGAATCGTTTTTTTTTTCAATGATGCAACGATTCCGTGTCGTCGCTTTTCAAATACAATTCGTCGAGTCATGTCCGATTCACTCAAAGCGACGCGTCTTCAAAATCTCTCGATTTCTCTAGTGACGAGACACGAGTGTATTAAATATGGTGAATTTCTTACGCCTTATAATAATAAGATATTGTGAAAATGACGCGGGCTCAGTTATTGCGATAAAAATTTGCGCGGTCTGCGAGCATTAAAAAAATATCTTTGCTTCCCTAACGAAAAAAAAAACGACAACTGAAATCGCCTATTATTACCTATCCGTACGTTATAAACTGTTATTGTCGGTCGCGTATTATATGTTTATTACGTGTTTCGGAGTCGTTAGTCCACCAAGTCGTTACGATAATAAAACCAGTCTTATATGCATACATATACGTATAGTCTATACGCCGCGTTATATAATAATAATATAATATGTCTGGCGTATATAAATAAATAACAATAATAATAATAATAATAATCGTAATCATAATACACTATAGCAATCGAGAGACCGCGGCGGAATATTATATACATAATATTATATACAAAGCAGTGATTATATTCATTAGTGACGTTTAAGGACGTATTAAAACCGAATACGAGTTTGAGACCGAGTCGGCATTTAAAATGAAATTATACTCGTGGTGCAGGAATTCGCGCCGCGGATAAGCGTCGATTTGTAGAACACAACCAGTCCCAGTGGCGTATCATGAAACACAATCGATCATTTTAAAATCGTAATGTACCGCGAAATATAACAGCGAGAGGGCTCGGCAAAAAAAAAAAAAAAATTGTCAACATTGATAGCGTTTATTATTTTTTAAAATTTTAATGTTTCAGCACTTATACCTATATATACGAATAACGGACTTATCTTAATAATTTTATCTCATTTTCTTATGATACTAAAAAACACGAGGTATCGACAATTTTTTAAAGTTATATATATATATATATAAGATATTTTAAGAATTGGCCAAAATTAATAAACGATATTGTGTTGCTCTGAAAACAAAGTTTTATTTTACATTATTTTCAACATAACTATATAGTATATACAATAACCTTACCTGAAAACAAAGAAACTACAATAAAAGTTTATTCTTTATTAGTATTACTTTACTTAAGGACTAAATTACTTTATGATTTAAAAACCGTTTTATTACAATTAAATAAATTAAATAGTAGCACTTTCCTATAACACACTTGACATTACTTTCAACAACACTCTCGACAGTTTTTTTCTATAACATCAAACTTTCTATTACCATGTATTTTATAACATGGTTAAAGCTTAAATGTGGAACGCGGCAATATTCAAAATAAAGAAATACATTTTCTTTACATACATATATATTATATACGCATATAAATGGTTTTATTTTTCATTTACTAATCGGTCTATGATCGCTTGAATTTCCACTTCAATATGTATTTAATAAAACCAAACCGGTCGGTCTCTGTTCACTAAGCTTAGACCTAAACCAAGTTTTTAATTTGACCAAGCCTCCGATTAATGGCAAACGTCGATTACAATATTCAAATGCAATATGTGTGAATTATCATATAGAAAACATAACCGCTAAAATCCAAGCGGGAAGGTCCAAGTCTCCTCTCATGTATAGGCCACTGCAAACGCAGTCGGATCCATACCGAGAATATATTATTTCCCAACGATTTTCCGATGTAAATACGTCTTTAACGATTAAAGTATATTTTATAATAATAATTTACGGCCCGTACGATAATCCGTCCGAACACGATCCAAATCGATGTTTTGTCTTAACACTCTATCACGGTTCGTTCACGTACCAGAATCTGGGTCTCGCGTGTACTTTAACAACGACAAAACAATTACATCCCAGACCATTCACTCGGGCCCGAATTTAAGAAGGAAAATAAAAGCGCATACATCCAAAAAGCCAATCATCTCTTACGCTAACAAAGGCACTTGCCTGGACGCCTGGTACAGTTTAAGAGTTATCCTCCACGGCTCGTCGGTTCTCGGGATACTGAATGAAGTGGTCGGTCGCCGGGCTCCTGGTTGTCCGCTCGTGGCTGTTGAAATCCCGTACGCCGGCTGTAAATGTTGATCGACCGGGCGTGTTGTCGTGGCTGCTTCGTCGTTGGCGATCGATTTAATTTTGTAGACGGTTAATCCAACTGCTGGACACTGGTGTTGAAATCGACGGTTTGTTTCCCTTCAAGCGGCTGGTTCGTAGTTTGTAGATACTGACAGCTGCTTGAAAATTGGAGTGACTGATTTGTTTTTCGTCCTCTATATATATCAGTTTTTGGACGGCTGAGCTCGTCATTGGTCGACCAATCACCGCCCGCCGTTGTGCCGCGTTGTCGGAAATGTTGCGCGTGCGTGCTTTCCGTTGCCAGTGTCGGTCACGCGAACGTACCGACTAGTAAACATCGGTTTTCTTTTCTTTGTTGTGTGTTGGCCCTGAAAAGGGCCTTTTTACTTTGCTCCGTAACAGTCTCCCCCGAACTTGTGACCGCGTTTAGGCACTAATATGGGGTTTCAAGTTCTTATTGTTGCCTGCTGCCAGCGCGTTCCTCCTGGTTAATGCTGCCTTGTACAATGCATTCCTCAGTTGATTTTGCTCATATACCAAATAGGTGTCTCTAATGAGTATAACTTTTCAGTTGTCTTCGGTAGTCCAAACGGTTGTAATTTCTCTATGATGTATTGAAATGCTTGAGTGAGGTTAATTTGTGGGTTTTCAAAAGGTATGTATTTGTGTAATGTTTTTTGATTAACAAATCTCCAATCATACGGTTGATTCCACTGTTCCGTTGTTTGTTTAGACAATATGTGTCTTGCTCTGTTGACTTCAACTACCCATGCTATTATGGATAAGTGTTTTTTGTGGTTTTCTTCTCGTCTCTGTTGTTCTTCCATGCTTTCCGTTTTCCTGACTTTTACTGCCCTTATAGATGCTAATCCTTTCTGATTTTCCTCTTCTTGATCTGTGCATCGTTTTTTTCTTTCATCTGCTGCTTTTCTCTTTGCTTCTTCGTATTTTTCCATGTTGACTGATGTCTATTGATTTTCTCAATCATTAATCCTCATTGATTTTCTAATGATTTTCGTCTTTATTTATATATTATTCTTTCTTGTTTTCTGTGTTTTTATTGGTTGTTGAAAACTTATATCTTATTTCTTCTCGTTTTCTTTTGATTGGTTGTTATATTATTTACTTGTTTCTTCGTGTTTTGATTTGTTAATTTTCTGTTGTTGTGGTTTGTTGGAGTGTCCCGATTCACTCCTATATAAGCTTTGGTTTGTGTTACTCGTTTTCAGTATAGTAAGGTCGTACATTTGATACGTTTATTATCTCTGTACTCCTTGTGTCTAGGTTTTGAATTACAATAGTGTTGTCGCTTATTATTTTAGTGACTATGTACGGTCCCGAGTATATGTTGAAAAGTTTTCTTATCTCCTTTTCTGATGCGTTCGATAACATATGATTTTTTATTAATACCTTTTGACCTACTGTGTATTGTATGTATTTTTTATCCGCGTTTGTTCGTTTTTCTCCGTTTAATGCCTTCTTCCTAATTCTTTTGCTTGCTATTTCTATTAGTTCACTCCTGTCGGTTGGGCCTGGTTGTTGTGGGTATTCTATCATTTTTTCTATATCACTTTTTGTTTTGTTTCCCCACATTAATACTTCTGGTGTGATTTCCGTTATTTCTGATCTTAGTTGGTTCATCCATCGTTCTATGTTTGTTAAAAACTTTGGCCATAGCGTGTGTTGCTCATGGCAATATGTTCTTAATAGTCTTCCAATTTCTCGATTATATCTCTCCACGGGGTTCGACTGTGGGTGGTATGTTGTTGTGAATTTTGCCTCTATTTTTAATTCTATCATCCTTTTTCTCCACAGTTTTGACGTGAATTGCGTTCCATTGTCAGTTAATACGCTTTTGGGTCTTCCTACGGATTTTATATAATCGTTTTCCAATTTGTTTATGATTGTTACTGTTGTGGCTCGTTTTACTGCGTATAGTTTGATATATTTTGAAAATGTGTCTAATATCGCTAAGATGTATCGGACTCCTCCTCTTCCTGTTGGTAATGGACCCATTAAATCTATTGATGCCAACTCTAGTATGTCTTCTGGTTTGTGTGATTTTCGTGGTCCACTAGAATTGTAATTTATTGGTTTCGATTTCTGGCACATGTCACATGTTTTTACTATTCTTGCTGTATTTCTATGCATATTTTTGAATGTACATGTTTCTCTTAACGCGTGTATTGTTTTGTATCTTCCTGGATGTCCATATATTCTGTGTGTTTCTTTTATGATATCTCTTATCATTTCTTGTGGTATAACAACTTTCCACGTCTCTTTCTCGTTTTCTCTCGTGAATACTACACCTTGTGTATCGTTGCATGACTTGTTTCTTTGTTTTGTATTTTCTTCTTTAATTTATTTATTCTCTCATCCTGTTCTTGTTCTTTCGCTATGTTTTTTATCTTATTTTTCATTTCTTTACTATATTCTGTTGCTGCCAAGGTTGCTATTGTTATTTTTGGTTCTGTCCTGTCCTCCCCTTCTCTGGGGTATCTAGATATCACGTCTGCTCCCGTGTTTTGTTTTCCCGGTATGAATATGATTTCCATATCATATTCTTGAAGTGCTAACGTCCATCTGGTTAGTCTTCCTCCTGTCAGTCTTGTTTGTTTTAAAAATGTCAGTGCGTGATGATCTGTCATTACTATTACCTTACTGCCGATTAGGTATTGTCGAAATTTAGTGCAGCAATATACTAATGCCAGTGCTTCGATTTCCGTGGTCGTGTATCTTGTTTCTGCCGGTTTTAAGATTCTACTTGCAAACCCCAGTGTTGCATGTTCATTCTGCTCCAATTTCTGAAATATTTCCCCGCCAATGGCTATGTTAGAAGCATCTGTATTTAGATATATCGGTTTTGAGAAGTCTGGGAATTCAATCATAATGTCCTTCAAGAAAGCTTCCTTTGATTCTTTAAATGCTTGTTGGTGTTCTTTTAACCATATCCATTGTTTTTCTTTCCGTGTCAGTTCGATCATTGGTAATATTATCTTGGAAAAATCTCTAATATATTTTCGATAAAAGTTCAGGAATCCTAAATAGCTTTGTACATCTTTTTTATTTGCGGGTGTCTTAAATTTCTTTATTGTCTCTATTTTTTCTGGGTCCATAGTTATTCCTGTTGTGGTGATTATATGGCCCAGGAATTTTACTTGCTGTAAGAAAAATTGTGATTTTTCTCTGTTTATCGTTATGTTATGATTCTTGAATCTTTCAAACACCTGTCGTAGATGGTCATAGTGTTCTTCTGTGCTTTCTGACATTATAATTATATCGTCTATATATGTTAGGACAAAGTCGTGTATAATGGGTCCTAGAACAAAATCCATGCATTTTTGGAATTCTGCTCCACTTGTGACTAACCCAAACGGCATTCGCTTAAATGAATAATTTCGTCCGTTTATTAAAATGAACATGGGTGTCTGCTCTCTTTTCTAATGGTACTTGCCAATATCCACTTCGCAAATCTAACGAGCTAATAACTTTTACCTTTTGCATCTTGTTAGTATTGTTTCGATTGATGTTGGACATTCCCTGTCTGGTATAATTTGTTGGTTCAACTTTCTAGCGTCTAAGCATAACCTCACTTCCCGTTTTTTTAAAACCGGTATTATGGGTATGGAGTATGGAGATCTTGCTCGTTCTATGATATCTAATTCTAACATTCTTGATATCTCTTTTTCTACTGCTTCTACTTTCTTTACTGGTATCGGATACGGTCTTTGATTTATTGGCTCTGTAGTTTTAAGTTGTATCTTACATGTGTACCCTTTTACTAATCCGGGTTCTGGTCTGAATATATTCTCAAACTCATCTATGAGTTCGTCTAGTTGTCTCTGATTTTTTTGTGGTATATGTTTTATCTTGGTTTGTTCTATCGGTTCTTTAATTATATTTGCTGTTATTGATTTTATACTTCTTTGTACTTTGTCAGTTCTTACAAATGGGACTTCTGTTATTTCTGTTAAATAAAAGGTTACTAATTTCGTTTCGTAATTTATGATTGTCTTATGTGTATCTAGAAAATCACTTCCCAAAATGCCTTCTTCATTTAATCCCTCAACTATTATAAATGTAGTGAGTATTACTTGTTTGTTTATTGTGAGTGTTGCTAGTACTTGTTTCTTAATCTTTGTTGTTTTTTCTCCTATTGCTCCGTGTATCGTTAGGCCTGATATAGGTAATACTGGTATATTTTATTGATTTCTACTATCTTGTTGTAAATACGGTCTGATATTACAGTTATTTCTGCTCCCGTGTCTATTAATAATTTTATATCTTCATTTTCTATTTTCGCTTTTATTGCTGGGCATTCGTGAATTATTGTTTCCTTTTGTATATAATCGTATTCTTCGTCTTTACATAATTCTCTAGCGTTGGTTATTTCTATATTATCTTTACATATTATTTGGCGTATCGCTGGGTTTGATCCTAGGGTGTTTATTGTTGTGAGTTGATCATTTCTCCAACTCCCTGTAGTTCGTTTTTTGGCTGTTCTATTTCGTTTTCCAGGTCTGATTCTGGGTTTTCTTCTTCGTTTTTTGTAATCTGTTGTACTCTTGATTTTTGGTATATCTTTTGGTTGGTATTATTTTGTATATTTCTCTGTGTATGGTTTGGCGTATTTCCTCTTGTGTTCATGTTATGATCCGATATGTAACTATTTTGTGGTTGTTTTTCTTTTTCTTTATGTTCAATTTCTCCAAGTTTTTCCCATATCTCCAGGAATTTCTTTTCTTTATATGGCTGTACATAAGCTTGAACTGCTAGTGGGAAATGTTTTAATACTAATTTGATACCTTGCTCTTCTGTTATTTTTGGGGAGTCTAAGTGTTTTAGTTCATTCATCCAATGATAAAAATGCTCTTGGTATCCGCTGTAAATGGACTTTTTCCCTGCTTCAGTACATTTTATAAATGTGTCCCATTGATGTCTTTCAGAAAAGAAGTGTTTCAAAAACATACTTTTGAACTCATCTATCTTTAGTGTTGCATCTTTGATCATATTGTACCATGTAGCCGCTTTCTGCCTTAAACTGTTTTCGACTATAATCATTTTATCCTGTTCGTTTATCTTTCGATGCGTTATATATCTTTCTAACTCTTTTATAAATGTTTTTGGGTGTTGATCTCTTTCATTTCCAAAGAATGTTGGCATAGTCATTTCTACTATGTTTTGTCTATCTATTTGCGGTATATTTATATTTGTTGGTGATCTATTTTGAACTTCTTTTATCTTCTGTATTTCATTGTTTGTAATCCGTTCGTTTGCTTCTCGTTTTGCGCTTTCAATCATGAGGTTGTTTTCACTTTCATTCAATGTTTGTTTTAACTCGTTGTATTTGTCGTCATGATCGTTTCTTATTTTTTTTATCGTTTGCCACAGTTCTTCATTTTGATGCTTTAGCTCACTGTTTTCTCTTTCTAGTTCTTCGATTCTTTTAATTATTTCCTGCATTTTCGCCATGATTTATTGGCCGGTTCCGATTGACTTGCTCCGATGTTTTGGTCGTCAGTTTCTGCTATTGTTGGGCGCCAGTTGAGACGGGGCTATCCGAGCTTGATTCACCTGTCACGTAAATGAGTTACACTTAGTTCATGGTATTATGTGTCGTATATTTACAATCGTTTAACAGATAGATTTACATTAATTGTGGGAGAGCTGGAGTCGGTGTCAGGCAGCGAGGCTTAAATAAGCAGCTTGACCTGAGCCGATGTTCAGAATTGGTCGGCGAGACCTCCCTAATATAATGTGTGAATTATTCGGAAAACTCGACCTATGGTCGTTACAATTTTTTGGGGTGGCGGATTTTTCACTCGGACTGCTCACTGATGTCAGTAACTGGCCTGAGTGAAACGAATCCGGGGAGGTACAACTTAAATAAGTGACCGTACGTTACTTATGTGGTGTGGTTGACAAGCCTAACGGCTGTCCACCAGAGCAAAACGGAGCAACTTGCACAGTATAACAATCGATAAGCGTATAGTTTTCTAATGGATAGTGTAAAAATCCGCGAAATAATTTGCAAACGAAACTGGTTTTTTTTATTTCCCCCTTGTAATTCGGTAGCGTATACGTTATAATTCTCTTCGCCTTATTATACACCGACTTGTATTTATAGGTACATGTAATTTGTATTATACACACACACACGCATTACGGTTTTTCTCTCTCTCCAAACGAAACTATAATACGTGCGTTATACAGTGTATTATTCTTTACAATATAATCGAACACAGTCCAGTTCGTTAAATAGGCTATTCGGATTTTTTTTTCTTTTATTTGTACGCGTAGTCTGGTAAGAAGTATATCTCGTGTGATACGAAATTATAGTGTGCCGCCGCCGTCGTCGAGTGCATTATTAAATCCGAGCCATAAAAATATTAAACGAAACGCGTCGTCGCGATCGTTTCGAGGCGTTTTAATTAACAGAAAATAAAAAGATTATTCGGAACGGTTTTTTTTTTACTCGAGTTCCTACTATAAATATACAAGCCAGTCGATTCTCGAGTATATACTCGTACTAAAAATTACGAGTACATTAGGCTGCACTCGACGATATTCCAAAACACGAAAGTCGCATCCACCACATTGTACCGCAACCGAATACTAGTGAAAAAAACGCGTGTAATACGATTTTATACACATTTTTTTTTTTTTAATTCTCTCAAATCGAAACATATCGATTTTGATTCATATAATATAGCAGTGGCGTGCTCAGGGGGAGGTTAGGGGTTTTATCCCCCATTGACTTTTTTTGCCGACCTACAGAAAACAACTTATTAGTTATTATAAGAGCTGTTTTAGAGTCATGATATGATGTGTAATTGAATTCCAAAATATTATTATTGGACTTATTTTAACAAAATATTCTATATTTTTATATTGTTGCAAAGTATTTTATACATTTATTTTAACATATATTTACTCTACTTAAAAATGTATTAAAATGATATATATTTTCTAATAATTCTGGTTTATAAATTATTTTTATTTAAAAACACTGTAACGGTTTAAACTTTAAAATGTTCAACAAAGATGAAGAATAGGTAGTTTAAATGAGATTCACATATCACAGTTAAAACTGTACAAATGTTAGATATATAATATATATATTTGTATTCTAATGGCTATATTTTTAATGTGCATATTCTTTCAGTATTTATTATTTTATTTAGTAGCTATCACTTATTATACAGTGATGCCACACATATACTAATAACTAGTTAATAAATTAGTATTGACCTTTACTGCTTTTTTAATTAATTGCAGCTTACTTACAAAAATATTTTTGTTTTTACATATTTTTTTATTATAAAACAATTACAAAGTTAAGCGTGGAAACTTTGTCTAAAAATTTGATAGCTGTTTAAAGCTATTGAGTAAGTGTATATGTTAATCTATTTTCTAAGTTTTTTTTTTTTTTTTTTCATTTTAATGGTGTTATGTTAATGTTAATTGAACAACTTGGTATTAGTGTGTTATAATTTAAATTCATTTTAATTATAGCACAATTTATAAATGTAAACAAAATGTAAGCTAGAAACGATTTTGGAGAGCTTGGAGCATAAACATGTAAGCTTTTGGTATTACCATGACAATTCATTAAAATGTATTTTTACTATTCACTTATAACATCCCCCCACCCATTGAAAATTTTTGGGCACGCCATTGTAATATAGAGACCGCAGGTGTCTATATTATACATATTTTATACGAACGACCGTAATAATACACTACTATATATTATAATAAAAAATATATAAACAAATTTAATTGATTTCCGGTTTCACGAATTATATAACGCGTATTTATACGAACCAAAAAAAAAAAAAGTAGGTACGTTTTGGCGGCCTTAATTTGACAAACGACTGTAATAGTTTTAATAGATATTGAAGAATCGCGTTATACACATTTATTTGTTAGCTTCTGAGCGGAGCGATGAATCTATTGTTTTTACAATGATGTTCATTTTTTAATTTCTATCCCGTGTACAGATTTTCGACCAGAATGAGTGCTCCGATCTCTTCGGTCACAGTTTGTTTCCGGCAGCAATTCGCATCTAGTTGGTACTTTATACAGAGGTCATTTTTCGATTTTCTCAAAAGCACCTAAAAATATAATTGAAAAACGCTAAAAATCCAATTTCGATTGTTGTTTATTTCTTCGTAAATTTGAATAGCTAATAGTCGTAGAGACCTGCAATTTTCACCGAATACGTAACTATTTAGACTGTTATATTTACGAGAAAAGTAAGCTCCGTTCAGAATCGTTTTATCGAACGCAATGACTTAACATCGCTTTCAAATTTAAAACAAAACTCTAAAATCTTTATCCACTTTAGCGGTATCCACAACACGCCGCGGCTCGTTACGTTTTTTCTTATTATTCGTACTGTCCTTCTGCCGGTGGCGATAATCGCCGCGATTATTACGCAATTATTTTTATAATATTTTTTTCTCTTTCTTCAATATCTTAGCGTCGTAAAACGTTCCGCTGAATTCCCTACTAAACGCTTTAAATATAATATAAGTAATATATTACGTAAAGAGACTGCAGTAGGATATACAGCGCGTGTGTCCGTCGTCGGTATATATTATAATATTCGTGTACACGGATATGGTTTTTTTTATTTTTTACACACGCATTCAGCGAAATATTCCATTCGTGCTGGCTGTTTTTCTTCGTGATTTATGCGCGATTCCGTCTTAATTTATCGTGTCGTTAATTGAATATGAACAAACGATAAACGATACGGACGGCCAGTACTGCAGTTTTGATTTCGCATCAACGATATATATATTTTTTTCCTGTTTGAAAAATTTCAATTATATTATTCGGTCGGTGAAATGCGATGATCTTCGCGGCGGACGCGCTATATCGACGAAGACAAAAAAAAAAAGCTTAGTTAATTTTTTTTTTGAATTCAGTTCATTCGTTTGATTCGAAATCTGTGTTTTTTTTTTAACAACCGTTTAACGAGGATCGTATACGGTTTGTATATATTATTATATTTATACGCCGTATACAGGAATATTATGATGTTAAAATATCCGAATATTTGAAAACGCATTAATTTTTAATAATTTTCACGCCGTATTTTTTCCTTCGAGATACTTAAAATATTTTTGTTTCGCGATCCGTTACGTATACGCAACGGTTTCGCGTTAAATTCTCCTAATATTAAATAACAATAAATATTTTTTCGTGTATATGTAATACATATTTTTCCGTATTTTTGACGTGCGAATAACCTGGCGACAAAAACATTTCACACGTCGAAATGGTTCAAATCTCCAAGAACAGGTTGATACGCGTTTTTCGACGCGTCTATTCTCTATATATACGTATTTATTATATGCCCTTTCCGAGTGATTATTATTAATACCGCTCACGATTTTTTTTCTTAATTTTTTTTTTTTAATAAACTTGTTGAATTCATGTCGTACGGCCCGTGTAAGTATATATTGTATAATATACGCGGAAATAAAAAATAATAATAAAATGCTGAAATGTTTTTTTTTTTTTATTTGTCTCGGTTTTCACATATTATATAGTTCGGATAAATAATAGTTTTGTGTTTGAATTATATTGAAATAACAGTATAATATTACAGTAGAATCTGAAGAAAAAAAGCGCACGTTTCCCCGCGTGTTTTTTTATAACGTATTAATTGAGTTCGCGGAAAACGACGAGAAATCGTCGAAATTATCGATTCATTAATTAATTAAAATTATTATTATTGTTTTACATAATTTTTTTTTTTTATTTTACACCGATAATATTATACGTTCGATTTTTATCGAACTATATAGATATCGTTATTATTTAATTAACACGCATGAATGCATAAAACATACGTACTTACTATTTTATTTCGTTTTATATATATAAAAAAAAATATAGTATATATTATGAATAGTATATAAATTAGGTTAGTTTAAAAAATATTAAAAGAAATATTCTAAAAGCGTATATACAACAGCTCGTCGTTGACCGTTTTTCTGTACACAGTTAAATGTGCATAAACTGCAGACGTATACCGCGGCGGTACACCTACTCAAAACGTATAATATTAAGTATAATACACGTATAGTGCGTATTAAACGTTTTTCATTTCTGTGTCAGAGCATAAATTATTATTTTTATTTATTAATACGCCGTATCGCGTTTATAACGCCGGATTCCATTTACATTTTTTCAATTCGTAAAACGTTTTTACCGATTTACAATCGCGATTCTAATAATTATATACGGGTGCCCCCACTCGCTGGAACGAACGTTCTGTCCGAGTAGTACAGCGAGTAAAATGAATTTTCAAAGACAAGCGGACTCGACGAATGAGCAATAATTGCCGAGCACAACGTTTCTAAAAGTTCAACGTAACTGCAGGATAAATACGGCATATTCGTGTGCACGTAATTTACGTTTTTAATGGTCCCGAATTGATGGTACACGAGAATGAAATATAATGTTTGGCGACCGGGACGAATAAAAAAAAAAAAAAAAAAAAAAGTAAATTAAAAACACGTTTTCGCGAAGCAAACGGAAACACTATCGAAGGACGGGTACACCGTCTGCAAGAGCAAAATTAATGATATTATATATATATATATTGCGCGTACATCGCACGGGTGTTGACGGTTAGGTTAATAAATCCGATATACTATTATATGTGTGTTATGCGTGTAAGCCTAAAATTTACAACCGATTAACGTTGTGTCGAAATAAATTTAAAAAAAAATATGTTATTGAAATCGATAATGAAAATCAATTTAAACGTACGCGTAACGGAATGTATTATGTATGCTATGTCTTGGTTTATTTTAAATTTTTTTCGGTGCGTTTCACATTCACCGCGGCAACGTGAATGCGTCTATAAAGTCATCGCGCGCATATTGTGTTCCCACAAGAGCGTTCTTCCTCTGAAATCGATGGATTAAATCCCACGTGCAGGAGCGTATTTAGAAATTTTTTTTTTTGGGGGGCTGAGGCATTGAGTAAATATGGTTGTTGAATTATTTCTAAATTCTAATGCAAGACTATATCTTAAAAATAGGACAAATTACCAAATTCTCAACATTTTAAAAACAACAACATATTGGGGATTTATTAAAAATATTACATCTTATAGCTATATAGGGCATAGGAATTAGTAAAGAAAGTTCCTGAAATTTCGGGGGGCTGTAGCCTCATCATCCCCCCCATAAATACGCCCCTGCCCATGTGTATTGGATCGAAAAACGTGTGTCTAACACGAGCGACCGATTTTGTGCAATAAAAATATGTTTAAAGATTATATACTACACAATGTATCGAGTTTTAATATAGTTTCTTATGGAAAATCTTTTATTTTTTTAGGTTTTTCATTTTTTATTTTCCCGATGACTTTTCCGCGGGTGAACTCGTAGAACGTAATCTCGCGGCGATAACGCGGTTGAACAAATATTTATAAGCACGGTTGTAGCGGAGTTGCGTTTATAGCTATATTAAGAAGAAAAAAAAATGAATAAATGAACAATATCCAAAAAAAAAAAAACGGGAGCTTCGTTCGAGACCACGCAAGACGGAAATGTTTTTGCACTCGGCACTGCATTGATTACAGTGTTTTAGTTATTATTTTAAGCATTCAGACTGGACTCGATCGGTATTGACAACGTTGGACGGCCACAGAAAGTCCGTAACGAACTGGCCGAAAAACCTCGGAAACCCGACGGGTTTCGATGAAATCAAATTTTCTCCTAACCCTATTATACTACGTATTGCTCGAAATTTGTATCCACGATTTTCGTAACGAATTTCGTGCGCGTACCGATGATCAGTTGTTCGCTTCTATAATCGGAAATCGATATTCTCACGATTCGCTGGAATTCCGCGTTGGTTTATCACGTTCTCCGTCAGCATGTCACAAACGGGCGCACGTCGAGGTTAGGTATTAGGTTACCTAAACGCATATACATCAGGTATGATTTACATTATTTTTTACATTTTTAGCGCACTTTTTTCCCCCCATCCGTTTTCTTTGCTTATATGTCTCTGAAAGGTCGCGCAATATTATATACCGGTACGAAGCACGTGGTAAACGAAAGAGCGACCTTTTCCCGCATACCATATTAGTCCTTTGGCCGCTCTCGTTTCCGATTCGGTACAACCGTTTAATATCGAACGGTTTTGTTTTCTTCCGAACGTGTATCGATACGTTCCGTTATCGATTGTCGTCGAAATAAACGCGTCAGTGACGGATCTAAGTGGATGAGTGATATGAGGATCATATCCCCCGTGGGCAAAAAAAAAAAGGATTTTGCCATAACTTGGCGCAGATTATTCAGAGTAATTTAGTCATTTAGACGCACGCCCAACAGACCGTGAAGATGGTTTTTACACACAATTCACGCACTGTGTAACACATATATAGGTGTGGCGTGCCCAGGAATTTTCAACGGGGGAGGGGGGATGTTATAAGTAAATAGTAATAATACATTTTAAATTTTAATGTATTGTCATGGTAATACCAAAAACTCAAATGTTTATGTTTCAAGCTCTCCAAAATCGTTTCTAGCTTATAATTATGTACATTTGTAAATTGTTCTAGAATAATTAAAATTAATTTAAATTATAACACACTAATACCAAATTGTTCAATTAATATATTACATATAATGTTAATATGTTATGTATAGTGAATGTTTATTGTCATAAGTATAATAACTTTTTGCTAATATAACTAATGAAAACATAGGCGTGACTACGGTGGCAGCCTAGGGTGCCTGGGCTGCCCCTGCAATTTTAGAAAGGCGCCGGGGTCAACCGAGTTAAAAGTCGGTGATTTGCGACTTTTATTTAAAAAAAATAAATAAAATGTCTTCTGAATTGATGCACTCGTTTATTTATGATTCTTATCGCAATATAATATCGTGTAATTATTATGCTGGTACCTACCGGGTAACTGTCGAATGCCAACTGGTACAATTTATGAGAAATATGAATTACTTTTAAAACTATTGACGGCAGATAATTTTCGTAGACATGGCAGGAAGTGGTGGTGACGACCACACCCGACTTCTGAAAAACCCAGTATAATATAAAGACTGCCATACACTATCGCATCTATTATTAGATATTGACGATATCATTTCTCAAACACAGACATACTGTTAAACCGTAATCCATAATATTATTCCCTGTTTTTTCCTATTTATGTGAAGTCTGAGTCTTGACTCTTGCGATGATGAATATTTTATTTCGGTGTATTACCTAAGGTGGCGCCGGTCATTAGCTAGGCTGCCGCTGCGGATGATGTCTAGTCGTCACGCCTATGAATGAAAAGTATTAAGTATAATGACTCTAAAACGGCAGCTCTTATAACTAATAAGTTGTTTTCTGTAAGTCGACAAAAAAGACAATGGGGGGGGGATATAACCCCTAACCTCCCCCCCCTGAGCACGCCACTGCATATAGGTGTATCACCCGATGATGGCACGCAGTCTTCCAGGAAACTAAATTTTGTCTTATAATAATATATTACGCGTACATATTTTACATGTCCTCCTCCACCTCTCATGAAAAAATCCTAGATGCGCCACTGAAACGCGTGTTCGGTATTATTTGTTTTTTTTTTTTTATAATCGTATTTTAGCACTTTTATTTTTCGGTGCATACATAATTTGGTACCTTCACCCGGTTTTTGTATGTATACGAGTATAATATGAATACTGACTGTCGTCGTAATATTATTATTATTATTATTATTGTACGAAGCCGAGGAAGTGTTTGTGTGTGCGCGCGCGCGCGCACGCGGGAGAGGGAACCGAGAGCGATGTGCAGTGGGAGAGAGAGGAGGCGCGCACACGGTCGGGGACATGACCGCGACGACCGTCACTGGCCGCCGGCGCAGCGCGCGTAGGGTGTCCGGCCGGCGGCGGCGTGGCGGGGACGCGGAACGTCTGGTTTATAACGCAGGTGTCTAGACGGTAAATAAGCGCAGCAAATCCTTCTCTCCGGACCCGGTGCCGTTCCGATGTTTTTCAACTCTCGTCAACGCACAGCGCACCGCTGCCTGCAGGACATACGGTATCGTCAACGGCCGCCGGTCACTGCGCCCGTCATTACTGTTGTTGGAGTGCTTTTTATTATTATTATTATTATTTCTGCCTCCGACCTCTGGTCCGTCCGTCCGTCTCTCTCTCGCACACACTCCTCTCCGCTCGGCCGCGTCCACGTTACACCGCGTATGTATTCCGTATTTATTCAAATGAGAGACATTTCGCAGCATTGTCCGACGTCTGTTATACGACGTCTGTGCGGCGCGGCCCGTTTTCCTCGTAAAGTCGCAATAAACAGACCGATGAACTTCTCTGGAGACGCGCGCGCGCACGAAGAGAGGAACGTGGCGGCCGCGGCCCTAACCTCCACAACGCGACGACGTGTACGCGCGCGCGCGAGCCGGTCGTTGCGATCGGTGCCACAGGTCGGCGTGCCGATGTGTATTTTCTTATCTATCGGCCGAGTCCCGCGTTATTATTGTGTGGAAAATACGCACTATACTCGATATTTTATTTAAAATTTTATCACTTGAACCAGCGTTTCCCAAACGGTGGGTCGCCACCCATTACCGGGCCACGAAAATATAATACCGGGCGGTCGCATAATCAATACAATTCTCGTATTAAATTTTGTTATTTATCATTTTGTTTGATAATTTGAACTTTTCAGCAAAAATAAATTCATCAATACGAATAACTATTATTTACAACAAAAATAATAATCATTATTATTGAGATTATCAACTAGACTTCATGAAAAACCCGTATGACATTCAAATGCGTTTTATTTCGCATTTTTTTTTTTACAAAACTAACAAAAATAAAAATATTATGGTGGGTCACGAAGGGAAAAAATATTAATTACCGGGCCAGCTCAAACAAGAGTTTGGGAAACGCTGACTCAAACAATATATATAATTCGTTAGCTACGCGTACACGATTGTAAAATCAGTGGCGTACTTACGGGCGGGGGGGGGTTCGGGTTAAAACACCCCGCCCAGGACCAAAAACAAAAAAAAAAAAGATTTAAAATTATATAGTTTATAATATACTATACACAGTGCCGTCCTAACCACCAATCATGCCCTAGGGCAATAATATTATTTGACGCCCCCCAAAAAAAAAAAACTTACAACTAACGTAATATCTATAATTACATAGTTTTATATATTTTAATAGTAAATACATTCATCCTCGAAATTATCATATATAGATACAAGGGAAATTAAAATAAAACACCGAATTTTTTCTTTTTGTCATTCATTTTTTTTTTGACGCCCCCTGCATTCATAATACTTTGGACGCCCTAGGGCACTTGCCCCATTTACCCCTCACCCTTGGGACGACTATGATTATACAAATATTACTTGTCTTCGATTTCTTATATTATGTACTATACATGGCTGAACACCGATAGACATGATATGATGCGAGTATAATATTATAATATAGTATACGGGTACTTTAGACACCGAAAATCGCGTTTATTCTCACGCGCCACCAGTGCGATCGGTGCCACAGGTCGGCGTGCCGATGTGTATTTTCTTATCTATCGGCCGAGTCCCGCGTTATTATTGTGTGGAAAATACGCACTATACTCGATATTTTATTTAAAAATTTTATCACTTGAACCAGCGTTTCCCAAACGGTGGGTCGCCACCCATTACCGGGCCACGAAAATATAATACCGGGCGGTCGCATAATCAATACAATTCTCGTATTAAATTTTGTTATTTATCATTTTGTTTGATAATTTGAACTTTTCAGCAAAAATAAATTCATCAATACGAATAACTATTATTTACAACAAAAATAATAATCATTATTATTGAGATTATCAACTAGACTACATGAAAAACCCGTATGACATTCAAATGTGTTTTATTTCGCATTTTTTTTTTTGACAAAACTAACAAAAATAAAAATATTATGGTGGGTCACGAAGGGAAAAAATATTAATTACCGGGCCAGCTCAAACAAGAGTTTGGGAAACGCTGACTCAAACAATATATAGGTATATGTATAATTCGTTAGCTACGCGTACACGATTGTAAAATCAGTGGCGTACTTACGGGCGGGGGGGGGGTTCGGGTTAAAACACCCCGCCCAGGACCAAAAACAAAAAAAAAAAGATTTAAAATTATATAGTTTATAATATACTATACACAGTGCCGTCCTAACCACCAATCATGCCCTAGGGCAATAATATTATTTGACGCCCCCCCCAAAAAAAACTTACAACTAACGTAATATCTATAATTACATAGTTTTATATATTTTAATAGTAAATACATTCATCCTCGAAATTATCATATATAGATACAAGGCAAATTAAAATAAAACACCGAATTTTTTCTTTTTGTCATTCATTTTTCTTTTGACGCCCCCTGCATTCATAATACTTTGGACGCCCTAGGGCACTTAATCACCCCTCACCCTTGGGACGACTATACAAATATTACTTGTCTTCGATTTCTTATATTATGTACTATACATGGCTGAACACCGATAGACATGATATGATGCGAGTATAATATTATAATATAGTATACGGGTACTTTAGACACCGAAAATCGCGTTTATTCTCACGCGCCACCAGTGTTTAACACGGACTGCAGACGCTATTATATTATAATTTTATAAAATCGTATACATATTACAATATTATACCGCACCTACATTACACTCTCATACGCGTATGATTCCGATCGAAAAGAAGACAAAAAAAAAAAACGTGGGTAACTTCTTTTTTTTTTTATGACGAAAACAAAAAATAAATAAATAAAAATTTCGCGACGCGTACTTACCGTTAAATTTATGGCTATATGAGTATTACCGCTCGTCGGGTGTTCGTAGAGAACGGGTAAATAATAATAAGCGCATACATATTTATGATACAGCGATATATTCATATAACATACGGGAGTCTCTCTTGTTCTCTGCAAATCGAATTCAATCGAATGGAATCGAAAAAAGAAAAGAACTACACACTAAAGCCACGCGTTAAAAATACAGTAATAATTACTTATTTTCAAGTATACGATTATTAATTATTTAATATAATTTCTAACGTTTTTCACTCTGCGAAAAATACATTATTATTTTTTTTTTATATACACCGTAATCATAGGCGTAAATAGAGGGAGGTTAAGCCCCCCAAAATTTTTTGAGAATTTTGAATTGATATAAAAATCTAACGAGTGTTTGAGATGGATTTAGACTTCAGCCCCCCAAACTTCAAACACTATTTGCGCATATGACACCGTAATCTTTCTGAGATTGGCACAATTGTACATTTCATCACATCAAAGTTTAACGCTTATATAGTTTTTTGTTTCATCATTCACTGCGACATCGTCGTCCGCCCGCTGGCTATTATACTTTCGTTTTCGCTTAGCGTTCTTTTTGATTATTTGTTTTCTTTCCGCTCGGCTCCCGAGGGTCGTTGCCTGCAGGGCCGGATTCGGGTATGCGGTGGCCTACGGGCCGTATATGACGTGGGGCCCAAAAATAAATAAACAGGACAATACACATTTGGCTTATTAAATAAATATAATTTCAGTCTTTTATAATAATTTATTTATAAAATTTATATATATATTGTAACATATTTTGTAAATTAGAATTTATTTCCGTAATAAAGATATTATTATTATTATTTTTTCGGTGGTTTTTGAGTCATTTTTTTAGGCGCTTTTGAAAAAAAATTCGAAAAATGGCCTCTCTAAAGCAGCGGTCGGCAACATTTTGAGAAGGAAGAGCCGAAAGTTACAGTTTACAAAATTTCCCTGTCTTTAAGAGCCACTAGAAATTTTCGTTTCAACATTATAGTGTTCGCTTATACATATTCGATTATCGATTTAAAATGAACGACTTTAAACACGAAATAATTTGTATTCGTATATATAAAAGCGTACAAATATTTCCAGTACAAAACATATTCAAGTGTAAAATAATACATTTTTTATATAATAAAATATTGTTTTTGATAATAAAATAATTAATTTTTCCGCACGGAACTGGAGAGCCGCGACTTTAGATCGAAAGAGCCGCATGTGGTTCGCGAACCGCAGGTTGTCGACCCAGGTTGCTCTAAAGTACCAACTACGTAGATGCGATTTGCTACCGGAAAGAAATATTGTGACCGTAAAGATCGGAGCACTCCGTCCGGTAGACTTTTTTTGGGGTACAGGTAGTAAAAAAAAAAAAAAAAAATTTATGATTTTTCGGTAGTCTTTGAGTTACGTTTTTATGGGTTTGTGAGAGAAAATCAGCAAAAAAAAAAACGAAACTAATCTGCTAGTACTCGAGACATTGATGTGCAGTAAACGGAATTGCCATTGGGATTTGTGAATATATTGGTATTTTTATTCAAAGTAATTTCGATAATAAATATTATTATTAATTGTCATGACAACAGCTTACACATAATTACACGCAATTTATAATCGCGTGTAAATTGATTAATATTATTAATATTTATTATTATTAGTTGTCGTGACAACGGCTTACACATTTCCGTCCCATTTCCCGAGATTTACCCTCATACCGCGCCGTCAGGGGCGTATTTATGGGGGGGGGGGCTGATCGGGCTCCAGCCCCCCCACCCGAAATTTCAGGAACTTTCTTTACTAATTCCTATGCCCTATATAGCTATAGGATGTAATATTTTTAATAAATTCCTAATATGTAGTCGTTTTTAAAATGTTGATAATTTGTCCTATTTTTAAGATTTAGTCTTGCATTAGAATCTATATAGAAATAATTCAACTACGATATTTACTCAATGCCTCAGCCCCCAAAAAAAAAAAATTTCTAAATACGCTCCTGCGCGCCGTAATAGACGTATTTACACATCACAAAAAAAAAAACACGTCATTGTAAAACCAATAGATTCTTCTATACGCTCAAAATCAAAAAGAGCAAAAAAAAAAAATCGATATAACTTTTTTTTTAAACGTTCGCGTCGTCGTCGCATATCATACGCGCGCGCGCGCTTGTGTGTGTGTGGCGGGAACGCGAACGACAGAAAGAACGGTGCGCGCGGTCGTGGCGGTGTCGGCGGCCGTGGCGGCGGCGGCGGCGGTCGCGGTGCTCACACGCGGCGGCCGCGGCGACGACGACACACGTTCTCCGGCCCGGTATTCACCACCCAAGCACTCGTGTACGGAACGCGGTATAAACACACACAATTATTATTACTTATAAAACATAACCGCAGTCCGGCGTAATCGACGGGTGCCGAACGGCACGGCCGGTTAAATTTATTATTACTATACACACACACACACACACACACACACAGTTTACCGTGATACATTTTCGCGTGCGAGTCGTCCGCGTTTTTTTTTTTTTAAGTTTGTTTTCTGAACACTACGTTTTTTGTTTTCCATTTATAACCGCGTTTTTTTCGGTCATTCCGCTCGTCGAACGCGAAACAGAAAAATAATAAAAATAGAATTAAATATTTATTTCTATAGAAAAAAAAAAAAAAACCGTAAATATTTTATAATAACTATTGAAATTATTGTTTGTTTTTTTTTTTTTTTTTTAAATTAAACGCTTTTTTTTAATTACGCGTTGAATCCGTATACGTATTATAATATACGCGAATAAAAATATAAAATACAGCCGCCGCCGCCTCGCGGAAACGTCGTAGTCGTCGGCCGGCGCGGAGATTCGCTGTGTATGCACGTTTATGTATTATATTTATATATATAATATTTTTTAAATAAAAAAAAAATTTCGAAATTATATATATATATATATATTCTCCGAAGGTATGGACAAATATAAAAAATATCGAAAGAATTTCTTTCTCTCTATCGCTTGTTATTCGTTTTTTTTTCTTTTTATATGTTTTACGATTTTTTTTTTTTATATTATACGAATATTTTTCGATTTTTTTTTTTTTGCTACAAATTTCTCTTTATTATCCGTTCGTTTAAACGTTTTTTTTTTTTTGAAATTATTTTTATTTATATAGTTGTTATAATATCAACGCGGTATCGGTACGTTTTTCGACAGTGTTTTTTTTTTTATTTATAATGTATAAAAAAAAGTCGATTTTCGCGAATAAAAATAACTATACGCGTATATGTAATACGAGAGGAGAAAAAAAAACGCGCGTCGTTTAAACGTAAAATGTTGGACATTTTTTTTTTTTTTTTTCTTAATGACATTCGACTAAAAACCGAAACGAGCGTATAATAATATGTAAACGAAAAGTAGTTTTTAAAAAAAAAAAAAATGATCTTCTTCCAGTAAATTTCAAAACGCTACGCGCTCATTATAATATATACGTGGAAAAAAAAAAAAATTCGACAGTTTTGAATTTTTCAGGTTTCTTTCCGCGATCGCCCGACACTATATATACATGTATATAAATGCACTGTACGCGTATATATAAATGAATTCTACGAGATATGATATACGGCCGCGCGTACGTTTACATCGGTTGTACTTACACAAACCTGTTTAATTTAATTTATTTTTTTTAAATATAAATAATTACGCGCGTATAACGAATCGCGAGAGTTATTTGACAATTTCGAAATTGAAAAACCGAATTTAACCGTATGTGCAACGATATAGAAATATTGTATATTAATTCTTTTTTTTTCCCCGGTCTGCGCGGTGTACTGTGTGCGTATAATATTCGAAATAATATTAAAAAATAAAAATCCCAATATACTTATATATATATATATGTAGAAAATTTTATATAGCGGTTTCGTTTTGATTTTAAAAACGTTTTTTTTTTTTTTTGTATTAGAATAAATATTTTTAAAATACTCGTAAATTTTGCCCGGTGTAAAGAAATTTACTTTCGGCGCGGGTAAAACAAAAAAAAAAATCTCATTTTATTTTCTTATAAAAAAAAATTAATATATTTTAACGTTAAATTATATTATTACGTATTATTGTGTGAAAATTCCGTTTCCGCGCGGAGATCACTGCAGATAATAATAATAACAATAATAATTATAATAATAATAATAATAATAATAATAATAATAATAATAATAATAATAATAATAATAATAATAATAATAATAATAATAATAATAATAATAATAATAATAATAATAATAATAATAATAATAATAATAATAATAATAATAATAATAATAATAATAATAATAATTTAATAATAAAATAATAATAATAATAATAATAATAATAATAATAATAATAATAATAATATAATAATAATAAAGTTATGTTTAACGCGTGGTACGCAGACGTAAGTCACAATAATTTGTGTGCGCACTTCTTTTTTCTTTCGATTTTTCGCGCTAACCGATTATCCGGCGCGAATCGCCGGCCGTTGGTGCGGTTCCAAGTGGAACGCGGTGGTGGTCGCGCCACCATACCGCCTACTCGGCCGGCCGGCCGGTCGGCCGGTCGTCGTCGATACAACGATAACGTAACGTCCGTCAGTTCAAGGCCGAAAAGCGCATTTCCCGTGTGAGAGCTCGATCGAGCAAAAAAACACAATCCGTATAGAAATTAGATACGCGAAATAAACACGTTGTTCTTTAAAATAATGAAATGACGATTTCGGCGTGTACGACTACGACTGTACGCTTAACGACGATGATAAACACAAAAAAAAAAAAAAAAATTATATTACCGACACGAGCCGAAAGTTATAATAACAACAACTCTTACAGAACGCGTCGCGTATACATATTCGTCGGCCGGCCGCGGCCTTGTTCGATTGTTCCACGCGCGATGACCGCACCGAACCGTTTTTCTTTTTCGGGATAGGGAGCAAAAAAAAAAAAGCGCGAAAAAAATGTTTACAACGGAATTATTGTATTTCGTAAACGGTTAGAACAAAAAAAAAAAATTCCCTTATACCGCGGTGGCTGTATTATTAGCGGCAGAATTGGTTGAGAATCGAACGAAATGAAAAAAAAAAATTCTTATAACGACGCGTTTAAAAACGTGCCCGTGTTCTACGCGAGTACACAGAACCGTTTTGTTATTATAATTGATTTTTTTTTATTTTTTTTTCTATACACGCGCCGTACGCAGACCGCCGGCGCTTCAAAAATGGTGGTGATCCGCGCGCACCGACGGAATGGCGTCTTCAATCTGTCGCGGGACGCGTTCAATCAATGACGATCTTCGGCGGTGTGGCCTCCATGCAGAAGAGCATGTACCCGGCGGTGGCTTGGAAACCCAAATACTTTTTGTTCTCTGCCGTCGTCCTACACGTGTGCAGCATAGACCTGGTGTTGGGTAAGCATATCTATTATTATTATTATATATATATATTAATATGCAGTCTTTCGATTTCTCTCTGTGGCCGGAGGGGGGTTTATATAAAACTTTGTCCCCCCATAATATTTCGAATTCAACCGTATTATTAAAATAAATCAAATAAAAAAAATATATATATATACAGTGGCGTACTTACGGGGGGTTCGAGTTAAAACCCCTCAGGACCAAAAAAAAACATTTAAAATTATATAGTTTATACTGTACAAATATTATTTGTTTTCGATTTATTATACCACATGGATATGAACAGATATATATTATACTCGCACATGATGTGCGAGTATAATATGTAGTACATGTAATTTTCAATCTGTACAAATCTATAAGAATCGATAAAGAAAATTCCTAGTATTAACGATAGGCGATAGCACATAGCACATCACGTTTGTTTCTTGGTCGAAAAATTACCAGTTTTATTCACAAACTTTGTTTATATTCGTGTAATCGTGTGGATGTGTTGCATAATTTGTGACACTATTATATTATATTATTATGTAATAACAGCAGTTTTATTTGATTTATTTTAATAATATGATTGAATTTGAAACATAACGGGTACGAAGTTTCAATGTTTTATATAAAATTATAAATTGAAAGTACGCCATTGTATATATATATATTATATGCAATATTTGTCGAAAAATTAAATATAGTTATAGAAAAAGGAATTTGCAATTTAACGATATTCAAGATTTTTTTAAAAATATTTATATTTATAATTATTCAATTTATTTTCAACACAGTTCTGCACAGTTACATATATTTGGTGAAAATTTCTACGATAATTAGTTTAAAAAAAAAAAAAAAATTACGAAGAAAAAACGATAATCGCTTTTAACGAAACTATGCGTTTTTACGTAATTTTTCTGTAGTTTTTTTCTGACGCTCAAAAAAAAAAGGATTGAGAAAATCGAAAAATCACCTCTTTAGAGTACCAATTAGATGCAATTCGCTACCGGGAAACAGTGCTAAACGCGTAAAGATCGGAGCACTCCTTCTGATAGAATTTTCGGGTAAAACATTAAAAAAAAAAACATCAATGTTACAATTATATATAATATTTAACCTTTTTTTTCTTTAGTCCTGGGATTTTTAACCCGAACACCTCCCCCCCCGTAAGTACGCCACTGTTTGCAGTACGCGCGTTATTATTATTATACGGTCTGCAGTCGGGGTAAATATATATTTTTATTTTATTTTATAAACCGGTCGACGATTAATTGTGGGGGAAAAACTCGAAGAGTTTATTATTAAAGAAAAAAAATTAACGTACGAGACCATACGGTTTGTCGTTATACGTGTGTGAGGGTTTTTTTCTGTCCAAAAGAAAAAAAATCTGTAAAATTTCGAGTAAACCAAATGAAATGTGACTTTTCTGTATTATAAGTATACGAGCTTCGTTGGTTATTATAACGTCGATTTCACGTTTTAAAAGTAGAAAATAATAACCGACTCGTTAAGTCATAATTAGTGTATACTCGCGGTTTACGCGATATATATATAGTGTATAATGCTATCGTTAATGTTCAGCCTTGCAGTTTATTATTTATATATACTTGTCAAAGCCGCCCGAGTCGACTGTGTATAATTTCCTTTGTTTAACAATTTTAAAAATCGAATTAAAATTAAAAAAAAAAAAATTCAAGTATCCAATTCGGTTATAGAAGTAATAAAAAAAAATTTTTTTTTTTTTGTAATTCGCGATAAAAACAAACGTGAAAAATCGGGCAAGACCTTCGACAACGTCTCGCGTATTGTCCTCGTTCATAATAATTGTTTTACCGAACAATTTCAAATAATATATTATATACGCGTCGTTGCTCGTTGTATTTGTATACAAGCAATTGTTCGGAAGTTTCTTTTTTTTTTGCTCGGTTTTTGTTAATATATTTTTTCAAAAAAATACCCGATTCTCGGTCGGCGGATACGTGTATTTCTAAAAAAAAAATCTTTTTTTTCTTCTTCTTCTAAGTTCTCTATAAAACGCAACTCGTATTTCAATCGAGGCAATAACGGCGACGATGCGCGGTAGCATTCTTATACAGAGGTTATAGACGCTTCGATTATTTTTATAATATGCATACGACACACACACACACAGGTGTGTTGCAAATAAATAGTTGCAGTTAATGCTCGTCATTACGTGTACATAACACCTATCTGTGTGTTTTTTTTTTAATCGTTAATTTGTTTACAATGCGCGCATTCACCTAGGAGGGCCTCTCTCCGCGTCTATAAATATTATATGTAGGTGTATCTATATAATATGTATACATTAATTTTATTGCGTAAATAAAGGTGTAAATACTAAAAAAAAAAAAAAAAATGGAAGTATTCGTTGTACCGTCTAGCGGAGAATTCCTGCAGTAGTGTTGTGTAAACAACGTACTATTATATACTATTGCGAGTAAAACGTGTGTGGATTTCAAAAACGCATTTCGAATAATTCGCGAAAAAATTATTTTTTTCTACACCGGATTTCAAGAATACAAATATTTTAAACACAATAATTACATATTTTATAACGCTTGTTTTTTAGGAGGTGTTATGTTTTATTCTTTATAAATTCGCGCGATAATTAAAAAGTTAATTTGTCATGATATCTAATTATTCAGTTATAAATTATAATAACGTAATCATACCATATATGTATATTTTTTTTTTTGGACGATACAGTGTTTTTTTTTGCACTTGCTCGTTTTTTTTCAAAATAACGACTTCTTTCATATTTCCATATTAATAGCGAGTAAAACTTTAATTCATTTTTGTTTTTTGTTGAACTTAATACACGAAACTTTTTATAATCTCAATGTCTTTTAATACACGTTTTTTTTTTGTAATATTTAGTAAAATTATATGATATATAAAATCTGTTCGTTTACTGAATATAATAGAATAATATAAACTATTAAGTATACAGTGATTTTGAAAAAGCAATTGGAAAGAAAAAAAAGAAAAAAAAGAGCGAAAATAGCATTGACACACTTTTATATAAATGCGATAAAGGTCTGTGCGATTTCCAAAGAAATTTCGTTCGTTTCGTGCGCTGGAAACGCAGTTCGACGTTTGAAATTAATAGCATATAAGACGCGGTCGCATTTAAATATATATATATATAGTCGAAAAAAATGATAAAACGATTGGAAAATTATTCGAAATGCTGTATTTAGAATACTGCAGTTTATAAAATTATTTTAAAATACCGTGTTGTATGTTCCCGAAAACTAAATTTAAAAATTATTGGGGGATACTTAAAAAAAAAAAAAAATGCATTCCGAATACCAATACGCCCGAGTCTGATTTTCATACGCGTATAAAGTTAAGTAAATACATTTGGGAAATATAAAAACGATTGAAAAAAGAAAGAAATTAATGGACCGCGTTACCGGGTTAGCGTTTGGAGTTTGAAAAAAAAAAAATCGCTCCTTATTATTATATATTATGTTTAATAGTAATCACAGCGCGCACGTCGGAAGTTTTATACGAATTTCCCATGTCATTTTAATGCGGCATATTATAATAATAATATTATTATTATTATTATTATATTATATTATACGCGGTACTTATTATAACGCTACCTACGTACATTATATCATTTGTAATATTTACGTTTCGAAATCGTGCCGGTCTCGCAATATTACAATCGTTCGTTATTCCCAGCTGCTGCTCCCGATTCCACTATATAATATATAACGACATGCGCTATAGAACGCTATTTTATCGGAATTTAAAATATATTCAAGTCGGTCTTTCGTTATGGCGCGTAAATTATTAAATCGTATACGCTTAACCAAATCGTGTAGTATTCGTTGTTCGTTTCCGTGATAAATTAGCCTATTAATTTTTCCCGTCTACAATTTGCAGCGCGTGTGTGTAGGTACATTTATACTCAGCAGATGGAAAATATTACGATTTTCAGAAACCGGATTGTTTGAGAATTTGTCGGTCCAAACGGAGTTGTACGATTATTAAATAAATCAGTATCACTACTTATATACACTACTGTATTAAATATTGGTAAAACGTCCAAAGACAATATTAATCATTAAAAAAAAAAAAAAAATTAGTATAGTAAATAGTGTAGTTTATACAAAAAAAAAAAATTTTAATTTTTCAAATGGTAGTATTTTGCATTTTTTTTTTAGAACGTTTTAGGCAATGCTTTCCTAGCTAAAAATGCGATTTAATATCGTACGAATCTAATAATAGCTAATTTTTATTTTGCATTTTTTAGGTCATTTTTAAAAATATCATTCAATCGTCGACAGAAAAATCACGAGTTTACTATGATTTTTTTATTTTTATTATTATCGTTTTATTTAATTTTTTTCTTCTTCGTATAATAATTATAATTAACAAAATAATAATTAAAAAAAATAATAATAATAATTTACGTAATTCAAACAGTTTTAAATGTTTTTTTTTTTATGTTTTAAGATAATAAATTAAATTTTTAAGAGTATTTTTGTAGATTTTTTTCTTTTTGTGTTTTTAAAATCATAAATGCATTTTTTCAGAGCGTAAACGTCTATAGGCCGTATAGTGATAATAATGTTTATTTAAACCGTTTTGCGACATGGAATTTTGAAATCATCGCGTGTATCCCCCTATAGAGAACGCCGCGACGATTTTTGTTTTTCTCAAAAACAAAAAAAAAAAATGTTTTTCTTCTGTTACGATGTTATTATTATTATTATTTTGATTATTTTTTACGTTTCAAAAATGAAATCGTCATGCAGGACAGCGCTCAGCTACGCGCTATACGCCGAGCATCAGGACAACGACGAGTCGTTTATAATACACTTCTCGGAAGTCGCGTATCTCATAGTCGCTTCTCCGCGCCAGACGATCCTGTAGACGTTGCCGCGTGCCTATCGTATTACGCGTTTTCTTCGCTGCGCACACATACAAAGCCTCGGTTACATTGAGCGAGTTTACACAAGCTGCTAGTTGTTGAATTCACTAGCTGCTAGTAAACTCGCCCGGTGTAAACGTGTTCACTAGCCAACTAGCAGATTGCAATAATAACTGTCTGCGAGTAAAGTCGAACGCCCGGGCTACTTTACTCGTTGCTCGGGATCGATAAACTGATAAATTGACTGATAACTGGTAAACGATCCGTGTGTTATCATAGTTGCTATTATTCATTCTATATATATCATTCTTATCTGCGGCCCAGTGCAGCAGCCAGGAGGAGGGCACTAGGGGCACGTGCCCCCCTCCGAAATTCTATATATATTTAAATTTAAGCCACTAGTTAATCCACGTTATCGTCGAACAAATTAAATTTACAAATAAAAAAAAAAATCTAGTGCCCCCCCCCTCCCAAAATAAATTTCTGGCTACGGCACTGTTGTGCCCGCAAGCCAGTCGGCTATTGAGCGGGCCGAAGGTTTTGTGTGTCAACATTATTAACGCATTATATAGTTGACTCGCCCGCTTATAAACACGCGAACTAGCAGCTTGTAGACTCGCTCAATGTAAACACGAGGCTTAACATACGCGTAGTCCACGCAGTCTCTCGCGTATTAGAATAATAATAATAATCAGTGGCGTATTTAAGGAGAGGGGCACAGGGGGCTCGTGCCTCTCCCATTCGTCGTATTCTAATATATTTTATCTCGATGCGAAATCAATGTAATTCAATACCGCGATTACAACTCGTAATTATTACGAATTATATATATATAAAAAAAATCAATACGATACGCCTAAATAACTTTGAAAGTTAAGGGGATTGAAAGCGGTATTTTCTCTCTTTGTCTTACACACATGAAACGTAGCACAAAATAGACGTTTCGTACTTCCAACGTACCGATCGATCTATTGGTGCGGTAAGAAATTTGAAAACAGATTTGAATTCCTCGTGAATTTTACTACAAAACGACTTTCCCACTTTTTTCATTTCTTTTTTTTAAGACCTTCAAAAATGAATTATTAACAATTTTTTTTTTTAAATTTGTTCGGTTAATTTTTTTAAGGGTTTATGAAAAAAAAAATGAAAAAAGTGGTAAAGTCGTTTTGTAGTAAAATTCACGAGGAATTCAAATCTGTTTTCGAATTTCTTATCGCACCAATATAGATCGATCGGTACGTCGGAAGTACGAAACGTCTATTTTGTGCTATGTTTTATGTGTGTAAGACTGCAAAGAGAGAAAATACCCGCTTTCAATCCCCTTAAATAATAAATTTCGTTTCGATTATTCGAAATGCCTTGATTTTGTAATTTTTTTTAAAGAAATGTGATGATTATATACGAATACCCATTTTAAATTTTGTTGGTGCCCCCTCCCCTCCCCTCCCCCATTACACATTTCTAAATACGCAACTGATAATAATAATAATAATAATAATAATTTTGTAATTTTGTATATTATATAATATAATAATAATAATAATAATAATAATAAGTAAGGCGCGAGCGAACGTCGAGCGCGATATACGCGCGCATGATGACCTTGCCTGCAGGCGCGCGGTGCCATTAACGGTATTATCCGCCGTCTCGGCAGCAGCCGTCGGCGTTTATTTCCTTTTTTCGTTTTTACCGTCTCACGGCTCGCGCAAGTCCAATCCTTTTTTTTTTATCTCTTACACTTCACAAACGATTGTGCTCAATCGCGTACATACATCACTGCATGTACACGTTATATAATAATAATAATAATAATAATAATAACATTATCTCGTCGCCCGCCCGCCCACACGAGCAACAACAGCGCGGATCGTTCGAAACGATCTCGAAATGATTTATTATCCGTCGCGGTTATTTATTAATATTTTTTATATTATTAAATGTGCAATGTGTGGTGTGTGCGTGTGTATATACTTCAGCAGACTCCTCTCTCGATAATCTGCCGCGATCGCCCGTTTTTCCGACGACGACGTTTCTTTTTTTTTACACTCAATAAACGGACGGAAGACACGGCGTGTGTCATCCGCCGCCTCGAAGGACGGGTTTTTGTGGTTACGTTTAGTGATTTTTTTTTTTAAACGTCGAAATTTCAGCGATTGTGGTAAATTCGAATTTTATTCGCGTAATTTATTTATTCATCATTTTAATTCCGGCTCCGCGCAGTCGATAAATGCGCCAACGTTATTTAGATAACTAAAGGTGCGACTACGGCGCATGCAGCACAGAACTGTTCGCGTATGAAATAAAAATCGTTTTCTCGGTGTACTGTTTTTTTTTTTTTTTTTTTATTAATCGCGACGACAATTTGGTATGTAAATGTCGCGGAATAAAATTTTCCATAAAAATTACGCGTTTTATTCGAGCGATGTCAAATAATCGGAGGGGTCGACTGCACGGCAGGATTCGCCGCGTTTTTTTCAATCGAAATAACAATTTAGTCAATTGTTTAGTCATGTGTTGTAATATCGGAAATACTTTGTCTTATAAATAAATTTAAATATTCGACGTTGTTTAAATGTATCGAAAGGATTTCGGTAAGACTTTTTTTTTATTTCATAAATCGTTTATTTCGAAACGACGGTTTTCTTTTTTTTTTTTTGATCAAAACGAATCCCTATAATGCCTGCTCGTCGACGTTATTCTGCGCATATATTATAACGAGCATACACGAAACGTCTTGTATTGCCGTGTCGCAGAAGAGCTCGTTGGAAATTTATAAACGATTTTTCGTTCTTCTAAATTCATCACGATTACCCTGTTATTAGGAAAACATTTTTTTTTTTTTTATATTTATAGAATTTTTTTTTTGGTATAGGTAGAATTTAATTTTCGCCGCTTTTCTTCGTATTATACGTATATAATATGTAATATTTCTGTCACGATACATTTGATTTTTGAGTTATCTATTTATTTTTTTACGAGCCAGGCATTTTTTTTAGAATTTTTTTTTTGCACCTTCCGTTCTATTTTTGTTTTTTTTTCAGAATTTTAATTAATATTTAATCCCTTCTATTATTATTCGTTATAATTGTATATACAGTACACGTATGGACGTTTCATTTTCGATCTATGATTTTGATATTAAAAATCCTCGAACGCGTTATGTTTTCTACATGGGAATTTAACGCACGTTGATTTTTAAAATCCGACCAACATTTCCCGAGTAAAAGAATTAAGGACACGAAGATCTGTTGCAGGGGACGCTGTTTATCAGAAAATTTTAAACTTCCGTTCTGATCACTGCTATAATAGGCGTAATATATTATCGTAATAAAAAAAAAATACCCCCGCACTAAACCACCGCGACAAACGAAACCGGTGCAGTGCAATAATTAACTAATAATAATTTGTACATAAACGGAACGCGTGGAAAAACGCATTACACTCATTTAAATTTTACGAGATACCGTATATAGAGGTTGCCATTGGAAAATCAAAAGTTTAATGTATATAAAGAGTGGAAGGAGGGGATATAATTTTGTAAGCTACGGATATGAATTAATATTCATTAAACGATTTAATAATGCGAACTATAAAACACCGAAATAAAATCTCGGCCCGATGGTCGGTGGTTCACTATAAAAAAAAAAAAAAATAGAAAGATTTATTCCGTATTATTCCAATAGCAAACACGCGTGTACAAAATCAATTTTTTTTTTTTTTTACTGTTCAACCGTTTTTCGCGACCGTCGAATTTTCATGCAATCGAATCCATAATAGTATAGGGAATACTGTAAAATCGCGTTCGTTTATTATGTGCAATCCGCACAGTGATGAAAATTCGCGCAACTCGCCTTTAGCGTATATCTGCTCGAGTGTATTATAATATTTCTTATACATGTGTGTGTGTGCGGGAATAGCTGGACGGATTACCATCGAGGATCGAACGACTACAGTCTGATTATATTTGCATAAACTTGTCTGGAGACTGGACTGGACGGTATGAGAGAAAGAAAAATAAAGTCGAAGTCACCCCGTCGTATATATTTATACAGGCAGTTCGTTCGTCCGCTCGTATGCGGTAAACCGAAGTATATATAAAAAAAAAAAAAATCGGTCTTATTATAATATAGACTATATTATTATATTATGTACACCGAGAGGCCGCGATATCGTTGCGCTTTTCCTACGAAAAGGAATTCCATTAAGTCGACGCAATAGAATTGTTACGTCCGTTTCCTATGTCTCCACGACCTGTCTATGCGGTATATCTATCGCGCCTGATGATGCAGCAGCCGCGGTACTCCGGCGATTGTTCGCCGCGGAATATTTCATCGTCATAGATCATACGTATATACATATAATGTATACAGCATCAGATCCAGTGGCGTATTTAATGGGGCACACAGGGGTATCGTGGCCCTCCCATTTGCTGTATTTATATATAATATTAAATAATAATTTATATTCTTTTACGAATGCGGAATCAGTGTTTATTAAATTTAATACTTGTAATTTATTATGAATTAATACGAGTACAATACATGTTGAAATAATGTTGAAAGTTCAATGATATTATTCAATTAAATTTCGATTATTTGAAATGCTTTTATTTTATCGTAAACTTCTTATAATTATTATTATTTTTTTTTTGTCATAGAAATGCGATTATGAATATCTATATCCATTTTATATTTTGTTGGTACCCCCTCCTTACAAATTTCTAAACACACCCCTGATTTGCAGATCTATTTAGGCTAATTTACTATTATAATATTTAAATATAGCTAGAATCCCTGTGCGCTTAATTTAATAATAACAGAAATCTGGCAATTTTTCAAGTAAATTGGTCAACTGTTCGCTTTTTTCCTGTTCAAAATGTGTGCTTTTAGGCATTAAATTAAAATTTTTTTTTGTATCTTCCTTACATTGGCAGAATTAAAAAAAAAAAATATTTTCGCGATAAAAACGTCAAAATAGTATTTTATTCGATCGATAAAAATGATAGTTCAAACAGATTTTCACCATTAAACTCTCTTTTGAAGTAATCCGAAAACTTCAAATCGTTTATGACGCACCGAAATTGAGTTCAAACATATCTTTTCAAACATCAAAAAAATAATTCTTTTGAAGTAAGAAAAATAGTTATCATATAATTAAAAAAAATAGGCCGTGTGAAATAAGTGCCAAAAAAAAAGTCGAACGCAAAAAAAAAAAAAATCGCATAATTTGAATTTTCAAAACCCAACATCGTTTTAATTAGATAAATTTTTTTCAGAAAAAAAAAAAACGAATTTGCTGTTCGTGTAAATTGTAAGTAGAGGTAAATTCGAAATTAATGTTCAAAATCTGATTGCAACGTAAAATAAATTTACTCATTTAAAAAAAAAAAAATTAAAAAAATCTTATAGCGGAAATCGTGAATTTTTTTTTTTGGAAAATTGTCTGATTTTATACATATATTTACATATTTTTTTTATATATATAAAAAAAGCGATAATTTTTTTTTTCAAATAACATCGATCGACGAATCCGAATAATTGGTTCGGCTTACGCCTGTATATAATTTATATAACCGTTTTTAAATCAATTATATTTCACTACGTATTTTTCGATTTGTAAATGCTGTGGCGCGTGGTATAGGTAGGTATTAGTTCTCTTGTATGTAGAAATGTATAAAATAAAATTTAATATGTCTAGCTAAGAATAATGACGACCTTTCAGCGGGATAAGTGTTGTAAAACGATATACATTTGCGTTTCGAACGCGTCTCACGCAATACGCCTGCCATAATAATAATCACGCCACTGATTGTCAAAGTTAATAACGTGAGTAATTAAGAAAATAATTGGAAAGTTATTGACTCGTTGGTTTACCGGTTTATCGTTTCGTTTAATTCTCGAAAAGTGAAAAATATATAATTAGCATATAAGGGTATTGTGTCCGAAGTCGCAGAAATCTCATTTTCGTGTAACGTTTTTAAGTTTGAAAAAACGGTCAAAGTTCGGTGTAAACGTTTTTTCAACGGGTTTTTAGTGTACGATTTTCGATCCGACTACGAGTTTTTCGAAAAAAAAAAACACAAAAATCAAACGCATGTAAATACGCTTGTTTACATAATGTTTGTGATATACGGTCTTTCGCAGGAAAAAATCGTCTGCAACTCTTAAAACGCCTGTATTTTGAAGGAACAAAATTTTTAAAAATTTATAATCAGTTAAATCCGTCGCCGTGCGCGTACGTTATACGTTGCAGTAGGTTCGTACTAGGTTACGCGCGCACCACACTTGGTCATATTTTTATATTTTTGGTTATTTGATATTTGGATTCGTTTGACAAAAAAAAAAAAAAACTCGCATGCGAGCCGAGGAGACGCGCGCACAGAAATAAAACACGGCGAGTGTCACGTTTATCGCCGTGACAGTGATTGAGTGATGAATTTATTTTTAAAAACGTTATCCAATTTGAACAACGGTGTAAAACGCGTTCTTTTTTCTTTTTTACTACGAGTATTTTTAAAGTAAGGAAAAAAATGTATAGAAAAAAAAAGAACCACCTGGAATTTAAATGCAGTCGGGAAAACTCATTATTAAAAGAAATCATTATTACACTTAAACCGTCAATGATGAACGTTTCAGTAATTTCATTAATAATTTATTTCGAATAAATTATATTATATAGTGTTGTTAAAAAGGAAAAGGAAAAAATAACCGCATTTTATGAAAAACAAATCGTTTCGTTTAGTCGATATAATATTATAATACATTACGGCGTAACAATAATAATAATCAGTCCCTAAAAATATCCAAATTTTCGTAGTACACACTGTGTCCCAAAGTATGTAAAGTATTAAAATTATAGCTTCTAAAAGGATAAATTGGTGAATTTGAATAACACATTTTTAAATTTCGTACTACACACAATTTTAGGGATTATGATAATAATAATAATAATAATAATAATAATAATAATAATAATAATAATAATGCAAGGACTTGTGCGGGTTAAAAAAAATGAGAGAGAGAGAGAGAACAACTTTTATTATAAAAAAAAAAAAAAAATACAAAGCGGACTGCCTGTCTATTTATAATATACTATAATGTACCTGACTACTATACTGTAAATGAGTGTAATCTCGGGAAAAATTGTGATGTCTGCGGCGAATGTTTTTTTTTCTCCGTCTCTATATCGTTATTACCGCCTATACCGCTGTGTTATTTATAATGAATTAAAATAATAATAAATAAATAAATATCTTATAAACGAATAATTTGTTATCGTGAGCATACAACAACATTTCTTGTTTATTATTTTATATATATATATATATATATATACACACAATTTTTTTTCTTCTTCTCGTCATTCGCCTTCGCGTTAATAGAAGCGTATTTATTGCGCGTATAAATCATTAGTGTCTCTGTTGCAAGGCGAGACAATACGCGCGCGCTCGTCTGCCCGTGTAATAAAGCACCTATACAACACTACTGCCCGACACTCTCGGCGAACGCTTATTTTCGTGATCACGCGCCCGTTCCCGTTTCGTGTTTTGTCAGTTCAGAAGGTTTTATTATTATTATTATTATCATTTTTATTATAATATTTCGTCGCCCTTCACGTCGATGACTTATCGTACAATAGATATAATAAACTATATATATATATATATATATATATATATATATATAATAGTGTCAACTGTGTCTGACTTGCCAGACATAATCAATTTTTTTTTCTGTTGTGTTTAATCCCGTTCGCGCTGTCTAGGCGGACGCGCCGAGCGCGTTACAAAATATACGCGCGTATAATATTATGTCATAATAATACGCGCGCTATTTATAATGCGGTAATAATAAAAAAAAAAAAGTTTAGTTCACGAGTGGCGTGTAAACACGATTATATAATAATATTATTTATATTAATCGGTTATGTTATTTATTATTTTATGGACGCAAACGGAACGTTTCCGCAGAAACGGAAATCGCTCTCACGACTGCACAGATCGCCTAGTTTTTCAAAATTTCTGCACGCTTTCCGTTTCGATTAAATTTTTCGTCCGGATCCGTTGTGAACACGTACGCGTACAACAGTATCGTTTTTCAAACAATTATAGAGTTAAAAATTTACTTTTCATTCTTTGTCGAAAAGAAAGTAAACGTTTTCTAATAAAAAAAAAAAATTACACAATAAAAAATATTTTTAAAAAAAATAGCTTTTATTTAACAATAAAATATCACGATGTGCTAAAAAGGGGGGAAAAAAATAAGTTTTTGCTAAAATGAATTTAGGCTGAGAATAATATTTTTATAAAATAATTAATAAAAATAGTACCTCGGGTTTTAGTGTTTTGGGTAAAATAAAATATGTTGACTCACATTAATGTTCCGTTTGAAATACAGTAACTTGGCTTATTAAGTTAGTGAGTGATAAATTGCTCCCTGCACTGTAAAAGCCACAAATTCAGGAGAGGACGTATGAAAACTTAATTTTCTGACAATTCGAAATCGAATTTAGAAAATAGTCGTTTATTAAGTAAGTAAAAAAAGTGTAATTATCGTCGAATTAAAAAAACCGATACGATTTTTTTTTTCAACTCGTTAATGCCCGGCCTTGGTTTTTTTTTTTTTAATGTCTAATAATAATTTGTTATTGTTATGCGATTATTAAGGCGAGTCTCTTGTATGTAGCCGCACAGAATCGGTGATATCGAGATCGAATTATTATGTAATAATATATGTATATTACGTTAATTATTTATTCTTGAAGCTCGAAAACGCGTATTATTTTATTATTGATAAACTGCACCGACGACGACGACGACGACGACGACCACGATCCTCAATAATATTTCACGAAGTTTTTTTTTTTTTCTGTTAAATATACAGTCGGAAAGAAATTTTTTCCCCCGATTTTATGATAAAATACATATTATAATAATACACATACGTTATAACGTGTAATAATTGTAATTATTATTATGCGCGCCGCTATACGTCCCGTCCTCCCGTTTAATCGCCCACTAGTATAATTGGTAAGTCGAAAATAATTGTTTCGAAAGCGCTTATAAACGATATTTACGCGTGTATATATAGGGTTATTTAAAGAAAAAAATTAATATACACATAAAATATAAGCACGGATATTTCGTATTATTAAAATAAATTACGTAATACGTATAAACACACGCATATATCTAATATTACATCATGTTTTACGTGCGCGTTAACTCGTATACGCATAATAATAATAATAATAATAATAATAATATATATTATTTTAGTGTACAATATAGTGTTCGTCTAATATTGAATCTAACGGTTTGAAAACGACGATATTATTTTACGACAAGTCGTTGGAGAACTTTCAGACTTATACACTATTGCGACGTGTACAGATACTATTGTCATGTTTTTTTTTTGATTTAAAACGTTAAAAATATTGTTTAAACGGCGGTTATGCGATCGATCGTTCTCGCACCACCGCTGTATTATTATAAAGCGCGTGTACGGGTTTTGTATAGACAATAGTTAAAGCGAGCGATTTTTTTTCTATTGCTCTCGTGCGTACGAAAAGGCCGCAGCATTAACCGGTTGAAAAATTAAAATTAACCGGACTTTTTAAAGGAAGTTGGCCGTTTCAGCGTCTTACGACGCTCTTCAAAATCGGCGCATTATCTTATTTCCACAATATCGCTGTTCGGCGTCGATAATAAATATTCTGCGATGACTTCTATAATACGAGTAGTATTTGACAAAAACACAGTAACTGTTCAATTGTTGAATTCCATCAAAATTAGTAAAAATCGAGTACCCGCAGCACGTACTTATTTATAAATGTGGAGATACAAAATAATGACTCAACGGTAAGGGTATACCATACCTGCAGAGAAGTAAACGTATACTGATCATTATGAATCTACATTTCTTATAACGCTAATGCTAGGCGGTGTTCTAGACCTTCGTGGCTGCAAAGGGGGATGGCAAGAAAATATTTAAATTCAATTCGTGGAGGTAAATTATAAACACTATTTTTTTCCGAATTTATATAGGCTAGTTACACCGATGAATAGATGAAATCGGAAGGGATAATGTCAATGTAAAGAAAAAAAAATGTACATTTTTTTTTTTTTTTTAATACTTATTTGTTACTGAAAATTTAAATTATTAAAAACGAGAACATAAATTAAAAATTTTTTACAAATTTATAATTTTATAATATATATGTACGTTATTGCGGGACTGGCCAATCTGGCCTGCAATTATATCATAAAACTGATCGCATCGATTTGATGATAAAGCGTCTATACAATTTGAACTAGGTTCAAAACACTACTGTAAAACGGAAGTATACATTTATAGGGAGAGCAATAATCCGCACGGGGATATTCTGCCCCGTAGTACCGTCTATGACTTAGTTATTGGTTTTTTGGGCGCACACAGTTTTCGTGTTAAAAAAAAATGTAAACGTTTTTAGCACAAGGGATTCAAGAGACTTCACTATATGTACCTAATACTGATAATAAATAATGATCGATTCGTTCAATGACTTCGTGAGAGATCTCGACGTATATTTATTAGTATTTCTGAAATACACATTACAGTAACTATCAACTACGCGTGTTATTGTTTGTATTACATAATATATTAAATGGGTGCAACTACACGTATATCATCTCGTCGACTCGCATCGATATAATAATTCGGTTTGCGCGTAAATGTGAACAATAATAATATTAAAAAAAAAAAAAAAAACAATAATCGACACGCACACACCTTATCAAAACGCGGTTATCGATATTACGTCCAATCGGAGCGTAGGATTTTTTATTTTATTTTGTTGTTATTTACACTCGAACAATTATTAATATAATCGTGTCTAAACCGATGAGTGCTCTGACCTCCGAGCGTATTATAATAGTACATTAACGACACGTCTATTTGGTTTAGATATATAGTACCTATATTGGGCACAAAATAGGAAACGAATTGTAAACCGTCTAACTCACGAGATTGTAGCAATACAAGTGTGTGGTCGTTCAATTAATATAATAGTTTACGACGGACAACGTAAAACCTTTTTTTTCTTTGGTCCTGGGGGGGGTCTGACCCGAAACTCCTCCCTGTAAGTACGCCACAGAGAGTAAAATTCAATTTAAAAACTGCGTGCACGAACTGTCTGTGGGTGCTGTTGACATGTGCAAAATACGATTTTGAAGTCCAACGCGCCCTGCAAAATGTTTTCCTCTTACCAGCAAAAAAAAAAAAAAAATATCGAAATCGGATCACTCTACAAGGCGTGAGAGTTTTTCCGGTAACTTATGTATTTGAGCAAAAAAAAAAACAGCCATACAGGTCGGGCGCAGGCCCCTTAATGCAATTTATTAATAAAAAAAGCAACTTTTTTTTTTCCTCGTCGCGTCATGAAAACGATATTATGATTGTGTGTGTACGTATTTTGAGGGAGAGAAACAGGTCTTTTTGAGTAAAAGTTTCTCAATATAATTATACGTTTTCGTAATTTTTTCCACAATTCAAGCGTCGCTATTATTAATAGGTATGAAGCGATTTAGTTTTTATTCAACGTCGCAACGTAACGCGTATAAGATTTACAAAAAATATTTTTTTATATAATAAAAATGTAGCGAGAGCACCGGGGGGTGTTGTGGATGTCGCGCTTAAATGCGAATTACTCGCGAATAAAGATTTTAGAGTTTTGTTATTACTGTTGAAAGCAAATTATACGAATCATTGCATTCGCGGATAAAACGATTCTGAGCGGAGCTCCGGTGTAATATTTCATTTGTTATTATTAGATAATAAAAAATATTTTACTATTAACCTTGCAGTACGTTAACTTAATACAATTTCTTACAATAAACTTAGGCATAGTTAATAATTTTCAAAAATCCTTTTCGTTTATATAATAGTACAAAGTCACATATTTGGTAGACATTTCAAGATTCAAACGTAATTTTATACACAAAAAAAAAAAAATACACTTTATCGAAAAATTTGAAATCGTGACAAACGGTTTACGAGATTTGTTTTTTAGTATAGTTGGAAATAACGTACGCGTCTGACGTCGTCACCTAACTAGATGCAATTTGCTACCAGAAACAGACTATGACGCTGTAAAGATCGGACCACTCCTTTTGGTATAGAATTTTTGGGTACAGACATAAAAAAAAAAAATGCGTATCATTGTAAAACCAATGCGCATTCCTCGTTCCGCTCAGAATCCGAAAAAAAATATAATTTTAAATACGCATACGCCTACTGCGAATATTATATTAAAAATCGTTGATATTTATAGAGGAAAATATATCGATTACTAATACTGTACGCGTCTCCGTATCGAAATCCTTTAAATTTTTTTTACAGTATATAAGAGAGCAAGGTTTATTATTTTCAATAATATACGCACGGAAAATCGAAAAAAATCACCTCTCTAAAATACCGCGACTAATAGATGCAGTAAATATACGGACTAATATTATGATCGCACTAAAGATCGGTCGAATTTTTCGGTACAGATTTAAAAAAAAAAAATCATGTTTATAAAAATACAATCTTCGCTCCGCTCAGAATCTAAAAACAGTTTTTCTTTTCTCTTCGCGTCACGATATCAAGGTGTCGGTTATTGTGTGTCGAGACAGATAGGTAAAATGAGTTTCACAGGACATTTCGGCGTTTTTGAGCAAACGTTTTCCAATATCCGACCTGTACGTTTTTAATTCCGCAATTCGAGTGCCGCTATTATTATTATTTTTTTATAGATATTAACAGGATGCTATACTGAAAGTAAAACACATGCGATTTACCATAACTCTGTGTAAAAACTAGTTTGCGCGAACATAAAACGCCGGGGCTACAATCAGAGTAAAAACACCAAATTTTGGAACTACATAGAAGAGAACCCAATATCTGTGTCGTAGCGTTTTTATTTTTTTCGTAAATTGTTTCAATTTTGTATCATATATATGTAAAAAAAACACACACACACAAATCATAAAAGTTTAACAGTTAATTACTCAATTTAAAATGACTTTATAAAAAATAAAATAAAAACGCTACGATATGGATTAAGTTCTCTTCTGTGTGGTACCGAAATTTGATCATTTTATTTTGATTGTATCCCAGGTGTTTTATGTTCGCGTAAACCAGTTTTTAGTCTCTTATTTGAGATGTGTAGCACGCTCTTAAATCAAAGTCGTATAAGGTTTATAAGTAAAAAAAAAACATATTTTTTCATAAAATATACAAACGTAATCGACTGGCAACGGTTTAGGGAAAAGAAAAGTTTGTCCATCCCTGACCGTTCATCACGACGGCGGCGTCCTGAACCGGCATTATATGGGAAAATATCTCTCTCTAAGAAGTTTTGTACGCTTCAAGGTCGCATACGTATACGTGTCTCATATTATAATATGCGCATACACACACACACAGAGTACGTCGAAGCCTTCGTATCCGGTGCCGACAACAATAGATCCGGCGAAGAAGTAGTCGGCGCGGACGTTGGGTTTATTATAATATTACGCATTATGCGCGTGATACGCGTCTCGGAAGAGACGAGCCAGTCCACTTGGCGGACGAAAAAAAAAAAAAAAAACGAACAAACAATAATCGCGTGACCGTTTTCCTACGTATACGTGTGTGTATAACAATAACAGAATAACAAAATAACAATAACAATAATCAGTGGCGTAAACCAAGGGGGGGGGAGGGGAGCAGCGATCGATGGGAGAGGGAATAACGGTGTTGTCAGAAACGTCTTTAAAAGTGCAGGGTAAAAGGCGAAAAAAAGAGACTTATTTCGGTCAAGTGGTTTATTATTTGGAGAGTTTTTTTTTTTATCTAATATATATAAATGCGAAATGGAAATCTTTGTCACGCACGTTCTCTGAAACTACTCATCCGATTGTTTTGATTTTTTTAAATGCCATAGTACATCGCGGAAAAGGTTTTCGGCTTAATTTCAATTCTATAAGTTAACCGTTTTAATTTGTTTATTTTTCAACGGCCCACGGCCGGCGCAGTGCAAAAAAAAAAAAACTCAGACGTGTGCTCTCCCACTGTCAGGTGTCCCCACTCCCCATCGCAGCCGCCGCCATATCGATAATTAATATAGGTAATAATTATTATAATCCATATTAATATAATAAAGTTGAAGAATTTTTTTTTGTTTTTCTTTATTCGAATCGCTGGAAAGTGGAACTATACCAGTACGATTTAAAAAAATTCTTTTTGTATTCGATAGTCCTCCAATTCTTGAGAAAGGTTATTGTAACATCACGCTACGATCCTTAGGAGCCGAGCAACAGAAGAAGAAGAAGAAGAAGAAGAAAAAAGGAGTCGGATAGAACGCTAAGCGAAAACGAATAGTAATAGCGCGGGCGGGCGATGTGACGCGGTGGGTCGGGCCCCCCGACAATACGTTCATAATATCAGTTATTTACAGTGATGAAATACGTTTTAAAAAGTCGGTCAAGTTTTATTCGTCAGTCATAGATCGACATGCTACCTCAGTTGAGTTAAAAAGGGTGGGAGGAATTAAAAATAGGAAACGTATTGTAAGAGGTGGCGTTTTTTTATGGGCAACGAAGTGCACGGTAGCAGCTAGTATTATATACAATTCGAAAGCGCTGCGATCAAAAATCATATTCGAGTTCGATAAAACCGATTGAAAATAGTAAAACAAAAAAAAAAAAAACGTGACTTGGGATTTTCAAGATTTTTTTCGTATATATAGTCGAGGATAGGGGGCGCCCGTGTCGTTTAAAAAAAACTGAAAGCTTTTAAAACCGAAAATTTATTATTCGGACGGCTCGACGTATATAATAATAATTGCTATATAATTAATCCGGAATCGGAAGAAATTGTACTGAATGCATTATGCAAAGTACACATCCGGTGTACGATATTCATTCTCGAGATGCCGGAGAAATAATGAATTTTGACGAAATCACAGGTTTTTTTTTGGGTCGCGTTTAAAAAAAAAACATTGAGTAAATAACCTTCTCGAAGTACCGTCCCAGCGAGAATTTATACTGGAAAATGGTCGGAGTACTTTCAATTTTAGTCGAAAAGTTGTACGCAGAATACAAAAAAATAAACGTCATTGTTAAACCAACAGCTTTCTCGCTTGGATCTAAAAAAGGTTCCTTCCAGAATACCGAGTATTTTCGTTTTTTTTTTTTTGTCATTAGAAAAAAATATTAATGTGTTGAAAATCGGAAGAAAAAATTTCAATAATAATCGTAGGCTGTTAAATATTAAATTGAATTTTAACACGTAAAGAAGTCTGAAACAACGCCAATATTATTACAAACAACAACGCATCCGAACGGTTTTTCTGAATGATTACCGATTGAAAATTATTGTTTTGTTTAACAACAATAAGAAGCGAAATAGAAAAAAGTAAAACGTTTAAATCACGTTACATAGAGAATTTGCCGAATTATTATTGGTAACAAAATATTACCATACGACGAGCTGCATAATTTCCCGGGAGTGGGTTATTTTTTTTTAACAACGTCTGCAGTAACTGTAGCTATATGGGCTATATTTTCGAAATTGAAAATGTTAAAAAAATTTAGTCTCGAGGAATTCAATGGAACGATTGTTTGCCGATACCGCTTTGTCGAAAACGCCCGAGCCGAATGAGCAGATCGTTTCGCGGCTTTCCTTAAACATTTTGCCGATTTAAAAGCTCGATTTGAGTCAATTATAATAATAGTAAAAAAAAAAGACGTTGAAAATACGCGCGCCGTTTACATTATTAAACCGAATAGGAAACCTTTTGGTTTTTTGCGTTGAATTTTTATGTTTTTACTGTCACTCCGCGAACACCGTAAAAGAAAATCCCCGTATACATAAATTCGGAGACGCCGCTATGTGAAAGCAGAGTACGACATTATTTTTGTGAAATAATAACGATATAACGAGACACGTATAATAATAACCGTATATTTTCCGTCCGGGACAAGCGTTTTCCTCTAAAAATTATATTTTAATAATATTATTATATTTTATTTTACACACGGGTCCGTTATACGCAATCATAGCTCATTATTATTACATATTATATTAATACGTGGTATCGCGTGCGCAGGACATCTCGTGGATTTCATATTATAAACTCGCACGGCGAATCAAACGTCATCGTATATATTATTTTAATATTAATATAATATTTCATTCCGCGTGTTTCCGTCCACGTTCGAATTTTCCACTAGTATTTGAGTTTTTCATTTTCATTTTCAGACGGAAACAAACCTATCGCGTGCAGCTGTGCGCACGTTGTACGCAATCTTTCGGATATTTTTCCGGTCGGCCATGCGACGAATGATAAAATACTATTCTCAATATTATTATATTGAAATAAATCAATTAATAAAATATAATTAATAATATTATTATTTATTCTCTCCGTTCCGAACGGGATTCGTCGCGCTACATTAATCCCGTGATTGATAATAATATCAGGTTAGCAACCAAAAAAAAAAACTGCGTAGGATTTTTTTTTTTACCGTTTCTTATAGATTTTTACTCACTAAAACCGGGGAAACAGTAAAAAATTCCACCACTTCAATTTTCTTTTGGCAAAACTCGTGTTTTTAATTTTAATTCAAATTTAAGCGTTAATCTAAATAATATGGAATAGAGCCGGTATATATTATGTAGTGTGAGTTTAGCGGTGTGAGGAGCTCTGGTAATCATGTCTCGACACGTTTACTTTTTTTTTGTAACCAATGGTGATTAGTTAAAAATTAGTGATTTATTTTTTCATCGCTGTTATGTATATGTACTTTTTTTTTATTGTAATTTTTGCAAAAAAAAAAAAACAAAGATTAGGAGAAATGGCAGTCATTATTGGACTCAGCATCCAAGAAAACGTAAAGTTTACCAGTACAACATGCGACTGAAAAAAAATTATTTTTGGAGATGACCACCTGTTTGAATCCGTTTGCGTTTTGTCTCGGCTATGGTCCCTTAACGCCCACGGTACCGGCTCTATGGCGTTTTGATTACAGGTTTTGTTATAAAATTCTTTTCGTTTGATTTTTATTAAACAGACGACGAGATGGATGAACTCGACGAGAATATATATATATATATTTTTTTTTTGCGTTATTCATCAAACAATTAATTCAACGAATAAACGTATATAGTACTCAACTCGAGATTTAAAAAGATGACTTTGGTTGTTTTTTTTATATCGGATTGGAAAATTAACCGAAATGAATTTTTAAACCCTAATATTGATCTTCAAAATCGATACACAGACGTCGATACGTTGGAGTCATACGCTGAACTAATTATTTTTAAGTATATCGTCGATGAAAATCTGAGAAGTTCTAAAAGCACATATTCAATAATTAAAAACTTCGACGGTTCATTTCCGAATATTACTGGTGGTGCTCTTCGTGTACTGCTAACGATTCCGGTCACTTCCGCACGCGCAGAAAGGCGTTTTTCCCAAGTGTTAACGCGTTATCTTCGAAATCATTCGAGAAAGGCTCTCTGAATTTTCGACGATACCCGCAGAAAAATAAATATCGGATGCGATTAATTATACGATGATATTACTAACGTATTTGCGATTGAAAATTTAGGGAAAAAATGTTTTAAAATTTACAATACATATTATAATGTTTTCACTTTTCACGTTCATTATCTCGGTATTTATCCAAAAACACTAAGGCATCTAAAAAAACAATTTCTCTGTCATCTCGTACCACGATTATCACGGCGTTCCCAGAACCACATATTTTCGTCGGAGTTTAACCTACGCGCGTAGGTATATAGCTTTTTTATACACGTTTTTTTTTTGGTGTAAAATCTCCGAAAATAATTGAATATTACAATATTTAATTCGGCCAACGGGTATTTCATCCCAATACATTTGGCTGATTTCATATTATCCTGCTTACGCGAACTCTACGCTCATAAAAAATACGCGTGTTAACTGCAACAGTGTTAACAACGTACTACACAGCCGATGTCGCGTATACGCGATACGACGGATTATAAATGTCGATAGTATACTGTCTTTAAAAAAAATCGATTTTATAAGATTCTCGTGAAATAAATTTTAATCTCGGTGACTCCAGCACACTGCGCTAATAATACCCTCTATAGTGTACAGAAATAAACAATTTTCTCGATTTATAAGAATTAATTGCGTTAAAATCGTTCGTTCACTGATTATTCGTTCGAGTGTCGTCGATTATTATTATTATATGTGCGTGTTATAAGTTCTGGTCGCGTTAATTTTTTTAAAAATATATAATTGTCGAGGTGAAGTCTTTCGAAATTCGCGAATGGCATCAGCCGAGCCATACATATTCTCGTTGTGTATACAATATGTACTAAACATCTGCACCACATCATTTGGAGTATATTACGACGGTGTTTTCGTGACTTTGAGACTTTGTTACGATTTTATCTTCGAATTATTATTATTATTAATATTTTTATACCGTCAGCTGTCGTCTGTAGATTAGCGAAGTCGATTAAAACGTTATTTATCTTATACGATTCATCACGAATACATTTTAGAGGTCATTTTTTTTTTTTTAAGATACACATATTTGATTATGTTTACGAAACGAGTAGGTACATATTATACAAACGAGGCAAAACCTCGTTTATCAGATTATTGTGCGCGTACCGTTTAAATATGGTAATAGATAGATAATAATCGCATTTTTAACCGACTACGCGGTTCGCAATAAATAATAATATAATATTATTTGATAATAAAAAAAAAAAAAAATTGTATTACATATATCACTTATGTTTCCCCGTCACAATCGATTTGTTTCGAAATTTAAATATCGTCGATATAATGACTACATACGAGTGCGTGTAACGAATTAATTATTGTTTTTTTGGGGTGGGGGTTTGGTGACCACGAGAAAGTTAATTTTCAGACACCATCCTCGTATAATTCTTATATGACCTATAAAAGAACAGGCTTTTATTTATGTACAAAGTTTCCGACGACACTCTATATATTGAAATCTTTTACGATATTTTTTTCACAGAGTGTCCCCAAGTCGCTCATTTTTTCATTTTTGTCTGACGAGAGCTATGTATTTTATTTAAATGTCGCGGTTTCACTGTATGCGAGTCTCCTGTTGACGGGATACATACGCGCAGGAGAATTTTCTAAATTACTCTTAGAAATCGGTAGTGGAACTTTAAACGATAAGGACGGATACACCGAAATAATTGTAAAAAAAATAAGCACTATCGTCCAAAATCATGCACGAGCTCTTAGGATATTAAAACAAAAACTCGTAAATACTGTTAATATTCGTGTCATAATTATAATATGCGAATTCACCCATAGTGTAACATAATATCGAAGCTCGTTATAATTATTTTTAAACGGACACTGATATATCGATCAGAATAATATCCGAAACGATACAGCGATCCGCGTTTGTATATTATCAGCTGAGTTTCGAATCGAAAATATATATCATTTTTTTTTTTTTTTTTGATTTTGATTTTCGAGACTACCGCGCGATAGTCACGTCGGAGAGAATAACGCGCGAGTACATGCGTAACGACAATATATAGGCAGCTCGCGCGTCTCTGCAACGTGTAAGTGTAACGGCTGCAGTTGGGTGTATACTTAAAGAAATAATATACGTGACACCGGGCGGAGATGCTGAGAAAATGATTGAAAATGATAGTAATACCCAATATTACGGCCAACAATAGTACCGTGTGTTTATATTTTGTTAATTTAATTTTTTTTTTTAGAAAGTAGTCTGTGGTCCGGTGCGATAGATTTTTTTTTCGAAAACATCTCTTCGTTCACTTCTTACAAAAAAAAAACAAATTTCCTCTCTTAAACGTCGATACACCGCGCCTATAATAACAATAATGTTGCTTACCCGTTGCGAGTTACTCCACGTCTTTGACGTTTGATTATCGGTATAATAATAATAATAATAAAAAAAAAGAGTTTTATACTGTTTTCAAAAACGTAAATATTATTTAAATATTCGAGTGAGTTTGAAAATCGTATACGCGTGTACCTACACGTAAAAACGCAAAAAAAACATGTATTAGTCTGGTCCGTATCTCCTATTTAATATTATCTAAACGTAATTGTGACATATAATTGAATATGTACATTAGTAGGGCCCGGTATGTGCATTCGCATATATTTTGTATTTATCAGTTGAGAAAGTAGCTATAGGTAAGATATACAAATTTGAATTTTGGCCTAATGAGTTGGTGTTCAAAACTCGATTTTTTTTTTATACTTGGAACGCACTGAATTTTAGCATTTTTGAAAAACGTAACGCGTGTATCGAAGAAAAAAGTTAAATATGCATAAAAGTTAAAGATGCATTCACGCTTCGATTATTTTTAAATTAATTTTTACCGCCGTTTATTTTTTCGGCTGACTGTTAATACTCAATCGATAATAACTATTTGTTTATCGATATTTTTTTTAAAATTTATTTAGACGAGTGAATACTCAAAAACACAATTATACAGTCATACAGTAGTTATACGCAGTTCAAATTATTTCGATTATTATTCGATAAACATATTTACCACCTCGATTCTCATATATTTCGTCCGTTATTTAATAATAAATCGTTCAATCGTTTTTCAACTCGTTTCCGTTTGATTAACACGAATATATATATATATATTTTTAATACGTTTTCGCGTATTTTTTATGATATTAGTGAAAAGTGATTTTTTTTTATGAACTCCGCGCGACGGCTCGATCGGATAAATAACCAGCGGTAAAAAAAAAATGATAAATTCGTACAAACATATTTATTATTATAAACACGTTTAAGAGGAGAATAGCGAGTTTCGATGATAAATCGTGACAGAAAATCGAAAGATTCGCACTGTACAAAATCTGACCTATACAGCATCGCGCGTTCGCGCGAATTTCGAAACGAAATACGTAAAAATTAACGCGTAATACGCGGTGTTAGGTAACTCGGTAACCGCATAAATAACGTTTAATTTATTCGTACGGATTTATGTGCAGATAACGTTTAAAAATAATTAAATCTCGACCGATAGATTTATTCGAAAAGCGTTCTTTTTTTTTTCAGTTATAAATATAATTCGAATTCGTAGTTTTGACGGACGTTAACGCTGCACCGTTTATACGTGTATATGCAAACGAGTTTGTCATAATAAAACGTTTTACTCCGAGAGACTTACAATAATAATAATAATAATAATAATAATAATTACTCGGCGGTGGGAGAATGGCTGCCGGTAATATTATATCGATGATATATTATCGACGTGCCGGGCTGCAATTTTAATACGAGTCTCGTGGTCGAATTGACCGCGTGCGCGTTATATACGACCGTTTTAATTACTGTTATTATTATTATTATTTTATTATAATTCTCCTGTGTGTACGGACGACGACGACGACGATTGCTGTCGCGAGAGAAAAAAAAAACCGATCCCGCCGACTCGGAGCGCTGTGCGCACGGTGCACGTCGTAAATTTCGAATATAACTCTTAAGGGCAGAATCGCCGTCGCGACGCCGAGGAGATTTCAGGAAAAAAAAAATTATTAAATAGCTCGAAGGTGAAATATATATATTATAATATCATCGCGGTGAAGTCGACGATACGAGCCGGTAATATTTATAATATATTATACAAATCCGCGTATACCGTCCGCGAGCGTCTGAAATCAGATATACACATACGTGTATTATATAATATAACAGCAGCAGTTGTTAAAAAAAAAAAAAAAAACATTTCAAGCAAGCCCTTTAGACGTTACGAAAAAAAAGTAACTCGTCGAACGCCGAGAACTTGTAGAAATGCTAATTTTTATAAACGCGTGAATAATTTTCTGTTTTTTTTTTTTTTAACGAATAAATTCGAGCGCTATTATATTACCTATACACAAATCAGTTTCGCCCGGGCACTATTTTACAATTTTTTTTTTTTTTGTATACAGTGAATTTTACAGTGATTTTATATTATTTATTTGTGTATTATACTTTCATTTAATTATATATATATAGATGGACACGGCGAATCAAAGCTTTATTATGGGGAATTAGGACGCGTTCAATTCCGTCCGCGGTATATCCTGGAAAGCGTGGAAACAATTCGACCTCGTAGGGCTGAGTGGGAAAAAATGTTCGCTTCGACCGTGTCCCTAATAATATTATTTTTCGTTCATATAAATTTCTCACGAGTTATTATGATGTATATGGTAATGTATATATGAGTCGTATGCGCTGCAGGGAGACCTGACGGATATTAAAAGAATTCAATCGGAATGATTATTATTTTATCTCGATCGGTAAGACCATACGCCGATAGAAAGGTATAAAATGGTCTGTTGATGACGCGATCGAAACGTAGAAAGAATTTTGTTATTAACGTTTATATACAAACCGACAAGCCGACGAGGAACTCCGACGTATTTTGCATTTATTTATAAACGTTAATTATTCGACGATTATTCATTAATTTACCGGATTGAAATTCTGCTTAAAACCTGCTCGGCGATGTACTCTGTAATTTAAAAACCCCGTATATATATATGACGATTGGATAAGTATAGTGCCTGAGCCAACCGCCGTAACGTAACAAATATACTTTTATTTCCATTTATAATATATACGTGATATGCAGGCACACATTAAATGTTAATAATGGACAGTGGTCTGATGATAATTTGAAATTTAAATTTCATTCTTAAGTCGAATGGATTGGGCTAAATCGCTGTCGCGAAGGTACCACAGTTTGATAAATTCCATAATATATACTATATTACATGCATGATATTATTGATAGGGAATATTTTGTTTTTATTTCGTTAACACATAATAAGTAACGCGGTAATACAGCTGAATGATGACCAGAAATATTACAGTAAACGATTAATGATTAACAATAATTATTTTTATGAATGAAAAACAAATTAGCTCGTGGCGCGCTGCGACGGAGTTGTTGATTTTTATCATCATTAGGTATAGAGGCTCTGGTAGATACTCGAGGACGTGGAATGGAACAGAATGAAGAAGGAATCGAGAAGGCGTTTTAAAAAAAACAATTCGGAGAGTACATTTTACCGTTAAGTAAATTTCTTTTCATAAAATTTAAGTCGACTATAAAACGAGTTGTAGTTAAAGAGTCGAGGCGTATAGGTGTATATTATAAAGTATGATAGTATACTTTTAAAGGACAAGCGCTGTTTTTAAGATACTTACAATATGGAACGGGCGATTTTCGGAATGTGCGTGACGAGTAATAGTCCAGTCAAATTAGATAAAAGTTTGGAACTAATTCCTCGAAAGCTGAATTTTGGTTCACAATTAGTCCACGTCTTACTGATGAACATACTAAAAGTCCCCAAGCCTACCCCTTGTGCGTAGCCTCCACCCTCAAAAGGGTGTTTTGACCTCTCCGTTGTTTTCACTTATAAATCGTTAACTGTTAGACTTATGGCTAAAATGAAAAGAATCAAAATTAAAGTCCGTAAAATTTCCTATATATAAATGAATATTATTAGTGCTAGTATATAATATTATAACTAGGCTTAAGGACTTATAGCTCCAAAAAAAAACACCCGAATACGCATTAAAAACGATTTTATTTTATTTGAAAATAATGTTACGATTTTTATTAGTAGGTATATTAGAATTTTTTTTTTTATTATTCAAATACGGATTATTTATATTTTTTTTCTAGAATAGTTAAAAAAAAAAACGCTATAAAGCTAAAAAATGTTCGAATCAGTAAAAACATTAAAATATGGAAAATACAATTTGGGATTATCTCGAATGGCATTTTATTTGATCCGATTATGTATTTAACTACCAAAAAAAAAACCCTATGCAAACGCTAGAAGTCTCTAAGCCTAATTATAACTATATTATTATTTCAAGTGTCTGATTATATGCACGAAACGTGTCACAATTATTACTTTAAATATGTATAATAATAATCTTATATACGAGTACGATACACGATCGATATATAATAGACCGAAAATTCTAATAGCCGAGAACGAATAAATCCGAAAAAAAGTAAGATTTTCTCGGTCTTTTTCTCTCTCTCTCTCTTCAATTTATTGCGGAAAAAGATTTTCCGCAAAAATTTTCCGTTTTGTTTTTCCGACGAAGCGTTTTTATTGTAAATTGTTTTTTTTCTTCTCCTACACACTTTTTTTGCGTGTAAAAGCGATCAGCGTTCCGTTAAATCCGTAGCAAATCGTATCTAATACTATTGGTAAGTTATTCGGAGAAGAAGTCTTTTTTGTAAAAATTTTATCAATATAGTTTTCTCGAGCCGGAGGAAAGAATCGATTTTCACAACGAAATAACGGGGTTCTTGTTTCGAATATTATTGAATTCCGGCAGAATTTTCCGTCTAGATTTAAAAACGATATTAAAAAAAAAAAAATGAACACCGCGTTTCCTATATATTCGCTCGAGGAAATTATTATTATTTATTTTTTAGGTTCTCGATTTGAAATTCGTTTTCGCGCTTACGTACACTGCGGTACGCATATAATACGTGCGCGACACGTCAGTAGCGCGAGTGAGTATAGTGAACATTCCAGTTCGTCACGATTTTTTTATTTTTTTGGAAAAAAATAATAGCGCGCCTCGCGCGTAACTGCACGTGCAGTGTATAACGTACGCGTTTCGAAAACGCTGCGGCGGCGTTGTTCCTGTTGGATTTTTTTTCTTTTTTTCTTCTGCTAAAGAATTCCGAGTATAATTTTCTTAGAAAATCACCGGCCACGGCTGATCGACGTTTTCTATATAGTCATGCGCGCGTTATACACGCGTTAACTGCGCTACTTTTTTTTTTTTGGCATTGAATTTTACAAATTTATTTTATTTTTTGGTCGATCTGGCGCGGCGCGGTCGTTGTACACTCGACGTTATTAGGACGGCTTCCGAGAACGACCGCGCTGCAGAATCATTTCGAAAGTACCCGTCCACGGTAGGTAGGTACGCCGTGGAAAAAGAAGGCACGTCTCTCATCGATCTCGTCCTCTATTATTATTATTATTATTATTATTATTTTCTTCTTCTACGTCTTCGGACGCATATTAACGTTACTGTACATTGCTGCACGACTGTTGTTTCGCGATCGGATTTACCGCCGTTCATATTTCATAGCAATTATCTCGATTCGCATTGTTATGTCCATTAGGTGGCGCATATTATCATATTTTATCGGAAAAATAAAATACGCAATGTATAAATCCGAAATCATAATATTGTGTTCCATGACATTCGCCATGTCGGTGCGTTATCGGTGATATTAATGTCGAACACGATTAAAGACAGCTATACTACTCCGCCGTTCACCGCGTTTATAATAAACCTTTTTTGTAAAATGAGCTGAGAAATTTCACTACTGCTAGCGCTAACAGTGGTTTGATATATTGACTACATTACATTATTCGTTATTATACCACGGAGTAGATGAATACAGATGGATCGCTCGCGATGTAAACAAAAAAAAAAAAATAACGTCATTCGAATCCCCCCCCGTATCAATGTTACCGCATGATGGCACAATATATTTACCTAAAATTCAAACATTACTCCTGTGTGGTAATCTATTTGTGTTGTTTACATAGTGAATTCTGGTTTGACAATCGTGTCATATAATGTCTCGTGTCAAATATATACCTACTCGTTTCATACACACAGTTGATAAAAATCGGTGTTTAATCTGCCTTAAATTTTTACCGGCACGTGATCACCATTATTATGGTAATATTATTTGAGATAATAAAGAAGTCGTACTATAATATTGTATAATACCAACACAATAATTTTTATCATCGTGTGCGCCTACATTGATATGGAGGGGGGGGCGGACCAATCAGATGAGCGTATTTGCAGTTCTTTTGTTCCCGGGCCGAGTGTTCCATCTTTATTCATCTAATCTGTGATTACGCTATACAAAGAGGTTATTAAATTTTGACGGTAAAATGAGTTATTTGACAAAAAATTATTATTTTTAAAAATCTATATATATAAAAATGGAGCCAAAAATGTATAACAATTCATCAATTGAGAACGGCTGGGCCGATTTGGCTCAAATTTTTTTTAATTGTTCGTAATTGCCAGGAGAAGGTTTTACGAAAAAAATTTTTGGAAAAACCCTTTTTAAAAAATTTTTTTTTAAAATTTTTTATGATTGTTTTTTTTGGCAAAACAACGTTTGCCGGGTCAGCTAGTTATTTATAATTATATTATTTTTGAAAATTATTTTTATAGTTACGAATAATAATTGTAATAATATTTACGATGTATTATTTGAAAAATTTTCCGTTAGGAGCGCCAGTGTTAGAATTTGATAAAAAAAAAGGTTTGATAGAGCTCGTTGTCCAACCTGTCTGTCTTTAATCGTGACATCGAACGAACCAAACGTGCGCACTTCAGTGACTTTTGGTGGTTTTTCACAACAAATCAATGGACGATTTTAGCTTAAGTTCCGACCGGAGCTCGCGGAGTTATGACGAGCATAATAATAATAATATGTACACTGATAACACGCTGACATCACAAATGTCATGGAATATAAAATAATTTCGGCGGTAAATTTGAATGGATCAATCACGAAACGGCAGTCGTGTAGCAACGTACAGAATGCGTCCCGGACACACCGCTCGTCGAGCTATTCGCTAAAACGCGCAAAAAATGTGTGGCACGGAATGACCGCTGGTAAACGTCGTCGTCTCCGCCGAAGTATATTTTTCCCGTACCAAAATATTTGCATAAAAATATTTCATTTGGGAGCTGAGGCGCGAGCAAATGTGTAAATAAATATTTTGGACGACAACGCGGTACACAAGGCGAAACGTTCAAAAACGAAACAAATTTCTATAATTCGTGTTAATTCGCGTTTTGTATTGAATACAATTTAATATCGTAAAAAATGCGTGTATTGATTTTAAGAATCCCACGTAAACGAATGGCTACAGAAATTAGAAATTTGTACGTCGAAACGTATGACCGTTAAACTGTTAGGAATATGTCGTATAGCGCATAATTATTGTACCTACGTACAGAGTGGTCGGACAAAAATATTATTATAAGCTATTTACAGTAATTTTTATAGAATTCGTATAGAATAGCGTGTCTGCACCCAAAACAATTATTATCAATATTACAGTTAAAACGGTTTCCGCCGAATCCAGGCTATTAAATATGTTTCTCATCGCTCGTGCAAAATGTCTTAATTAAAAAATATATATATATTTCTCGCGTCATAGTATTTAAAACAGACTTTCACTTTCCAAAAATATCGCGTTTTTTGAATTTTTTTTTTTTCAAATAATAAATGACAGGTTTATGATTTATTAAACCCGCAACAGCGGAGTCGTGTATACGGTATTAAAATAGCCGTTTAAATTGTGCGCTTATGAGTTTCGCACGTTTTATCACAGCCGGGTGTGGTTCGGATAAAATTTCATTCGCAGACGTCACTATTATATTATATGCGAATATCACGATTCTTGTCATATATATATATATATATATATATGTGTATAACCGCATTCATTTATTATGCCGTATATTACACATCTCGGCGAAAAGTATACGTCCAATTAAAATGCGCGCACACACATATTATGTACACATGCAAGCCGTCATCCGTTCCTCCTTTCGACTGTCTGATCATCACTCGCTCTCTAAAAATAATAATAATGTGTTTTGTACGAGAGTCTTTCGAAACGATGATTTATTATCGTTAAAATCGCGCTGCGATCACTTTTGTCCAATAGCAGACTCGTACAAAACCGTCTGAACGTGCAGAGTACACAATTCCTTTTTTAGACGGTCAGGAGGCATACCGTCTCACACGCGGATGCGATTAATATACAATCGCGTGTATATTATTTCTGATTCCAACGGATTTCCGCGCGAGATTCCGCTCTCGAACGATACTAACGCTTTGGCAATATATTTGAAACCGTTATAGTAATTTTTTTATTCATCTTAATTTTAATATCGATGGCCATCATAGTTACGAACATCTGTAGAATTTCTATAATTCGTTGCGATTTCGATTGATTTTATTGTATTAAATTATAATACATATTGGATTTTTTTAAGAATTTCAAGATTTAATTGTTGGGTGTCTGCGTTCGGTCCTAGTGTTGGGAACGTTGAATTCGGCGTTGTCTTCTTCATACTGGCGGCATTCCGCGAACGTGTGTTTTATTGTGAGATCCGTTCCGCAGGTTTGTGCAAATTGGCTGTCCGTCCTTTGTCATAAGTTATCCGTGTGTTAGTCTGGTGTGACCGGTGCGGAGTCTATTGATTGTAACTTTTTCTCTAGAGTTACAGTACTGTTTCGAGATATTGCAGACGATTTCGTCGCTGTACACTATCGGCGTCTGATAAATCTCGTAAAGGCTTGTGTACAGTCAATGCAAAACACTTGTTATTCTATCGTTGGGCCTCGCGTTCCGCATATTCCTGACGGATACACTCGAATGTTCCTCCGCGTATACGGCGCAACGATCGGACGGTTATTTATTTTTAATTTAGCCCGAAGTGACGAGTAAAACGCGACTGATTATAATAATATTTGCTTTATTGCAACGCACGTCTCGTTTTTTTTTTTTGTACGAATCGTTTAATCGCGCGTTCGTCTCGAGTTAGTATAGTATTCTGTACATTAAGAGCTTGTAATAACAATAAATAACAATGATATACGACCGTGTATTTTTTTTTTTTTTTTTACGTAAAAATTCGAATTATTTACCGACATTTGCGCGATAATTTATGTTCGCGAAAATAATTTGATCGGGGTACAGGTATTCTCGCATACCGCATAATTCACTCACCTGTTCGTGTGATTGCGTTGTGTAAATCGTATTTTATTTCGTAAAAGATTGACCGCTGTTTAATGTATTTTTGTATATACCGTCCGAGTATTAATAAAGTTCCTTTCGACTCTTGACAATATTGTTACGAAACAACGATGGGTGGAGCTCTGTACAGTGGTGCTTGAATCGAGAATAAAACCCGGTAGAGGTCTTACTAATATACTACGGATTTGCGTTCCGAAACACCGAAATGCCTTGTAAACTCTTGGAGATCTCCCTCCCGCAAACCGATTTCATAAATCGTATTTCGCAATTTAATCACGAATATAATAATTCTATTGGATTTCGAGCAAAGTGTATGTATATATAAATGTAACTACAGGGTTTTCTAAGTCCAAGACGTCTAAAACGTGTACGAAACATTGATAGAACGCAAGGAAATTCTTAGAGAGAAAGGTTTTTGTTATAAATGTTTTGACGATAATATATCCGAAAGGATTTCATTAATGTTAACGGATGACTTTAGAAATTCAAATGGCAAACGCTTCACTTTCAACCCAGGTCTACGGAGTTTATAATTTTAACGCATTTTCAAATGTAATTTATTGTGATGTATTTGGGATACGGGAATATTAAACGCGACGTAATTTTGATACGGTTTTTAACATGTTCGTTGAATGACACTTATGATGTATACACACCAACGTCCTTTGTACGTTTAATGCTTTCATACAATGAATACTTTTATACCGGAATCGTGTAAAGTACAAGTATTAATCGTGTAAAAAACACAATCAGTTTTGTTTTTTTTTACGATATTTAATTGTTATTATCATTTATATTCGTGAAAATCGCGTTCTAGTACAATTAGTTATGTAAATAACATATATTATCGTAATTTATAGAAGAGTACAACATTTGAACACACAAATTAACAATATTGATTTTCAATTTATTTCAAAAACGATTGTAAATTTAACAAAAAAAAAGAAAGAAATTTTGAAGATTTCCGTTGTCTCGGATCCTTCGACGATAACATTTTAAAGATGTAAACTTCACAGGCAATGTGCTTGACATTCGTGTAATCCTAGACTGCATCGGATTTTCATTCCAGAACGGAATGTAAAAACACTTCCGTGCGTCTCGGTCATCATAACTTCCTCTCCGAGTCTTTGACGCTCTCGATCATGTATTTCATTTTTGACGAGATCGTTTTTTGTAACGTCAGAGACTCGAGCTTTTCGAAAATTTCGTCTAACTTGCAGGCCTGTAAAAATAATATGAGCGTAAACTGCGAATATTGGTTTTGGTCCTAGTGTTACGACATTTAACGTGATAAATTCGTCACAAATACGAAACAATACTAACACTGAAAGAATACACTTTGAATAAACGTACTTTTTCTAAATCCTTTCCGGCAGTTTTTAGCAAAATGCATAAGCATTCTAGCGAATCCTCCGTACTTTGTTCCAACAAATTTGTGATACAGTACGTTATTATGCTGTTCCTAACCAAATTCTTTTTGAACAGCTCACCAATAAATCTAAAATTAAATTTAAAAAAAAAAAATTAAATACACATTACTGTAAATATGGTGTGTGTAAGTTTATTTTTCGCAAATAATACTAAATATATTGTTACCGGCAATTCCCAATCGAACGTTTGCGTAATCTTCTTTCATTCACCTCATATTCGAGTCGAAGTTTTCTCTTTTTCTCCTATGTACATTGTACACATATTATTAATAATTTTCAAATTGCACGATATTCAATTAAATTTTTTAAAAAAACAACTTTTTTGTAAATTGTGGCTCTTAGCGATTTGACTTTTACGCTCTGGACTCGTGTGTACTATATAAAATCATAAATTAATTACGTAATCTTTGCACGAATTTATTTCATCCAGTTTTTTGACGCGGTCCGCGCGATGCGCATTATCCACCTTAAATTGCTGTTGGCATTTCCTGAGGATGAGTGACAAGAAGATTACCGCATTATTGCCGTCATCACAGGTCACTTGCAACGATTTAATGTCAGAACACAAGGACGCGTAGTGATGAACGGAATTCCTTTCGCGGAGCACCTGTAGAACATGTGATTAAAAACAAGAAATCGATTTTAATGAAAACTGTACACCGATTTATGTTAGTTCTTGCGTCGCATAAATATCGATAAATAGAAAAAGAAAAAAAAAAGTATTGTCCGTAAACCGTTCTGTCTAAATCGAAAATCATATTTTGCGTTGTGTAATTATATTTATTACCTTTTCAAAAATTAAATCGGCAGTGTTTTGTAAACGTTCGACTGTATCCACCGGTAAGGCCGCTAAATTCTTTGCCAATTCGACTACGTTTTCTTCCGTAAGCTTGTTCAAAATCGAATTGACACGTCTCTTCAACTCCTGTTAACACGAAATATAAACGACAATTTTCAGCAAAGACACTTTGTAATACAGACGATAATAATTATAATATTTATCTACGTATAAGGTTAAAAGTCTATGTCGTGTTACACATGTCTTTAGTTTACTTCGCTTAAAAATTCTCCATATAAATTGTCGTGAATTAATTTAAATTCGTATGCGTACCTCAGTCTTGTCGCGTTGTCGTTTTGTCTCGGAATCGGTCTTATTTGCGGCCGCTTTTCTAGCAGGCTCCGTCGGAATCCTCGCGTTTTCCGACTTGTTTAATTTAATTTCGTTATTCGACGATACCTTCGTGTGTTGCACGAATTTTCGCCTGGCCCCTGCCGCAGACCGTTCGCCGCTATTGCGTTTTAATCCCATCGTGTTATGTTGTAACAGTCCAGGCGGTTTTGTATTAGCCGCGTCTCCTCCGGACTCTTTCAACGCGTCGACCGGTTTGTTTTTGTAGTTCCTATCGTTATTGTTCGCCTCGAATTGAGAAGGAACAGTTTTTCCGGTCTTATCACTGGTTTGTTGTCGGTTCTGTTGTTCTACAATATGAAATACAATGTAAAATAGATATGAATGTTACGCGGACAATATATATTAAAATAACAAACCTTTGGCGTGGGGCACATCGTCAGGTCCACCAGCTCGTGGTTTTCGGATTTTCTTCACTACACGCCACTCTGAAGAATCGTCATCTTTGTTGGGCTCTTCAACCGGGACAATTAAACGACTAGATTCCTTTTCTACATTATTTGGCGCGGAACTCGGTAATAACGTATCGGCTGCAGGTTTACCCTTGGCCCGTCGCCTGTTTTTCGATTTTTTACCGTTCTGTAACGCACGCCCACGCAACGCGTACAATTAATAGGCGGATGTTAAAAGCAACCGTGAATACTTTCTTAATAGCTGATTGGGTTAATTTATTATTATTCTATAAATTCTCGACAAAAACGTAAAATAAATGAACGTATTAACTGAAAAAGTACTCGTGTCTTTAGTAACTACCTCGTTCTTGGACGTCTCCTCGTGGTCATTCGCGGCGGAACAGGGCAAAAGCAATGACAATGACCGTTTTTCCGCGTCTCGCACGTCAACTGTCTTCTCTGACGATATCTCAACGGCCGTTTTTGCCTGCGATTTACCTCTCCTTCGTCGAATTCTCTTCGTTCTCTTCAAATTGTTTAACACACGCATACAAATGTACCACGTAAAATAAAACGTTAGGATTAAATAAACCCTATTTTTATAGGGTTATAACCATAAAATTTGAATCGAAATATATAAATATATTATATTATAAAACAATTTATATGAATCGTGGACGAATTAATCGCGAACGGTTCTATTGTTTTAACGGATCATTCAACGGTTAAGATTTAATTTTTAAAAAAATTGTCAACATTTTCTGTTACCCTACTAAATTCCGGGCCTATTCGAGCCGATGCGTTTAAAATAAAAAAAGCGCGTTTAACCACGTAAAATATACACCCGGAATTTTCTTGAGTTCTAAATAGTATATATTTATGCAGTTGACCCGAAACTCGTCTACCTTTGGTTGTGCTTCGAATTCGACGTCCGATACGTTGACGATCGCTTTTTGCGAGTCTACGATCTCGGCTGTCTCCTTAAAACACGCATACACAAATGGCATTAGCAGTACACATTTTATACATGTCCGCATCGCTTTTTCGCACGCCTCAGCCATAGACAATAAGCTTCTTTTGATTGAAGAAGGCATTATTGTGTCGGTTAGATAACGCTGAAAAAGAAAATTATACACGTATAATATTAACAATTATGCGTTGTGTACACGACGAGGTCTGAAAACACACTGGCGATAAATAATATTCAAATCAACAATATATTATTACGAATCTATGCACTTGTTTTGTAATATAACGTGTTGTTTTGTGATTTTTTTACTATTCGGCCAGTAAAAGAAAGCGTTTATTAATAAATAATCCTATGTGCTTTCATCTTTCGACGTGATGCATAATAATTAAACTATTTTTTTTTCACTCTTTTTACAAGGTCAATTAAAAAAAAAAAAAATACTAAAATTAATTTAATTCGCTAAATAGCGTTGAATAAACCAGGTATAAAAACGAGACGAGACATGCCAAAATCGTATATGAAGATCTAATATGGGTGAACAATGATTGGCCATTGATTTTTTTTTTAAAAAATGGTAGCGAGCCGCGGGGTGTTGTGAATGTCGCTGAAATGAATTACTCGGTCAAAGATTTTGGAGTGTATTGTTATCACTATAAATTTAATAGCAACGATAAACAAGTTGAAAAACAATCGGTGCTTAATCTGCGTTAAATTTTTATCGGCACGTGGTAATAACCGTATTATTATGATAATAAAGAAGTTGTACAATAATATTGTATAATACATCAGCACAATAATTTATATCGTCGAGTGCGCTTACATCGATTTCGAGGCGACCAATCAGAAGAGCGTATTTGCAATTCTTTTCTTCTCGGGCCGATAGTGATCCGTCTGTATTCATCTAATCTGTGGTCCTATAATCGTATAAATCCAGATGGGCACAAAAGTGTTAGCCGAAACGACCGAGTTACCACCATACGCGCGAATACGAGTGGAATGATAACGTGTCGAGTCCGGCTCGAACGAAATGGACGTTACAACAGAAACGGAACGGCGTTACAATTTTCTTAGGGAAATAATAGATTTATGAGATATTTTATAAATATATTTTTAATTAAGAATATAAATATCTATAATTTAAGTTTTATACATTTTTACGATAAGTGTAATAGTTTTTCAGTTATAATCAAAAAACCACAAAACAACCATCTTTTGCAATTTTTCAACCCCCTTGGGGCACGTGAAGGTTATAATAACGAACAAAATGAGAGGGTAAGAAATAAAAAAATTGGAGGTTCCAAAATAAGGGCCACCCTAATATATATATATATAGTTTTACAATGATGTGTATTTTTTTTCTGGTCTGTGAAAGCTGTTCCGCTATATCTATTTGGTACTTAATTATTTCACTCGTTTCCAGTAGATACTTACGGCGTGACAAAAAAAAACTCCTCGTAAAATTATCGACTTATTCCGTTTTGGACGTGGACAGTTTTTGTATTTTCCAAGAGGTCAAAATGCAACATAAAGATAAATACAATACATGACTGATTTATAGAAGTTAGAGGAGAATTCGAAGCGCTGGTTTCCTTTAGACGTGGATTACCCGCGTATTTTACAGAATATAATAAATTAGTTATTACAAAACGTCGAAACGACATATCGTTTTCGGTCTGTGCAACAGAGAAACTCTCGTTTACAATAAATTAATTTAAACATAAGAGCGATAAAACGAGTCACTGACCAGTGTTCCGCTTTGAAAATAAGAAGGACACCGAAATATTTTGATTGAAATTCTAAATTCAAAAATCTATTTATATTAATTTGAAATTTGATTTATAGGTGTACTTCGTGACGATATTTTTATATTGTAAAATAAATAATACGGAAATGATCTACGCGATTGAAGGTTAAGTTTTTTCATCTGCTTTTTTTTTTTAACTTTTCGTACATCCAGCCGAAGACTCGTGCAAACACAAACCGGTTTTATCGAGAAAATACAACGAAAATAACGTTTTCCGTCGATTTATATTAATGTCTCACTGCAGGGCTATAAGCAAGGATACATTTTAACAAACACATAGTAATTTTAATAACGTATGCGTCGCATACACGGTAAAACTATTAGTTTAGGAAATAATAAATATGTTTACATATTACACTCATAATTGCCATAATTTCGTGGTTTCGTATATATTTATAGATCGTAATAAAAATACGTTTTCGTAAATAATTGTTGACCTTACCCGTGCTTATGCGATGCCTATATGTACTTTTAAATAATCCGTTGCGACGAACTATTAACCAGTCACAAGAAAAAATCGAGTGAATTCATTAATTTTTACGTACATAATTTTTTTTACGGATTCGATTAGATATAATTAAGGCAAATTATTATTACTTATTAGAAAGGCGAATCATCTCGCCAGTCGTGATAAACAGATTTAATACGCAATACGATCCATAAAAGTTATTGTCGACTGAAATTAAGCGGATAAAATGAATTAAACATGTACTGTTCGCGAACTATATGCTCAAAAAAAGCCTGTCCGGTAAAAACATTTAATTTTGTTTGTAGTCATAATTTCTTGTTTTTATGTCTCGTAAATTTATTGGCCGAAATCATTATTTACACACACACACACACACACTCGTGTCAACCGTTTATAATAACACGATAATATTAATATTATAATATAGGATATTGTAATTCGTTTCGAGTACGGGAATAGTAATTTTTTCGCCTTTAATGATATACACGAAAAGTTATTCTGTATAAAATAATAATAATAATAATAATAATAATAATAATAATAATAATGCATAAACGCAAAACCTAATATCTAGAATATCGATATTCGAAGCGTAACGTACCTATTAGATGCGCACGATGTTAGGTAGATCGATTAAGATTTAAATTAACTAGTTTTTAATAAAAAAAAAAAAAAACGAAGGATACTCGTTATCGTAAAACAGTCGCATTTAACAAATTACAATATACACAAATATGTACATAAAAATACGCGTTCAATCGTATTCTTTTTAAGTACTATATTATTATATATATATATATATATATATATATATATATATATATATATATATATATATTTATTTATTTCGGCAATTTATATATTTACATAAAGAAAAAAAAACAAACGAAAAACCATTAAATCTTTCGTAATTTTTTTTTTTGACTATATTATGTGTATATACGCATTTTATTTATATTATAATGTGTGCGTATGCATAATATGCAGGTACTTAATAATCTCCAGACTGTTTACGTTTTACATTTAATGTCCATCCATCAATTTCACATTATTCGAATCATTAAAAAAACATAAATGCGCCCGTATATAATATTATACACACATTACGCGTACTTATTTCGAGTTTATAACGGTTATCGTCCGTTTTTTTTTTAAATTTTTATTTGTTTTTCCACGAGACGTTTAGTATAACGTGTATATTAACTAATATATTAATTTTATAGTGCACTAATAGAGTGGAGAACGAGTGATATATTTAATAGTATATATATATACAAATACCTAATAATAATATTATACACTAGCCGCGGAAAACGATCGACGATCGTAGACGCATTAATATCTTATTAGGTATATTGACGAATATTCGATCGCGGGAATTTTCTATGATATGTATTTTATTGCTAGTATTCATTTTGAAACGGATATCGTTTTTCCGCAGTATTTTTACACGTTGCTACACACCATCAAACGTCTCGGGACTCTAATCCTGATCCCACAACTCAAGGCCGTAGCCAGGAGGGAGGGTTTCAGGGTTTAGTTCCCTCCCCCCGAATTAAAAAAAAAAAATAAATTTAAAGATTTATATTCTATTATTAGTTGATTATTTTTATTTTATTTCGTATTCATACTCTCAACTCCCCCCAAAAAAAATTTTTCTTTTTGCTGGCTATACGGTCTTGCCACAACTTACGAATAAGAACTCCATTCAGATACCCGCACGTACAATTTAAAACGATTTGCTTCGATATTTTTATATAATGTCAAAATGAATTTACATTTATATTAATGTTTAATGCGTGTACATCACGCGTCAATATTAGTGCCAGAAGGATCGCACGGGAAAATAAATGTGCACCGTCTTTGAGTTTTGAACGATTATAGCGGTATAAGTGATTTAAGTAAATTGCGTTTCGATTTCTTTGACAATAAATCGTCGCGTCCTAATTTAGAGCATAAAAAAAAATTTTTTTAAATTAGAAAATTGTGATTATATTGTTATCTATGACCGGTCAATGCCATTAATACCAAAAAAATATTTATTTGTACTGAAATTGTGTTATTACTTATTACCAAGGCTCGTATGCATTTGCATGTTTTTCGCTACATAGAAAAACATGGTAATATAGTTAAGTACCAATCCGTTTGATAACAATAGTAATAACAATATAAAGTTTAACAGTGCAAATTGTTGGTATTTTGGCAATATAATAATTTTTATTATCACGTGATTCTTTGGAGTCATTATATAGCATATTATTTCATATAAATGTAGAAAAATCATTTTTCCGGACGGGTAACAAGAATTTTTTAGACGAAAAAGTAATAGATTTTTTTTTCTTATTTATTTTCCCGAACGTTTTACAGTTTGATTGAATAGTTATATAGGATTTGGAATACCTATACCCGAATTGTAACCGCACTACACTGTTGTAGTATTATGTCTACATGTATTGACGGATGAATTTTATTGGCGAATATATTGTGAAGACATGTGTGGTAACACAAAGTTTTTTTTATTCATACTGTACGATTGAATTATGGTGTGAAAAAATTTGACTTCCAAACCTAATTATTAAATAAATAATTGCGAATACGTATTCAACGCGAAAGTCCGACTATACTGCAAGTCATTGACCGCGGGCAGTCAAAATCATTCACAAAAACAAACTCTAGTCTCCTAGGTTTTTTGGCGATTATAATATTTACCTCAACATTCAATCGTTGCGAGTACACGCGAGACGTGCGGGACCGTGGCTTACGGTTAAATCGCAGGGGCCGCGTGTTCTCTCGCGTTCCCGCAAAACGTGTTATTTCGTTCAACTCCCGTTTTCGTCGAAATCCCGAGTAACCGTTTTTCGGGGGTCGGAAAATACGCGTCGAAGAAATATATTTCGGAACGAGATGAGTTATTACGATACGCGAGATGTTCCCGAGAAATCGTTGCTCGTGATGTTTATACACATGTATGTGGCCATTATAGCGCGGCGTCCAGGCGCGCGCTAAAACCCGATTTCCTCGAAAGCACAGCGATTTTTCAACGTCATAATATATGCACCCGAGACCCGCGCGCGAATATATTTAAACATCACCACCACCAAATTCGTACTCAGTACGTGGAACGCGTATATCAATCAAAATACGACCCCAGATAGGAGGCCGCCATATGCATTCTATTATAAGATATGAAAAAAGTCATGGAGGATACGATGAAATATAATTTTTTCCATGGTATATTTATCGTGTTTTATTATTTACTTAGAGATAACAGGACACAAAACGACGTGCTCATGGTATCGATGTTAGCAACAAAATCGATTATTTTTACATAATGAAGTCGGTAACAAAAACATAAAAATAGTAACGGAATGCATATGACGGCTCGCTATAAAGGGGTCCATATTTCATATACGTGAATTATACAAAATACGCGTTCTACGTACGTATTGAGTTCAGCGACGTAGGTACCTACGTACGTAAGTTTATTTATTTATTTATTTACCGGCAGTGGCGGATATTCGGGGATAGGTGGATCGCCTCCCTCCGCCCCTTTGGAGTATATTTTGGTATCTAAAACCTGAATACATATTTTAAATTATGAAATACCTATTCTAAACTTTTGAAAAACGGGAGGATTTGAATACGGGCCTGCTCAAAAAGTGTTATAATGGAAGATGATGTGGATCTTTTTTTTTTTTTAGTAAAAAACGCGAAGCACTCCTTCCGGTAGTATTTTCGGACACAAAAAAAACCACACACGTCGTCGTGAAATCGCAATTTCTCGTTCTCCGCTCAGAATTTAATAATAAAAAAAAAAAAAGTATGTCACAGAAAACCGTGTCAAATTCATTTAAGCGTTCGGGATCTCGAGCGTGTATATCATGCACTTGAAGCAGCACACTCGTATTAAATAGGGATCGCGTGTCTGACCTAAATTTCCTCGCGCACGTGGACCATCACGACGACGAATAATATTGTTTCCGGCGGAGTTCGCCAGTTATATTATTATTATTATTATTATTTATTATTATTATTATTATTATCGTGTCGCCGTTGACGTGGTTTCTTTTTATTATTATTATTATTGTGCGGTGCAAGCTCGCGCGATTTATATTACGTATATCCCCCGCGAGTGTTGGCGCGACCGTGTAATAAATTATAATAAAAAACGGTTAAAGGGCAAATTTTTTTTTATATTTTTTTCTATACTCTCGCGCGTGTTTACTCTCGTCCCAGATTTCCTCTGTTGGTCGTTATCTCTGCTTATGCTGCTGCTCGGAAATTGCATCCTCCTCCTCCTACTCATCTCGCTCGCGTGTTGACCTCACGCGCCGCCCGGCCTTTGTGCACGCGATCCACGTGGTCTTTAAATTTTAATAAACACGCGCGTACATTGTCGTTTCGTCGACCCCGGCGTCCGAACGCACAAACGGAACTAATTTTTTTATTTATTTCATGCGGTTATATAATATATATATAAGTGAGAAATCAAAAACGTCGTTTAGATAATACATATATATTATTAATAATAATTATTATAATTTATACATATAATACGTATATTACTACCCAGTGGCGAAGTGAAGTGAATTATTCACACACCCGATCATAGGTTAACTGAACTTTTATTAATTATAATGTCAAACTTATTAAATAATTAAATGAAGTAAATTTTTAACTTCTATACCGCGTCGTTTATTACCGGCCGAATGCTCGGATATGCGAGGAGAACATTATGTAATATATACGGGTATTGTTAGCGCGAGGATTATTGTTGTGTGATAAATGCGCAGCAAACGCGTATATAATATTATATATTGTAATATGGTGTGCGTAGAATAAAATAAAAAATTAACGTTTCGGCTTCGGTTTTATCTAAACGAATCTGATCGGAACGGTCTGCCGAAAGTAAAGTGTGTTTAAAAAAAATTTTTTTTTTACTCGTATTTTTTTTTTTATATTTATGTGTTTTTGAAGTATGCCTGTTGTCGGTAATCGTTAATCGCCGCGGGATCTATATACAATATGTATACTTAGACTTGTTACGCGTGTATATACAGACTCAGAACTCGTATATCATGTTTATATATACTCAAATCATATGGTTATTATTCAAATTCACGATTTAGAGTTAATCCAAAATAACTTTTTTTTAATGTGCACATCCTTTAAGCGCCGAGATGAAAGGGAACCTCATTCGTCCGGTTACAAGGGGAGTTTTAGGTTTTTTTGTTTTTTATATTTTGATACTCTATAATAACATAGAGGAAGGAACGCCCAAAATTTAGTGTTTTTATTTAAAAAACTCATCGCTGCGGGTAACATTAATTATTGTCCGTTTCTATGTATTCTTGAACGTTTACAATTTAAATTGCACATATATAATTAACAGCCGAGCTGAATATTTCTTCTATACATCAAAAGAAAAAAAAAATACTGGAGTAGTCTTCTCCTGTAAACGTTTTAATGGCGGTAGGTAATACGCGCGGCTATATACCTAATACTGTTTTTTTTTTCAATATTGTGAAAACATAATATATGATTAGCTCAAATCAAGTTTATATAAAAATTATATAACGTAATACATATATTATATTTTCCAAATTTTTTTCTTGTTATAAATATTTTACGACCATGTATTCAACGTGTTTAAAAACCCTTTGTGGTCTGCAGGACGATTGGAGTGTAGGAAAATCGCACTTTTCATTACATTTACACAAAAAAAAAGTTTAAATATATTTACGTGATTCTTAATTCTGGAGTATGTGGAGATTGCGTAAAATATAATAGAATACAAAAACGTAACGTATTTTTGCACGGGCTCAAAGGTTGAAAATTCGAAACAAATACCTTGTACACACTGCAGCGATTGGCAATGCGAATTTTTATATAATATATTTACGCGAAATTGGATTTATAAATGTTAATTTAACCGTGTAAGGTATTTTGAAAAAAAAAAAAATTATTAAGCGAACAAATACGTTTTTGGAGAGACAATTTTCTATATTTTACGAAGGAAAACCGTGAAATATAATGATATTACGGTCGGATTTTCGCGGCGTAAACGGGAAAAAAATCAAAGAATAATGATTTTGCTCCGAATCGTTTTATACCGCGTTATTATATTGATTGAACTTCGAAATAAAAAAAAATAGTGGCCGTTTCGAAATCGTATAGTTTCGAATAGTCGTTTTCGCCAATATTATTCACTATATAATAATTTTTACTGTTTACAACGAACTGCAGCAGCAGTCGTACAACTATATAATAAAACACCGTGCACATACATAATATACATAAACGTTCGTAATAATAATAGTAAATGCTTATTACTTAACCTAATGACCTATATTTAGCCAAGTACGTGTATACTGATATAATGTTACTGGCATATAGATATTATATACCAGTCCGATAAGGATAAGGACTCGCACAATGCATAATAATATTGTTGTGTACATTAACCACACGTATTTTTAGATATTATTATTTGTTCGTTGTACACGTATTATAACATTTATAGGAATTATACACACTATAATATTAGGTACTACGAGTCTCGTGGAAACTCGTTCTATTCGTTTATATGGATAATCAAAGTTCAAAACATTTTTTTTTTACCGACGTTTACAATAATTACAACAACATTAATAAAAATAGTACGCGATATTTAATTTTTTTTTTTTTTTTTTAAAGAGAAAAACGAAACTATAAGGCTGTACGTTAGATACAGCTAATCGCATTTTATATGTTTTGTTTAACACCTACAACCGCGTTTTACGGTCGGCTGTTCGAAAAAAAACACTAAAAGCCATAGGCATTTTTTTTCTCCACTTGATGTTTTCCGTATCGTTTAAGGCGATGTTCGGAATTCGTCTGGGTACGCGTTGTCTCGCGCATTGTCTGAGTGCCAGACGTAAAACTTAGTGGTGGTTATAAGGGGTTATAGGTGGATCGCCCCCCATGGGATTTGATATTTTTTAATTTAGTATATCTCTGATCTAATAGCACCGACTTGTGTCATGTAAATTGGTTCAATTATGTTAAGGTTATGCTCCATTTTCGTCCCTCTCCCTTTGAACATTATGTATAAGGCTGGAATTACAATGCTCGACCGACGATCATGTAAATGTAAGTAAACGAATAAACGTTAAATGAATAGTAAACGTGTAAAATAAACGAGTAAACGTATAAACGAGTGTACAACGAGGAAAGATGAATCCTTACGTTCATTTTTTCATTTCATTGAAATACGCGAAATAATAATATTATTATTAATAATAAAAAAAATAAATAATGAAGATTGCATACGCGCGTACGAACGGTGGCTCGGTCAGCGTCAAACTAAATACCCGCATATAACGACAATGCGAGTCAGCCGACCGTAATAAAACGGGAAAAGGGAGTAGTCACCAGATAGCGCTGTGACACAACAAAGAGGGCGTGGCAGAAAGGCGCTTATAAATAGCGGTCCGAAACCGTCGAACGACTCAGTGTAGTCGCGGCGGTCAAGAGTGAACGACGTAGTTCGCATCTGACTACGGTGTGTGTGTGCCACGCCCTCTATGTTGTGTCGCAGCGCTATCTGGTGACTACTTTCTTTTCCCGTTTTATTGTGATTTCGTTTAAGTTCCAAGCACGTTGTTCTTCCTTTTTCTACATCTGCATTTCTTCTCGATACATTAATAGATCTTTCTTCTTGGTTATTACACGTCGATGTGGATATTTCATTAGCAGAGGGGGTTGGCTTTATTTTTTGCCCACCTTCCTTGAACATCATGTATAACCGCCACTGGTAACTATTACGAATAAAAAAAATTGTAAACCCTGGACGTTTTCAAGTTTAAATTCTTTTCAATTTTAATTCGTCAAATTTTTGTTTTGTTTTTAAACTATGAAACGGTACCTATACGCAGTGTACTTGTGTATATTCGATTTTGGTATTTAGTAATATTTATGTCCGTGCAATGATACGATGAAGACCAATGATTTTCGTTTTTGCGCAGGTGGAATGTGTTGGTCATCGATGGGTAAGAACGGGCTGTGCAAGGAGTTGGTGGCCGAGCACGTGTCCAAGGAGAAATGCTGCGAGTTGGGCGGAAGCTCCGTGGCCACGTCTTGGAGCCCGAACGATCTGGACGCCGGCGCGCTCTTCTTTTGGCGCGTCCTGGGCGACGGTGTGCCGTGTGCTAGATGTAGAGGTATGTTCCAATACGAAAAATGCGCTTTCTTGAAAAAAATAAAGTTTTTAAATCTCCTACACTTTTAAATTTTCACGTCAATCCGTAAGATCTTAAAACTCTCGAACGGCACATACAAATCGTTCTTGTTCCGACTTTGTAATTTCAAATAATATATACTTCTAGAAAAGTATAAAAGAATGGTCCAAGTATATATTTATATATTTTACCTACATAAACTTTGTGACCATTAAGACACAAACTTTGTGGTTTTTTTACAACTCTTTTGACCTTGTTTTCATAGTCTGCTAACGATCTGAACGCTTTAAAATCTATAAAATAAGAGAATTAAGTAAAATTAGAGGATTTTTCTAGAAAAAAAATAGTTAAACTCATTTATGCTTTACACTTTTAGTTTTCGATTTAATCGTCTTAAGGATTTCAAATGTTCTCATTCTAAGGTAAAGCGGGCATTTTAAATTTCTTCTTTTTTGCACAACTGTCAGTGGTTGTTTTGAAATCTTTTTCTTTTCCCAGCGTTCTGCTATTGAAATCATATTTCCTCGTAAAATCTTCCAGATTCCCTTCTTTTAGTATTGTTGCACACTCAAACAGCTAATAACCGTTTGTATTTCCCCACACCCGCAGTTTGGGTCTGCGTTTAGTCGTAATTTATGTATAGGTTCTCCTTGGTCCTTCCTAATTCTGATTTTATTTCCATTGACTCGTGGTCATAACCCGTTGGAAGATATTCACATTGAGTTTGATCCTTCTCTGTTCTCGCCGATTTCTCATTCTAACCAGAGCTTGCGGTTCTGCAATGAGTCCACTGATCTTCGTCAAAGATTCTCCATAAGTTTCAATGAAATGCCCGCGTGTATTTCACCGAATAATAGGTGTCAATATGATTATTGTTCTGCTTTGTTTTTTCCACCGTTGCTTCAACTTTTCTCCGTTTATCTAGGAGAAAAGCAATTGCACGCGGAACCTGTAATTTTTCCTTTAGTGTTTGAGGCATCCAGTTGATAGTCGATTTGCGCTAATAAGAGTCACACCAACTCGTTTGCCGCGTGTTGATTCTAATCACACTGGACATTCTCCTGCCGGGTAAACGAATAAAAAAATAAACATTTTTCCACAGGGTCTTGCGCCGGTGTGGAATGTGGAGCGGGCAAGACGTGCGTTATGCGGTCCGGTTCGCCGAAATGCATCTGTTCGCCAAACTGTAAGCGACACAACGGGCTTCGGGTAAAGGGTCCGGTGTGCGGCACGGACGGCGTGTCGTACAAGTCACACTGCCGGCTGAAAAAGAGATCGTGTCGTACCCGAGACCAATCGCTGGTGGTCGCCTATCACGGACTGTGTCAGAGTGAGTGTGTATTACTGCAACAATCTACGGTTTGAAGGTCTAATTTTGCTTCTTTTTTCGGCGAAATCGAATCAATAGGCTTAACACAGAAGAGTTAATGTCAGAAACAATAGAATAACATGTCATACGTCTATCGCTTCCAATCTGATTTCAGTCGATGCGGAAAAATCCGGCAATGTAAACATAATGGACTCATGCACATCAATTATAAATATTATGAACGATTTTTTTAGACAATTTATTTTTTGAAACCTCCGACAAAAATGTATCAATCAATTACAGAATTTCCTCGATAGACTAAACCTTAGAAGTAAAAAAAAAAAATGGGCGATAAACGATTACTGTTTATTTCTATCGTTATTCCTGAATAAATAATCGTTACGAGCTGTGCATGCCTACGAGCATATAAGAAATTCTAAAATTGTAAATGAGCATTCTAACGTCTGAAACACACACACACACACGTGTATAACCTTACCAAAACCCTTACGTATGATTTCAACATATTTCGAATGAATTTTTTTCGTTTCAAGTGATGAGGAGGGGGCGGTCAATACGTGAACTTTCCTTTAGGCCACTATACAGGCGGAGTGCTGTGGCATGTAAACACTTGTGTACGCTTAAAGTCGAATATTTTTTAGAATAATGTGGTTTTTTTTTCTACACTTGCGGCAGATTCTTGCGACAAAGTGTCCTGCCCCGGAGGCAAGTACTGTCTACAGGACCAGAACCTGATGCCGCACTGCGTCAAGTGCGCCACTTACTGTCCGCCGGGCATGTCGCCGTCCAAGCTGGTGTGCGGATCCGACGGACGGACGTACCAGAGCGCGTGTCACCTGCGCGAAGCCGCGTGCAGGATGGGCAAGGCCATACCGATCGCGTACAAGGGACGGTGCAAGAGTAAGTCCAGTTCTTCTACTTTACGGCTCTTCAAGAGCCTTTGCGGCTGCTACAAAAACTCTCCACTTGGGAGTATTCTTCCGCTATTTGTTATGCCTAATCGCACCTTGTCTCATTTTTTACTTTGTCCTTCCGACGTTTCTTAGATCTGCCTCTTACAGTCTTACCATTTGGTTTCCATATAGTTAACTATTGCTTTTATTTTTTCTGCCTTTTCCCTTCGCGTTGCACGCCACGTCCGGCATTTAATCTTATTTTAATTCTTTTGTTTTTCTTTTAATTTTGAAAATTTAATTCTTTGGTATTTTATGTAAGTAATACATGTTTTCCTCTCTCGGTTCTTTGTTGTACCTATATCATTATGTTGTCTCCTTATTATTAAATTAAAATATATCCCAGGAGTTTCGATTAAAGTGCACGCTAAACTTAAGCTAAAACAAGAAGAGGGGGACACATTAACTACTGAACACACTGATCACGATGTATGTTTTCGTTGTTTTTTTTTTTATTTCTACGTATATAGTCTCCTTTTTATTGTACGAGCGCGACTGCGATTTATTGCGGTAAATAGCAGCATTTCTCTCGCTGTCGGGTCGTAAACGATATATTGCAAGCAATAAAAACCGACGATAATTATTATTACATACATACGTGTGTACTCCGTTCGGTAAACGTATTAATACAATATTATACAGCGCGCGAAAAAATAAATTAACGAACAAACAATTTTGTTTTTGTAAATTATAAACAGACATTAGAAAAATCTTCTTGGATTTTTTTCCAAAATACGTTTTTTATTTCTCGAGTAATTACACGTTCGTAACACGGATTCGTGTCGACAGCTGATGCATTATTGACGATTTACATACGCGTAGATATAATTTAAACGTTTTTGTAAAAAAAAAAAAAAATACTATGAAATCCGAAGTCGAAGATAAAGTGTTAAAATTGAATAATCTTACCAGCTCCTCATTTCGCAGTTTACGCATCATATATATATTTTTTTTTAAGATTTTTTTTTTCATCGATTTTGGTATACTTTTTCCCATGGCGAATCAATTTTTTATTTTTTTTACTTTAGTCTGCACACCGTCAAACGGGTTTTCAGGTCTTTCCTCGCTTCACGCAGATATAGGTACCTACACACCGTACACGTACACTGAAATACTTGTATTTCTGTTGATTTTAATGAAAACATTTTTTTATAAAAATTATTGAAATTTCGTCGTTACAAAACGGAAAAAAACGCCCGCTGATCAAATGCTGCTCTCAATCGACTGTTTTGTATTTTTTTTTTCGTACACTGCACACAATCAGGGCTGGCAGTAGAGTCATTGGCGCTCTGGGCGAATAAACAAATATGCGCCCCTCCCCATATAAATAGTAGTCGTTTTATTTTAAATTATATAACATTATATCATTGAGGCGCCCTTTTTCAACAAGCGCCCAGGTCGCCTACCCCTAACGCTGGCCTACGCACAATTTATGTTTGGTCGTTTTGAGATTAGAATTGTAAAAAAAAAAATTAACATTTTTTTTTTTTTTATTAGTGAATCGAGTAAAAACTATATGGAAATTTAGAGGAATTCAGAGGGGAAATAAAACCATTTTAACAAAAAAATGATACAATTTTTCGATTTCGTAACGTACGATGTCTGTATTAATACGAATTTACGCATCGAAACGCGTACAGCGATCAGAGTTAATTTAAATACTTTTGCTATCAACTCTCAATATATTAAGTATTTCAAATACGACTTTTTTTTTGGATATTACGAATACCTACGCGAATTTGTCGTATACTTTTGTGTTTTTTATTTTATTTAAAATTTCATTTAATCGCAGTCTAGAAAATTCTTAGGGAATTACAATTGTTTTTCGATTTCAGTATCGATCCGAAAGTAGGTATAATTTTAGAACGATATTATTTTCCGAAACGTTTTTTTCTCTTTTTATATACCGACACTGCGCGACTCCTCTTTCTAGTAAATTATATTCGCCGTAAACCTGTGCCGCGATGCATATATTATTATTATTATTACGACGTGTTTATATTATTATCGGGCAATCGGGTCGTATTTTTTTTTTTTTTTTACGGTGCCTATATACTTATACACGCAAATATTCTGTATTAAAAAAAAAGAAAAACGTATAGCGACAAGTAAAAGAAACGAGTTCCGCCGGATCGTCTCGAAATATTACAAATATTATCATCACCGAATCGCGCGACAATTTTTTAAAAATATTTTTATATTCATACACACGCACGCGAGTAATTACATATACACTTACGTACGACGAGTATATTTTTCAGACCCGCGCTCTCAGCGATTCTCTTCCGCCATCGGGCACTGCACACGTCATAATATTTCCTTATTTTGTACCGCGCAGTCTCGGCAGAATATACCAAATGTGTGTATTGTGGAGACGACGTTTCTAGTGCCGCTGCCTCGATTTTATTATTATTAATATTATTTTAGATTCTGAGCGGAATGAGGAATGCGTATTGGTTTTTTAAAAAAATGTGTGTTTTTTTTTACGTCTGTACCCGAAAGGAGTGGTCCGATCATTACAGCGTCGTAGTTTGTTTCTGATAGCGAATTGCGTCTATATAGTTAGGTATATACGTACTTTAAACAGGTCGTTTTCGATTTTCTCAAAAGCGCTTAAAGAAAAAAAGCGCAAAAACTACCGAAAAATTACGTGTAAAAACGCGATTTCGTCGAAATCGATTATTATCGTTATTTCTTCCGTCATTTTGAAACTAATGCAACAGTTCCTGATATATTAGGAACTTGAAATATTCACCAAATACGTGACTTTCTATTATATATCGGGAAAACAATTTTTTGTCTTCAAAAAAAAAAAATTACTTTCAATTTTGAGCTATTTACGACGTATAGCAATTATGGGTTTCGAGGTATTTCGTATTCATAAAAGAGGTATAATTTTCGGTTTTAACCGCTCTTGAAATACAATGTCAGGCGAATACGTGTCACTTCAACTCCGAGACTATATTCGAAAATCTCGAAAATCGTTCGTCACGATTTCAAATTTTTCGACGGAGCGTATTATATTTTTTTTTTTGTGTAAAAATCACACAAAAATAATGGTCCTATATAGAGTCTTGAAATTTTTACCGAATATGCGATGACTTTCTAGTCATATTATGTTAACGAAAACGATTTTTTGAAAAATTGTTTTTTTCTACCTGTATATATATATAGGTTTATTTATTGTAAGAAATTCTGTAGTAAAACGATGTACCGCGTAATAGGTTGAAATGTGTATATTCTATACGCGTTATTATTATTAATATATAAGAAATGAAATATTACACCGAAGCTCCGCTCAGAAACGTTTTTTTTTTCCTTTTCAAAAGCAACCGAATCGTATAATATTGCTTTTAAAATTTATACAGTAAAACTCTAAAATCTTTATCCGCGAGCAATTTATTTTTATTATTATTTTTTATGTACGTCTGTGTGTGCGCGTTGCGAGTATAATAATACACACACACACACACACCCAGTGGTAGGTACCGGTCGCGGCAGTCGGTTTCATTAAGTCGTCTAGACGCTCGCGGCCGGTGGTGCAACAAAACGCTCGCGCGGTGCGCACACCGTCGTCCGCGTGGCGCGTTTACAACCCGTCAAAACACGCCCGTTTTTATATTGGTATTATTACACCGCGCCCCACACATTACACTCGTTCTTATATATTTTATTAACACACGCGTACACCGCGTGCATTGAGTATTGCGGCCTGGACCGACGTATATTTGAAAAAAAAAAAAATTTGATTTTAATTTTTCCTACGTTTTCCGCAGCTCTTTTCAACACGTCGCGTCCAACTATGGCGGAACGAAACATTCGTTTTAGTCTGGTTAACGTTTGTTCGTCTTGGGGTCAGATGATGCGACGCGTTGCCATTCGGAATATATCCATTCTGTTTCGTTTATTGGGTTTACGCGTATTGGTCCTATATGTGCAGATATCATCTAAAACGCACGCAATAATACTTTTTTTTATCTCTTTGTATAAATTACAGTGGCGGTTATAAGGCGCCCCCCTCCCCATGGGATTTGATATTTTTAAATTTAGTATATCTCTGACCTAACAGCACCGATTTGTTGCACGTAAGTTGGTCCAATTACGTTATGGTTATGCTCCATTTTCGCCCCCCCCCCACTTTGAACATCGTGTATTAAAATTAGGCTAGAATTAGTGCTCGACCGACAATAATCATCGGTCGTGATCGAGCGTTTAGTGCTTAACCGACGACAAACTCGATCGGTCGGTCGTGTACAGTGTAAACGAGTTAACGCGTAAACGTTAAATAAATAGTAAACCAGTAAACGAGTGTACAACGAGGAAAGATGAATCCTTACGTTCATTTCACTTCATTGAAATACGCGAAATAATATTATTATTGTTATTAATAATAATAATAAATAAATAACGAAGATTTCATACGCGAGTACGAACGGTCGCTCGGACAGCGTCAAACTTAACGTTCGCATAAAACGACATAGCGCGTCAGCCGACCGTATAATAAAACGGAAAAAGAAAGTAGTCACCAGATAGCGCAACGACACAACATCGAGGGCGTGGCAGAAAGGCGCATATAAATAGCGGTCCGAAACCGCCGGACCGCTCAGTGTAGTCACGGCGGTCATGCGTGAACGACGTTGTTCGCGTCTGACTGCGGTGTGTGTGTGCCACGCCCTCCTCTATGTTGTGTCGTAACGCTATCTGGTGACTACTTTCTTTTCCGGTTTTATTTTTATTTCGTTTACGTTCCATGCACGTTGTTCTTTCTTTTTCTACATCTGCATTTCGTCTCGGTACATTAATATATCTTTCTTGCTTATTACTTGTGTCGATGTGGATATTTCATTGGCAGAGGGGGTTGGCTTCATTTTCGCCCCCCTTGAACATCACGTATAACCGCCACTGAATTAAATTATATGTATTAAATATTTTATTATTATAGTTCGATATGCGAACACGACTGTACTCACTGCGATCAGCGTCATATTTTCGTACGGAGTCGTTTGTAAAAAAAAAAATATTTCGTTACGGTTTATACCGCAGTCGCTAGTAATTTTCTAAATAATGAAAGTATGTGGAAATCGTTGGAAAAGCAAAAGCAAAAACTGCTCGCGGATATCGTCGATTCGAGTAGATTATTATATTTGATCGGGCGTATTTTATTATTTTGAATTCAAAAGCGTTAAAACGATAATATTACGCGTTTACGAAAAACGATTCCGAGCGAAACTCGTATGGTTTTTCGAGATTCGTATTTTACGCGCATGAAATAGAAATTGTACGAAAAACATTAAGTACAGTGTTTTCTTTGAAATATACTCTTATCAAATGTTACGTGTGTTTGAATTTGCAGAAATATAAATAAAACGCAAGCGTATAACAGTTTTTTTTTCAACATTTTTTTTCCTCGCGCGTTTAAGAAAACCTACACTTCGGGAAAATCGAAGAAAGTGTTGAGTGAAAAAATTATTCGAGTATACGAGGCTATACGACCGTATCGCGTATAACTCGTGTACAGATGAACGGAGCACTCGTAGCGTTTTTTTCTACACGAAAAAAGTGTTCAGAGACAAAAATATAAAAAAAAAAATCACGCGTCGTTAAAATACTTTTTTTTTTTTTTGGCATTATTCACGATTTATTTCACGCGTATTTTCGGGACATTAATACGCGTACGTATCCTGGCTCATCATATAAACGCGTATCCGTACAGGAAACGGCCGTGTCTCGGTAAAAATATTATATAAATATATATATATACATATATCGAGCGACTCGTTGACCGCCGTCCAAGAGTTAAATTTAACCCCTTCCATACGACGACGGCGATGATTATAATATGGACTTCCTGCATACATTATAGCACAAAGCTCGTATATACGATAGAGTCTCTTCTCGTCGTAGGTATATGCACACCTATAAATCGTATTACCACAGGATGACCGTATTTTTTTTTTTAAAACGAGACATTTTTTATGTGTTATTCTCGTACTCAATATTAAACGAAAAACAGAAACCACGAGTAAAAGTAAGCGAAAAACAAAAAAAAATTATACGCTATTACAAATTTTTCAAATTTTATAGAAACGTCCGGCGACGTTTTGGATTAATTGTAAAGTCGTAAATAAATATTTAATATATATATATATATTTTTTTTTGACGTGTGAACATCTGTTACGGCTGTATGAGGGTAAATCTCGGGAAACGGGACGGAAACGTGTAAGCTGTTGTCATGACGACTAATAACAATATTTATTGTCGAAATTACTTTGAATAAAGACACCAATATTCACAGATTCCGTTCCATTTTTATCGCTCACGCGACGTTTTACACATCAATGTCTCGAGTACTAGCAGACTCGTTTTTTTTTTTTTTTAGCGTCGCGCAAAAAAACTCCGGAATATTATTTAATATTTACGCGTAGTACGATATTTCATATAACGGTAAATAAAATTGATAAAATCGACGATACAATATTATACGCGAATAATATAATAATATTTAGCGATTCGATAAACGCAATAACGGTAATTTTCCAATTTTCGAATATATATAAAAAAAAACAATTTATACGAATAATATTTAAATGAGGAATTATCAATTGTACGCGTAAAACGGGTCAGCCTAACCTTGATAATCCAAGGATGTGTTTCTTGAATTCGGAGACAGCGAACGGTATATGGAGAAAAAAAATATTGCGGTATGTTTTTTTGCAATGATATGGAAACATAAAATCCTTGTTATAAAAAAAACCCCTCCCCCGTCCTACGACGATGATGTTCGTCAGGACAATACAGGACGTACGAAGCCGAAATAAAGGACATTTTTGTAAAAAAAAAAACACAGGACGTCCAACGGTCAACCTATATACGAACATATTACCATAACCGGAGGCGAAATCGTGGGCGGACGACGGCCATCGGGCGTATTTACACGTCTATAAGTGTACGTTTGTATACGGCGTGTGTAGGCGGATGTGAGTGAAGTACGCATTATATCATATATTATATTATGAAGTGTATATAATATATAAACGTATATGCGGTTGACCGGAGACGAAGACCGCGCACCGCTTTGACGCCGCCGCCGCGGTTTCGTCGAAAATTAATAGTTTGTTGTCGTATACCGATTTTAATGTGTCGGGGGGGTTCGTTCGTCTGCTGAGCGTATTATATAGACGACGAAACGACATTGTGTTTTTAACTGCTATAACACGAAGTGAAGCTGGTTCTTTTTTTTTTTCCTCAGCTCTCTCCTACTCGTCGTGACTCATTTAGCGCGTGTTCGACGATATGAGTCACACCCGCGTATATTATAATAATATTACATATTATAGTCTCTCGTCGTTTTCCCCGTCGTCCATCACTGTCTCGCCGCTGTCGTGGAAAATTATTATTATTATTATTATTTTACTACGACCTCGCGGAATTTTAACGCGTCTCGTCGACGTGTGTAAAGCAAGAAAAAAAATTTCAAAACTAAATTCGGCTCGCGTATTTATAAATTATTGCGCCTGTGCGTCGGCGACGCGGAGCTCTGCACCGTCCGTATTGTATTATTTCTAAAAGCTATATATATATACGAATATACTCGTAATAAGAGTTTGAATACGCATGAACAATTTTTATAATATTTTTAATAAATTTTTGTTTTTTTTTTTTATAGTTTTTTAGTAAGGTAATCTAAAATCGACGTCCAATGCGCCCGGTAAGAAGCACTGAACTCAATACGTGGAACGCGTATTTTGTATTATTTTCGTATGTCGAATACGATGGACCCTTACATAACGAGCCGCCGTTTATGCATTCCGTTTCTGTTTTCCTGTTTTTGTTACCGACTTCATTATGTAAAAATAACCGATTTTGGTACTAACATCGATACTACGAGCACGTCGTTTTGTGTCCTGTTATCTCAAAGTAAATAATAAAAACACGATAAATATCATGGAAACAATTATATTTCATCGTATCCTCCATGATTTTTATATCTTATAGAACGCATATGGCGGCCTCCTATCTGGGATCGTATTTTGATTGATGATATACGCGTTCCACGTATTGAGTTCCTGTAGGAAGTCTTTTTTTTTCCAACAACAACAAAATCAGCGAAATCCGACAACTGTATCTATGTAGGAGGCGTGAGTTTTTCCGTATTATATAATATCGAGCTTTTCATTTTCTCTCCGTCGGCGCTTTTGACATGTGCAAAATAAAATTTTGAGAATCGAAGACCAACACGTCTTGCAAAATGTTTTCCTCTTTCCAGCAAAAAAAAAAATATATCGAAATCGGATCACTCTACAAGGCGTGAGAGTTTTTCCAGTAACGTATGTATTTCAGCTAAAATAATGTCATACAAGTCGGGCGCAGGCCCCTTAACCGCAACATCGTGCACGCAGTTTTCAAACTGAATTTTACTCTCAGTGGCGTTCATACAGGGGGAGAGCTTCAGGTTAAAACCCCCCAGGACCAAAGGAAAAAAAAGTTAAAAATTATATATAGTTGTAACAATGATGTATTTTTTTTATTCTGTACTCAAAAATTCTACCAGAAGGAATGCTCCGATCTTTGCGCGTAGCACTATTTTCCGATAGTAAATCGCATCTAGTTGGTACTTTAAACAGGTAATTTTTCGATTTTCTCAATACTTTTTTATAGCGTCAGAAAAAAACTATCGAAAAATCACAAAACACCGCGATTTCGTCAAAATCGATTATCGTTTTCTCTTCGTAATTCAAAAACTAATGGTCATAGAAACCTGAAATTTTCACCAAATACGGTAATTTTAGACTGTATTAACGAGAAAAATTTTTCAAAAATCTTGAAAATCGCCAAGTCACAATTTTTTTTATAACCAATTCAAAATTTTCGACAAATATATATATATATTTGATATATTTTGATTTATTTCAATAATACGGTTGAATTCGAAATATTCTAGGGAACGAAATTTCAATGTTTTATATAAAAAAAAAACCCCACCCAGAGATACATTTAAAGTACGCCACTGTTTACCCTATAATAATGAATTTCTACATTTTTTCACATTATTTGTTCACGAAATTCGAGTGATGTCGTCTATATACGGATGTATATGGGTTTTCACTCGAAGAATTATTTTGCAACGCCATACAAATCACGCGAAGAAGAAAACCGATTCGCAGCCAATATCGTGCAGCGGGACACAAAATAAATCTGTTTTCTTTTAGAAAGAAGACGTTTCATTCTGCATTTTTTCGTCTCGTGATTTTCTCGCTTTTGCCCGCGTACCTTTATATTATACGTCGTAATAACAATGCACGCGGAATTTCGTTCTTTTTTATTCTGTACGTTATTTGCACAATTTTTTTTTTTTTTTCCGATCTATATCGGCTTCTTCTTCTAACCGCGAGGTCGAGTTATTATTTTTTAATTAGTTTAAGTCACGTCAGTTTAAAAAAAAAAAAAATTTAGTCGAATTCAAAATTATTTCCGGCAATTGAGAACAAAAAATTTAACTCGAGTTTATTAAAAAAAAAAATTAACTAAACGATTAATAAGTTAAAACAGAACTTTTCCGAGTTACTCCGCAATGTTCAATGATAACCCGTTATTGAGCACGTACAATATCGAAGCGTTAAAATATTTAACTCGTCAAGTCGAAATTTATGAAAAATAATAATGTTTTTAACTCGTTGCAATAACTATACGTCTTGTTTAACCGCGTATACTCGAGCTTATACACCGTGTCGTCGTATGTATAAAACAATATTATTCAAATGGTGCAGCGGGACACAAAATAAATCTGTTTTCTTTTAGAAAGAAGACGTTTCATTCTGCATTTTTTCGTCTCGTCATTTTCTCGCTTTTGCCCGCGTATCTTTATATACGTCGTAATAACAATGCACGCGGAATTTCGTTCTTTTTTATTCTGTACGTTATTTGCACAATTTTTTTATTTTTTTTTATTACACCGTGTTTTTATACACCGTGTCGTCGTATGTATAAAACAATATTATTCAAGTGGTTCGGCATATTACGGTCAATACATAATATATGTCATATAAATAACCTATACGATTTTATCCCGCGAGCGAATCGACCTCGTCGTTTTATATTAAAATCGCAGACGTCAAAATATGTACACGTGCCGTTGACGATTACACATATTGTATATAATATATTATATTATTATTATTATTGCGTATTACTCGTGTGCGTACAACCATACGTTGAAAACATAAACGTCAGTACGAGACTCGGAGCTCGCCTGGACTCGATACACGACGCCGAGACGGACATAAAACTATATAGTATACCGTGCAGTATTCGATCATATACGCCACGAATGTCCCTGACAAAACGTTGTTTTTTTGCTTTCAATTTTTGTCTATTGGTCGGGTTAGGTTCTTTCGATTTATTTTTTCTAAACGGGTTAAATTTTAAATTATATTATATACGTACAACGCCGACAAACACGTATAAATACATAACTCGATCGACAAAAATATAAACGAAAATACGAATAATAAATACGTGACGAAAAGCAATGGCAAAGTATATTAAATGTTCTAAAGCCTTCGGACGCCGAGAAATTATAACGGTATGAATTCGCCAAGGAAGATTTCGCGGGATTGGAAAATTAACGGGAAAAAATCGAAGATGGGAAGAGTGACATTTCCGGGGATCATCGTGAAAAGGGAACAGTATAAAGGCGTGAATCATAGAGCGATTAAAAAAAAAAGCAATGGCCCGAGATACGATTGTTTCGCGAGAAACAGATAGCGATTATTATGAGACCAAGGCGAAAGAGATTTTATAAAATATGTTCTATAATACTTGATTTGAAACAGCGGCAGACGGACGATTCGACCATTTCGAAATCACAATAACACGTGTCGCGCAACCGATATACATATTTAATTTTAATACGCAATGATGATTTAATAATGCGAAAGTCCGAGATCCAAATGCCAGTTGTCATTCACCGGTGATTGCGTTTACGATCAGCGAATGGGTTTGATGGATGGCAATTTCGTATATAACCGTTATAAATGACTACCTATAATATTATAGAACTCCGCACGTCGCGACAAATATCTGGTGGATCCTTTAGTACAATATTACGAATATAATGGGAAATTGTTTAAATACGTTTTACATACCATAGTTTTAATTCAATGTTTAACACTTTTTTTTCATTTCGACAGGTATGTGTTACCTTACCTTCTATAAATAATATTGCTTTTACCTTACAATGACACGTACTATTTTTAAATTGAGTCACGTGTACGTATATGTATATAGTTATAATATTGCTATATATTTACTAATGTCTCGATAAAACGTTAAATGTAATTAATAACATTTTATAGAAATGTTTTTTTTTTTATTTCATATAATCAACACTCGCCGATTACGCGTTTGCAGTATATAATTTTTTTTTTTGAGTCATCGGATTTAAAAAATTTATAAACGTTTCAAACATTTGAAAATCACTTTCACTTTTACGATAATTACATACGCGTTATCACACTATTATATGGTTACGAATTTGAGAGTCTTAACAATTTACCGTTTTAGATTTTTACGTATGTCAGTGTAATAAATTGTACAAACATAAATATAAAAACTAAACGTGCCAAATTTTTTTCAAACATAACACAATTTTTATATATCTAAAATTTGCACGTATTTCAATCTGGAATATTTTTGATTTTTTTTCCGTGAAAATGTATAAAACTCTCTCTCTCTATATATATATATATATATTATAGTGTGACTAAATATAATAAAATATATTATATAAATATTTTTTTTTTGTTTTTCAGAGTCGGCCACCTGCGCCACGGTGAGCTGCAAGGGCGGTCAAAAGTGTCTGGTCGAGAAGACCGGACGTCCGAGGTGCGTGACGTGCAATCTGCCGTGTCCGGAGCCGGAGACGCTGTCCGGGAAGCGGAAGGACGCGGGCGGACCGGTGTGCGGGAGCAACGACAAGACTTACCACTCTTGGTGTCACATGTTCATGGACGCTTGCGCCACCGGCCAGGTGATCGAGACCAAATCGTCGGGAAAGTGTCGCCGGCACGACGAGGGAGGCGACGTGACCGGTGAAACTAGTACGTTACCTAAACTAACCAGCAAATTATCCCTCATAGCACTACAGGGAATCCCAGAAATAAACCAGGAGCGTCTCAACAGTCTCCTGTACAGGAGTCCCAATTTAGGAATCCTTAAAAATGTATTTAGGACTTTAATTGGGTACTTTTGAGAATAATTCTATATTAAGAGTCCTACAGAGCGATGTTAGGCTTCCTAACACGTCCGAGTCACTCCTAATGAGAGGATTAAAACGCGGACGTAAGGTGCTTATGAGGAAACTCCCGGGACTCTTTTTAAGAGTCTTAAGGGATTTTCCACAGGACTCCCTGTGCCGTGAGGGATACGTTTGTTATCGAGTCGCGAACGCGATATTTGTGCGAAAGGAAGAAATATGGAAATTCGTCATCGATCGTGTTGTTTTATTGAATCGTAATTAATCCGTAAACATGATTGGTTGCTTACTACTCCGAGTGTCCCGATAATATATATTTCGTTTAAGAACAATTAACGAAACAATATGCGAAACGTTACGCGCGTAATAAAAATTCATATTTTTAGTTTGTGTATTTTTAATAAAACAGAAAATTACAAATTTTCTCACGTTGATTTCAGCCGTCGTGTACAATTCCCCGCAGACGATTTAAAAAACACTGTCTCGCGATACACTGCGAGAATCGACTTTGAAATTATCCCACGTAGACGTGTCGGGTTTAAGGAATTTTCGACCAGTTTTTGTCCGCCATTCGGTGGACGTTTCGACAAAGGCATATCGAGTATTATATTATATAGTATGACCGGCCGCGAGCCCATTTTTTCCCAAAGTCCTACGCGCATACAAGTGATTTTAAAACTATTTTTTATTTATAGTCGACGATTTTTTTTTTTTTAGACACTTTCCGTAGTTCCACTATAGAGCATTATCCACGTCCCTCGCAGTTACTATAGTTATTAGGAACTCTCTCCGCGTTACGGTTTGCACGGCGCTACGTCTAGGCAATTCTGGTACAGTCGAGCGCTGCGGATCAATACTGATTTGCAACGAGTCGATTTTATCGCTCGGTCGCGCGCCGATTCGAGAAGTCTGAGTAGTGTTCACTACTCTTGTAGTCCGGACCAGATATTATAGTGCACGCGTTATTATTTCTCTATTTTTTTTTTAAATTTTAATTAGATGACGGAGAAAAAATTGTGTATTTTATGTTTTATAAAAACAGAATTTAAAAAAAGTGGCTCATGTAGCGGTAAGGCAATTTCTGAGTGAAACGAAACAAACGTCGTCCACTATACGGAGCTTACTTTTCGAAATGAGCAATAATTTGAACAATGTTTAATTTTGTAAAAAAAAAAAAATAATAAACGCGACAACTATCGAATTTTTCGTATCAAAAAAAAAAAGTTAAAAAATTATCCAGAGTTCAGAACTCACTAAAAAATACTAATCTATATATAGTTAATATTTATAAAGGAGTAATGGATATATAAACTTCAAAGTAAATATATTTATTTTCTGTATAGAGGTAATAATATAATAGTTTGGGTGTTGAAACAATTACGAGTACACAAAGAGTATCGATTATACAAAAATAAATTTGATTTTTTGAGTTTACAACTCAATAGCTGTTGATTTTATTGTTGTGATTACTCGCAATTATAGTATACTTTAAATCGTTACACCAAACACGTGTGTACAGAATCCAACGTATAATCTGATATTTCAAAATCACAAAACCTGCGAAAACAATAATTAAACCAGAGTAAATGCGATTGAAAGACAAATTGAAATACAAATTTTTTAAACATTTTTTTATTAGTAATATAAACAAAATCTGAAAACGCCGTCGTCTTAAAAAAGTATTTTTGTACGATTTTATTTAATTATACTTTTTCTCACAAAGTATTCAAGAAGATCATAAACGGTGTGTTTGTTAGTTTAGAAATCTATTTTTGAAAATTTAATTAATAATTAATTTTTCCATTTTTAAATATTTGTTCCAGACTTTCGACATTATAGAAAAAAAAATCAATTGAAAATAAAAATGTATTCTCACAAAATAACACGGAAAAAAGCTGATGAATTTTCCTTAGTCGGTATATAATATTAATAATAATAATAATAATAATAATAATAATAATAATAATAATAATAATAATAATAATAATAATAATAATAATAATAATAATAATAATAATAATAATAATAATAATAATAATAATAATAATAATAATAATAATAATAATAATAATAATAATAATAATAATCGTTTACTTCTCGTACAACGAAACAACACCTTAAATACGCCTTAAAGTGCACATCACTATAAATTCAGTATTTCAAATAAACGTGTTTTTTAAATACAGTTATCGTTTTAAAACTATTTGATTTTTATTTTTTACAATACCGCGGTAACTATAAAAGTGTTATAAATAGCGATGGTTATAAAAGTCGTACCTCCCGATCTGTCTGTAACTTCATATATTATAATATTATACGAGCGTATATATGTAAATATTTTCGATTCAACGACTCGGACGTTTCATAAAAAAGAAAATAATAATAATAATAATAAAAACGCCCTATAAACGCAATATAAATGCGTTTATAGGTATTATATATATTATTCGTATAACGTATATTTGTATTCACGTATTTCCACCTACACGCGATAATGGCATGTGTACGTTTAAACGCTATAATAAAACGCGTTTGTTTGTAATTTATTGAAAAGAATTTTTTTTTTTTAGAAATTTTCAACGGCAATTGGAATTTTGTAAACGCGTCTAACGTGCTCGCCGACGGGATTTAAAACGATTCTATGGCCGGCAATATACATACGATATATTATTATCGTCGCAGCAACGTGATGGACATATTATTATAAATAATAATATATATTAACATATTATTACACGTAATATAAATGAATTCCTTCGTAGACAAATTTTTAACGCATATTTATTAATAACACGCGTATTATTATTGTCGACACGACGTAATATAATATAATAATAAAATTTATAATTACTGAAATATATTTAATACACTTAACGTTTTTATAAACGCATAAACGTTTAATATATTATACGCTATATTATAATTTATATTTAATTAGTCGAGAATTTGTAGTATTGTACGTATTTATTTATAAATATTCGAAGTAACGGTCGCATACATATGGATTTATTGTAATTAGTATTTATTTACTCAATCTTTTTATCTTTGTAAAAATATCGATTATGCATTACGGTGTAAAAAGTAAGCGATAACACGTTATTATTTATTCGGAGTTATTCGAGGAACGAAAAGACACTGTACTCCACTTTAGCGGCGCCGATCACCTAATTTATCTACGACATATATGTTATAGATTTTGTAGCTGGGGGCCCATAAAATCCAAATCCAATCTTAATATAGGATTTAAATATTTGTTAAGCTAAAAAATAAAAAATAAATGGCTTATACATTGCATTAAGTGGGTGCTCTCATTCGCATCTAGTTGTTAAATGGAAAAAAAATCGGGGGTGCTCTTGACGTACGATGTCATAGTATTTTTTAAACACATCGGCGCCACTGCTCCACTTTTAACTTTAAAGTATACATATAAATATTATTATTATTATTTTATTATGGCCGTCGAACTGTCGGAGTAATAATACGTACACCTATGTAGCGTATATTGTATAGACTGTAGAATTCACGCGTTTTTATTTAATTATTAATATTTTAATTCTCATTTATATAAATCTTCGTATACTATAATATTAGCGAATATAATAGCCAGCTATTACGTATAAAAAATATATATAATATTATTATTGACGCGGTAGCGATACATTATGTAGATCTGTCTTATATATTATAAAAAAAAATATGATTATAGTAATAAGTCGTTTTTAAAGTATATATATATATATAAAAGTACGTATAACGTATTAACTGCACGTCATCATATTATATAATATATACAACGCGTTCTTTTCGATTCCTTTTTTTTTTTATCGTCCATTTCATTAATACTTCTAGTCAGTTAATATTTTTTTTAAATATTATATAATAATTAATCTTATTTCTATATATACAACAATCGTCTATATGTTATTCCTTAATATTTTTATTTATGTATTTATTTAATACGCTCTATAGTGTTTCGATATACACGAGTGTGTGTGTATGTGCGTGTGTTACGGGTAATATTGAATATACAATATATATACTTTATTTGCTCTAAGAATAAGCGATTATTGCAGTTTAGCGCCGTGGCATCGTTGAAAAACCTGTAATCGTTTCAATATTAAAGTTCATAAGATATATAATAAAACCGTTAAGGAAATCGTTTGGTTATATTATTGTCAATTTTACCGAGTAAATTAAAAATTGTAGACATACCTACTAATCGCGGTAATAAAGAAATCGATAAAAACGTAATATTTTTTTTTCTGTCGTTTTTATCACACGTTTTATTTTTTTTTAATATTCGACGAGATTCCTAAACTGTTGCAATATTGTTCTCCGTTAGTGTCGGACGTTTCACACAATACAGCATAACGGATTTTAAAGTACGCCGACAATTATTTTACCAAAAAACCAATATATATATATTATAATTATCGATCTCGGGATTGTAGATTTTTCATCAAGTATTTAAAATAAATAAGAACAACGTTTTTCGAAAAAAAATGTGTTATAATATAACACGGTTACGATTATAACCGCGGATAATATGTCGAATTCACTTCAATATTTTCAGAATATATTACCCGTAGTATACTGCACACGCATAACGTCGCGGTAGACTAATATATACATATTGGCGCAATAGGTCAACAATAAATTATTATTATTATTATACACATAATGTATGAAAGTATATTATACAATAATTGGTTTACGATATATTAGAATAATAATATTATGTACTTCGTGTGTTAGTTTTTTATTATTTTTTTTTTGCGGGTGAGGTTTGTTATATGTATCGTTTATGCGCGTGTAATATTAAGAATATAGTACACTTATTTAATAGGTTAATATTTATTATAGTAGAAATTATTCCACGAAAAGAGTAACCGCGAGAGAAAAACAAACGTATATATTTATAAATTTAATAATAACAAATAATATTTCAGCCACAAAGGTTGGAAATTTAGAATTATAGGCCCGTGCAATTCGAACAATTGGAAAAAAATAAAAATAAAAATTGTTCGGTATAATTATATGTGTATTACAAATTGCTATAATCGAATAATAAAGAATATATTATTGTATCGATAAAGTCAACAATAGCTGTTCATGTGTATATTTACCGTTTCCTTATTGCGCAGTCATATATAATTTTTTTTTTTTTAATATTTCGTTCGATAATATAATAAACGGTTTTATAAAAAATAAAAGGAAAAACGTTCGACGTATTACGTGGTATAGCTGATGTATACAGTGGTCAAAGTTGAGGGGGGGAATATGAGGGGATGCCATCCTTCCACTTTTTTTGGTTAGCATATTCCACCCCCCACTTATTTTGTTTAAAATTATTCATCACTCTTGGATTAAAAAATAATTTATAATTATTGTGTCGCCTAATTTTTTGTGGAAAAGCATCTTTGAATCTTTTTTTTCTTTGTGATAGAACTATTTGGTTTTCTAAAATATCAACATTCAATAGATCTAAACGTCACTTAATCACAATCATAAAAAATGCAGTTCACCGTCTGTACAAGGACGGTGTTATAATAGTCCTTCGTTACAAAAATCCTTTTTTTTTCGCTCATTTTTCAATAATATGAAGACCGTTCACAACTTTGCCCCCTTCCCCTTTCAAAACTTGAAATGAAAACGCACCGATTCCATTCCACCATTTATTTTGATCCACTTCGCCCACTGGACGTATAGGCATATACACCGGTTATCGTCATCAAACATCGAAAAACAATATGTGATTATATTGATATATATTTGATAATACTGCAGACTTTTATTCGCTGCAGTTGAGCCTGCAGCAGCCGGTGGCGCGTATACAAATTTTTTTATTCTTTTTTTTTTTGTCGACGACTCGAAAAATCGCCCCGCGCAGTCTCCGTCGTATATAATTATAAACAAAAATAACCGCGGGGGAACGCAAACGACTTGTTTTCGTTTTTTTTTTTTCGTTGTCGTTTATTCGTCGTCTTCGAGCTCATCATCACACGACGACGGTACATATATAAGGTCGTGTTTTTGTAAGTAAAAAAGAAAAAAAATTATTCGAGCCGTGCAAGTGTACGTTTTTAACCGGTCGAAAATATAAACAAACGACGGCGCACGTGTTGTTTTTTTAGAAATCGAAAACATCCGTCTCGCGGGCACGGTTTTTTTTCCTCTCTCCTTCGTCGTTTACAAATATACACCCTAACGGGCCCGCGCCGACCCCGACCATATGCGGCGTAGCGTATTTCCGAACCCTAACCGAGGTGTGGCACGAGTACATCCAGGGTGTTCATGTCGTATGCGGTCTACCACATAGTTATAAAAATATGAATGAATACATAAATGTAGAATTACAATATATTTATTAATGTAGAATTTCAATATAACATTTATAATAATACAAAAAATATATAAAATATGCATTAAAATATGTAGGTAAATTAAATTAGTATATGTATTAAAAACTAACTGACAAAAAAATGTAAAAATATATAGAAATATGCATTAATCAATTTAAAGTATAGGTACAATATAATTTCACATCTCTTAAAAAACAATCAAATGTGTTGTCATTCTTGTTTTTTAGACGCCACCATTGTTCCGCCAAATACGAGGGCAGCAATGATGGAGATGTACCATGCATTTTTTTAATAATTCGAAGTTTTAAACTTCCCCATAAACTTTCAATAGACCGCATATGACGTGTGGAAATATACGTGGTAGACGACAAGTGTGCGGTAGACCGCATACGACATGAATACCTACGTCCAGTTAGAGCCATAGGCATAACTGTGGGGGGCTAGGAGGGGCTTAGCTTCCCCCAGTCTCCAATTTAGCCCCCTCGAAAAGACTACATTAAAAACGTACGGTATTTGCTACAAAACTTCAATAAAATTTTTAAAAAAAAATGTTTTGATAAAAATTAGCCCCCTCCCTCTAGCGGTTCAGAGACCTAGTTCCGCCTATGGTTAGAGTCCGCGTAGTGCGCCATACTTCTACTCCGTTCCCTATAAATGATTTAGGGAACAATTAAAAATATTGTTATCGACTCTGTATTTTATAATATTTGTATCTATTAATAATGTTACATTAGACAGTTTATGATACATTATCAACTATTTTTTTTTTTAAATTGTTCATTACTGCTATTAAATAAATCAAATGTATTATTTAAAAATATTGTTATTATATTCAGCTATTTAAAATTATAAATAAAACAGCTATTAAATAATATTATGTGCTTCGGTAAAAATGCATAATAATAATAATGATAATGATAATACGAGTATATAAAGTTAAATATTGCGATATTAAATACAGAGTCGATAACAACAAAATTATGCCTTAAATCAGTCAGGGAACGGATAGTGTGGACACGTATACGGATTCTAATCGAATAACGGGCACTCGTGTTCCAGCTCAGTTATAGGGTTCGGAAATACGCTGCGGCGTATTAATAGCTGGTACCTACCACACGCAGAATACGACGCGTTACCCTGTTATATACGCACCGCCGCCGCCTCTTCCTTCGTCCTCAGGATAAATTCAGTCGTCCCGCAGCGTATGCCGCGGCGGCGATTTTCTTTCGAATATTTCATTTCTTCTCTCTCCTCGTTATATTTCCACGGCTCCGACCGTTTTATTAAAATAATTTTGTTTTCGTGTTTATTACACCGTATCGCGTATAATATTATTATTATATTATATTATACACCGCGGGCAACGCGAGTCTATACTGCAGTGTTCAATGCGCGGCGGCCGCACAAAAGGATCGTTTTTTTTTTTTACGTCCCCTCGGAGCAGTAGTCCGTCCGTTAAATAATAATAATATAAAAAAAAAAACGCTTTTCATAATTTTTAACAAAAAATTTACATCGTAATTATACACGGAGTCGTCGCCGTGTCTATACATATTATAGCCGCTAGCCCGAGACGCGCCGTGTTTGTATATTATAATACGTCTCAGCTTCTATACGTAGAAAACAGAACACACACAGTGATATTTAAAAAAAAAAAAAAAAATACTACTCTTGTAAAGTGAATTAATACATTACGATTATAAACGTTATATAGGCATTTTTTTTTTATACAATGACTCGATCCGTCCTATTACTATCAATATATTCTCTGCAGATCCGTTTCGAGGGCGCACCTTTATTTTGTATACGTGCACGATTTTTACGGTTTACAAAACGTGTTGTGATCGTCGTACAGCTGCTTAACAGGCCATCCAGGCACGCGCCCGCTATATAATAATTATGTTGTAATGAAACAATAATATTTAAAAGCCTCTTTTGAAGTCGTGAATTACAAGTTTAGAGTTACTAATAATAACAGAGTATGCGACCAGTGGCGTCATTTCAGTTTTCGAAAGGGGAAGGCAAAAGGTTTAACCGGCCCATTTAACTATTTTCCACTTACATTTAGCTCAATACGATTTCTGTTTTATAATATAGTTTTGATATTTTCGTTATCATAGGAACGAATCACCCGATATTTTTTATTATTTATTTGGGGTGGGGGGAGAAAATTCATTACTTTGTCAGCTATATTAAACGTATCATAAAAAACTATATATAGTACATATGAGATTCAAGTTTTGAAGTTTCCCTTGTCGTGACATTAAACGTGTTAGAAATGACGTTTTGTGACCAGTTCTGAGCGTCTTGTTTAGTTTCTTCCTATCTTTCTCGCCGCCTTGGTCACACAACCTTTAGCTACAGATTTGGTTAGAATAACTATTATTTAACATCATCTCGGCACAAATCATGTCGGCCTACTGTTAACAAGGGGGGCAAATGCCCACCCTGCCCCCCCACCAAATGACGCCACTGTATGCGACACAAATTTTAATAATAATTCGTAATTATATAGAATATAATAACTGAAACAGATTGTGTACTGATGAATTACCCGTAATGCTTGAAAAATCTTTGTATACAGATGGAGAGAAAATAAATTACTTTTGTCTTTTACATACACTTCGGTGACAATGTTCTGTCCCTGAAGTTCTCATAACAAATCATTTGTTTAAAAAGTGATTTTTTTTTTTTTTATATCAAAATTTCCTTGCAAGCAGTCAGTAATCAGATACTTATAGACCTTTATAGTACATATTATATTATTTTTTTTTTTTAGTCGTGTTAAAAAAATTTAATTTCAGATATGTGCAATGTTTTCACTCAGTATTTTGTAAATTGGGGCCCCTTCCAATACGATTTGCCCCGGGCCCCGCAAAACCTAGCACCGGCACTGAGGTCACCAATAGCGTTCAACTTTTATATGCCTATGCGAGTAAAAACAATAATGATTATTATAAATCAAAACAGAGACGGACTACGTTATATATACATATATATCAGGGCCGGTGTCGGCACGAATTTCAACGGTATGTACGTGAAAAAAATTGATACGGATTTTAGTGTATAAAAAAAAAATTCGAAGAAACGATATAAATATGTACATATACAGATTTTTTTTAGAATTATGATAAAATTTTTCTTTATTCGTAACTTCCATCCTATTATTTTTCCATCAATTTTGTTGGCTTTTTTTCCGATCAATTTCTAATCCAAGTCATTACGTTTCATGGAAATACTAGTTAGAAACAGCGATTCGCCCGTCGTCGATAATAAGTCGTTCGTACAATTTAAAATAATTTACACTTAAACCTTACGACGCGGATATTCAAAATTAAATATGAAAATAATTATTGTTTTCAAATTCTGTCCTTTAAAAAGGAATGAACAAACTTTATTTTTTATAAAAAAAAAAAAAAAAAATGAAACTAATTAATACAGTTTGAATATGTTAGCACATTAAAATCCTATCCCTAACAGTTACCTAGCGTTTATTATTATTATTTTTTAATTAAAAAAGAAATTGCTTTTTATTTGACACTGTTAAGTATAATATATTAAGGTGATTGGGAAGCGGCCATTTTCTATCTTCGTCTTACACATATGAAAAATAATAAAACCACCGATCTTTTGTCCATCCGTCCGTTGGTCGTAATGAAGCGATAAGAAATCTGAAAACTGACTTGAATTCGGCACAAAGTCTACTCGATCAGGACACTTTTCAAAATTTAAATTTATTTTCTTTTTTAAAATCATTTGAAAAGTTTTACAAAATTTTAAAATATTAAAATCAAACCCATGAAAGTTATGGGAATAAAATCCGAAACTGGCCCACTGTTATGACATTATTAGTACATACGTATATAAAAGATTAATATTCTTACAAAAAACACTTTACACGCATGGAAATACATTACGCAATACCGTAGTTTAAAGTCTACTTTTTTCCCACTGTGTGTACTTATTATTATCATCATCATCGTTAATTGTGTTGATTTTTCTGTACAAAATACAACATGCTAACGACAACAGTGTGTATATTATATAATAATATTATTATTATCATTATAATCATTCATTACTACAGGTACATATCTCTATACAACTGATGCAGAAATCGCACGTAAAAATAATAAAATACAAACAAATAATAATATTAATAATAATAATATAAATCTGAGATAATTCGTTATTTTCTCTTTCTATTACAAAAAAAAAAAAAAAACAAAATATTTAAGACTCAAAAATAGCTACCGATAAAACATCTATAAAGTTGAAAATGATAAAAAATAGTTTTTTCCCTTTTTTTTTTTGATGATACACGTCTTACATAAAAATTTTCATCGGATTTCCTACACAATATATTATAATATTGTAATGTGTACATTATTAAGAAAAAAAAAATCACAAATTCCTGTGAGGAGAAAACGAAGATCGAGCGACACAATCATCGAACCCAAAAGAAAAAGGAACTTCTACGACACAATATTTCATATAATTTTCAACGTGACTAGTAATTAGGATATTAAGTATATTATTATTTCTTTTCTATATATATATATTTTTTTTTCTATACGTAATATTAAAAAAAAATATTTCTGTGTATTATATTATATACCTTCACCGTACAATATTGTTTTAGACGTGCTGTTTATTACGATAAAATAAAATTTAAAAAAAAAAATCCGTTAATAATGTCGCGAAAAGCTTACATTTCTTTTTTTTTTCGCTCACATTATTAAACAATATTTCAAATCATTAAAAAAAAAATTACATTTATATACTTAAATAATATTAAATAAATTGATCGTTCGTAAATACGACATTATTCAAGTTCGAGGCAATATAGAAAACATTTTTTTTTTTTTTTTAAATTAAACAATTCTCGATATGGACGTGTATCTATGTTCTATGTACAAAAAATAAAAATAAAATTAGTTTTCTTTTTTTAATAATATATTATTATATCATTAATACACTATAATGTATTACACGTTAAGTATTTTATAAATATATTATCATAATAATATGCAACACCGACTATAATAATTAATAATAATAATATATAATAAAAGTGTTTATGCGCCTTTGTTATTATTATTTGTCTACCGGATAGTAAAAAAAAAAAAAGTATAATATTGAAATTGATGAAACGTTATTAGACACGTAGACACGTATACATACACACACACACACGAGTGCAGCACACTTTTGTGCAAACACGCACGATTACACACCGCCTATGATGGATGGTTCCTCGTTGTGTACGTATATTTATATATATAAAAACAAAAAAACTATTGGGAAAGCTTGAAATTAGTACATTATAGTAATGAACGGCACGCGATTAACAAGAGTAATTTCGCGTACGCAAATATATATATATATAATATATATTATAATATTATTGCAAGTGTAAAGAAAAATAAAATAAAAACAATAGTATTATAAACAACGCTGGTCGAGCGTGGATTTTAATATAAATATCGGCGGCGATAAATACAGACTCCCCTTACACTCTCGTTCGTAAATTATTTATATTTTTTTCTTTTCGCTTCCCTTTCGATACGCAATAAACAAACGAAAACCTTTTAAAACGTGTAAACAAGTGTGTTAACGTGAAATTATAAACGCCCTCGCACAATATTATAATATACGAGCGTTTTTGTGTTCGTACTTAAGAATAATAAATGATGAAAATATCTGAATTTGTTCTACCGTACCATGTCACGCTATGTTCCCCTTTCCCGACCCCACCACGACTTATAACAGCGTACAGCCTTTACATTTTTGGACGTTCTCGCCTTCGCTCAGATTGATGACTGGATTGGGTTCGTCTTCGATGTGAGCGCTTTGGTCATGACGTCTCTATAAAGGGGGAAAAAAACGATGAAAAATAATAACAATAGTTATATAATAATAGAATAACAATAGTCGACTATTTCGCCACGGAATATAATACACTACAATCGTAAATAATGTTAAAAATATTTTACATAAAACTCGATAATTTTGAGCGATACGTTTCTCTTAATTTTATTAGCCACCCCCCCCCCTCCCCATGTTTCATTGAACATTTTTTTGACAACTGCTTTGAACAACCATTGTTCCATAGTAGTCGGAACAAGAAATAGGAATTGAATTGTATTTCTAACGAAATGCGTAAAATTCGAATAGGTTTTTAAAACAATAGAAATTCGACTCGTAACGAATCGTCATAATCCGTTAAACACGTTTTACACGGATTTTTATTCGATTGTAGCGATTAATTTTTCTTATAGATAAACCAGTGTTAAAACGACGAGCCGAACACGGCTCCCACAGGGAACGAAACGCTCTCACCTTAAGCTCGGAAGCGATCGTAACGAAAGCTTCTTCGATATTTTTATTTTCCTTGGCCGACGTCTCCAGTACGGACAACAATTCGGGGAAATATTCGCACATCGCGTCCGCTTCGGACAACTCTACCTGGCGGTTCTCTTCCAGGTCGCATTTGTTGCCTACAAACATTGAAACGGTATAGTACTACACAAGTGTAGCGCAAGCGGCGGTTTTCGCTTACCGATCAACACCAGCAAGACGTTGGACGACGTGTACCGACGCACCTCTTCGACCCATCTCTGCAGATTCAGGAAAGTGGCACGTTTGGTGATGTCGTACACTGTATAAACACAAACACGAACGGTTATTATTACGAATACGAGACGCGACAATAAACCGCTGCGTTATTATAGCAGCAGCAGCAGCAGCAGCAACAGGGCGACGTTTACCCAAAAGGACGCCGTTGGCCGAACGGTAGTAACTCTGTGTGATGGTGCGAAACCTCTCGTGACCGGCCGTGTCCCATATCTGCAGCTGTAACGAGACGGGCGTATCGCATTTAACAATAACGTTGTTCGGTCGTTACCGTTTTTCGCGCCACACTCACCTTGACTTTTTTCCCGTCGATCTTGATGGTCTTCATGGAAAAGTCCACGCCAATGGTGTTGCCCTGGTTCTCGGCGTACGTGCCGCTCTTGAACCGTTGCACCACGCACGTCTTGCCGGTGCCGCAGTCGCCGATCAACACGATCTTGAACAGAAAGTCAAAGTTGTCTTCGGCCGACACGACGGCCACACCGGGGGCGTGCGACTGCGACGAAGACGCCGCCGCCGCCGCCGCCGCCGACGACGACGACGACGACGGGCCGGACGACGTCTTGGACATTGCCGCGGTTAGGCGGTGGTGACGGTGGTTCGATTGGATCGCGCGACGTCCAACGGAGCGACTACTTATTACGGGCCGCGCGCATAACCACGGGAAATAACGCGTACGCGCAATGAAATATTAACCGCGAGCGTTACGACGGGAAACGGTTGTTGGATCGTATACGAGACCGGTTGTGGGATATTTGCGTGCGAATCACAACGACGACGGGAACGATCGACTACGGTAAGGCAGAAAAAAAAAAGAAGGAAACGGTAAACCACGGTCCGGGGGAGAGTCCGAAGAGTACGTAGGTCCGCGACAATAATAACATCGCCGTTATCTCCGTGTCTTTGTTATCTAAACATATGTTGTGGCCCCCCCGCCCCCGTACCGTGACGTCGTCGACGGACGAGACGCCCAGCCGACGACCGTCACAACTGGTCGTCGAAATGTGTGCGGGTTGCGGGGCGGCGACAATCGTTATTGTTACGTCGGGGTACACGTTTCGACCGCCAGAGGCCGGTAGTCGTTGCGCCCCGCCGTCCGCTTCGTAAACGAGCAGCGCGGGTTCTCAAAGTGTGTTCCGTACGACGATCGCGAGGGTTCCAGTGGCGTATTCCCCGGGCCGCCACCCCCTTGGCCTTTTTTTTTTTTTTTCTTATTAGTGCGATGGAATTTCGAAACAAAATATAAACGTTTCTGATTAATCTACAATCAGATGATCAAAATGTCATTTTGGCGTGTCCGGACTTAAACCTAACCTAAACGTAATAACGAAATAATAAGTAAAAAAAAAAACACGAATTTACGAATTTTATAAAAAAAAAAACGTTTAATATACGATTATTGTTTTTTTTTAAATTTTGTAAAAAATAGAAGAAAAAAAAGAACGAAAAGTCAAAAATTATTATCCACTGCACTCGTGCACTCGTGCAGACAAAACGAATCATTTGGTTTTTCGTTGGAAATCTGAATAAACTTATGAGATAACCGCAATAGTTTGTGGGGGGAAAAAAAAGGAAAAATGCTGCTACGCAATAAGAACAGATTTGCTGAAGACCGCCACGACGGTTGGCTTTGGTATGAGTAAATCACGAAATATTGAAGTTATCCATAAAAAAAATTGTATTCGATTATGCGACCTTCATAATTAAAAAAAAGAAAAAAATTTTACTCCCGTCAAACACAACTATTTCTTGCATCTTTCCACTGCACGCGTCTTTAAATCGCAGTGTATCCAAGTCGAGCGTATATAACGGGCGCCGCGCTGCAGTACATCAGAGAGTCACTTTTTTTGTTTAATCTTATAATATTTTTTATTTTACAATTTTTCGAGGCGTCCTATTAATGTTTCCCGGTATACACACGAAACATATATTTTAAAAAAAAATATAAATTTTTTTTTTTTTTAATGAAAAAGTAATAATAGCGCGGTGCAGAGTGGGATGGGACGGGTGGGCACATGGCAGGGCGGGGTGGGACATGGTGGAGTGGCGGGGCAAAACGGGACGAAGCGGGCGGGGTTTCCCGAGTGCGTCCCGTTTAAAATGTTTACCTTTTTCATAGCCCGAGTGCGTCCGCAATATTTTCAGGTACGACTACGTCCAGGGAAATCGCATTGTGCTTTAATCATAGCTGACTGAGTTCCTGCAGTTGCACGACACCGCTGAGATTGATAACTGCTGCCCGTTTGTTATAATTTACCAGTGTTTATTTACGTGTGTTTTGTTTAATTGTAATAACGGCATTGCCAGAACATACGATGAGCTAGCATGGTAAGAAAATAATCATAACTGATGGTTATAAATTAAGATTTCACAAATTATTAAAAAATGATGTACAAAGACGGAATTGTTCTTTCTGGAGTTGTTATGCGCATTGGCGCAAATCCCAGGGGTGCTAAGGGTGCTTAGCACCCACAGAATACGAATTAGCACCCCTAATAATTTCCATTGAAACAAATCGATGCACTGCAGACCATATAGTCCAGATATAACCATATATGATACATATTGAAATAAATACTGAAATAGTTTTGAACAAATTTGCGGGAAAAAAAACAGATTTAAGCATTTTTAAAAATACAATTAAAATAAATTTTCTTTGAGCAATTATTTACATAATATTTCGAGTAATTAATTGTTTTGTTGTTAATATATAAAATAACTGATATTAAAACGAAAAATTTCTATATTTATTTTTCTTATGTTATAACTACTATCATTTTAATTTAAAAATATGTATGTAGTACACTTATTGAGAACTATAGGGCGAATAGTCGCTCACATGTCTGTGATAAGTCATTTTTGTTGGGGCTTTATTAGCACCCCTAGGAGGATTTAATGAGGATTTGTGCCTATGGTTATGCGTATATAAAAACTGGTGCACCCTGGGTAACTCTAAATGATCTGGGACGCATTCGGGCTACACAAACTAAACGACCTTTTTTTCTTGGGACGCACTCGGGCGAAGCCTTTTGTCGGACGCATTCGGGACATCAAAAAAAGGTTATTTTGGGACGCACTCGGGGTATCTCCGAGGCGGGATGGACGGCGGTCATAATAAGTCACTATTTTCTTTTCTCTTCATTGTTTTCTAATTTATATTGTAATAACAAAACTCTAAAACTTTATCCGCAAGTAATTCACTTAAGTGACATCCACAACTGTCTCGCGGCTCGCTACTTTTTTTTTTAATGGTATTTAAAAAATAATTAAACAATTTAATGAAAAAACCCTTCTTTTACAATCACTATCTATATATAGGTTGCAAATAAGGCAGCTACATTATTTATAATGAATATAAATGTATTTTCGGTATTCAATTTTTTTTTTCATTTGTTCTAAGTGGACGGATTTTCGACCAATCTTACCGAAATTTCCAATACTCTTTAGAAAAAAAGCGTTCCCGATCTCTGAACAGTGAATATATTGTTAGTTATAGCTGGTGGGATATTATAATTCGTTGAGTTGTTAAAATAAATATATATATATCGCGCAATGTCAGAAATAAAGTTTAATGCCACTTTTGGTATATATTTTTACAAAATAATAATAATAATGCTAAATACAAAATAATCGATAAAATACAATGTCTTTTTTTTTTTTTTTGAAATGTTTCACAAAATATTATAAATAATATTTATTATTATATATTATATTGTCGTACTCGTGTACACGTAATATTACGATTAAATCAGGGTTATACATTATAAATATATATATATAGTATAATTATGTAATTAAATGTTAATATATATAAAAACTATATAATATAAGTACAAAAATTTACACGTTTACGGAAAACATATTTATATATTATTAAAAGAAAATGTAAAAAAAAAATAATAATAATTACGATTTTTTTTTTCAAAACTAAATGAGCAAACAATTTACTATAAACTTAACTAAATAAATGTTTAACTCTAAACAATATTTATACTATATTTTATTGATTCGATTTTGCCCTATAAATATAATATAATTTATATATATATATATTAAACTTAAATTATATATAATATATATTGCAGGACGGCCATGCTGTATTTTCAATAATATATGTATATGCGCGTATATACTTTTATTTTATATACGTATATTTATTCATGGAATATTTAATATAATATACAGTGTTCGTGTTTTATATGTATGTACGAAAATATATATCGTCGTAGAAATAAATATAATAAGAAAATATAAAAATGTATAATAATGACGGGGGAAATTGTGCGACGTAATAATTATTCGTTGCAGCGTTCGTCGTATGAGTATTACGTAAATATAGTGACAAAAATAAGAAATCGAAAGGAATAACAACGATATTATTATATAGTACTGATAATAATTGAACTAATTCGTTTTTAGAGAAAAATATTAAAAACAATAAAACACAGTCGATATATATATTATAATACGTGTAACTATAATATAGTCAGGGCCGGATCTATATGGCGGGGAAGGCAGGGATTCGTTCCAAGGTGCAGTGATTTTTAAAATTTCTTTTCCTTCGCTTTGGTGGAAAAAATTCACTCTCAAATCATTTTCCGTTACGAATTGGTTTTGAACATCTGTACAGTTATTGTACCTACACTGCGATTATATCGAGTGAAAATTGTTCTCGACAATATTTATAGGCGAAGAAAAAAAAAATGGTAAATCTGAATTTATTCGACAACGAATGCAGCGATTCTTTTAAGACGAATCAGTCGATATCTCTTATTCCTATTAATATTAGTAAAAACTAAATTATTCAGATTTTTATAAAATATAAAATAATATTTATGTTAATAATTTATGAATTCTAAACGATTCGAGTCAATATATAGAATCATTCCATATAAACGCATATATTAAATACGCAATTTCGTTTTGTTGAGAAGTACGCAGTAAACAGCTGCGAGCGAAACGATAAAACGGTAAATGTAAGTTGTATTATTTGAACTCGCGTTTTTCACCTCCAAGTACGTACAACGGACGTATTTTAATTATTTTTCCCGCATGTTGAAATTCTTAGATTCAGCCCTGTGCGTACACATAGCGTCTCAACGAAAAACCTCTATCCATTCTATGGTGTTTTCGAAAAGCAAAAAGAAAACATTCGTTGAAAATTCTATAAAACCCGTCTCCTTCAGCCTGCAGTAGTCTTCGTTAGCCAATCTACGAAAAGTAACGGGAATGGGGCGTCTGAAGTCATTATGCGTGAGTACGTATAAGGAGTGTGAGTCCATAAAAGGACAAAGTGTAGGATAACGAATCGATAGCGGATATTGGATGTACGCGTGGTGACGCGGATAGAACACGGGAACGATACAGCTAGAGCGGCACGGAAACCGACCGAGGAGAAGAGAAGAGAAACGTCGTACGTACGGGGAAATAGCGATATGGCAGCAAAAGCTCCCAGAAGAATATCGCGGTGACTGCACGTGCCTGCAGCAGTGGAAGGAGAATCAAAGCGACAATCGGACCTTGATTTTGATCTCGTTCGATTTCGTTTTTTTTCTGCAGACAAGGAGTTTGCGGAAATTCTCAAATGTAACGGCGCGCTCAAAGAGGAGACTTTACTCATTGTACGAATACAAACGGCTCATCGAAATCGGAAAACAGAATGCTTGAAAAACGTTAATTTCGTTTTCGTTGTGAATGTCACGTTAAAAAAATACGACGTCCCTCACCTCCCCCATCTCGGAACTATACAAGAATTGATGAAATATTCCCGTAGAAAAATTCTCGAACACTACTCCCCCCAGGGGCGTATACAAGGGGGGGTGGGGATCCTACCCCATGATCTTTTTTTTTATAAGGGTTTTTATGAGGTTCTTATTAAGGCCTATAGGCATAATTCCGTCCATAGGCCACCACATACCTAAATCCGGCTCTGATCCCCCATTGAAAAATCATGTATACGCCAATACTCCCCCCTCCTCTTCTGGTGTCGATTATAATACGCGGAAGACCACCTCGTAAGAAGTCACTAGGTACGTTTACTCGAGCATATATTTTATTATATTATATATATTTTGTAATATATAAAAATACGCGGATTCGAATGGCACGCGCGACGTGTTTATTATATTGATTTTCGTGTTGTTTCCCGCCGCCGAAACTTTATATATTCGTAAATGTTTTATTATTTTTTTTACAGAAAATCCGCGCTGACGCGAAAAAAGAAAATCGCGTGTAATACGTGTGTGAAAAAAAAAATGTATGACGCGTAATTATGGCGAGATTATCGTTAAAAAAAAATTGTTTTTTTTTTTAAATATGTATAAACGGCGACATTATCGTTTTACACTTAATGTGATATATTTCCTATAATATATTTAATTCGAAATAACACTCGCCTATATAATATTATTATTTTAATACGAAACGACGATTGCAGAATTATGCGGTATAATAATATATATTATGGATAAATGCGTATTATTTACAAATTCGGAAAAATTAAAGGCGAACGAATGAAATAATAATGATATCGAATATTATATTATATGTAATATAGCAATAAAAAATAAAAATAAAATAAAACCCGGGGACGACGGCGATCATTTCCTCGGGTTGGTGTTGTAGTCCACGTACACCCTGACCACTTCGCCGGAGTACTTGCGCTGGGACGGCATGAAGTAAAAGTCGGGTTGAAGTTGGTCGCCGGACTGCTGCTGCTGCTGCTGCTGCTGGTGATGATGCGGCGGTTGCGACGGCTGCGACGTCCGGTTCGGCGGCCTGTGCGTGTAGTAACCGTTGTGATGCGGCGGCTGTTGCGCCGGCCTGGGCAGCGAGTACGTGCCGGCGGCCCGGTCGTGATGGTGATGCGACGCGGGCGGCGGCGGCGGCCGGTTGTGGTGTCCGTGTCGGCCGTTGTTGTTATTGCCGTTGGCGGCCGCGGGACGGTGCAGTGACCGCGATTCCGCGTAATGGTTCACGCCGCCGCCGCCGCCGTTGTGCGACACCAACTTGGTGGTCAACGGTATGGTGGACGTGTGGCTCAACGAGCTGGGCGATTGTTTCTCGTCTGCACCGTCGTACTGGTCGAACGCGTAGTTAGTGTTCGCTCCGCCGCCGCCGCCGCCGCCGCCGCTAGACGAGTAATCCTTCCAGGCGGAATTAACGCCGCCGTGATCCTGCGCAATAATAAAAAAATAAAAAAAAATAAATAAAACGAACGAATACGATGTCCGCGTATGATTTATGTACACTGCAGAAGGACTTATTGGCAAGGCTGGGCGAGTAGAGAATATAGTTAAGAAAAAAAAAGTCGTCTTTTAACCGTTCTCGTTCCTCTTGGTTCGAACCGTACTCTGAAAATGAACACTTATTTTCCCCGTAGCGTTTAACGTCAACGTTTAAATTTTTATCCGTAAAACACGTTCGAGACGAACCCGGGCCTAAAATCGTGTCCGTAGTGAAATTCGTTATATACCACGTTTTTACACTGTAATTATTATTCAAAGGTCTTAAACTGAATCATTCACATTTTCCATACAAATACCTGCGATACTGTTTTAAAAGGAAAATTTAAAAGGAGCTACAACAGTGTTTTAAACGTTTACGTTTAACATTTTTGTTTTTTTAACCTAAATTCGTTGGTTTCTATTATATAAATCAGTCGGTAAATTTGAAAAAAAATTTTATCATTGATAAATCTAATCTTAAAACGGTCCAACTTCAAACGTGTAGTAGGAAAGGAAAAACAAAAATTTTAGGCTCCGGTAATTTAGAATGAGTATATAGATATACCTAAATGGCTTTAGATTTCATAGAAATGATTGAAAAATGTATTAGTACACATTTTTTCGTAACAAAAAAAAAAACTTAAATTCATATGTTTTTTAACAGTTTGCGGGTTAACTTGCCCAGTCTTGCTCGTAATATATATATATATATATATATATATGGGTAATAGATGTAATAGATTCATGCGGTGCGTTTTCCTTAATAAGTGAAAGTGCGGCTCAATTATATTTCAATTATATTATATATATAAATATACTCTGAGCAGGATTCGCATTCTCCATTTCCATTAGTATATATATTATTTTTATTAGTATTTCTATATATATATACATATGAGATATGTATCCCGTAATAGCGTAATGTGTTAGTATAGTACGCGTACTCGCAATAATTATCCGTAGAAAAAAAAATGTTTTAGACATTCCGATTTGATTATACATTATAACATCTCAAGAACAACTTTTTTTTTATTATTATTATACTTAATTTTTGAAATCTTTGAAATAATCACATGGTCCACTTCATACATATTTTATATTCTATTCGTTCTAAACTAAAAAAAAAATCGTCGGTATCGAGTAAAAAATACAAAACGACCAAATTAGAGCTGATTGAGTTTTTCGATTTTTAGAGACTGTCGCGGAGAACGAAAACAGTTCGCGTTTGTCAGCAGCGTTTCGCTGTTGGTTTTCCAAAATTGGATTGGTTTTAATAAAATACCCCAGAGCCGAGAGCCATATTTTTTTATTGATTATCGCATTAAAATTAAATTTTATTTGGACAATTACGCGTTCTAACATTTTTACTCAATATGAACAAATTTTTGAATTCATGTTTTGAACGGAATTTTCTTATAGGCATTATGTATATATTCGTATAATTCCTATAAGTCGGTCATTTTTTTTAACTTAGAAAGTTGATTCGACCATTGAAATTAAAAAAAAAAATGTTAATAAATATCGGTATATATAGTAGTAATCGTTTGATAAAAAAAAGAGAAAGACGTTAAACTGTGCATACGCGCAACTAATTTATGTATCTATGTACAAAAAAAAAATAGAATGTAAACCATATAAGTGTATTCAATTTTTTGGAATGATGATTAAAAAAATAATAATAATAACGAACGAATTTGTGCAAAGTGTTTCCATTTATGTAGCGAATAAAAGTACTCGTAGTTTTGTTTGTGCGTAATTTTTGTTAAATATAAAATATTAAAAAAAAAAAAAAAATTAGATTTTCGTTTTCTTCGAAGCTTACATAATTTGTATGAGTAACTGCAAATTAAAAAATTGCTATGTTTAACGTGTTTAAATCGGACGTATTTAAAATTTAAAAAAAAAATCATATCAAGTTTTTGTGGACAAACTACCTATCTATTTATTCGTAAATAATATAGTAAAATATTGTATATATATTTTTCAAATTTTGTTCCGATCTCCACACCTGTATACGCATTTTTATTATATGTATTTTTAAATCGTAAAAAAAAAAAATAGGTACCCTAAAGAGAACTATAATAATAAAAGAGGCATATAATACATTATTAATGGCGATTTTTGAAATTCAAAATCTTCAACTATTAGCGGACGAAAATTTGAAAAACGTACCAATATCGTAGTCTATATATGCAGAGATCAATATGGAGACCGGGGAAACGGTGTATTTTTTTTCTGTCGATCTAAAGGCTGGACACGAAAATTCCATCACTGCTCAAATCGATTTTTTCATATTCGAATTGAAACAATATGTACGTTAAAATCAACAGTATAGTCTACGCCGCAGACGTGACAATAATACATATAAGAAAGACGAAAACAATTATTTACTTTATGCCCCGAGATATACTGTCTGCTGATAAAAAAAAATGCACCCTGTACATATAAGGTGTAATAATATAGTTTATATAACAGCGATTGTACAATATTATGTACATACGTATACAGATAACGTAGCAAGCGGTTTTTTTTAAGAGTAACAAAAATTACGTCCGACAACGAGTGTATATTATATCCGTCTGTTTTCGGCCAAACACTTTTTTTTTTTTATTATATTTGTAATAATATTATATATATATATATATATATATATACACGTGTTTGACCCACTTTATCTCGTTCGAAATAACATATTATATCGCAACGTTTATTCGCGAGTAAAGTCGCGATACGATAGTTTCCATGTAGCAAAACGCACGCCACTGCACGTAATTATATATTATAATATGTACGTGTGTACGCGTCGAGGGAAATTTTTATTTTTTTATTTCGTTCTGTTCTAATACGGTAGAAATTATAGGATATAACCCGATATAATACACATATAAATATTACTTTGTTTACCAATACGTGATGGGTGTTTTAAGTATATAAACATGTATATAGGGAACGGATAAAATAATATTATAGGCGCACCAAAACCGTGAAAATACGCGTTTGCAATCTTCGTGTATATTATTTATTATTGTTGCGTGTTGAAAATAAAACGTGCATTTCAAAATGTACGCGTTAAAAAAAAATTATTCTTATATTTTTTATTTTTTTTTTTATATATGTGTATGTATACGCAGAAAGACGTTGGTAATATCGAGAAATTCTATAAAATTCCGTCCGAAATACGTACTAGGAAAAAAAAAATGGTTTCAAAACTACGATATATTATGTAGAAGTCATCGAGTAAAATTGTAATGTTTTAATTTCGAAAATTTTCTTTCGTTTTTCTATTTTACCCGCCAATATGTATAGATAGATCAGAGCAAAAAAAAAATTAGGAAATACGATAGTATATACATGTCGTCATTGATCAATCATTTTTTTTTTGCTCACGAATTTTCTGTGATTTCCCGAAGAAAACGTCTGCGTGTATTAATTGCACATAACATGCGCGAGAAATACTTTGAGTAAAAATAATTTTTCTAAAAATAAAAATTATTACGTCCTCAATTTTTGAAATAGAATTTTTTAAAATAATTTTCACGCGTCCGAATATTAATGTTTTGGGGTTATTTTATCGTACCGAAGGTCCCGTATAGAATATTGATGTATCGAAAAGAACAAAAAACGAGAAAGAATAAACGAATAGACTATATATATATGAAGCGTTTTGACACAGGCGTCGATTCGTATTAAAATAATTACTTGTTCTTGCGGACACAAAATAATCTCTTTAAAAACAACATATTGGAGAACGCGTTAAAATTCTCTTTAAAAATAAAATATATTCATTGCGTATTCGACTGATAAAGGAGACCATAATTGCTGGTTTTAATAGTTTCAAAGATCGCGGGTGTTATAGGATCGACAAACAATAAATTTAAAAAAAAAATGGAAAAAACAAAACTATTCAAAATCCGTTCTCTGTATGTATACACAAATGCGTAGAACACGTCTAAAGATTATTTTTGAGAAAAAAAACCTTAAAATTACTGTTCGTATCGACCGACGAACATATAATCATATATTTGTACGAGGACGGACTGACTGAAAGTATATAATAATACATTATTATTATACGAGAAGACGCACGGCTAGAATTCGCGTACTTACGGGATAATTAAAAATAAAAATAAAATAAAATAACGAAAAACATTCGAACGAAACCTGTAGCCCAGTGGTGTATAATACTTGCGTATATTAGATATAAGAAAAGCTATTTGAAGCAAAAGATATGTGAAGATATACCTCATAGAGTTAAGGCGATTAATAGGATTTGTTAATAACAATATTATATATACACACACACACACACGATCGATATAGGTACTATCGCGTATACTGCAGTGGTTAGTAAGGAAAATTCAAAGGATAAATAAAATGTTATAATATATAGTTATTGTATTATGATGCAGACCATGCGCGGCGTGTGACCAAAGGGTGATTCTCCCATATTATAACGTTTCCATCGTCACGATCATATTTTTAACGGTTATTCTCGTCCAAGCGTCTATAAATTATAATAAGCGTTTATTTCCGTAATCTATCGTTATTATATAATAGCGGTGTACGCACCGAATATATATATATATATAACAAAAAAAACTTGTAATTTATTCGAAAATATATCGATCGAATCGATAATTCGATCAAATTCGATTTTCATACAAACGCCGATGTTTACGCGTGGCCAAACATAACGGGTAGAATTGAAATACAATATACATTTTTTTTTTTTTGTAAGTTCTCGGTAAATTGCGATGTTTCGGTAAAACTTTTGTGGAACTCATATTATTTATTTATAAACTATTCTTTTTTTGTATTTGCTTAACGTACATAATGTAAAAAAGACGAGAAAACCGTTAAAAATATGTCCGTACATGATATATATATATTATATGTTTATCGTCATAGGCGTGTGTACTTTTTACAGATCTGGCCAAGACTTGCAATATACACAGCACATTTTTTTGTTATATAAACAATAGAAAATTCAATATTATAACTGTTACCGTATACTGAAACAATATTTTATCCGCTACCGCATTAACAGGGTTTTTTGTGCGCTTTGCGAAATATTCTTACGATGTTTTTGTTTTTTTTTTTATTCACTTTATACGAATGAAAACCTATTTACAAACAAAAATACGAGGACCGGCAGGTATTTTATTATTGTAAATGCTGGTTTTAAGCGGACTCATCTGGATAACGCGCGAAATCGCGGTTGACGTTTAAACATTATTTTTAATTCAGTGCTGGCCGATTGTGCAGGTCAAGACCAGATCATCCGTGAACACGCCTATACGGATATTTCATATAATATGTATAATATAGGAGATGTCACGCAGAAAGAAAATGTTATACAGCCGGAGTACAGACAGAGACACGTGTAAAGAGAAGAATTATTGTTTAAACTCACCGGGTATATTCTTATACTTATATATATATATGCGTTATGCGTTTTTTTTTAAAATTGATACGATGTGGAGACGGGTGTTTTTTGTGTTTCGTATGATTTTTTAAAAAAAAATTTTTGATTTTTTTTTTTTTGATTAGTAACGGTGTGACACGTGTTCCGCTCGGATAGGCGCCCAATGGCCGGTGGTGTACAAGTAAGGATCGACGGGTGGCCGATACCCGGCCTGAACTCCAGTCGGTACCGAATAGACCAGCTATACATACATACACACACACATACGATTACAATAATGATTCGTTATGATACAGACAAAAACAAAAGCCTATTCGTACGTATAAGTATATAGTATTAGTATACTAGTATGTCGTACGATATAATATTATATAATATATAAGCTTACGAAAGCCGTCTACAAAAGCCGTTAATGAACGTATGACGGTGAGAGAGAGAGAGAGAGAGAAAAAAAAAACGTTTGGTATACGTCGTCATAATATTATTATAACTTACCTTGTGATTCAGTCTGGGCTTTCGAGCCGTTTTGTAGATGGTGCATCCGGCTTGGACGATGGCGATGAACACCAGGGCCGATATACATCCGATAACGATCCATAATTTCGTCGTGGACAACAGTATACTGTCGTTGGTGTTTCCGTCCAACGGGATCGTGTTGGAAACTGTAAACGATCGCGTACGCGTTATTCAATACAGTATGTATATAACACGCAATTATAATTATTATTACATAACGAATGTCACGAACTGTCAAAAATCCACGATTCGTAATCGGGGACTGAACACAAACTGGTTCGGTTCGAACCTCGGAAAACGGAATTCAAACTGAATTTGTCGGGGAAAAAAAAATTTTATTTCAAAAATCAAGTTAAATTTTTTATTTTCGTTTCGAATAAAAAATTGTAGGTAAGTTCGGGTTCGGTTCGTTCTCCAAACTATGGTTTCGTAACGTCACCACCAATAAATCACTTATTCCAAGGTTGCTATATAACCTTGTTATTGACCTTTTGGGTCAATCCAAAAGGCGCGCGTACAGAAAAAGTGGAAAAAAATTTTACTGCAGAACATATACTGTGATATGCGTTTTCTAAAACCCGAGTGAAAACGCCGGAAGAATTCTCGAAACGGTAAAAATAAAGTGAAATTTAAAAAAAAAATTTTTTTTTTTTTGAATATTCGAAGGATAACAGTCTCGCGATTGTAAAAACACTAACGAAAAAACGGGGAATGCTTTCGAAAACGTCAATATACTATTCGATAGGTACGCGATCGGAATTTTGAATTAAAACATAAAAAAAAACGCGTTTATTGCACTTACGAGGCGCAGCTTCGAAAACGAAGTATTTCGGATCCAAAGACAAAGCGCCCACGTGACCGCTGTTCACCGTGCTCCTCAAAACGCGTTCCAACTGTTCCGCGCCTTCTTCGGCGCCCAAAGCGCGGCCTCGTGATCCGCCACCGCTCTCGTCCAGTTCGACGCTCATTTTGGCCACCACGTTATCGTTTTCCCTGCAACGCGCGAGAAGACCATATATAATCACCACGCGTCTCGTTTACAACGGTACGTGTAAATAAATATTATATATATATAAAAAAAAAAAAGGAAATTCGCCATTCTGTTAAGGGTTTATGGATTTTGTGTACTATACGCACTGAGCGAATTCGTCGACGCTGATCTTGTAGAACTCCGGCAATTTGGTCAAGGTCTTTTTGAAACCGCTCGTGACCGTGTTGGCCAGCGTGTCGAAATCGGGGCTGCCGGCCGGGGGCACGACGAAGTTCTCGCCCAGTTTCACTAACTTGATGGCCACGTTGAACGCGGCCTTTGGCGCCGTCGTCGTGGTCGCCGATTCCCAGTCTTCTTCTGCAAAAAGCAATATTAATCGTTTTAAACGCGCGACCGTCGCGGAGGAGGCGAGTGGAAAAAAACGTGATAACGCTTATAACGGCGTTTTGAAATAGATTTTTTTTTTTTGCCTCCGCCGAGTAAAACAATTGTGGAAAATTTGACAAAACGTATCGAGTCTATAATATCGAGTAAAACACCACGCGATAATTATTCAGACTCGGGGTAAAAGGCTTTTTAAAAGTATACGGAATACGTATTCGAATACTTCCACACACTTCGTTCACACATTCCACAACATTCCAAAATATATTTTAAGAATAAAAGTAATACGAATATCAAATATAGTAATATACTATATTATTATTTAATCAAACATAAACTTCTTTCGGAGTCATTTGGGGGGGATTTAATAATTGTTTATTAAAATTCTGTGTCCACAAATAAACTGCACAATAACTTCTTCTTCCTCGCCTCCATTCCAGCTATTTGCGGACGGCCACCTTTGTCCTAAACTTGACCCGATCTCTCACATCTTTCACGCACACACCAGCAGTCATCATATCACACTCAATCGCATTCGACCACTTCTTCTTCGATCTTCTTCCGTCAACGTTCATTCCCGTAACCGTTCTTACCGCTTCCGGATCTCAATCTCCTCGTAACACGACCAAACCATCCAAGTCTCTCATCTTCTCCACGATCGACGCTACTCCTACGCTTCCTCTCACATATTCGTTCCTTATCCTATCTTCTCTTGTCACCCCACTCATCCGTCTAAGCATTCTCATCTCTGCTACACTCATTCTCTGCTCTGTTTTCTTGTCCACCGCCCAACACTCTGAACTGCACAATGACTAATAAGTAAATTAATAATACCGATTATTTGTAATACATAACATGTAGTGTAATCAAATATACATGATTATTCGAATAAGACTGTGTTCAATGGCCAAATACAGCAAGATTTTTGATAGAATAATGTTGATGTCATTTTTAAATACCTATACATATTGCTGCTATTTGGCTATTCATACATTTTTTTTTTGAATTAATTACCTTTTTATATATGGATACTATTTAAAATAAGATTGAGATAAAAAAAATTATTCGGAATACTTTTAAAAAGTATTTAAGATACTTGTATTAAATATATCGTTGAAAAAAAAGAGTACTTAAAAAATATACGGAATACTTAAAAAGTATTCCACATACTGTGTTCGGAGTAGGTACTATATACCCAAGTCTGTAATTATTATTTTAATTCCACTTACCGGCTCCGCACGAACGTATGCACACTCTTTCGTTCGAAAACACCGGCACCAGTTCGTGTTTTTTCAGTTTCTTATTCACCGGGTTGTAACCGCCTCCTTTCACGACGAATGTCAAATACAAACACGTGTCGTCCGTGAAAGTCATGTCCTACGTAAACACACAGAGCAATATGTACGAGAATTAGTTAAATCCTTTTTTTTTTTCTGGAAAAAAAGAACGACGACGTTATTATTATTATTTTTTTTTGTTACTCACTTTTGTGTCTCCGGTCGACCGTTTTCTCATGAAGCTCAACGTGGTCAGTCCGTCGACGGTGTTGCCGGTGATGTTGCTCAGGTCCTGCGAACTGTCCAATTGCGGAGCCGTGTATCCGTTTATCCACGTGTCCATGAGGAACGGCCTTCCGGCTTTGTCCACCCATCCGATTATCGCGTCCGTTTGACTCTGCGCGTAAATTATTATTATTATAATACATATTTAAAAATATACATATATTGCACGATATTGCGTTGGCAGAAAAAAAAATTTTAAAAACGATTTTAGAATCGAGTACGCGAAACACGTAAAACGCGTATTTCGTTTTATTCGAAATTTTTTTATATAACTTATAGAAGCGGACTTGTGGGAAAATGCCCACTGGGCCGCTTCCCGTACTGAAGTTATGGGCCGGTGCTAAAACGTTATTTATGTGGACAAAATATTGTTTGGTTATTTCAGTAACATTGTAGACTGTCAAATACAACTGTAAAACAGTTCGTCATTAATGAAAATAAAAAAATGCTGTCTTAAATGTCTAAAATAAAGATTTGTTTTTGATTAATATTGTTTAAATATTATCTTTGTTAAATTATTATTATGTAAACATTAATTTTTTTTTTCGATGATCAACGCAATATTATAAAATAACACTATATATGCCACGAAAAAAAAAAACACAAAAGACACTACTATTATTATTATATAAGAAGATATTAAATATAAGATACGATTAAAAATTTGTAATTTCGTAATACAAATTTAATTAAAATAATATCGATTAAAAAGTGCGATTTTACGATTTGCTGTATTTTTGAAAGTAGAAAATCGCTTACGTCCATTGAAAATTCGATCGATTTCAAAAATCGCTCTTTTTTAAGAAAAAAAATATTATCATCGAGTAATTCTAAAAAAAAAAAAATGGTTATAATACTAGCGCATTTTTCCGAAAATCGTTTTAATCTTATAGGGCAGCCAATAATTTTGCCCACGGTCCGCCCCTCTGGTAACGCAACAGTGATCGGTACACAATCACACTCGGTTCGTATAAATAATACGATATTTGTAAAAACGGTGTTGGTTCGTAGACAAAGAATTCATTTTTTTTTTTTTTTGCTCTTCGATTTCAATATTATCTCTATGTCTCTCCCCCGTTCCTGCAGAAGAATTGCGCGTTAGGTATTTCGCGCGCGTAATTTGCACGCCATTACCATTCGGTGGTCGTCCGAAAATCCGATGCCGGTCCACGTGCTCGTGTGTTTCGTGGTGATGGTGAACCGCATGTAATCGGTCTTGGACGAGTACGTCCAGACGACGTGGTACTCGCACTGACCGGCGGTAACGTTGCAGCTTTTCGGCGTCGACCACTGGCCGTAACAATTGCTGGGCGCCGGCGTTGCCGTCGTTTGCTGTTGGCCGGACGGCGGCGGCGGTCTGTTGTCGCCTGATTGCGGGTCCGCCGCGGTTTTCGTCGCCTCTTGTTGTCCGTCCACCTGCGCCGCCGGTTGCTCGGGATCGTCTGAACCGAAAAAAAAAATCCTTACGATTACCCCGACGGAAGGACACCGCCGCGGCGTTCAAGGATCAAGACGGATTTCCGGAGAATTTCAACCGATCCGATCGCTGATTTCGATCGGTATCGTGAAAACCCATCGCGGAACGGGTGTTTCGAAGGCGAAAAAGTGCACTCGAAATCGCAACGATTTTCAAAATCCGTCCCGCGAACACGTCGAATTACTCGCGTACATTAAAATAAGGGTACCGAAAGCGAGCATTTTCTCGTTTCGTCTTGCACACACGAAACGTAGCGAAACAGGATAGTTTCCTGCTCTTCCAGCGAACCGATAGATCTAGTGGTGCGATCAGTGACATTTGAAAACGGATTCGAATTCGTCGTGGAGTCTACTCGAGATCGACTTTCTCACATTTCTAATTTTTTTTTTTCTTCATTAAAAATTAATCGAACAAATTTAAAATTAAAATAAAAATTGCTAATAACTAATTTTTGAAGATCTTAAGATGAATAAAAAAAAAAATGAAAAAACTGGGCAAGTCGTTCAAATCTGTTTTCAAATTTCTTATCGCACCACTGGATCGAACGGTACGTTGGAAATAGGTAACGTCTATTTTTGCTATGTTTCGTGTGTGTAAGACGAAGAGAGAAAATGCTCGCTTTCAATCCCACTAATGCGGTTCGTAGCGATAAAGTAGCGGGGAGGAGGGGAAACGTTTGGACACCATTCGTTCCTAACAAAACTGTGAGATTTTGGCCAGTTCGTTTTAAAATGTATAGATAAAGGACGCATTTTTTTTTTAATTACAAATTTTCAACGCCTATTTAAAATTCAATCTTTTTTTTTATCTGTGGCACATCGATAGGGTGGAATTTGAATCCGGAAAAAATGCTTCTAGCGAACACTGACGGGAACCCTAAGGTTTTCGAAAAATCGGGCTTGCTAAAGAGACTCGTCATCTTTTCAGTGCGAAAGATATAAAAATTTGGATAATAAACGCTGCAATACTTCTGAAATAAAATAGCGGGCTGTGGAAAAAGTTAAACGAGTTAAACAGTAATCGAAATGTTTTTGGAAAACTAACATTACGAGTTATGACCGCTATAATCATACGATTTAGATCGTTAAATATTTCGTTTGAAAAAGTAAAAAAATCCCGGATTTCGGATTTAAAGTTTAAAAACCGATTTTTTCCACCGACTAGTTAAGAAGTACGATAATACACAATACGGTTTACGAATATTGAAATTCTTTACGGAAAACGATTTTCGACAATTATCGTATTTTCATTAGGCTTACGACGAGTATTTAAAATACCTTAAACCGCGAGCACTTACTGAAGAAGTTAATGGAAACGACTCCGCGTTGAGAACCGTGACCGTGATATTTGAGTTCGTCTTGCTTGTAGAAATCTTTCACGAGCGAAACGTCTTTTTCCAGCCCGGATTTCGGCGAGTGTTGATAGTTTTTCTGCTCTTGGCCTTTGGCCCAGATCACGTGCATGACTTCGTTTACGATCGAATGGTCAGTGGGTTCGTTGGCTGTACACATTTCAACGATAACGTATTTTATATTATTACACAATCGAATAATAACAAATGTATTTTTTATTTTTCAACTGTACAAAACGCGTATAATACAATACGCTGTTTATGTGCTACGAGCATATTTTCACCTTTGAGTTTCTTTCTGAACGCAATAGTCGTAACGCCGTCTTTTTCAAACCCGACCGCGGCTATTAAGTCGTTCTTTCCGCCCCAATAGCTGTCCACGCGCGGCGTTGACCTGAATATCGAGAAAACGTCGCGTTATAAATATATAAAAAAATATATATATATATACATATATACACTTATATATTTTCATTTTATAAAAACCGAATAGTTCACCTGTCCCGCGTATAATAATCCCACACTCTGCTGGCCGATCCCCGAGCAGATCCAATCACCAGATCGGTGCAATCCATCCCGTTGAAATCCGCTTTCGGCGTGTACGTATTCAACTTTAACTCTATTTAAAACAGATCGAAAAAAAACGATAAAAATAAGGATTTGTTTTCTCTTCATAAATACACATTTACTCGTCATTACCTTTTTTCGTTGGCGCTTCGTGATGGTGATGATCGTGAGTGTGATGGTGATGATCGTGATCGTGTGATGAGTGATCGTGATCATGCGATGAGTGATCGTGATGATTGTGGCCTTCGTGATCTTCCGGCCTTGATTCTGGCTCCGGTTCCGAATGCGATTGAGGCTCTAAATGTTTGTTCGATTCGATCAGAAAATACATTTTATCGAAAAAATAATCATTTAATCACTTACCGTTTGGAGTCAACGCTGTTCTTTTCTCTCTTATTTGTGCGAATGCTGTGCAAAAACAAAAAAACAAATTATTATAACTATAAATACACATAATCACGGATAGGTACGTGTATATAAGTAAATAAATAAGTAGTAATAATAATAAAAAAAAAAATAGGAAAATTTTCTCTTCGGATTTCCGAATTCTCGAACACTTACTCGGTCTTCCATTACTTCTTGACGGTGCGCTAGTCGACCCTGCGGCTTCTGGTTCGTCGGTGGTTTTTGGTTTTTGCAATCGACCTCTGGTTCGGAAATACGAAGGCTTCGGCCGGGTGGGACTGATCACCGTAGTCGTCGACGTTGACTGTGTCGTTGGTTCAGGCGACGGCTCCGCACTCGACTCGGGTTCGGGTTCGGGTTCGCTGCTCGACTTGTGTCTCGGTGCAGTTTTCGGTTCCGGTTCGCTATTCGGCTCGGGTTCGCTTTTCGGCTCGGGCTCGCTCTTCGGCTCGGGTTCGCTTTTCGGCTCGGGTTCGCTCTTCGGCTCGGGTTCGCTTTTCGGCTCCGGTTCGCTCCTGGGCTCGGGTTCACTCCTCGGTTCCGGCTCGCTCTTCGGCTCCGGTTCACTTTTCGGTTCCGGTTCGCTCTTCGGCTCTGGTTCGCTTTTCGGTTCCGGCTCGCTCTTTGGCTCGGGCTCGCTCTTCGGTTCCGGTTCGCTCTTCGGCTCCGGTTCACTTTTTGGTTCCGGTTCGCTCTTCGGCTCCGGCTCGCTGCTGGGTTCGGGTTCGGGTTTCGGCACGGCCGCCGTGGCTTTCGAACCCGGCGAATCGGCCAGCGCCGGGAAGTTCTTACACTCTGCAGTCAAATCCTTTGGGCGCCAACCCAAACCCAAGTAACTAGTACCGTTCGCCTTAAGCACGATTTCAATTTCGCCTTCTTCTCTGAACAATTTCCAGTACAGATGGAAGTCATTGGAAAGCTCTCGGAATCTGTGATTGCTCAAATCGATCTCGTTCGATTTCAACGAAGAACCTGAAAACGACGAATACAGTATTTCACATAATACACGTATATATTTTCACTTAAGTGTTTTCTTGATTTAAATATTTCTTATTGTATACGAGTTTGCAGCAACCAAAGCTGGGCAAGAAGATAATAATTATTTTTTTCAATTCCCCAAAAATTAAATTCGTTTGATCGAGTTAAAAATCGAAGTCAATTAGAAATCATTCAATTATATCACTTAAGTTCGAAGGCAAATTACTAATTAATTTCACTTAGTTTAATTTTGTTTTATCACAAAAATATCGTTCATTAATATTTATACAAATACATTTTTCCAACAATTCATGAGAAACCTGAAGTATCTGAACGTAATTAAGACAAAATACGTCGGCAAACTGACTTTTAGTTAAATTAAAATTTTTTTTGCATTAAACTTATTAACTCGTTAACGCCCAGCCTTGGCAGCAACTATATTATTTGTATTTTTTTTTTTGTCACTTTCGCGAAATAAATGTATACAAAACACGCGTAATACGCGTGCGACGATGACATTGATAAAGGAATGATAAATACACATTACTACTGCGAAAACCATCTCCCAACGCGCACAATAGGTCCAATTTACACACGTTGCATAAATATAATAATTTACGTATGATAGGTTAGATAATGTTTTTTTTGTACTCGCCTTCATATCAACGTCAACATTCGAAAATCGTAACGTCCGTTAAAACGAGCTAACCGTATTATTATTTAGAACCGTAATAATACATAACATATATTATAATATTATAACAGCAGCGGTGAAAATTGCTTCCACTGTCTCTTCCCGTTATTCGACCCGCGTTTATATATATATTTTATATATATCATATATGTAGTATAGACTGTGTTCGAATCGGTTATACGCAGTTTAAATTGGTCGCATCAATTTTTAGACTGTTACGTTCATACGTTTTGTATATGTTGTAAATTTAAAATTTTATAAAAAAAAAAACACTGCGCGTGTATAACCGGTATAAGTAATCTACTCGTTCGCTTAGCACGTTTGTTCCAAATGTGTGTGCAATCAACTGATTTGAATGACTCGGTGTTCGTGACGATATTCACAATAAGGAAAACGAAAACGAACTATAAGTAATAACATTTTTGGCTTGTTTTCGAAAGAGACTCGTTCGAATAGGAAAATTTGAAAGATTGATAAGCGGCCAATGTCATCGATTTTCTATTGAAATTCAGAATTCTTTTGACTTGACTTGAAATTTCTCCAAAAGAACTAATATTGTTGAGATACATACAACAGTTTTTGAATTTCAGCTAGCATATGTATGAAAATTTTTTTTTTTACAAAATCAGATCAGGAAGAATGTTTAAATTATAAAAATTCGAAAACCATACGACCGGTTCAATGATAATATATAATAATATTAGTAAATAAATTTGAGTAATTATAGCTAGTATAAGTTTTGTGTGTAATTCTAGACGTTAATAGGCGATTTTATTATTTTACACATTCAAAAAAAAAAAGATAATGGATTATTTAGGAAAAAGTAGGTATATTTCTAAAAAACTACATTAAAATTAACTTTACTACTTAAACCTTTTCTCGAATACGGTCTTAATACTATTCATTTTGCATTTAGTCTTTAAGAATACACACTTTTGTTTTTGTACTAAAAACACGGTTGAGTTCATCTTTAAACGGGAAATAGTTGTTTAGTGTAAATGGAAGCATAAACGCGAGCAAAGTAGAGAGTAAATTATTTTAAAATGTTTTTACAAAAATTATCTTTCTCTAAAAGAAACCTCCCCGTTGATCCGAGTGCAAAAACTACAAGCTTCAAAGTGATTCGAGCCAACGTAGCCCCACCTCACCCCTTATCATAGTATTATTATTATATACGTGTATGGATGTATTAAATATACATGAAAAAAATTAAAAATTATGTACAATTTCAGTGTCGACTGGAGAAAAGTAGAAACGTTTCAGTGTATAAAAATTCGTTTTCCCGGCCGAACCGGACCTAATCGCATTTAACTGAATTCGAATGGTCGCACTATTAGGTTAGGTCAGGTTTTTACTCACGTTTGGTGCACGCCGGTCCGAACCATCCGGGTTCGCAGTAACACTGTTTCCTCGGTGCGGATGTCGCGTGGACGTCTATACACCTGCCTTGGTCGCCGCAATCGCTGTCTTCGATACATTCGTCTTTGTACTGGCACCTGGGACCGTAGTAAAGTCTGTCGCACCGGCATTTCGACAACAAGTAACGACCTTTGCCGCTGCAGTCTTCGCGGTAGTTTTTCTCTGGCGAAAAAAACCGAGCGATTAATAATTTATTTATTGCTTTAAATCGAAACAAACACTCATTACAGTACTTTTATACGTTACGATGATTGCGGAAACTATAAGCTGGACGGAAAAAAGGAGATTTTTTTAGATATTATTAGGTATGCGCATAAAACGGAGGACGGATAAATTTTCAAGATAATTAAAAAAAAATTGGAAAAGGGATTATAGAGTGCGGATAGGAATATCAACCCGTAACGTATTAGACAGATTATTATGGACGAGTGTCTCTAACCCGGAAAGGAAGGAAAAGAATCGTGGGAAGGACAAGGATTGTATATTGTAGAGAGTAAACATTTTCTCTGGACTCTTTCGAGCATAGCTCTGGCACTAGCACAGTAACTGTGTCCCGGAGAACGGTGCCGAAGATTGGACGCACGAGTGCACAATATTGCTGTAATATTATTACCAGTGTACCTATACGCGCTGGTCGATAGAATAAAAACAATATGAAAAACGACAGAGCCGGAAAGTAACGGAGTCACTGAAAATCGTTAATTTTTAGGTACCTACTTTTTTTTATGACGTCGTATAATTATTCGAGCAACAAGAAAAAAAAATGGGCTCCGCTATAACTGCGCGTGTAACGTTTTCGGTAATTTTTTTGTCCCCTGTAGGAAAAACTGTTTTATGAAGAAAAGTCGATATTTTCCCGTAATTTTCGTTACAGTAGACGGTTTTTCGTTTTACATTTGTGCGTTGGTCAAAATAATAATAAATTCACGATATGAAATCTATTACCGATTACATTGAAATAATGTAAATATTTAAGCACGTTTTTAAACGACGCGTATAATAATAATAAAAATTTACGTAGGTATTACGACGCACCAGGAGACACTACAACGTCGTTCGCGATATTTATATTTTCGTCATCTACATTTTCTGCGCATTGTGTATAATATTATCCACGAGATTTGACGCTGTCGGCCACTGGATTTTTCAGTGGCGGTTATACATGATGTTCAAGGAGAAGCGAAAATGGAGCCAACCCCATCTGCCAATGAAATATCCACATCGACGAGTAATAACCATGAAGAAAAATCTATTAATGTACCGAAACGAAATGCAGACGGAGAAAAAGGAAGAACAATGTGCATGGAACGTAAACGAAATAACAATAAAACGGGAAAAGAAAGTAGTCACCAGATAGCGCTATGACACAACATAGAGGGCGTGGCAGAAAGGCGCATATAAATGGCGGACAGTCTCGAACACACCACACACACAGCAGTCAGACGTGAACTACGTTATTCACGTCCGACCGCCGTGACTACACTGAGCGGTCCGACGGTTTCGGACCACTATTTATACGCGCCTTTCTGCCACGCCTTCTGTGTTGCGTCATAGCGCTATCTGGTGACTACTTTCTTTTTCCGTTTTATTACGGTCGGCTGACGCGCTATGTCGGTATATGCGGGTGTTTAGTTTCACGCTGACCGAGCGACCGTTCGTACGCGCGTATGCAATCTTTGTTATTTATTTTTTTATTATTATCAATAATATTATTTCGCGTATTTCAATGAAATGAAATGAACGTAAGGATACATCTTTCCTCGTTTTAGGATGAGCATCGTTCGACGATCAGCGCGTACCGTATACGCGATATTCGTCGATCGAGCACTAATTCCAGCCAAATACATGATGTTCAAAGGGGGGTGGCAAAATGGAGCATAACCATAACATAATTGGACACAAGTCGTTGCTGTTGGATCAGAAATATACTAAATATAAAAAATATCAAATTCCATGGGAGGAACGATCCACCTATAGCCCCCCCCCCCTAATAACCGCCACTGGGATTTGTACAATAATACCGGCTACTATATATTATTATGTATATAGAGCACCGGCCACCGGCGGTATTATTGTAATAATAATACGCGTAATTACCGCGATGAAAAGGATTGCGATACGATGTACGGTAATATATTATGATGTAATAATCGAATAATTACTGTTTTTGATGTCGACGTCCGCGCATGACCAAAACTTATAGCTAGGACCCCATTCTAAGGCTTCTCTGAGCAATCTGACGGTACAATCTTCGCATACGAAATCCCCGGGCAACTGGACGGAATACGATTGGGCTCTGAAAAAAAAAATTTTTAAATAATATAACCATTAATTGCGTTAAATTTCGAACGCGATGATTCTGCGGAAAACCGCGGATACAATTGAATAGATATACCATTCCGCGCGGTATTGCAACGTAATATAATAATAATTATATCGCGGGTACTTAAAAAATAAACGAATCGTGATGTAACCGCGTATTCTACTTTCTCTACGAACACTATAATACAATACTGCGATATTATCAACTATGATTTATGTACATCAGAAAATGTATATATTTGTGTAATAAACTAGCTGAACTACGTTAAATCAAAAGCCAACGAAAAAAAAAAAATTGAAATAATTATAAATTGACAATTTTTATCTCAACGAATTAGCAGAAGAAAAAAAAATTAAATAAATCATCAGAGCGAATATTTGTTACGAAAGAACATACGATTACAAGTACTAAATATCTGTTTTTGTAAATATTTGTAAAATAATAATTAATAATATGTATATTAAATAAAACGAACGTGTGTATACCTACGCGATAGTAAATATAAGAAATAACAATATTTTCGTGTTATTTTTTTATGCGTATAAATGATTTATGTTCCGAACGTTATCGACGTTTTCAAAAATGTATATATCGACCGTTGAAAAATACATATAACCCTGCACGAGTAGAAAAAGAAAACCGAGAAAAAAATACATAATTTTGTTTTTCGTTTTTATATTATCTTAAAGCGTAATACGAAGAATATCAAATCCAGACAACCTTTAAATGTACTTATCGATTTTTTTTTTTTATCACATACTTGGATTGTCTCTAAATATTTATATATATATATATATACTCTTATATAATATATATGTGATATTATTCGGACTCTTGCTACGTATAAAAGTCAAAGAATTTGTTTATTCTTTTACAGGAAACCCGAAAAAAATAATTTTGTCGAAAAATATATCTATTAATAGTGCAGGTGACTCACTAGTCCATAATATAATTCTGTTGTTTACCACTATTACGTCGTTAAACAATAATTGGTAACAACAACAAAACTAATATTATTCTTTATTTCACCTTCAATGCGATTTAAACCGATTTTTTTCGTATTCCTGCGTATAATTTCAGATACTTATACCGTATTTATATATGTTATACGTTCGAACATTCGAAATCAGTCGATTTATCGATCGATTTCGTAGGAAACGGAGAATTCCGCGCGAGAGTGAATAAATTAAAACAATATAGAAATCTCTTTCGATTTTAACCGCCGTCCCCCAGTAATATACGACGTATGTATATACCTTAAGCGTATTAATTGTAGAAATTCGCGTTGTCGCTTTATAACAATTATTACGTTTGTCACGCCGTCAGGTCGACCGCGGAAAACCGGGCCGTAAACCCCCTGAAGTCGCATACGAATCTAAATATTTTTAAAAAAGTTTTTGAGTTCAATATTTATTCATTTTAAATATGTTGTACCGACCAAATACGCGTATCACAAAACCGAAACGTACCTATACACATTCGGAACGACTGTGTGTTATGCAGGAAGAGTTGGTTGTACTTGTACGATATGATAAGACCGCGCATTATGATTCTACGCGTTGTATATTCATATTATATTATAAACGAGTAATAATAACGTCCTAAGCAGTGAAAAATATACACAGACAAGACTTGTGCGCGTATCAAATAACCGAATCGTATAAATATAAGATTCGTCTATTGTACACTTGTTACGATTCAATATCACATATTTTATACAGAGTGTCTCACGGAGATCTCACAATATTACGCTACGACTGTTTTGCCGTTCGACGTTTTAATGTTTTATTTATTTATTTTTAACAATCGTATACTATAATTTAAAATTAATAAGAAATTAACGTAGCACGTTTTATTTGATTTGTTTGGCATAATTTACATTAAACATTTTTTATCAATAGTAGAAACGATTTTATTAAATTCTTAAAAAACGTGTACATAATAGAAAGAAAAAAAGCGCTGTACATCATAAAAAAAACGCGTATACATTAGAAACGTAGTAGTAATGATTTTTCATAACGTCAGTCGAACACAGAAAAAAAAGTAATAATGACAAAGGTTGAAAGGTTGATAATAACGACAGTGCCACCACCATAACGACCATCGCTATTACCAACCTTTGCCTACATTAAAATGTTATCATACACTTTTTTTTTTAACAATGATCGAGACAGCCAATTCAACGAAATATACTTTTCAGCAAAATGTTGGTGTTCAAAACTTTCAACTGTGTTACGTCATTAATTTTGAAACAATTTAGAAAATTCATTAAAATTCATATAATTATATACTTCTCTTGTTAATATCAATGTTACAGCAGTGCGGATAGATACCCGAAAATGAATCATTTTTTACCAAGAAATAATTTGTAATCATCAGGCAATAATCTGTTACGCAGAGTTCTAGTGGTTATTATAACAAAAAAAAAAATTAAAAATATTGTATAGAACAAAAATTATTGCATTCGTCAGTTCTCCGTGACACACCCTGTAAATTTATTTATATCAAATATTTGTATACACTATATAGAAGCTTATTATTTATATTTACTACTGTCTATACGCGTTTCCTAGTTTTCATATACCTATTCCAAGGTCGACATCGTTCTCACATTGTTGACTTCAATGTATTATTGTACGCGGTACTTACAATTATTTATTTAATTGGAAAATATACAATGTATAGTAACATTATAATGTATACAATATGTATTAAGTACAATATAAATATGCGCAGTTTATATCATCGTTATAAAATTCGATATAAATTATATTCGCGTTTTGTCACTATCATTTTTTTTATAATTATATTTTCTTTGGATAAAGAAAAAATTGTATGTAAGTTTATTATTATTATTATTATTGCAGATATTGTTGATTAATTGTATTCCAAAATACAATATTCATTTTCTATACAATGTGTATCAGGATTAACTTCAAAATGTTGTTATTTTGATTCTAGGCGATATTTTACATTATATATATATTTTAAATAATTTATACACGTTAGCATTGAAATTTATTTATTTTTAAATAAAAATTATATAACGCTTTCATTTTTTTTTTTAAACAATTCAAAAAAACCGTTTTATCAAATTGAATTTTAAGAAAAATTCGATGCTGACAATTGTTTAATGATATTATTTTGTAGGATTTTCTTTTTAACTTTTAGTAACGTATATATTTGTGCAGGTGTATTCGGATTTCTATCATAATTAAAATAAATGATTAAATTTTAAGAAAAGCTATTGATTTTTTTTTACTACAGTTAAAATTAATGAAAAGAATTGTAAAAAAAAGAACGTGTTTTCAAATTTAAAAATATATTTTTATATCTAAAAAAAATAAATGCTATAAACGTAGAGTAGTCGTGTAGAAATTCTAAAAGAGTTATTTATACATAAAATATTATCCAGAACCGAATTTTACAGCGTTTATCAGTTATAAACACACATCTGATTATGTATAAAATCGTTGTACACTTTTAAAACGATCTAATGTGAATCAGATACAATATATACTATACACTGCGCCTAGGTATAGTCAATATACCTATATGATAATTAAGACGATTGTCTTATGACCGTGTGATTTTTTTTTTTTAATAAATATTTTTAAACTATTAAAACATTTTTTTGCCATTTTATTATTTGGATTAAGCAGGTTTCGAATGCATTACGTTCACAGGTTACACTGCACCTATAATATTATGCATAATCGATCGATTGACATTACGCGGCTGAATACTACGTCTTTGCACTCGTTATAAGTGAACGCGTATTTCGAAATCGCTTAAATATTTTTCATTTAAAATTTATAACATTATTATTATAATATACCGCAGGTACGTCTACAGGATCTGTATTATGTGTAGGAAGTTTTTGGACTTCCTGGGACCTCCCATCGGGTGTATGCACTATATAATATGATATTATGGCGGTCGTTTTGAAACGCGCGAAAGTATAATATTATATAGTCGTTTAATAATAATAATAATAATATTCTCCCATAGTCATGCATTACGCGAGCGGCCGAGTCACATTAAGGTTATTTTAATATTATATATATATATATATATATGTGTGTGTATGTCTTATCTTTGTACAGATTTTGCCTTGACATCTTTTATTATAATAAACTCGGTCCGAAATCGTGAACAGTGCAGGGAACGCCGCGCCGTGTATATATATCACTGAATATCAGCGCAGATTACACGCCGTTGTGTACAATGAAATTATTGTTTTCGTCGACCTGCAAGCAGTCATTTCACATTTTCGTTTACCGATAACAAGCACGATATCCTGAATGATCTCAATTAGCTCTTATCTAATATTGAACATTTCTGTTGTTTTCTTTTTTATAAAAATAAATAGGAATAAATTTCAATTCAAAACTTGACGATTTCAAAATTGAAAATTTTACGATTTCAAAGTTTCGAACACGTGTTGCTTCACAACGGAAATGTTTTTTTCCGTCGATCCCTGCAGTAGTGTACGCGCTGTCCATATAAGGGAAACATATTATGAAATTGCTTTTGACAGCTACCTGTAGACATAATGTGCATCGACGGCGGTTAAGTGGAGATTTTAACGGCATTGCAGCGTTACTGTGGGAATGCATGCAGTTGGGATACACGAAATACTGTTGTTTCTTGGGTGAGTGGGATGGTCGTGCGAGGAATTTTCACTACGAAAAGGAAATTTGGCTCTCGAGAAGATTGTGTCCCGGAGTGAAAAACGTTCAGCACCTTCATCTAGTCGATAGAAATGAATTTCTTCTTCCCCCATTACACGTATAAAACTGGACCTCATGAAGAATTCTGCAAAGGCTACGAATAAGGAAGAAAAAGGATCTTTAACAAAAATTTTCAATGCTGAAATTTAAAAAAAGTGTATTTTTCTAGGCTCTCAAATTCGTAAATTATTGAAGGATGACAATTTCGAGCAGTCAATTCGCAGCAACGAAAAGGCAGCGTGAGAAGATTTTGAAAGCGTTGTTCGTGGGACTTCGGGCAACAGAAAAGCTGAAAATTATAATGAAATGGTGGACGATCTTTTAAAAAAATATCGGAAACTAAGATTCTGTTTACTGGAAATTCACTTCTCCATTCTCACATATAGGATTTTTCCCCGACAATTGTGGTGCAGTTAGTGACGTCCACGGTGAACAATTTTTTCATCGGGATATTTCAATGTTAGAACGAAGATATCAGGGAAGGTGAAACGTTTCCATGTCGGTAGATTACTGTTGGTCAGTGACGGGAGATGAAGAACACAGAAGACAGACAAAAAAAGACAAAAATCACAATATAAATAACTAATACATTTTTATTCAATATAAATTAATCTGTTTAAAAAACATTGTTTTTATTATTTTTCCTGATATCACTTGTTATGGACTAAAATAAAAAGTGGACAACTTATTGCATTAAAAGTGATAACACAATAAAAAATAAAATTTTAATATAATGAGTGTTATTTAGTTAATTATACGAACACAATAAGCGAGAAACGTTATATGTCATAAACGAAAGCCAATATATATACCATAACTGAGGTCATATTCGTTTTTTTTTCCACCCCAAATCAATTAGTTAGAGTCGACTATTTTCACGTAGGAAACACAATAAAACTTATTTTTTTTATCGAACAGAGTGTTATTGACCACCATTTGTAGCAAAGAGTATTTTTATAATATAATTATATATATATTTTTTTTTTTGCGATTTTCCCTCCAAAAACTAAATTCACAACGTTCAAGTCGCGTTTATGTTTGGCATCTGGGAGCGCATAAAGAAAGCACGTTTTGTTGTTGTTGTTGTTGTTTTTATTACACTGGTCTCACCGAGTCCGTTCACTCGACAAAGTCCCATTCTTATGTCAATCAATATACGCGTTGTATTATAAAAATTATTGACGTGATAATGCATTGCGCGTACGCGTATTTTCGTTTATTTTTTTTTTTCAACACCCGAGGCGTAAAAAAATATATCAGTAACGAGATTAAAACATGACTGGTGTGAATCGGTGAGAAAAATATTAGCACATTTTTTTTCTATGCGTGCGTGTGTGTGTGTGTGTGTGTGTGTGTGTGAATGATATGTAAGTCTGTACAATCGTTTATAAGACGATGTTATCACGATTAAATATGAAAAAATACAATAAATTCGGTTTGTATTGTATAAGAATAAGTCAAAATATTGGCAATTTATTTTCAAAGTTTTTTTATTATTATTATTATTAATATTTTTACGCGTAGGTATATTACGTTTAAATAATTTCCGCCTATGAGTTTACGTTTTTTTTTTATCACTTTTTTTCTACGTATATACCATATACGTATATATATCTACCCAGAGACGCGGTAAAACATTAATAATATAAAACAACCGAAATTTACATTTTAAACTTTCTATAAATGTCAAAAAAAAAAATATATGTATATACTTGCAGCAGCTTACGTTTTAAGTCGAAGTAGGCGTACGTGTACGAGATACGCGCTACACATTTCACTGCGCAACAATATTTTTGTCTAAAATAACAGATTTTTACGATAGAAAAACACGAGTTTTTTTTTCTACCCGTTACACGTGTTCGATTTTTGTTCTATTATAGGTACGCCCACATAAAAATACGTATAAATAAACATTTCGTTTTTTTTTTTTTTACTTTCCCCCGACCAGCAGTTGTTCTGATTGCGATTTTAACGCGTATAAACCCGCACGCTGCGTAATCCTATAAAAACCGCTGTAAGTCAAAGGATATAATTTTTTAAACGTGTATTATAATAATATTATTTTTTTAACGAGAGATTATAGAAATATTTCGATTACTTTTAATGTGTTCTCGTCGTTAGAATTGATTTCACAAACGTCTGTGCCACCGCGGTGCTGCACGCAAGAGTACCGGCGCCGTTGAATAAATATCGTTTTTTCTTTATTATATTAAAAACAAAAACCGTGTAAATATTCGATTAATATAACTTTATCGGTTCGGAGACTATTCGTATTAATACGATATATTATAACAAACGTTTTCCCACGTATTTATACATTTTATTGAGATAAAAACAGTATGAATAGGAGAAATTTCAAAATTTAATTTTAAGTATAGTCGCGATCGTACTGTTATTTTTTATAAAATTTATAGTACTTTACATATTATCTGTTGACGTTTACGTCACATTCGTTCGATTCGAGTAACGAACCGTAAAAATAAACAACTCGTCGTACAAAAAAAAAAAAACCGAAAAGTAAAAGTAAAACACACTACGTATATATATATATATATTATACGCGCTGAAAAAAAAAAAATTAAAAAAAAAAACCGGGAAAACAATTTCGCTAGTATTTTTACTATGAACTCGTTCGAATACGATCAACATGCGCGTGTGGCCCTCAATTCAAACGCGACCGCTACTAAAATATTTATGATCTATCATAAACGAAATTTTCTAATTTTTTAGAATTTTTAATTTTTTAAAATACGAAATCCTTCGAGGCAAGTTACCGTCGAACGTAATGCGCAATTATTTTTTATGAGACGAAGTATATATATATATATATATATATATAGTGCCGTCCTAACCATCAATAATATTTGACGCCCCTCCACCCAAAAAAAAATTTTACAACTAACGTCATATCTAATTACATAATTTCATAGATTTTAATAGTAAATACACTCATCCTCGAAATCATCGTACAGATACAAGGGAAATTAATATCTAAAATAAAACAACAAATTTTTTCTTTTTTCATTCATTTTTTTAACGCCCCCTGCATTCATAATACTTTGGACGCCCTAGGGCACTTGCCCCATTTGCCCCCCTTGGGACGACTATGTATATATATATATATATATATATAAAAGCGAGTTGCCTGAAAAACCGAACATTTTTTTATGAATCGATATAAAAATTCACTTTTGATTCCGGTAAAATATACTGCAATACTCGCTGTCGTCGACAATAACGCGTGATTCGTATATAATACGCGAACCATTATTGCTCGTCCGCGTGTACAAATATTGCAATAAAATCCTGTGATCGGACGCGAAACGTATTTTCGCGTATAAATTATTATTCGTACGAAAACGTGTAAAGCGCTTTTTTTTTCACTTATCGGTTTTGTAACACGTTTGTTTTTCATTCGGAATAGATTTCGAATTGAACGGAATGACTGTAGTACGATGTACGAGAACGAATATTGTGCCGCAGGACAACATCTCTAAATGTATAATATTATCATCTATAATATTATAGTTTTCGGCGTTATCATTGTTGAGTACCAGCCGGTATCAGGCCCGACCCGTACGGAAATCGACGTTGGCGTGAAACCGTCTACTTTCTAAACGAGCCGTGCAACAACTACTTTTACACGTGTATCAATAATTAATATAATATACAAGGAATATTTTAACACTGAATATTTATAATATTCAGTGTTACGCTTTGTAATAGTACGGTAATAGTTTTCATTTCGATTATTCGCACGTCCAAACTCGTATGGTAATTTTTAACGTACATTCGGAAATTCGTTCGATTCGTTTATATTCAACCATAGACATATTAACGTATGGACTGCTCTTTCCTACCCCCCTGCCTATATAACCGTGTCCGCAGGATAAACTATTCCCTTTGGAAGAAAAAATTTGATAAATTTCAATTTTTCCGTGGAATTTCATAAACCGGTTTATTACCAAATATTATTACCAAATTACCTGTCAGTAATGAAGACAGTTCGCATTTAGAAACTTTGTGAATGTTAAGTGTTCTTAATGACTGATTTATCACTAATATCACGGATGAAACATTTTTACACTTGTTTTATTTTCCATAGGGAATAGTTTTCGTTATATCACACGATGAGGACGCCAATTCCTAACGAAGCGCAGTCCGTGTGTTAATAATATGTCTGTGTTATATACGGTCGTGTAAAAAAAAAAAAAAAATTAGACGGGTGTGTGCCAGCGATCGAAATCGATTCGATTATTAACGCGAAAAAATGAAATATACAGGAAATCGATTTGGATTCCAAGTTGTTCGCGTTTTATAAATTTTAGATTTTAATGAATTTTATTCGTGTAACATAGAAACGCGCGCGCATCGTATTAAAAATCGTATCGCACCGTAGTTGTTTTTCATTATTCAGTATTCGAAAATTACACAATCCACGTATATGAAGAAATTCCATCGATCGGCCGAGTATTATAACTCGTTACAAAACCTTGTACCGTACGCGTCTTGTGTACAAAAACGCTGTGTAATTTATGCGGTATTCGCGAGAGACTCGCGAAAGTTTATAATATTTTCTCTGCGTAAATACTGTTTCGTTTGCATAATCAATCACGAAATTTAACCGCGTATAAATTATCCGAAAACAATCTAATATAATAACCGGGACGAATAATAATAATAATACAACAATATACGAATACGCCGTACGAAATATTTTCCTAATCGTTCAATATAATAATGTTTTTGATAAATGTTGTATATATAAATATTGTACGTAATTTTACTCACGTTGCGTCGGTTCTCAAAAATTCGGAATCTTTTGTGACCGGCGTCAGATCCAATACGGGCCTCTGGTAATTGTCCAATACTTGAAGTTTGATTCCTCCCAAAAAAAAAATAAATAAATATCGACGAATAATCGAACGCTTTACACACTGGTCTAATTAAAAAAAAAAAAAAAAAAAGTGAAAAAATTTAATCAGCTGCTGTTTGTGTATACGCACAATTAAGAGAAATTCCATAATTTAATGGAAAATAATTGGACGTACTTACTAGTAAAAGTATAGTAAAATATATATAGTACAATAATAACGTTTTTTTAAAAATTTTTTTTTTTATAATAATATATATATATATATAATAAAGTGTTAATCCGACAAGGAATATAATATAATTTTTAAAAGCGTTTATGCGTGTGTGGCACTTTTAAGACGAGTCAGTGACCGCTTATACATATACAATACATACACACACACACACACTCTGATTCCTAACGCGCACGCGAAACTTCACGCGGCAGCCGCGCAAAGAGGCGCGTTACAACGACGACCAGATAGGAATTATTCGATACGGAGAAAGTAATGAAATAAAAAAAAAAAATTCGTTTCTACGAGGTCGATGATAAGAGAGAGAGAGAGAAAAAACTCGATGGAATTTATCTGAAAAGAAGCCGCGGCGGTTAATCGACAGCGTCCGCATAAATACGACTGTACCGGAGGCGATAAACGCGAAAGTTATATACGCGTATAAATATTGAATCAATTTTTTTTTTATTATTTATATTATTTTTTCTCGAAAAATTCTGTTCATCTGGTTCGAACCGCGATAAATGCCGAAGAAATCCGTTGAACGCATTATTATGTGAACGCGTACGCGCGCACAGCACACGCAGGCTCATTAATCGCAGATCAAACGAGTTTACGCGTACGCGCGTTTAGGTTAATATATCGTTTTAAATCGCGTTTAATACGAATACATATTTTTTTTATTATTATTATTATTAAAGGCACGAGAAAATGCATTTTTTTTGTGCGTATTCGATCGTATACAATATAGGTACGCTTTTTTTTTTTTTTTTGTATTTTCGACGAAATGTCGAAATCCGAATGTCAATATGTAATATAATTATACGTTTACTGACCCGATTAATGGTCATTGAACCAAATTGCGGTGTGCGCGCAGGCTGGAAGGAAAAAACAGAAGTCGACGGAATAGCGTTCGGAGTAGAAAATACAATTAGGTATACGAGGCGCGACGCGCGGCCGGAGTATTTTATTAATATAATCTTATACGATTAAAAATATGTGTTATATAATATTAATATATAAAATATGTTATAAGTAGAATTAATATTCAACACATTGTTTTTTTGCTGAGCAGGATTTTCGTGTTTCGTACACAAATGTTTGCCGGGTGGCAATCTCATTGAAAATAATATATTGAGGCTGTTGGATGAAAAAAAAAATTCGAATACGGCGCGTTTGTAAAAAAAGTGCTTGAACATTTTTTTTTAATAAACGAACAATCATATAACGTCTATGACGAATCTTGGTTAGTGTCTTAATATTCACTACAGTGAAATAATTTTTTTTTTCCAGAAAAAACGAAAAATCTATTTATTTATTCGTTATATTACTTATTTTTCACTATTAATTGCACTGTAGTTTTAACCAAATTATAATAGTAATCTCTTGATCATCATGCCGTGTAAACATAATATCATCGTATTCACTTATTGTTCAAATTTATGTAACAAAATGTGTAATATTATAAAAAAATTATGACTGAGTACACTGTACTTAAAAAACGCTTCGTTCAATATGATCGCCTGCACATTCCACGGCGTTTATTGTGTGTTGACGTGAAATATTTAAATAAGTCTTTAGTCTGAAAAATGGGCGTGTTTACGACAAGAAAGTTGTGATAAATAACCGTTTTGTTGCTTATTGTTGTACGCGATATGCAGGCATACCTAACGAAATAATAAAAATTAATCCTCGGTCGTTGCAACAAATTTCGAGTCGTATTTACAATAAAAAAAAATCGTCTTCTCAGCTAAATAATTTAAAAAAAATGGTAAATCAGGAAAAAGAAATCGTATCGATGATGCTCTAAACAGAGCCATTAGCCGGTGACAACGCATCGACTTAGAAGTATAGAAATTTGAAGAAAAAAAATGTCGTTTAGTGGTCGTTTTGCGCTTATTGCAGCGTTTGACACAAACCGAATTGTAAATTTAACGTGAATATTTAATGAAGTGATTTCAAGTAATTTCAACAATTACAACATTATTGTCTCCGCAATTTAAAACTCACTTTTTTTTAGTAACGTATAGAAATGTTAAAAATATAATTTTTTTCTACGTATACACAAAAAAACATTTACTCACAAACAAAAATCTTAGTGTAAAGACAAGAAAAAAACTTTGCCAAAAGTTATGTTTGGAGTATATTATTATACGGCTGTGAAACTTGGACCCTAACAATACAAGAAGAAAAGAAACTGGAAGCAATAGAAATATGGACTTGGAGGAGAATACTTCGTATAAGTTGGATTGAAAGGGAGAGCAACGAAGAAATTCTACAAAAAGTAGGGGAAAAGAGAATATTACTATCTACCATTAGGTCAAGATGCGGAAAACTGATCGGACACTTAATGAGACATAACATTTTCATAACCGACATAATGAAAGGAAGAATTAATGAACGCAAAGGAAGGGGAAGACCGAGGAAAACATTCATGGGAGAGATGATAGAAATGGCTGGATGCAATGGATATTCACATATGAAGACCCTAGCACAGAATACGGTGGATTGGAAATCGATTTTCGCTACGACAAGGCTTTGCCTTTAGCAAAAGAAGAAGAAGGAACTCTGTAAACAGACAGTCCCGGAAGTCGTGCAAAAAAAAAAAAAGAGTGTGCGGAAGGATACATATAATTAATTTTTGGTTTAAAAATAGTGTATATCGACGTTAAAACAGGAACACATCCGAGTAAAATATTTGTGTTATGCAACCCAATCGTGTTTTTTTTTTTACATAAATCGTGAACACACCAAAATGATTGACACTTATACATATATGTATATATGGTAAGCGTTTATGGTGTGTAAAAAAAAAAAGAAATGAAACGCACAAATCTTTATATAATATACATAATATAATACTATATGGAACGTTGTGCGCGTCGAAATAAAATTATTGATTCGATTCGCGAGAAATACTGCTGCGTAACTATTAAGTACACTCGAACCGCGATATCGAAAGGAACTAATAAAAATACGCGCATTCAAATAAATACACACACGCGTTTTCTTATATAGAATCCAATTTTAACTGTAAGAATAATCGAATTCGCCCAACACCGACGGAAATATAATACACTTGAGAAGGAAATTTAAGTTAAAAAAAAAAAAAATCGTTCGCACGCGGTTAGGCGTAAGTGTTTGAAGAAATATAATGCGAATATACTCGAAATCAGTGTAATTTTACATTACCGTATAGTACTCGTAATGAATACACGTCTAGAGAGTCGAATATGAAATAAAAGTTTCTGTAAACTGTTATAAACAGCGTAGTCCTTTGCCAATAAACAGCAACAACGTAAATATTTATATTATCTTCGATCAAAAATTCGTTACGTTCGTTATGGAGAAAATACGGTTGTTGAGCGCTGGACATTTGTTCCCCCCCCCCTATTATTATTACCGTATAGTATACGCGAAACGCGATCACAATTTTCATAAAAGATAGAATAAATCAATAAATACGTATTTTTATTTTAACTTTTAAAAGAAATTTCGTTATATTTATTAAATATAGAGTATATATATTTTTTTACAAATAATGTAATAAAGTAATAATTTTTTTTTTTAAACCATTTTACGAGATAAAAATTAATAAATTACAAAATATTGTTTGTAACTGCGTTTTTATCAAAAAATATATTTTTTTTTTTTTTACACTTTTACAGAACTTCGATATCCGCGCGTACACTCGCCTCTATATATGAAAATCGTGCAGCGCAATACGTACGTGTATATAATTTAAACATTAATTTTACCGACACGGTCACCAATAAGATCAATAAATAACGCAATCAATTCGCCGAGTCCGATGGAAAATCACGCGAAAATAATAAATAAATATCTTATAATAAGTACGTGGTAAAAAGTCGAAGAGACAGCGTGTCCGTATAGGCACGAATCGATAGAAAAAACGCGCGCACACGAGTACGTAATAACCGCAGCGCGATTAAGTACCATCTGTGAACACACCTATGTACCTATAGGAAAAAATATGATTTCGAAAATACAATCGACGAGATTTTTATTCGGAAGTTTTTGTACGTCTGCGAAAATACTTTCACTGCGCAACAAAACGTATTTTAATATATGCTGTCCTCAGGAAAAAAAAAAACGACTAATTAATGACGTTCTCGTAGTCGTACACACGCGCAATCGTTCGGCGCGCACAATAATATCTAATACAAAACGATATTATAATATTTCTTATTATATTATTCTTAGGCCGGAGTGCACGACACACCAGCTATAATAATAATAATAATATCTATTCGCAGTGGCAATTAATAAAATTGTCATCCGGGAATCATGCAGATTGCGCAACATCTTATATATATATAAATATACAAGCGTATGTACGGCGGAACGTTTTCGTCGCGCTCACACGCTCCGCCGCGCAGACTTTTTTATTAATAAGGTCGTGATCTCTGCACGCTTCGCGGATAACCCATCTATGCTCCGTTCCAAATAAGATGAGTTTCGCGCAAACGACAGAATTACGTTCGTTTCGGATCGGAAAAACGGATCGTCTGCCGTCGTAGAGCGCAACGCTACGCAGCGTGCGCGAAAACGATATAGTCGTCTCATCTGGAACAGAGTATAGATGTGCATTGCGATACACTTCACACGAGTGTTACTTACTGGTTTTTGAAGTGATGGACACCTTCAAGTGCTTATTGGAGAGACGAGTTAAGACAGTCAAAATAATTACCGCGAAGAAATGAAATTACGTACAAATACAGGAAACAAATGTTATTATGTTCTACACAAAGTGTTTAAATCGGAATTAATATCTTCCCCCAAAAAAAAATAATAATAATAATCAAAGGAAAAACTATATGTGAGGTACGGTCATCTTATGTAAACGTGGCCGACGGCAAAAGAAGATGAGCAGAAGTTAAAATGAAATGAACAAACCGGACGATGTGAAATAAGATCAAATGTTGAACTTGAAAGAGCTGCTTGGAGAACAAGGACATAATCGAGAAATTAAAGACACGAAGGTTACACGGTTACATGTATGGACATGTATGGAAATCAAAAATTATAGCCTAGGATGTATCATTAGAAGGCAGTATACCATTGAGAAGATCCAAAATAAGATGGTTCGATGCATTAAAAAAAAACCTCTTCTTCCTGACAGTTGTTGATTCTAGACAAGTGTCTGAAAATCGAGAAAAATAGAGCTGGACGTTGTGTATAGCAGTGGTGGGCATAACCAAGTATATAATTAGCTGAAGAAGAAGAAGAAGAAGAAGAAGAAAAAGGTACTTACCCGGTGAGGATACGCCAGATGCCACGTGATGTTGAACGACGAACCAGACATCAATGACGTTTTTACTGAACCTGCGAACAATAAAAAAAAAAAATGGTTTATTACGTGATTCATAGAAAATATCGCGCCGAAACGCACGATGATTAACGCGAGACAATCGAAATACATATATGGTCGGGCGAACATAAAAATATAACATACACTTGTACACGTTTGACCGCTTTTTAAAAATTTAATGCGAGCATCGTCATTGCGACGATTATCAGAGTATAAATGTGTGTTGAACGTCAGCGTAGATTTAGCTATTATATTTACGAAGGCTTTGGAGGTTTTGGCCTTTTTTGACATTTTTATGAATAATAACGTGGCCGACACGTTTTTATTATAATTACAATAAAGATTCGCTTAAATAACGAACAACTGATTAAAAATATTATGTTCACGTAACGAAATGAAACATTTTTATTAATTTTCCATATACAATTATTGTATGTTTAAACTGAAAGAAAAATGATGAGATTAAAGTTTAGTTTTTTTTTCGATGATGTTTTACGGGAAAAAAGCAAAACAGTGACAGTTTACAGTGACTGTTTAGAACGAAACGTTGAAAACGAGATTATTCAATTTTAAAACATTATTGTCGAACATTTTTCAAAACAAGAAAAATCAGCGATGTAAAATTTACTTGAATCATTAACGAGACTATCAGACTATTCACTTTTCTCGAACGTTGAAACGGATTTGAGACTTTTTGTTTCTATGCCGCATGATGCTGGTACGCAAGCGCGACGAGAGATCTTTCTCGGTTTCGAATAAAACGAAAAAACTATCCGAGAACATCAGCTATATCTATAATGAAGATACATCGTTCTCGGTTTTAATAATGTCTGTTATTGAGTGTGCTACAAAGTATGGAGTAAATAACGATGACGGATAATTTGTAGCGCATAAAAAGCCCGAAAAATATAAAATTTATTGTATCGTTCACTCGTATTCAATTGTTTTACGTTCAAGTCCAAACAATTCAGATTTCGAACAGTAAACCGACGTTACGATTATAATTTCAAATATATATATATATATAGACTACATGATGTGGCACATAATAAATGAGCAAAAATTTATGAGAAAAAAACAAAATAACGCTTTCGTGTTGACGCAGTTGGTTTTTCACTGCTGTACACGGTAAAAAAAAAAAAAAAAAAATTGATGCTACATTATACAAGCGAATACAATTTATTATTATTATTATTATTATTATTATTATTATTATTATTTATTTATTTATTTATTTATTTATGAACACCCGCAAGGGGTAAAGGTACAATAATTACAATGCTTATATAATAATTTTATACAACGATAATAGATAACATTTTTAATAATAGGTACAATTAACTAAATACATGCAATTTTAACTCAGTTACAGGATCAAAATTAAAATCAAAATTAACTAATTCGTTACATGACTTAGGTTATTATTATTAATTATTATTAATATTGTCTCTTTGGCTTTCGCGGTGCCCCGAAATCGTACGCGTATGCGCTTAGACGAGGATTTTCGCTTTCGTCATAGTGTTATCGAAACGTTCATGTTTTGTAAATTCATCACGCGTAGGCACGTCGCGTATAACGAGAACGTTTTTCTGACCCAATCCAAAAAGCTTTCTTCGTCCGAGGTATTCGTGTGTCCAATGCCGTCGTTATCGTCCGGCCGCACACATACATATATTATTATGTACCTATATAATATGTAAAGACGTCCGTACGAAACGTTGCGCAAAAATATTCTTTGCGGACGCGCGTTGAATAATAATAATAAAAAAAAATATTATAAAAATTTTGAAAGCAGCCGTGTTAATACACGCGCGCGTATCGTGTGTCGAATCGAATCCGGCCGCAGCGTCGTCGTTGTGCGCGCACCGCGAAACGTTTGGACGACGGACGTCAGAAATTCCGGAACGCGCGCTGCTACCGCGTACGAAGGCTGAACGAAAATATTCGACGACTGTTGGCGGCGCCGTCTAATAATAATAATACGGAATGTCGCGGATTTTTTTTCCTTTTCTTTTTTAGGTCGCGTCGCGCGTGTCCGCAAAACAAAACAAAAAAAAAAATTAATAATAATATCGCATTTATAACACGTCGTGGTTTTAGACGAGTACCGCGGTCGTTTTCGCGCCGAGCCCGCGAGAGACCTACTGACCTTTTATTCCGAACGCCCGCCGAACGAACGTGACGCCAGTACAGTTTATATTACACACTCGCATCATCATCGTACGAGTGTATTGTACATAACAGCGTATTCGGGGCGCAAAGCACTTACAGAAACGGTGTAAGAACACGCCACTGCGGGTCCCGAGCAGTGGCGCGCGATCGGGACTCGTCGGTGAGATCAATATTTCGTCACGAGAACAAATATATAAAAAAAAAAAAAAACAATTTTTTTCCGAATTAAATTCGTATTCATTTGAATAAGATTATTAATATTAATCGATGACCGTCAAAAAGAAAAAAAAATTATATTTCACGTCTCAACCGTTTCGTCGAGTAGGTACCATCGTCGACGCGGTGTACTCTAACGAACTGATGCCAACACAGAAAATCCGTTTAATCCCCAGCTGTGTCCAACGCTCGACTCGAGTCGCGGACCACTTTTGGGAAATTTTCCATCACTATACTCGATATTATACGCTCAGCTGTCACCCATAATATATTGTTATCGTATAACTATAAGCATTACCGCGATTAAATATCGCGGAAAAATATTAGAAACTTATGTTCGTCGACATTTGCAGACTAATTTAAATTACTTAATCAATGCGACTAAACGATCAGAATGGGCAGCACGCGTCTGGCGATCACTCATTAAAAAAAAAGTCACGGAAAACACGTTAACGAGGAAAAAATCAAGAGGCAGACCTCGGCAGAGTTGGTACGATATGGGGTTGGGAAAGATTTAAAAGAATCAGTACGTCGCTGGATATATGAGAGCGGCGTTGGATAGAGAAAAGAGTATGGTCCTAAGTGGACCGCTATAAGCCCGAGAAGAAGAAGAATCAATGAGACTACGTATGCTATTAACTCGTACTTCTTTGACCAGCTGTTGCTTAAAGCAAACTGCGGTTTGTTATGTGCGTATAACACGGAATAGAACGTTTCACTATCCACGTTTGTTAGATGCGACGTTGTTTATTCTTTAATTTTAAAGTCACGCGTTTTTTTTTAAATGTATGTAAACTGATAAAAAAAAGGACTTTGACACTACGGACCACTTGAGATAAGTCCACGGACCACCGGTTTAATCCGTTCTAACGAACATGACGTTTAGTTAATGTATTAACGCTCGTCAACGTCTCCAAAACCGTGTCTCGTTCTCGCGCTCGTCGCGTCTGTTGACGTATACACTCGTTTTTTCGATATCAAATTTTTTTGTCATCGCATAGCACAAAAAAAAAAAAACACTTATTATATTTTTTCCCGAAATTTCATCCTACTAATAAAAGGCCAACGAGAGGAGGAATTCATCGCACATATCCTCCCAGCGATTACGTCACTATAGTTCCGAGGTATCCATACATGAATTAACCGTGACGTAACTAGACCGTCGAAATAATAATACCGGGCTGGTTGTGTAACGACAATAACAATAATCTTTGAAATCGGTATTGTTTCAAACTTCGCGTCGGTTTTCGACTATACGCGACCGTAAGCAGCTGCAAAGCTGTCTTTATCACGTAGTCATAATTTCGTCATACAACGTCTCACCGGCGGACGTGAAACAGATAAACCAACCGATTATATCGACACTAAACGTATACGCGCGCATATAAACGCTTATGATACATTATTATATAAATCGCTGAATTCACGGGATTTTTTTCACTTAAATTCACTTCATTATGGTCATGATTTGTATTTATTAATAGCTGCTGTTCGGTAACCGGCGTTATTAATGGTGCTTATACATATGATACAAATAATTCCAAGACTGTTTTTTTTGTTTAGAGAAAAAATTCAACAACGATTCTCACAACTCCGGAATTGGTAACCATGGAAATCAATAAATATTGCCCCTGGTAACCGACGGATAAGTATCTTAAAAGTCAGATTTTGGCGTCTTCGCTTGATCGATGAGTCCTTTGTAAAATCGTTGTGGCCTGTTTCGGCAACGAAGCCAGTCCGGGTCAGTCGGGTCAACTGCAGGAAAAGGGATTCGTCAACAAACGATTTTCTCCTCGTAATACCGTTAACCGCTTAGATTTCTCGAGGTACATTTCGCGTACACGTTAAAATTGTTAACATTTAAAACAATATAGTTAAACATTTTTGGCCGCATTGTAACGAGCAAATAATAAATTTTTTTTTTTCTCTTTTGAAATATTTTTAAGAATTTGTCACTCGCCACACCGCGCGGATATTTTTCAAACTGTGTCTAATATACGATCTGCGTGAATTACTCTATAAATAAAAAACACAAACCACATCTCGATGTTTTCAGTGGTTTTCACACACAGCACGATTTTATTCATATAGAAAAGGCGAAAAAATTTTAATCATATATTTAAGTACAATATTATAGGTAACGATTTCTAATTTTAAAAAAAACCTAATTTTAATAGAAATAAAAAAAACGGACTCTTTTTTCTAACACGAATTACACGAATATCGAATATTACTGCAATATTACCCACGCTTAATTTTTTTTTTCTCGTGTCTTAAACTCGAAAATTAATTATCTCACACGTATCGAAGTGCAAATACATTTATTCAACGCGATTTTAATCGAAACTATTTAGGAGAATTCCATTTGAAATTTCGAAATAAACCGTTTTTGTTGACCTTATTTTTCTAATAGCTTTTTAAAAACAAAATTTATCTGAGTAAAAATCGACCGAGTTATAATAGATCACGTTAAATTTTTGATTTTCCTTATGTTGACGAATAAAAAAAATCCAGCAGGTTATCATCTAATTACATCAGATATTAATGCTGACTTTTTCATGGATAATCCGTAAAAACAGTTCCGCTTGTTAATATATTATAGCTTCAAGTACAATTGAAAATTAATTAAATTATCGAAAACCAGTAGTGAACACCAGCTGTAACGAATGCCATCTGTTTTGGTTCTGTACAGCTGTAATGCGCGTATTAAAAATCAAAAACCTTATACTCGCTTTAATTTGGTCACATTTTCATTTTATACGAAAATAAGGCTGATAAAATGGCTATTTCAAAAATTAAATTCAGCAAAAAAATATATATATATATTTTTTTTTAATTTTCAAAACCTATGTTATGGAATTAAAAGTTATTTCTATACAGGATAATTACAGTCCAGAAAACAACAATCAAAATAATTTGTCCGAGATGAGTGTATGTTACATTATTATGTTAAATTATTGTTTTGAGACATAGTATACAGAATAGTATGGTATTACGTACTGCAGTAATACAATACTATAATGTTGTATTACGTTTGTAATACTGCATATTAACGAATTATGCAATACGAAAATTAATGAGCATTGTTATTATTCGAAGCCCCGAAGGTCTAAATTATTTAAATATCCAGTTTTCGAATTGTTTCGAAAAGACGAAACGGAAAAATAATTATTTTCGAATAGTGTATAGTGTAATTGACGTAGATTTCCGTACAGGTTCGCTCAGTTTCTAAGACAAAACAATTTCACAAAAGTCACAATCTCGAAACGCGTAGACCGTCAAACTTTGAGTGAGTGAAAAAACGAAAAGGAAAATTTTATGTTATACCACCGTGAATTTTGTATCACAGTGTCTGACCGACGAAGTCCAAAACCGTGTTAACGAAATTATATAATAAAAAACAATATCTTAGAAACAATTCGGTATTATAATACAGTTAATTCGCAACGAAATCAGAGGTGTTTTTTTTTATTATTATTATTATTATTGATACGTACATATTATAATATTTACGAATTCCATTAATTATATTGTAAACACGTACTTAAATAGCGTCTACTTAAAGACTCAAACGTGTTTCATATATTTTTTTAAACAGAGTCAGTATACTACTTATTCATTCGTATTGCTCAGATGTCCTTCAGAAATGAAGACAATAAAAAGCAAAACGATTTTTACAAACGGATCACTCATACGCGAGTTAACGCATTTCCCTTTTCCGTTTATAATATTAAAAAAAAAAATTGTTGTTGTTGTTTTTTTTAATAAACGTCTATACAGATTGCATTTTTACAACATTGGTTATATAATAATATAAAAAAAAAAAAATATTATAAATATACAACTATTTCACTCTTGTAGAAATGCGTGTGATTTGCGTAGGTAACGCGTTTCTCGTGTATGCAATTTCAAGGTCGGAGGAAAGAGGAGGCGTTTTAGGTGTAATATATTAATATATTATAATATATTATAATGCCGTATACGCCATACGCTAAAGACAGCGATGAACAGAAAGAAAAAAGAAAAACGTCATAGTTGGTCTATATATTATACGCTCGTGCGCCGCCGATTGTATATAAGACGAACAATAAAATAATAATAACAAAAAAATATATATATTTTTAAAAATTCGAAAATTAATTATAAATTGTATACATATAATATCAACTGTCGTATAAATATTACACAACGAAACTATAAGAAATATTTCAAAGATTACAAATCGGTATATAATAATTATTATACCCGTTTTTCGAATAACTGCTATTATACACTGAAAAATAACTCGGTATAATCACGAAATATTCTCAGATACTAGGTACGCGCGTTACACCATAAAATATGACCATAAATATTGTGTTTTAACTCGATTGTTTTTTTTTTTTTTTTTCCCTCTGTGTTTATGCCTTAAATATCTGCTGCTTAATTTTTTAATAACGTAGCTACGTTTCGCTATAAAATACATACATAATAATATACCTCTATACAATTATTATCGTTTCATTTTTTTTTAAACAGAATTCCAATTAACGATAATAATCGTATATATAGGTGTCGTAAGTCACGTTTTATATTTTATTATACCTATATATAATATGTATTCCAATATTATACCATAGATTCTGGGAATGAAAATATATTTTAACCGTTTTTCTTCGAATATAACGTATATCATATTATATAAACGGACTTATTTCAAGAAAAATATTGGTAATTTAAAATTTTTAAGAATAAAAAATCAAACAGTCGTAAATGAGATTATTTATCATTCAATATATTATATTGTTCCGTTGTGTTTTTATTATTTGCAGTTAAGAAATGATAATATATTTTTTTTTTTTTCATTATGTATGGTAGAAATTAAATAAAGAAATTGCTTTTTTTAATCCGTACAACTCGATTGAAGTTACAGATTTTGTTAAGATATTAACTTAATATTTAGAAACGGTCTGTATACTGTTGAAAAATGAATACGTATATTGTATTAAGAAATTCGTAATTAGAAATGGAAATATACAGTTTACGCTGTTATGAACGCGGGTTAATATCACGAAAAAAATATTACGTAACGAAAACGTCTAAATTCGTTGAAATCGAAAAATTAATAACTATTTTATTATTACAAATATTTTACGCTATAAAATATGTAAAATATTTGAAAAAAAAACAAATTGCATATTTCGTAAATAGGAATTTATGTTTTAAATAAATCTATATATATATTATTGGTCGTGAATTAAAATATTTTTTTATTTATTAGAATTTTTTCAGAAGCAATTCGTTTTCTATGAGCAATAATATCGTTACGGATAGTTATTAATCGTACCGAGATAATTATAATTTATTTTTAACGTTAACCTAATTAAAATAAATAAATAAATGTACTATATAAAAGTATAATTTAAAAAAAAAATGAAAAGCTATTTATCTTGCGCGGTGTCAATATAAGCACTCATTTGTAGTTAATACGTGTTATACACCTAAAGAGTAGTGAAATTATAATTTATTGTTCGTGATTATGGATTTAATCCGCGCGTACGACATTAAAAAAAAAAAAAAATGTTTCTTTTTCTAATTCCGCCGTTCTGACATTTATTGATAAATGTAAATAATACTATTTAATTATAGGAATTTCATGACTTATTGCTACTGGTTTAGGTACCTACTCGGTTAGGTATTATTCTATAGTTGGAATTTAAACGATTTCCCCCTACATACAGCGTTTATACTCGTATAGACGCGCTTTAAGTGAAATACCACGTATAGGAAATATATATATTTTTTTTGTGTAATGATAATTGATATTCCTTATTATTTTCGGATGTATGTAATTTATTTAATTACGCGAATTTAAAAAACAAAATTATAAATAAAGACCATGTTCGAGAACGAATTGACTTTAATATATATATTATTTACGACGTCTGGAAAATATTGTATTCATTTCGCGCCGATCGATTAAATCGCGCGTAATATACGTTTCCGCGCGGTTTTATATTTTATTATACATCGAAACATTACACGTATTTTTTATGTCTCTTATATTATATTTCACGACCTATTTGCTAAGAACAGTGCAGGCTTTATGCCATAAATGCATACATAAATTTTACTTTAATCGATTTTTTTTTTCCATCAAATAATCAGATTATATTATTATTATTATTATTATTATTATTATTATTATTTTATTATTATTATTGTTTTTCTCGAAACAATTATTGCGTTCGAAATACGTTATTAAATAAATTCCAACAAATAAATAGTACGTAACCAGCGGCATTTTAATTGCAGCTGCGATATAATATAAAATCGCGATAGTGAAAACACAAAACATCCGAAGTATACTCGTAATGCAAAATATATACGCTTATTATAAATCCGCAAGCGTATTCTCCCATATATATAATATAATATATGTAAATTATATATATATTTTTTAAATACGTTGCGTAAAAAAAAAAATATATTGTCTTGTTCGAGCATCATACACGACGGCCATAAACTCATCGTTAAAACCGACGACGTGTAAACGGCAATATATTTATATATATATATATATATAGACACATTTCTTATTTTATTACCTATCCGCGGTTTCGAAACGTATTATTGAATGATGTTATGGTGAAGAGACGCGTTTGTAAATTATGTAAAAAAAAAAAAAAAGTTAATAAATATTATATATATACGGAGAAACACGTCTTATTATAACACACGGTTCAAGGATTCTATCGCCGCGACGAACTTCCCGTCCTGCAGTATGTAAAATATATTGCAATACAGGCTGCAGGACCGTATTTAGGGCGAAAGACGATTGCCCCGGGCGGCTGAATTAAAATTTTTTTTAGGGATGGTGGCTGACTTTTTTGGATTTGTATAAAATTATATAATAATGTGTAAATTACTAAAAAATTACAAAAACGACTAGGAGCGCAAACGAATATTATAATACGGCCTCGCGTATAAGAGATGAGCATGTAGCATATTAGACACGAATATTAAAAACCTTATATGTGTCTATAAAATATAACATTATAGACATCGTATACTTGATACATCTTGTATTAATTATTTATTTTTTTTTTTTTTAGGACATAAGATATGAGATTTATGTTTATTATTTAAACGCGGTTCCTTCCTTTGTATAAATAACTAGTATATAATAATAATTAATAATAATAATAATAATAATAATAATAATAATAATAATAATAATAATAATAATAATAATAAAGAAGAGAAAGAGAAGAAGAAGAAGATGATGATGATGATGATTAATAAAAATAATAAATTAGTAAATTAGTAAATAGCTCTATATAGTCTATATAATATGGTACATGTTCCGAGCGAACAATTATATTTATCTGTTGTGAACAAATAATTGTAGTAAATGTTTAAAAAAAAAAAAATTTAATGTGTCTTATATTTAGACAGATTTTTTTTTTTTGAACACCGATATATTTTAGGGCTAATTTCAAAATTTGACCGAAAAAAGACCGAAACGCCAATGATATTATTTTTTATATATATATATAAAACCGTAGAATTTTCTCCAAATTCAAAAGCGTATCCATATATATATATACATATACATATAGCGTATAGCGGAGAAAATAAAATTTCCCCCCTCCCCGAGTATTTTGCCGGCCGTCCCTGAAGCACAGTGACCGCGTGAAAGTCTGTGCGTAAGTACGCGTGGCGCGCGCCCAAATCCGAATCGGACGAAAAATGTAATAAAATATTTCGCCGTCAAGTTCAAAGAAGAACACGACAACAACAACAACAACAACAACAACAACAACAACAACAACAACGTCGTAGCAGTCGCGCGACTTTCACCGCGGCGGCGCTCATAGACCGCGGTGGTGACGCGTGTAATAACGCGCCCGGGTCGCGGGCTTTCTTTACACACCCGCGGCCAAGTCCCTCCTGGAAAATACGGATTTCACTGTTACACGATGGACACGATCACCGCCGTTGTAATAACGAGTGCGACGTCCGCGAAATCCGCGCGTTTTCCAGTATAAAAAATTCAAAACTGTTCTTTTTTTTTTTTTTTTTCGCTATACGCTAATAATAATATATTGAATAAACGACGAAAACGACCGCGCTCGTTCTCGTTTACAATAATAAAATCATTATCGTGGGCCCGGTAAAAGTTATTTAAAACGATTACACGCCTTCTCGGTGCTATACGCCTCGCAGACACGCGTGTATGAGTAGAAAAAAAAATTGTTTTTTTCTTAAACGCCAGCGCCCGGCCGTTCCGCGCCTATAAACGATATCGTACCTATATATTATATACGCATACGACCAGATACCGGCGAATCGTGGGACGGAGAATTTTCTCTCATTGTCCTGCAAACGAAAACAATAAAGATCATTTTTTTTTTTAATTTAAAACAAACACTTTTTTTTTTTCTTTATCATGTAAATTCGACTTCGGTGTATATCGTCGTTCGAGTGTATTTTATACCGCGGTACCGCTCAAAAAAAAAAAAAAAAAATATCTATATATTTCTTAATAATAATAACAGTATACCTACTATATAATATAACGGCGCGTCGTTTGTTCGGATATACAGAGAAAGAGGGGATGGTCGAAAGACGACGATGAGCGCATGGTATAGAAGACGATTCTCGGATAGATCTCGAAGAGAGAAAACCCGTGTCGTGAGTAGTTTTTTTTTATGTTTTACTAGCGTCGTATACACATATACCGTTCTTACGACGAGCATATTTTATACGCTGCAGAGGATTTCTCGCGGCCGCCACAGCGACCACCACTCCGTTGTACACACATAATTTAATATACGCGTGCCGGTCACGAGCTTGTCCGTGGGATCTTCTCGCCGGCAGCCGTGAAAGTGAATATAATTATTATTACGTTCTACTACAATATAATATATAAATGTATAATATTCGAAACCCATTGGACGCGTTGTATTGAATAATGCTCGTGTATTTTTTCGGTGTGTTGTGTGTAACAACTGCGCGCGCGGGGGGCCCTTGAAAAACGACCCGGTGGCTAATACGGCGCTATGACAGACGCACTTTGACCGCCTCGTTGTGTGCGGTGCGCGCGACTGTTGTCCTCGGTGGAATTTTTCGAATACTCGCGGCAGGCGTCCAATGGCGGTGCAGTGTGCGTGTGCGCGCCCAACACACTTTTATAAGTTCTTATACGTACTTCTGCATTTACACGTGTTTATATAGTGTCCCGGAAACGATAATTTATATACGGAACGGAAGAGACATTTTTTTTTTTTTAGTACCGCGTTTTCTCTACTATTATATTTAATTATTTTTGAAATTTAGTAGAAAAAAGACAAGAAAAAATTGTGGTGTTGTGGATGACGCCGCTCAAGTGAATCACTCGGACGACAAAGGTTTTAGAGGGTTATTCGTTATTACCACCGTATGAAATGTAATATGGATAGGCCGTACCTGTATTGAATGTGCTGCATGGGCAGCGGGTCCGTTTTAAAGGAGAGAGAACAGTCGCTATTTGAACGGTTCTCTTTCTCGCGTGGCGTATATTTTAATGAAATTATTATATTTATTGTCTTTGGAAATTATACGTGGCGATAACTGTCAGGTACGGATCCGAGGGGGTTTGATATTACATATTGTATAAAAATATATGTAACATTGTTAAAGTTCTACCTGATGACAGGAATACCTAAACTGACTACTTAATTAGATCAATCCCGCCCGCACAAAAGTGCTTATTTGCTACTTTTATGTTTATTATTTATTATCACATTGTGGCGTTTTAGGCATGGAAGAAACAGTAACTTATAGTGGAAGAAAGAATAAGCAACCCCATAGGATTCTTATATAAAATGACCGAAAGACAAAATGGTGTAATGACCCGTCCATATATTTATTATCTATGACGGTCATTACTATACCTATAAATTCGAAAGCAATGACAATAATGATTGCGTTCGATAAAACGATTCTGAGCGGAGCTCCGGGGTCGTAATACACTTTTGTTGACTACACCGTGTTTTGGTACCATCAAATTGTACCGTCAGTTATCTCTGTATAATTTTATCAGATTATTTTTCTATCGCTCGGACAGCCAACGACGCGATAAAATGTAGAGATCGAAATTGAACGATTACAAAGATACTTTTTTCACGAAAAGAGTAAGAGAAAAAAAAATTTACCGTGATCTCGACGAAATTACGAAGTTCAACCGGTAAAATTTTTCAATAAAAATTCTTTCGACTGCGCGCCAGTGCCGCGATTACCGAGTGAGCAAAGTGTGCGTTGCACACGGGCCTCCAATAACGGTCGAGGGCTGCCAATTCGAGAAAGTTATTACGAATCTTGTCATCGTATAGCCACTATTAAGACACTTTTAAATCATCGTCCTGATTTAATATTACCATAAAAAATTTAATATTTAGAATGATATAAACGAACAAGACTATAAAATACGAGCCGACAAAAAAAAAAAAAAAGTCAAAGTTTTAATTTGTATTTATTTAAATATTACTGAAAAAAAAAACGTTTACAAAATTTCGTATTCGGTTAAATTATTTATATAAAAAAAAAATGTATTTTAGCGTACGATTTTATAAATAGGTACCTATGGGTATAATGACAAATAAAGTTTTATTAAAAAGCGATTGGTCTAAAAAAAAGTATACAAAAACTGCGGTTTTAAATACAGTGAATTTTGGAGAAAAAAAATCAAAGGACCACGAAACGATTTCTCGCACATCACAGATCGCATAATTGCAGCGGTATATATAGCCGCAGGCCGTCTTCGTACTGAACGCAATTAAAAAAATAAAAAGTTAATAAATAACTAAATTAAAAAAAAAAAAAAAATACTAATGACAATCGTTATTACTACTACACGTACGCCTGACTGCAATAATTCAAAAGAAGAAAATAAAAACGTAATTCAAAAAAAAAATCTTCACTTTTTCGCGGAGAAATCACAATTAGTGCAAGACATTCCGGGACATGCGAGTGTATATTATTATTATTATTATTATACTTATAACCGCTTTTTCTTTAATCCGTGGTTTAATACTCGCGTACACATTACGGCTGAAATCACGCACGCGCGCGCGATAATTTATTTTATATTTTTTTTCCCCCCTCGTGTTTCGGTCTCGATATACAGCGTATTACAAATTTATAATCAATATTATATATATATATATATATATATATATTCGATAATCGTTTTGCACGAGAGTTTTCGTGCGATCATAATTATTACTGTTATTGCAACAAACGCATAGGCCGCTAATCGACCGTGTTACGTATACTGCGCACACGCATTACAGTTAAAACACAATATTTTATATAATATACATTTTTTTTTTTTTTACTCGAAATTTCTCCGCGTTCTCGCGTTTTTTGACAAATACAATCCGTTCGCGTGTGTACACAATTTGTTTCGAAAAAAAAAACACACAAAAAAAAAACGACGGGCGCGCGTAACTATATACGTTTATAGTGATACGTGCAGCGAACCGGTGGAAATCACTTTTCCACACAATATGTTCTCGAAATTAAATTATAATATACGCGCGTACGTTTTACAATAGTTTTTACACATTACACGTAATCGATTGAAAAATAATCGACCGTTTTCCAAGTCCTGTGAATATATTTATATAAGATGACGAGGGGAAAAAAGTAGAAAAACCTAAGGCGCGCGTAAAAAAAGTTATGACGCGTATTGTGCGCGGTACTATATAGACGGCACGAAGACTTGTGGATCGCAGCTGCAGTGAGAAAAGAAAACCGAATTGTTTCTTTCGGGATCCGTTTTGAAAACTCTGAGAATTTCTACTCGTTTGACAAAGAATTATTTCCCAGGATTTGTCAACTATAATAGATATTATTATTATTATTATTCGTATATTGGGCGCGCGAAACAATGAATATTACAACGAATATTTAAACGATAATATTATTTCTACGTGTACAACTGACGTTTTCGTACGCCGCACAATGAGAAACAGACGACTTTTACTCGAAAAATAGAATTCGATGGCGCAATGTTATATATTTAAATGAGTTTGACCCGAAACGTACAAATATATGTATATAAAAAAATACATTCTTTCGGACAGCTATTTGGAGCAAAAGTAAAAATTACCTACTCGTATATAATTGTATAATACGGCTGAATTATCCGGCGCTACGACGACGCCCGTGGTCGGTTTTAAACCGTTCAACTCGTACATTATTTAAGTTATTGAAAATAACTCCTCGCGATCTCTCCGGTATTCGCTCCGTCCTTAACCATTCCCGCTCTAGCCTCGCGTAGTGTCGATGCACACTATTCTTTTATATCCTCTCTCCTCAATGATTCTGTCTACGCTTCAGATATACTGTCATCCGTTTCCTTCGGGGTCCCGTCCTACGCCACCAGAAACCACTCCTTTTTCTACGTCCCGTCCCATTCTACCTCCTATATATAGTCACAACCATCTTATCCGTATAGGATGCTACGGCACCTTAACAGTTCCCATTAGTTCTCAGGACACTTTCACTTGTATCTGTGTATACGCGTATTTATCCATTTATAATCGTCGTATCTCCTCCAAAACTGCTGTATGGCGTCAATTCAATAAAATAAAAATTGTTATAGGGGGGATACGTATATATAATTCGCTGTTGTTCTGTACCCCGGCGTTGTCCGGATAAAGGATGCTTATATAGTACAAATAATTCTAAATATTCACGGAATTATTGTAGTTTGCATTTCGAATAATTTATTGTTATTATTCCGTGTTTAAAATGATTTTAGAATATTGCTTCATGACCATATGTATACACGACATAGCCCCGAGTATATTTTACGCGACCATAGAAGTCTCTCGTTATAGCCCGTTTCAGAAACGAAACTAGACAGCTGGTCGGGTCAATTGCAGGAAACTGTCCGTCGCCGCCAAGTGACAGCGATGTATTCTCTTCGTAATCGTGTGCCCACTCACAAATTTTCTCGACATACGTTTCGTGCACATGTCAACAATATTTGTTAACATTGAAAAACAGTTAAGAAATCTGTTGGCCGCGTCAAAAATCAATAATGTATTTTCTCGTGAAATATTTCGAAGAGCGTTTGTCCTCACCACACGAATAACTTTCAAACCATGCCTGAAACGATCTGTGTAAATTATTCTTCTTCTCTAGCTGTGTAAATCACTCTAAAAATAAATAATCAAACCGAATCGGTTTTTACGAATAGATTCACAGTTCCGAAACTATAACAATCCCTGTAAAACGGCTCCTGCACGTGTACAGAATTTTACAGTACACGTTATTTTAAAAAACCGCTTGTAAATCTAAATTAATTAGAACACGTAAGAACGAACCAAAAGAAATCGTATGAATTGTCGATGTTTTTCCAATAAGATTAGATAACTTCATTGACTGAATACTTGCAGTTGTGCAGTGTTTTTTTTAATTTACGTGGGACTTTTATATCATTTCTCATTTATCGAATTCATAAAAGCCTCGAAAAACGAGTTCGCACTCGAGGACCTCTTAAGTTCTGTAATTGCAGCATTGAATACAACGTTTATATACAACGCAGGACGTGTCCGTATATTGTGAGATACATTTTTTAGAAAAATTACTGGACCACAAATCCAGTGTGTGCAGTATACGTACAAAATGGTATATATATATCCGGTGAGAATTTCTCCAGTAGTGCTGCTGCTGCAGGTAGGTACGTATCGTTTAACCAGAACTGGTATTTGGTGACGAGAAAGTGTAACCGAAACGCGCGCGGTGGTATCGGTGAAATAAAATGAAATAAAATATACGCGTATCTCGCCACACACGTAGGTATTAGATTGTTTGTACTACGACAGTACCTATATATATATTATAATATTATGTACACCCGTTGTTAATCTAGAAATTATTATTTTTCAAACGGGATTTCAAATGTTACGCGCGACACTTTTATCCTTTCGTACGACACAATAAAATAATAATAACTTTACAATATAATTTATTCGTTATTATATACTAGGATACGAGAATAGTGTTACGCCCCTAAGACTCGACTTCGGTCCTGCTGGTTCGTCAAAACGAAAGCGTTTTATAATATATGCGCCGTAAACACACACACACACACACACGCCTAACATCCTCGAAACCGACGAACGTGCTTATTGACTCGGCCGGTCGCAGGATACGTTTTACCGAATAAAATTATACTGTTAACGCGTTGACGCGGCTTCGAAACGAGAAATTTATTCTATAGGTACGTTTCGAACCGCCACACTCGTTCGATATCCTTCCGAACGATTCTGCTTTCACGAATGTTATTCCGCGTGTACACAGTGCAACAAACGGGTGTGTATCACTCAATACACGGAACGCGTATATCAATCAAAATATGACTCCAGACAGGAGGCCGCCATGTGCATTCTACGAGATATAAAAGTCGTGGAAGATACGATGAAATATAATTTTTCCATGACGTTTCATTATTTTACTTTGAGATAACGGGACACAAAACGACGTGCTCGTAGTACCGATGTTAGCACCGAAATCGGTGATTTTCACGTCATGAAGTTGGTAACAAAAAACAGAAAAATAGAAACGGAATGCATATGGCGGCCTGCTATATAGGGGTCCATATTTCGTATACGAGAATTATACTGTAGAACGCGCGTTCCGTGTATTGAGTTCAGTGGCGTGTATATTCGAATAAATCGTAGAAGGCGGCGTGTAAAAATGACCGTTTAAAAGTCTCGTTTCTCGCACACCAGTTTAATCGGCGATTTGCGGTTTTGCATAGCACCGCGTACCTGCAGTATCAGACCTAACTTCACGATTATAACGAATTTCGTGCGGACGCAATAGGCGTACTTACGCATCGCGAACGGTAATTTATTAAAATAATAGATACGTGTGTGCAGTGCGTGTGCTTATATATTTTTATACGGTGAAGAACATCGAAACCGCAGGTCGTTGAATGTGCAGGCGGCGATTCGGTCTGTAAAATCCTGTAACGCGAGCCGAGAGCGGTTATAAACTTTCCATATTTATATATTACGCGTATATAATACACATTTATAATATAGCCTATGCGGCAGGACGTTAATTAAAAATAATATAGTTATACGTTTGAATAAATGGATTAAAAAAAAAAACTACTCGCTAATAAATATTTTAGACTTTTGTTATTATTTAAAATTTCAAAGCAATTATATATACGAATCATTGCGTTCACGCGGATGAAACGATTCCGAACGGAGCTTCGGCGTAATATTTAATTTATTATTAACATTATATTTTAATAATGCGTAGTGTGTATAGAAAACACAATATACGCGATTATAACAGTACGTCGTTTTAATATAATTTCTTATAACGATTGAACCTGTAGGTAGGTAAACATTTTCGAAAATAATTGTTTTTGTTAATATATTTTATTGAGAAAGTCATATATTTGGTAAAAATGTCAAGATTCTATGACCATTAGTTTTGAACGAACGTAATTTTCCACAAAAATACACTTTGTCGAAAAATCTGAAATGTTTATTGAGGAAAATCGCGATAAACGATTTGTTTTTCGAGTGTAGTTGAAGTAACGTACGCGTCTGACGTTGTATTTGAAGGTGTTAAAACTTTTTTTTACGAATGCGAAGTACCTCAAAATCTATAGTTGCTATAAAGAGCACAAAATTGAAAGAAATTTTTTTGAAATTTATTTTTCATACAATATAATATAAATGTTTATACGAACGTTTCAAGTAATCACTAAGTTTGCCGAAATCGCGTTTGCATGTAATTTTTTGTTTTAAGCGCTTTTGAGAAAATCGACAAATTACCTCGCTAAAGTGCCAACTGCTGCAGGATCCAATATGACGAACTACGACACGGTATAGAGATCGGAGCACTCCTTCCGGTAGAATTTTTTGGGTACAGACACAAAAACACACACACACACACGTCATTGTAAATAACGCATTCCTCTCTTTAGGCTCAGAATCTAAAATTCAAAGTGATTACACGCCTAAACTCGAGTATTAAAACGAATCGGGTGATTTGTTTTTTGGGCAGAAAAAAAAATCGAAACACTGTATGGAAACGAATTTTTATTTATATACTCGTGGAATAGAGAGTAGAAAAACAAATAAGTCCGAGTGCAATATCGAGACGTGGAAAAAAAAAAGGGAAAAGTAACACAGTATTATTTCGCTTTCGGCGTGTGTGTGCTCGCGAGCGTGTGTTTAAATATTTAAAAGAGCAAAATAATATGGTATTGAAAAGAGAGAAAAAAATATATATATTGTTACTATAAGCATATTGTTGTTGTGTGGCCTCTTCAATCCGTTCCTTTCGCCGCCGCTTCTCACGACCGAACACTTATGGGAAAACTTCGGTGGCGCGCGCGCGGGTTTATTGTGATTTTCGCGTACGCGCCTCTTCGGGTCGTAACAGAAGAAAACGTTATTCGATCGTTAAAAACGATTATTTATAAATACCAGAAAGGATATTTTTTTTTTTTGTTTAACAAACGGCGTTTGTGACGTAGTGTTGTTATAATATATACGTATGTATATCGTGTATATAAATAATAATAAATAATAAATTCGGGCGCGGTCCTCTCCGAGATCTCGTTTTCACTTTCCAAATGCCGCGTGTTCTTCGCATTCTCAGCGTTCAAGGTTTTTATCGTTTAAAAATATAAATCAGCCGTATTCTTATTTGCGCCGTCGTGATGCGTGTTACAATCGACCGATACATTGAAATAATATTGAAATACTTTACGCTACTGCAGTACGTATAGAGTGCAAAAAAAAAAACGACCTACGCAATCTCTGTCCGTGGCGCGGGGGCAAATTAATTCGATTAAATTATGCGAATATAATTAGACGAAACGAGAGTTATTCGACGTAAACGAACGAATCAGACGCTAAACAAATAAATAAATAAAATTGTTTTCCACTCAATATAATCACACCGAAAACATTTCGGTGTAACAATATTCTGCGTGTAAAAACGAATAAACAATTAATAATCGTTAGATAATATAAAACGGAAACCGTATATAATATTACGTAAAACGCCGCCTGCAGTACACTAATAAATGCATTAACGTTGAAATGAAATTATTTGCAAATTCAAAGCCGACATTTCGTTTACTCGGGGCTGCAGGAAGAGTTTCGACAAATAATGACCAAAAAAAAAAAATCGATAAATATTATAATTTCCTAAATTAACGATTATTAATTCAGTGGCGTAGGGTCTAAGATCCTATAATTCCTATATGTCATAATGATATAAAATGTTATACATAATCGTATCGTGTTTTACAATGATATCACAACAGCAGAACGTAATAAATATCACTGGAAACCGCAATCGTCATAGCACAAATAGCTATATTTGCATATTAAAATAATATTATAATATAATACGTAATAATACTATTATAATATTTATCAAATGTATATATTTAATATATATATATATATAAAGCAAAAGCCACGACAAATGGCGGGGAGGCTATTGTAGGCCGACCCCCGTGCTAAACCTTTGGATTTATTTATTTTATTTATATAAAATATAAACGAACGAATTATTTAGCCGGGTATATATACGGAAAAATACGCGACCGAATATTATTCGAGGTCGCGTATTATGTACTTGTAATTGCACGTGTTTTCGAATAAATAACGTATATAAAACTTTCTATTGACACAGACGCGTACCGGCGGCATGCAGAGAGGAGAAGAAAAAAAAAACTTTCGATTTCGTTCTAAACGCGCGCGCGTATAAACATCTCGATAAATTTATTGCTTCGATAAAAAAACAAAAAATATATTCCTCCTCGAGTGCCGTCCGAAATATTATCGAATTTCTCGCCGTCGCAGCGACAATATTAAATCTTCTCTGGTTTTCAATATAAAAAAATAAATAAAATACGTTTAACCGTCCTGACGTCCAGTGAATGATATTTCGAATAGACCGGAGAAAAAAATAATAAATATGAAAATTCCACTACCGCCGTACCGAAATTAAAAATTCAAATCGACGGGGAGAAGTGGCTAGACGGGATTCCACTATTACGTATATAGCACCGACAGTGAACGATAGCTATTACTACTGTAAGTACGTTTCGGTACGTCTTTCGAATATAATATTATATTTTACAGGTTTTTTTTTCTCTTTTTATACAAACACTATTGCCTCCCCCCCCCCACACACAATACGAGTGTCGAATAATACTTTTTTTTTTCTTCTCGTATTCCGCACCAATGACGGTCCTATTGCGTAACGCCTGCGGTTGTATATAGCACATTATAATAATAGTCTGCACTGTAGCACCGTGCTACGCGTTCTGTATTATTTTTTTTTTATATTTCACTATTTTTTTTTTAATAAAAAAAATATATATTTTTCGAAATATTTCACCGCTAAGTAATAATATTTTTCGCGGTACACTCGGCCGACCCACCGAATTTACGAATTATTTATTTATATTCAATTTTTATTTACTTATTTCTTATACGAATCACGCTCGGGCTCGGCGGGTTTTCGGCTTTCCCCGATCCTATATATATTAATCGTTTTCTCGATGAATTTCCGGGGATACCCCGAGTGCGTCCCAAAATGACCTTTTTTTGATGTCCCTAGTGCGTCCGGCAAAAGGTATCACCCGAGTGCGTCCCAAGAAAAAAGGTCGTTTAGTTTGCGTAGCCCGAATGCGTTCCAAGAAAAAAAGGTAGTTTTTCTTATGTAGTCCGTACGCGTCCCAGTTCATTTAGAGTTACCCAGAGTGCATCAGTTTTTATATACGCTTTACAACTCTTTAAAGAACGATTCCATCTTTGTACATCATTTTTCAATAATTTGTGATATCTTAATTTATAACCATGCTGGCCCATCATATGTTCTGGCAATGCCATTATTACAATTGAACAAAACACACGTAAATAAACACTGGTAAATTATAACGGACGGGCAGTTATCAATCTCAACGGTGTTGTGCGACTGAAACGCAGTCAGCGATGATTGAAGCACAATGGTGATTTCCCTCGACGGATTATTTCGAGTCGTACCTGAAAATATAACGGACGCACTCGGGCTGTTCAATATAAAATTGATAAATTACAGCGGACGCGCTCGGGCTATTTAATAATACCTTGATAACATATTGCGGACGCACTCGGGCTATGAAAAAGGTAAAAATTTTAAACGGGACGCACTCGGGAAACCTCAGAATTTCCGAAAGCGCGCGCGTTAAAAAAAAATTATTCAATAACCCAGCCAAAATACACGGGTAAAAAAATGTACGAATTATGTGTACGACGAATTGACGTGTGTTAATTCGTTAATAAAGCAACAATTTAATAAAATATATGAAAGAATAAAACGGAATAGGCGAAAAAAACTAGAAATTTATATTGTCGAAAACCGATTGAATAATAAAATTCGTTTCTTACAACAGTTATACGGTTTAAGTTTTTAAAAAAAAACGTTTTTACAGGAAACCTACACAAACCGTCTATATTATTCCTTGTGATGCCGATCACGACTCTGTCGTAAAAAAAAAAAAATTTCATTTTTTAACTCTATTTTTTTTTTTTTTTAGCGTTTACCTTCAAACGAGTGTGATTTTAACTTACGCGCGCGCGATATCGCTCCTACAAATAATTAACGTAATTAATTATCGTATCGAAATATTATAATATTATCAGACAAATTCGTATCAAAATAATTACGAGATATCGTTTCGAATACCAATGACGTGTTTCGATTAGACCGTTATCGAAATAATTAATAATATCCCAGAATTCGCGAATTTTAACAAATTATTTAATTATGCTGAAATTTAAAACCCGTTAATGCGTATAGTACGTAATACGGGTAAAACGAAGAACAGAGGGTTTTAAAACGATTCCTAAGTATTATACATAATATAGGTATTAATGATATATACACGTTAAAGAAGAAGAAAAAAGAAAAAGTGTTACGCGGATCCGTATACCGATTCAGAGAATATTATTTGTGTTACGAACGTTGCATAATATTATAAACATCGCGACGTCATCACGTATAATATGTGTAATTTTATCAGATTAAATGTACGGGCCTTGGCCCGTGCATTAGTCTAATATACTATTTCTAATAATTATTACAAATGAACGCAGCAACGTTGCTGCGTTGTAGCGTATATACTTCGGTATATGTGTAAAAGCATATTATAATAAACACGCTGTGCGTATCATGTACGCGCAGTATACGTAGACACTGCAGAGAGGCTCTTGTAGAGATTGAAATAAAACTTTAAAATCATCTTATATTATTATTATATGTACGCGACCAGTTACAACGTTTTCCGCCGTATTCCGCTTCGTCACGAATACTGCAGTTACGTATTATCGCCTCTGGTGTTAATCACGAGTGAGTACACGATAATAATATGTATAGTTACATCCCCTTACAAACGTTTTCAATAAAAAAAATTTAAAAAATCTAAAACGCGTCTGATATACACGTCTGTTGTGACTTTTCGACCGGCAAAGACGTGTTCCCGTCGTAATGAATTACGCACAGTCCGGACGAAAAAAGAGAGTAATTTAAAATCTTTTTTTTTTCTAACCAAACAAACGAGAAAAAAACACAATACGTTTCGATTTTTACCGGACGATAATAATAATAATAATAAAAATAAAATAAATGCTAATAATAATATAATATACGCATTATAGAGAACACCGCACGAGTTTCGATCAGTGTCCGTATACGTTATATAATATGATGCGGAGTAAAGGCGTTTTAATCACCACAAAAAAAAAAAAAAACGGCGGCGTGCGAAACTGCAGACTTCAGCCACGAAGGCATTATACGTTCTCCTCTATACCGCGCGCGCGCGCGCATGCACGTACAGCCAAAGCAATTCACGTCGCTATTATAGTTGTTTATTAATATCCACACCGGAGTATTATTTCTGAATTGATTAATCCCAACTGTATTATTATTATTATTATTATTATTCGTTGTTGTATATTATTATTCGAGCTGACAAACGTGTGTCGTTGTCCTTCGGCCAAGACCTGCGCCCGATCGATTATTATTATTATTATTATTATATTGCCGGCCCCGTAGGACACGATATTAAAACCTCATCTGCCGGAGTGTATGTATAGAGATATAACACCTTTTGTGCGCCGGTGTTACGAAACGAAATTAGTTATTATTTGCATCGGTATAATATAGACCATTTTGTTGTACGCGCGCGTTACGATGACTTTTCGGACAGTACACATAATATAATATTTATTATTATATTACTCGCGGTGAAGATATTTCATGAAAAAAAAAAACTCGAATGAAAAAGAAAAGAAATAAATAAATACTCTACTCGACGACACAATGGTCCATTGTCTCGTACGTAACATAATATTATAAAAAAAAAAAAAAACACCGAGTGTTCGCCTATATAATATTATAATATGTGATACGCCGAGTGCTGCACGCGCGTATACGCGTGTAGGAATTTGTTGACCGAATATTAATTGTATTAATAATGTAAAATATGACGTGTAGAGTAACGCTTTTACGCGCTTCACTCACCTTTAGGCATGCCGCAAGGACCGGGCGTCCTGCCCGAGTCCAGGAAGTCGAGGTCATACGTTCGGGCCGGTGGAAACGTGAGGGCGACGTGGCTCGCGGTTCTGCGCACCAGGCAGGAGACCACAGCCAAAAACACTAATGCCCACCAATTGGGATTCATGACGAACGGTACCGCTGCGATTACGCTATTGTTAAGCGCATTTCGTCGTACCTATACCACCTGGAAAAAAAACAAATAAATAAAAATAAAACATCTCTAAATACTCGACAAAACGGCCGTAATTCGAGCACATTACAATCAGTTCGGAATTCATCCGAGTACATTTTTGTTCCAAAAAAATTGTATTTGAATAGTAAGAATTTTTTTATATAACACACGGACAATTATCGTAAGGACCCATATTAGAGACGGTCGTTGCGGACACAGACGTCGTGGGATATTCGTATATACGTATTTATATAATTTGAAAAACAAAATCGATTTATGGAACACATTAGAGTGGGCGATTATAAAAATATGCGATTACAATAATCTATCGATTGCGATCGTATGCAAAATATACGTTATAAATGACGGTATACTATTATTATTATTATTATTATTGTATTTTTTAATTTTTAATAGTGTCTACTAAAAGTTCTAAAAAATAAAAAAAGAAATATATATATTTTTTTAATTCAAAGTTTCCTAGTGAATACTTAAACATAAAAAGCGTAATATAAGTTGTGTTTAAGTGAATACTCAAACGACGGATCGACGCGCGTGCAGCAGGATGATTATAGAAACGATATGATATAACGCGTCGAGTGATAATAATAATTGCCCACTGTGGGAAACGATAGTTTTTAAAACCAGTTATATACACCGCGAATTAGAAACTTGTCGAGATCCAGAAGAAACCGAAAAATCCGTTTTACGTTACGCAAACACGTGTAATTTTCGTTCGTACGGCTTTTTTTTTTTTTCGGACACCTAATACAGTATAGTGGACGGCGGTCAGCTTCGAATACGATTTCGTTTTTAATATCTCTGCCATGAACGCGGTATACACGTCGACTTGATGCGTATATACACTGCAGTGTCCGAAAGGATTCTGTAATGCGGACGTGCAAAAAGCCGTAACAATACAAAATCGTTCTTATACTGTACACTTTTTTTGTTGTTGTTATAATAGCCGTGTGTATTAATTGAATTAAGTGAAACGAATTTTTGTGACAACATAAACATTGACAATGTAATATATTTGAATTGACACGCTGCGTGTTTCTCTCTCTCTCTCTCGACAAATGTATTATCCGCAACAGGATTATTATGGCTTTGAGTCGAATGAATCGAAGGACAATACGAATAATAATAAAATGCGAACAATAATTTATCGGCAATCGATCGGAGAGTTTTTAAAAAAAAAATTAAAATAAACAAAAAAATAACTTCAAATAAACACGTTGGAAATAAAGAAAACGAACGCGTATTATCTCGCAATAGGTACACTAGAAAACAAAAAAATTGATGACGTTATTAAAACGTTCAAGTTTTTATGCTGCCGATTAAGAATTGGAAAGATTGGGATTCGAGCACATTTGTTTAATACGTTTTGTAAACTTACTGATATTTACCCGTACCAATATATACGAGTTAATAATTTTACAAATTCGCGTTTTAAAAATTCCAAACTAAACACTCGTCGTACGCGGGTATAATAAATACGAATTTTCACAAAATGATTAGACGCGCGGAATACTTTAAGAAACGGTGAAAGTTTGACAATTTCGTAAACGTATAACATCATCATTGAGGATCGCCATAGCTGTATATAACGGATTAAAAAAAGAGAGAGAAAAAAAAATTATCAATTTAATGTTTTACAAGTGTAACACGCGTTGAAAGTATATAACAGTTTATATACTTTTCTCTGCGCTTGTACACGTAAAGACGCGCGTATAGTTTTCTTCGGGTACGTTTATTTTCTAATGGTTTTTTTTTTCTATCACACCCAAGGACATCGACTAAGTTACATTTTTTCGAACGATTAATTTTCGTAATACGCGCGCAGTAAACGGAGAACATTTATCACTGAATTCCTAAATACACCGGTGTTCAACGCATTAACGATATGTGGTATAATAAATCCGTTTCTGTTTTTCTCGTCTCGCGTTCTCGTACAAAATAAATACACGGCGCGTAACCAAATAGTTTGTAAATGTTAACTCGGACTGTGCGCCTACAATATTTCACTCTGGTCACTGGAATAATACGCACAAACGTTTAAATTCGTGTGGACCGTGAACTGCGCGCGTATGTATTGCTATTAGGTCTCGGATTTTAATTCTCTAAAAGTATTTACAAAAAAAACTGCATTTATGACTCGAAAACTCCAAAAAAATGCCTTAAATCACCTAATCTGTTAGGTGATTTAAGGCATTTTTTTATATGTATAAAAAAAAATTCACTTTAAATAATCAAATGTATTATTCTAACAATTGGCGTTCGATATAAGAATACAAATTTATGAAAGATTTATGTTATTGTCGGACAAAAATCGATAGGTGTCACGTTAAGAGAATTTTGATAATCGTTTTATTCATAAACCGAAACAGATCATTATATACTGCCCCAGGGGCGTATTTATGAGGCTCCAGCCCCCGAAATTTTAGGAACTTTCTTTATGTATTCCTATGCCCTGTAGCTATAGGATGTAATATTTTTAATACATTCCTAATATGTAGTTGTTTTTAAAATGTTGAGAATTTGGTAATTTGACCTATTTTTAAGATTTAGTCTTGCATTAGAATTTAGAAATAATTCAACAATGATATTTACGCAATGCCTCAGCCCCCCAAAAAAAAATTTCTAAATACGCCCCTGTACTGCCCTGCCTGTATACGTTGCGTAGTAGTACAAAATTATGTTTTATATTTCAATCTTGAATGAATTTTTATTTTTATTTCTATGAATACTACTAGAAATGTCTTAAAACGCAAAAAACCTCGAAAAATGCAAACAGATATCTCAAAAAAAAATTTCGTTGTTAGAATAGTGCGTGTACAAAAATGTCTTGGAAATGATCGCGTCAAGAATTTCACAAGAAAAAATAATGCTAATACATCGAATGCAACCGAGCCACAATTATTATAATATATTATAATTGACATATAATATATATAATTTTCTTCTCAACAAACGCCCGCATTTGAATAATATGAATTTCAATTATAGTTCTCGCTTGTACATTCATGTTCTAATACAATAATTATAATAATAATAATAATAATAATAATAATAATAATAATAATAATAATAATAATAATAATAATAATAATAATAATAATAATAATAATAATAAGAAGAAGAAGAAGAATAATTAACGTTTAGTTAGTGTATAAAAAAAATACACGTATTTTTTTTTCTTGTCACGTCAAAATAGGGTTGACAACCTTCAAGGTGCACTAACCTAAACATAATATATATATATATATAATAATTAAAAAGATACGCTATAGTTATTTTTCTATTATTATCCGTCTCGCGCGGTGTCGTCTTCGTCGTCCTGAATATAATTAATTATTTAATCTATTTTTTTTATATATATATATATATTACGGTTAAAATTTCTACGCCGATGTCAACGAACGGTATATACGTTATTACGAGTTTTAAAAACGATATACGCGCGTAAAGCGCGAGAAGATGTAGTTTTTTTTTATTCTTTATAAAATTATAATACGTGTAACGCGTTGATTATTATTAACAATAAAAAATAATTATAATAAAAATAGTAAATAATAAAAAAATAATAATTTCGCGGCCGCGTCATACTGCGGCTGCGGTGTGTATACGTATAATTACTGGAAATCGCCTGGAAGCGTCTTTTTCGATTTCGTAACCGCGGTCGCGGTTAGCACCGGCCAAACTCGCGGGCCCGCAATACCGTTTCCTGGTCGATACGACGACGATTACCGTTGACCGTTATTACAAATATGCGCGGCACACGCACGTATAATACGTGTGTGTGTGTGTGTGTGTGTGTACATTTGTGTGCTGAATCTGTACGCGTCGTCGGTGCAACAGGTATCACGTGCGGAGGAATGCGCGGAGGACTTGTTGTGTCGTCACCGACGACGATGATATAATATTTTTCTGGGACACACCGGGCCGGCGGGATTTATTCGCTCCCTCCCTTTTCTCTCTCTCTCTCTCTCTCTCTCTCTTCTCTCATTCTCTCGCAATAACACACTCGGACGTGCATTTGCGTACATTATTTGTACGCCACCGCAGAGCACCTGCACGCGAACGAAAATTCACGCAAGTAACGCGCTCGCGGTATACTACGCGTGTTAGCCAACGATATTGTAGAAACCGACCGCGCCCCGAGGCGGCCGGTGTGTGTTTTGTGTGTTGTGTGCTGCGCAGACGTTTCGCACGCCAAACCGTTTTCTGTATTATACAAATCACGCGCGCGCGCATCTTCTAAATAGCACAAAATCAAAACGCGTACGTTGGGAAATACAAATAACGGCGCGAACGTTACGGGACGCGTAAACGCGCAAAATGTGCTGTTGTTGACCCGCGTTAAAGTCACCGGCCCAAATAGTACAGACGTTACAAAACGCGCGGGTTTCGTCATTTTTTTTTTTTTTATTTATTTAAATTCGCGATAAATTTTATACCGTTGAAACCAGTAGCGTTTCCCCCAACTTATAAGTCGATGTCGGGTACCTACATAAAAATTGACAAATTTCACGGGTCGCTACGCATAACTAATTATCAAAATATCTCAACAATTATCGAAAAAGTAGTTTCCAGCGAACTGATTGAAAATTCAAAATTACGTTTTTATTTTTAAGAAAAAATAATTTTTGTACTTACCAGAATTGAGTTATTAAGTATTTTTTATATTAAATGATAAAATCGCTTATATATATATATATATATATATAAAAAAAATGATTATTGTTTTTATATAATAATATAACGATTGATATTTTACGTTATACTTGATTTTTTCTTTTTTTGTGGGGCAGTCCTTTACCCGACAAAGAGTGAATTTGCAGTGGTTTGGAAAACACTGCCACAGAGTGCATTTACATTTACGGCGTATACCGGTCAAGTTTTTATTAAAAAAAAATACTCTCAAACAATTATTCGCGAAGAAAAATATATAAAAAAATCGTTTTTTGGTCTATTTTTGGAATGGATGTTTATTTCCCCCCCCATAGAAGACCGTTGCGTTACAACGACATCGTTTATGAGCCTATAACAAATCGTAAAGATATAAACGGTAAAAGAAATGAAATACGAAAACAATTTTTCGTCAACTCATTTAAATTATTAACTTTTATAATTTTCGAAAGAAATTTGAAAAAAAATAATTTATTTTAATTTTATTCGTTATCAATAATAAAAACGCACTCTTTTTTTTTATCACAAAAAAATAGCATATTAGCCACTCTTCAGCTTATACAGTATACTCTCAGAAAATAAAGAAATTGATGCGGGAACATCACTGGGGTAAAACGGATTAGAAGAAATAAAGAACACGCGTTTCTGAAATGAAATTTTCGAAGAGAGAAAAAAAAACCTTTTTTAAATTTTACAAAATTATCATACTATTATAACTCTTAATAATATATAGTTGGATAAGGAATTAAGCATTTTAAATAATACGCAACGTGATATTTATATAAACAGAGTTTTGGAAGGATTGCGTAAACGAATTTAAACGTAATACAATCAATAATAATATTTTAAATATGCTTATATAATATATAATATACAAACTGCGGATTAAAAAAAAATATAATATTTTGATATTACAGTAAATAGAACGCAATCTCTTCGGCGTTTTTGATATGTTTATATTTTTTTAACTCTATACCTTTTTTTTTTATTGTAATGTTCGTAATTTTCTCAAATGTAATAGTTATCCGTTTTCATTCTGTTATTGTATTTTTATTTTCCTTACCCGCGATAATGACTTTTTGTCCCCAAACCGGCAGTAAATATAATAATTTCATAAAAAACAAACTCTTATAGATTCATAAAAATTTTTTTTTTCTGAGTACACAGTGTCGACGTTATTTTTTTATCCCAAAATATTATAAACGAATTCCGATGCGCGTACGACTGTATATAGGAAAAAACGCGTATTATCTAACACGTCAGTTGTGCGAAGAAATGAAATTAATAGCGCGAACACGACCGAATTATATAATACACGTTTGTATATATTTTTGTTATTAATTTCAATAATATTTACTACAAAAAGAGTATCCCGTTATATATACACAATATAAGACTATAACGAATAAACGTATTTTTTAAATTAAAAAAAAAAATCCGCGAAGCGTTTAATATTAGAATATGTAAATGTATGCAAATTCGTTCGTTTATTATTTTCACTTTTCTGTAAATATTGAAATTCTATCGTATTATACCTAATCGTTTCACTCGTTACGATTACGATATTTGAGTTTCACAAACATCACTCCGAATATACGAGTACATTGCGGCAGGTATTTAAAATAATTTTTTTAACTCGTCACGTAAATCACAATAAATCGCCCACACGCGAACACGCGTTATTTAACCCGTTGACGTATAAGACGTTAATTTAAAAGAAAAATTAATACGAGAATATATCTGGCGGTTTTCGCAAGTATGTATTTATGCGTGCAGCAGGCGTTTTCTAATGTATACAAGGCCGTATATATAGCCAAAGGAGGAGGAGGAGTTTAGCGTTCAGAACTCCACCGAAATTTTTTTCTAAAAATAAAATTTAATGATTTATATTTTATTATTTTATTTCATATTTATACTCTATAAGCCCCCCAAAAAAAAAAAAAAAATTTTTTTCTGCTGGCTACGGTCTTGACTGCGTATATACGTATAGTTATCGGGCGACGGACAAAAAGCTCGTCTATTATATAGTAGTGTAATTCTATAATCTTCTCTTATACAATCATCGTCGAAATAATAATATGTAATAATCGAGCGCGACAACAAATCGCGTCGACCGACGCGCGCAATTACGTTCAATTTGCAAACAACCGGTTCCTGCGCGTCCAAACGGATTCGTATATGGACGCGAACCGGATAAATATTATATCATATACAATTTATCATCATCTCAGCTTCATAGAGTCCTCCGTTTCAGTACCATCACGTGTCGTTTCGCGTACCGTTATTGTTCTTTTGACCCGGCAATCGACCGGATCTGACTTCGCAGAAGTAACAACGTCCCCGAGTCCGCGGTATTCCATAATATTCTATATGCTAGATTATAGCTGATGTATTGTGCGTATTACATGTCGGCGTGTGAGAAATCGAATTATTTCTGTATATTTTTTTTTTTTTTACTATTAAAAGCTGATCAAGATCTCTTGTTGAAATAAATTGTTCTCATAGCCGAAATTTCACTTGTATATGTTTTCGATACGTCTTTATTGTATTTTTACTATTACTGTTATTATTACTGGATAATAAAAAAAAAAAAAAAGTCAAAGGTCTGAACCCTTAACTGTGTATGGTGCGTACCGGTAAAGAGTGATTACGCTATGTTGATCGTGAGACAGACGGAGACAACAAATATACAGCGTACTCTTGAAATCCTTACGGCTTACACACCATCCGCAATTATAAAAAAAATATTGGCTATTTTTCTTCTAATCCTTTTCGATCCGATTGCGTACACGACCGGCGGTGACACGCGCCACGTGCCGTTATAAGTGCAGTATACGCGTCACCAGCTATACTAATATAACAATAATCGCGGCGGTACACGGTAGGTACATAATATGTAAATACACTGTAATAATCGTAATCGTTTCTCAACACGCTCTGTATTAATGCAATTATTATTTTCAGACATCGTATCGAAACGTTTCCCAGTGTCATTAATCATCGTACTCGTTTCTGCCTTATCCAGTACGCAAGCGTTACCATTAAACCGTATATAGGTACACTCTGATTACTACGCGTACTATATACTATAACTACGTATAAATTTATAAATACGCCTTTAAAACTAAAAAAAAAACTTTTTACGTCTACGAATTTTATACCGTATATTATTTTATTACAACGAACGATTAATCGTTGCAGTGTATTTAGAACTACGTAGTGTGCGTTAATATTTAAAAAATGATTTGTCCGTATGACAAATAGATTATCCGGCTACGAATCTCCTCGTGGTATTTCGTCACGCGTTCGTCGTATGTAAGTCATTAGTTATTATTACGTAATTGACTATTATTTTAATAGAATGATATTCTATTTTTGTATAGTTGTGTAAAAAAAAAGAAAAAAAATAATAACAATTTTTTTTCCCCCTTTTCCGTCTGTGAAACGCGCACTAAAAAATACATTATCCCGCAGAGGCCGCCATTATTGTCGCGTATACGATATTATTTTTTATACGCGTTTAACGTTATTATATTCGGAAACGAATTCATTCAATGTTTTCGGATTTCGTCACTTTTCTCCTGTTACGCGGGTCCACGTTATTATATATTAATAGTATATAGCATAAAAAAAAAAACGAGTTACGACAAAAAAAAAAACAAATATATCGAGAACAATATTTATATATTATTTAAAAGTGTATAACTTACGTGTTTAATGTTATACTGGTATAAAAATAAATCTAAAAAAAACAACAGCATTTAATACGCAAAAGGACATGACTGCGGTGGTTTTTTTTCTATTTTTTTTTGTAAAATAAAAACGTGCCTGGATCGCAAATTATCGCGGTACAGCCTAAGAAATCCAAATTGGACTCATAAGCATATAAAGGTAATCACCAAAAAAAAAAAAAAAAAAGACGGTTTTTAAGGCGTTGCGCGGTCATGACACGATTTTTATTTTGTTCTCTTAAATACAATCGTAAACGCGCGTAAGGTTATATTTTGCACGTCACGATTTTTTTTTTTTTTGATTTTTTTAAATAAACAATTACTATCGAATTATATCGCGTAACAAGATAATTGTTAAATATATTATTATTATTATTATTATCGTTGAAATTTAACGAAATCGGTATACCGGTCGGTTTTGTGTGTTTAAAATAGGGTTATAGAATACGGATTAAACGAGTTATAAAAAGAAATAAAAAAAAAAAAAAAACGAAAGTAAGTCTCAGCACAATAAATATTATACGCAATATCTTCGCGCACATACACCTGTTTGTTTAAAATATAGATCAGGCGTTATTCGAAATTAATTTAACAAAATTATACGCATCAAATTAATAACTTTACGCATAGGTACTTTATTGGACAATCGTACACACACACATTATGAGTGAATAGACAATGATTTTTATGAGAAAGCGTTTAAATAAATATAACTCAAACGCGTACTTAAGTCCGAACTATACGAAAAAAATGTTGAACCTATTGCTTAAACCTGCAGGGGTATCAAAGATAACGGCCCGCGGGCCATGACCGGCCCCGTAAGACACATGGATTCGGCCCATGCGGCAGTCGAGTCTTCATCAACCAACTTCATTAAAAAAAAAATAATAATAATCGATTTTGGTACTGACATTGATAATAATATGTGATAATACGTGGAAAGCGTCTATCAGTCAAAATATGGTCTTAGGCCGACATATAGATTCCGAAAGTATGAAAGTCAAGGAGGATACAATGGAATTTACATTTCTCCATGATATTTATTTTTCTTCGTATCCTCCATGACTTTCAAATCTTTGGTTATGTTTTGTCCTTTAATCAATTTTTCTGTATTATTATAAATTTAGAGTTTTTTTTTTAAATTGGCCCGCCAAGCATGCTTCGAAAAAAAAATGGCAAATTGAGTTTGACACCCCTGGCTTGAATTCAACATTTATCGGATTAGAGCAGTTTTCATTTGTTATCGCAGAACTGATACGCGCGATAACGTTCGGATAGTTCGTTTGATATTGTATGTTTTCGTCGATTTCGGTAGTTCATCAAGATTTATATGAATCTGTAAACGTTTACTCTAACGTGCACGCTGTATGAAATGATATATTGAATCTTGCGTGAAACGACACAAAACGGTGTAATAATGAGAAGCCGGGTACCGGCTTTATTACTATCATAATACTCGTATATATTTCGTTATGATAAATACGTGTACATCGCGATTTATGATTAATCTTTACAAGACATAAGAGTATAAAAACGGTCAATGAAGGGGGGGAGGCTGTTACTACACCTGTAACACCACCGCTAGCTACGGGCCTGTAATACGGTTTGTACGCATGTACACAATACGTTTTTAAATAAAAAGTTTTTTTTTTATTCGACTTAAAAAAAAACATAATTCATTCGTTATTCGTCACACACGGAATTGTGTGCGCAATTATTACTGTGTATTTCGTGAAAATACAAGTATATTTAAGTCTCTCTCGTGTATGTACCAGCGTCGTATAATATGATATAATACACTTACGGATTATTATAGCGCAAAACGCTGGATCAATCCTTTTCTTACTCTATATAATATAATATTTTTTGTTTTTGCTCGAGGAAAATAAAACGATGGTGTATTTTTACGGCGCGCTCGACGAACACGCTATATTTAGTCCAAGTAACGTTTATTCCTAATATCCGTACCTATATGCGCAGTTCGATTCGTCGGGTGGTTGGCCAATGTGTATGTTAAAAAAAAAAAAAAAGAAGATATTTATCTCGGTTAACGTCTTTTTTTTTCCTCCGACGTACGTGATTCGAACACGTTATATTCCGCAACAACTGTCTTATACGTGACTATATTAACCCGATCGAAATAAAAAAGCGTATTCCGCGCCGCGGTATACGAAGAAACAAAAACAGTTATGTTCGGGTAAAAAAAAAAAATCACCAAAAAAAAAAACTGTCAATACACTGTCGGCAACGACTACGAGAAGAAGAACAAAAAAAAAAAAGACGAGCAATTACAATTCGACAGTTATAACGCTTACGTATTAATATATTCGAGTGATCGCTGCATTATTATACGTCGGTTTACAGAAAAAAAAAATGAAAAGGATTTTATATATACATACAAATAATTTCCACACTGCATCATCGCGAATGCGTGAATATCGACAAATAAAAATCATTTTTTACGCTCATAACGCTCGTTGTTATATGCGCATGACGACCGGTTTTTTTTTCTTGAGGGGGCGTCGTTGTTGATCGTCCAATATACTCCAGTGCTCTCGTGATTTTTTTCTTTTTTAATATTTAGTCGGCGAATATTACACTTTTTCAAAACCGTCGTCGTCAGTAATTTTCCACGCGATTATACCGTTAACGTTTTTTAGAGAAAAAAATAACGATATCGATGCCGCCGTTCAAACAGAAATGGGAAATATATTGTGTGCGGAATGCGTCACGTTTGACGTTTTTGAGTGGTAAAAAAACGAAACCGCGTTTTGCCGCGGCCTAATCAAATGGTATTAGCGTAAACTGCGTTCAAAAATAATTTTAGATCGTCTATATAACGTACGGATCGGTCGGATCTCCTTATGGTTAAAAAAAAAAAAAAAAACGAAAATCATTTGAACATCATAAAATAACGAAATCGTGCAACGCGATTTCCAGTGACGTATCAATAGTAATTGAAAACATAAAGCGTTCGTATGTTCTGAGTATTTATTATCGCGATGTTTCGGTGTGAAAAACTTCTTTTTTCTAAATTTCGGTAAAAAAAAAAATAAGTTTTTTGGACCATATTAGCTGTATATTAAGTGCAGCGTATAAACCCCAGAAAACGCCCGGTTTCGTGGCGAAACGAGAATAAAATATACGTTTCCATTCGAATTCGTAGGATTTATAATAATCTCAGCCGGCTCCTTATATAAAAAATATATTTGTAGATCGATAACAAAAAAAAAACTACTCCGTCGTCTCCAAACTCAATCTGTGTATAAAACCATATTTTTTCCCCCGTTTCGAAACTTCGCAATACTTGAACGTTATAGAAAATACTCGGACCGGTGTGTACATTAAATATTAATAATATAAACGAGTATATACCTACTATATATATATATATATATACAGAGAAATAACCCGACACTGCCGCAGCATCGAGTGGCGTACACACGTCATAGAAAGTCAATGGGAATTTCTTATTACAGGAAACCTGATTTTCCTCTTCGAGTATACACTATACGGAATATGTGTTCTCGCATTCTCCGTCATATTATTATGGTGGCGTACATACGAAATTCCATCTGCGCGACTCCGAGCTGTACCTGTATACACCGCGAGAGTATATTAAAATAGTACGTTTCGACGGACAAATATTTATGAAAAAAAAATTACGATTTTCGACGGCGTATGAAAAAAATACACTAGGTTTTCGTTCGGATTTTTTGCGTATCGATTTTTGATTATTTTTCCTTAACAAATACAACATATATTATTCGTTGCAATATTTACCTCGTTGCAAACGCTGCAACGACGAGAGATTAAAACGCGTAAGAGATCCGACAGAACGGCGATTTCAACACACCAATAATAATAATAGTCAACACGTCGTAATGATGACCGTGTATAATTTTCAAAAACAAACGCGGTGACTGTTCCGAAACCTTCGGTCTCACGTACATACATATATATATATATATATTATAATTTCCACAGAGTAAAATACGCGTATTATAATGGGTTTATTATTATATAATATTATACTGCAGCAGGCAGCTGATGTTGTATGATGATGACGAGTCGCGTCTGTACGTCCAAAATATTGTTAAAAAACGGAAGGACGCTTTAGAGTAATGACCGAGTTTTAGATTCTGAGAGCTGAGTGACGAATGCGTATTCTGGTTATTGACGGTGATGTGTTTTTCTGATGTCTTCGCCGAAAAAAATTCTGCCCAGAAGTTGCGCTCCGATCTTTGCAGTCATACCCGACGGTTTCCGCGGTAACGAATTGCAGGGGCGGACTGGGAGGCATGCGGCCCAGTTTTCCACAATTATAAACGGCCCAAACTCATTTTATACCGACTTATTTATCGATTAACTATATAATCAACTGGTCTTGGATCTTTGAAAAACACAATTTACCTTATTACGATTACAATAGTGAATAAATGATATCCCTAAAATTTTAATCAGTGTAAGACAAAAAAAACGTAATAATAGGTCCACGAACAAAATAAAACTTACGTTAATAATCAATCTTTTTATTAGAAATAATCAATTACCTATTATATTGACATATTGAACCGGCCCGGTGTGCTACAGCACACTAGCACACCCTGGCCAGTCCGCCCCTGGCGAATTGTATAGTTGCGGTAATTTATACAGAGGTCGTTTTTATCAAAAAACTACCGAACATTTTTTAATAATTCGCGATTGACCTTACAGTATACATTATTTTATTTTTATAATAAACCTACAGGTAAAGCTGAGGATTTTCGAAAATCGTTTTCGTTAAAATATTACGCGTATTATAGTAGAAAGTTACTTATTTGGCAAAAACGTCGAGACTCTCGGGTTTTTGGAACAAACGTAATATTCCATACAAAAAAAAAATATATATATATATCGTCGTCTTTGTCGACGAAATAATCGCGACAAACGATTTTCGAGATTTTTTTTTAATAATAACGTACGCCTAGTCTGACACCGTAGTTTAAAACTCAAAAATTGCCATTTTATGAGAAAATGCGAAATACTTCAAAATCTATATAATTCCCATAAATTGCCGCAAAGTCGAAATAAATTCTTTTCTCTCTCTCTCTCTCTATATACGTATATAATATAAAGTTACATATTCGGTGAATATTTCAATAAGTTCGTATAATCGCATTGGTTTATTCGAAATAACGAAAATATAGGAAGACAATCGGTTTCGCCGAAATCGGTAGTTTTTGAGTTTTTTTTTTTTTTACAGCGCTCTGGAGAAAATCGAAAAATGTAAAGTCAGATGCGTTTGGCTACCGGAAATATGACTGCATATAAAACACTGCTTCCGGTAGAATTTTTTTCGGTAAAGACATAAAAAAAAAAAAAACGAGTCTACTAGTACTCGAGACGTCGATGTGTAAGCGGTAAAAATGGGACGGAATTGCAGTAGTGACTGGGGATTTGTGAATGTTCGGTATCCTTTGTTCAAAATAATTTCGATAATAAACATTATTATTATTATTATTATTAGTTGTCGTGACAACGGCTTACACGTTTCCGTCCAGTTTCCCGAGATTTACCCTCGTTTACACATCAAAAAAAAAAAAAAACATCATCCATCATAAACGCGATAGGCGTTCCTCGATGGTCCCCGACTCAGAATCTAATACGAACAGTCTTGTCCTATACACTGTATGCCTGCACCCCCCACAGCAGCAGACGAAAAAAAAAACATGGCTGACGTTCTGGTACAAAAAAAAAACAATAACGCGTTTTATACCGCGACCTACGCTATATATATATATACATACCAGCCTGCACGTACCGCGGCGCGGCATGTATTATTGTACCCAAGGGTCGTGTTATTTATATTCTCTTACCGGTTCGTTTGTGTTCTTATGCGTGACAGGTGGCGGCGGCCGACCGTCCGTGGAAATCCGTGGATTTTTTTCGTCGTCCCAAAACACTAAAATCGGCCGGTGGACACGGGGGGGTTACGTTCGTTGCGTGAACCGACCGGAGGGAAAATGAAAAAAAACAAAGCGTTTGAAGAACAAAATCGGCGTTTCGTACGCGGTAAAATAACAACAAAAAAACCCCGTTTCGTCACTGAGGGAGGATTTTTTTGTTTTTTTTTTTAAGCGCGTTGTTTTGTGTGTGAAAAGAGGGGGCGGTGGAAGGGAAAACGGTGGAGAAATGTATTTTACCGGCCGCGGAGCGCACGTTCGCACGGTGTAACGACACGGATCGGACTACGGCGGCGACGGCGGCGATTTCCAGATACAAGTCGTCCGCGGTTGCGCGCCGCGCGCGTTTCTCCCCGCGCTGCGTTCCTCCGCCGAAGACGCAGTCGTCTTCTCGCGGTGTGCGCGCGCACGCCGGCATTGCCGCCGACGCGCAACGTTCACGCCGTACCAGACCGACGAGACGCGCCGGCACGGAACGCGCCCTCAACCCGACAATTCCAATTTCCATTTTCCACGGACACGCATTGCCGCTGCACCGCGCGCGCTCGTACCACCTCCTATACCAGACGTTCGTCGACGACGGCGACGATACACGCCCGGTTACGATACATATTATATAGTTTTTTTTTTTTACTTATAAATATCATTTACCTGTGTAGCGATGCGTCCGTATAGTATAACTCAGGGGCGTATTTAGAAATTTTTTTTTTGGGGGGGGGCTGAGGCATTGAAATGTAAATATCATTGTTGAATTATTTCTATAAATTCTAATCCAAGACTAAATCTTAAAAATAGGACAAATTACCAAATTCTCAACATTTTAAAAACAACTATACGTATTAGGAATTTATTAAAAACATTACATCCTATTGTAGCCATAGGGCATAGGAATTAGTAAAGAAATTTCCTGAAATTTCTTGGGGGGCTGGAGTCCCATCAGCCGGGGCCACCCGTAAATACTGCAGAAGTAAACATAATCAGTGTGAACTATAAATTTGTTTTATACGCGTCGAGGGATTCCGAATATACGATTTCGGCTGCGTCCGAGTTGGGTGACAGAAAAAAAAGAGCGACCTGTGGTCGACAACCGAATTGCGCGCGCGTTTTTTTCGTAGATTTTTTTTTAAAATTAATTTCGCGTAAATTTTTAAATAAAACGAACGTGTTTGAAGCGTAAACCTGCAGTATAATATTGTTATTGCATAAATAAATATATAATAATAGTGTGTACGTTCGAGAACGGTCCTGATAAAGTTTTAACGAGAATTATTAATTATCTGCAGCAAGGAACGGATTTATATACGCTTTATATGAAATCAAATTTTAGAAAATTATATACGCGACACGACACAAAGATTGTTAGATTTCAGTCGGAAATACATTCACGTACATTGAAAATGTATTGTCTCCGACCAAAAACGACTCGATCGTAAAATAAAGTATACAAATGCTGTTTACAAAAAAAAAATAAAATAGTTTTTATTCAAAAACGTAATTTGACAAATTTTTACAGCTGGAAGAAATAAGAACGTAAGCTGAAATACAAAAAACATGCACTAAAAAGTTACAAATATGCATTGAATACGCAAAATATGTAAAATAAAAAAATTTAGAAAAAAATCGCGCGCGCGATTCAACCTAAATAATGAATTTCGCACGCAGTTCGGAAGCGCTGCAGACAATTTTTACATTGCGTATTCGAAACGTTTTAGATTTGTAGTCCTATTTTCCGGTTTTGGGTGCTATTATTTTTGCTAATATAATGCATTAAACACGATTTGTTTTGTGGTTTTTAAAAAAAATCTTTTTTTTTTTTTTCTTTGAACGAAATATTATTTTATTCGAAGAATAAAATTCCCGTTTTATTAAATATTTTATAATATGATCTGTCTTTATGTATATAATATATATCACGTCGATCAGTTAAACGTATGACTTCTTATCGATCGTGTATATGCCCTCGACGAGGTCGTCCCGAACTGATAGTTACCTATATAATTTTTTATACGCGTTTTTGCCTAAAATTTTTCTTTTGATATTTTAAACCGTGGCGCGTCGTCAGCCAGTTCTCCGTGTCATTTGATAATAGACGTAATAGATATATAAATAAAATATAATTTTTTTTTTTTTTTATGCTTTTATAGCGCATATTTTTAGGTTTTTTTTTTGTTCATATTATTATCTGTTTTAGTACTTAACACAGTGTTACAAAATCCGAGCCCTACCTATTGTATACCGCGACCGTGGTCGTGTTAACGCGTGCATTTAACGCTCCGTGGCGTACAACAGCCGTAAACAACGCGACGGCGGCGGCGGCATACCGAAGACGTCCGCAGCCACCGCCGCCGCCGCCGCCGCCGAAGGACGTTGCTCTTGCGGTCATCGCGCGCGCCTATAGGCGATGAAAACAAATAAATAAGACGGAGTGTTGCTTTACTGCGGGAGGGCCGAGCGGCGTCGTCGGGCGTCCGTCGTTATCCGCGCTGGCGGACGCAAAGACCGCATCTCTCATCGATTGCCACAATGCGAGAGTATTGAAATCATAACAATAACCGTTTTTTTTTTCTTCTTACATTCTCGACGAAGCGACGAAGCTTACAGAATGGAGTTTATTTCGTTTCCTGTGTATACAAATATTGTTAATTAGAAATAATTCTGGGATGCGTATTCGTATACGAGCAAAATGTCTCCATATATATATATATATATAGTTGGTGGTAATTTACGTTAGGTGCGGTAATTTAGTTGGTGGTAATAGCCAGAGAATTGCCAAGTATTCGAATAGAGTTTTTTCGATTTTCTCAGTATATTATATAGTTTCTATCTCGTGTGGCGCGTAATTCAAAACATTTTGAATAAAAAAAAACCTGTATTCTATCGATAGTTTTCTATAAAAGCGGCGTCAAAAACAAAAACAAAAAAAAAAAATCGTAGTTATATTTAATTGCGATTATTATAGACGTCGATCTATTATTAAAAAAGGGTAATTTTTTTTTTTTGCAGGTATTTAAGAGATGAAAATTTTGTGTACGACACGGGTCCTACGCGTTAATGTGTATTAAAAAATCTTGAAAATCCTAAGACGCGATTTTATTATAATTTCCGTGCTGGCTTTGTCGACGAAATACGCGTGTTGTTTCGACGGAAAATGAATAATGTCTACGCGGAGAATGGACGGCGGTGAAGAAAGAGCCTGTTAACTTATATGTTTATATATTCACTATATTATATAGTTCCGATAAAACGGCATTTTTTTTTTTTGTTAATCGATTAATTTATTTTATTTCTATATTTACGTTTCTTTTTAGAGACTCGAATTTTTATCAGACTCGTATTTTATTACCGTGATAACATTTTTTTTTTTTAATAGTTTTTCCCGTTTTGAGCCTAACCTCGCACTCGAGCTACATCCACAAAACAGTTTCGACGTCGTATCGGAAAGATTTTTAAATATCCAAACGTCTAATACAACTCGTGTTTGCTTTTTTACAAATCCGAACCGAAACCGTGACGTTTTATATTCGAAGGTAGAGTTTTTTTTTTTTTGGTCGGTTTCGCTAAATATTTTTTTCTTTTTACATTTTTCCGAAATAATATTAACGTTGTAAATATTGTGTGTACGAACCGGGTATATTTCGTCCGAGTACTTAAAAACTTTCAAAAAAATCCATTAAAATATTCGCGTATTTTATATTCCTGCGTTTCGTTCCACAAGTTGACAAAATGTTCACAATTTTTTTAACCATACGCACTTATTGTTACGAGGAAAATAAGTTAAAAATAAATAAATATAGGAAAAATATGGAAAATAATTCAGAGGGCCGAAAAAAATGTGTAACAACTGAAAATCGTTGAGAATATTTCACGGGAAAATATTTAGTTTAATAGCAGTTGATAAATCACAAACGGTCCCGAGTCCGCGTCAGATAGAATTCGAGAAGGGAAAGGATTATTTTTTTTTTTTTGGTACTCAGCACTCAATTACAGTATACGGTATATAATTTTCACCACTCGACTGTAGTGCGTATACCGTTTTAATACAGTGCCTGTTATTGCCGAATTATAAAATTTTCGTTACACGCAGTGCTGCAGTTGTCGTATATTTGATATTATAGTTTTTATATAAGCGCGTCCTTACACTTTTACAGCCTACCTATACAATTGGATATGATTCCTTTTTAATTAATATAAATATAATAATATTAATTGATAATTTAAAAATAAATCGTGTTTTGATATTTTTATTCGAAAAGTTACCGCAAAAAATAATATATGTATATTTCGACACCAGTATTCGATCGATATTGAAATAATTGGCTGTGTCCATCACTGTATCGGTACGTATGTATAACTCGACGCCCAATGACCTAAAAATTGAAACATTAAATCGATTATATAGCCACTAAACGTCACAAACGATTTCACTCTGAACCACAAATTTCATTGCTCTCGCCTAGAACACTGCCTAGCGCATTCCCAATACGTCACTTCAAAAGCCACTGTGGCGTCTTCGCGAAAAAAGAAAATCAAATTGAATTCGCAGTAGAATAGTAATAATAATAATAAACGTAAAACGCGTGGAGGAGAGTTTTACATAATCCTCGTGTGAAATGCAAATATTTTTATTGTTATATAATACGATTGTGTAATATATTGGCAAATAAAAACGTACGTTGTCGATGATCGATAATAATCATTGAGATGCGTAGTAAATTTATTATTTTCTTGTTACTCGTCGACGATTCATAATGGTCACGTTACTTGTGAATAATAATAATTCCATCCGATGTCGGGTTATTGACATATTTAAACGTTTTAGTTTTCACTTTCGAGCCCAGATATTGAAGTTTTTTTCACTCGATTGTTTAGTCAAATTTCGTGCCCCTTCCCCCATCTTCATACGTCCCAAGAAGGTGTCAAGTTGTCTTTGGTTACTATTTGTGTGTTCACCAACCGAGAACAAAAATGTAATAACAAATTTTTACTCTACATCATTTACTTTGGAACCTTTCTCGCTTATTTTGCGTAAATTCGATAATATCGTAATATAAATCCAATGTACGTGTCAAATATCACTATCGAGACGACGAAGACGACCGAGTATGCAAAGTCGTTCCTCGCCGCCGTCGCAGTCCTCGTCGAATCGAGAATTTGAGTTTTTTCCTTCTTTTTTTTAACATGTAAATGGCTGTTATAGAGCTGAGAGTCATTCCGAAATCAGAGTCGTCGATTTCACAAGACTTGATTTCGGAACAAATTTTTCCAAAGACCATTGATAATAATATACTTATACTCTTTGCATTAAAAAAAAATTGTCTGTAAACCCACGATTCAATCCGTGCAGCGGAGAAAATACAATTTTTTTTTTTTTGTCGACCGGTAGGGGACATCATCGTTTCCTTTTTAACTTGCAGTAGTCGTTTATCGCATCCGGCCGGATATGACGTCGTCGTGACTTGCCTATAAAATATACGCGTATAATATTATACACTGCCCGCGCCGGATAAGCACCGATGATTGTAAAATATGGAGTTTTATCAATTGTCGTTTAGACCGTTTCGACCATTAAAATTACATCTCTAATTGTACGTTAGAACATTTGGGTTGTAAACTCGCATCCGCGTACATTTCCTTCTCAATTCCATAAACAATTTTTCCACGAAGAGTTCTAAGATTTTTAAAATTTAACGATTTTTCGTTTGATTGACAACAATTACACGATCATTTTGTTTCAATCTCGTATTTATATATATATTGGAGATGACGAAAAATAGAAAATTACTGTGGGCTGGATGTGCTCGAAATACCTTGCTACGCGTAGTGCTGGATCACCCAACAGAAATGACCGGAAAGATGCTATAAAAAAAATTTAGAAGCTACAGAATGGAAGAAACGAGCAGCTAACCGAGATGGTTGGGGGGGGGATAAATGTTTGACTGGATGGTCCTAGTGGCCGGTCGCCCCGAAGAAGGAAAAGAAGCGTCCTCTTTTTGAGCAACTGCAGCTCGTCGCTTAGAATGAAGATTTTAATTTTTACAAATAAATCGTCACAGCCGTACGGCATTTAATTTTTCCAAATACGGTCGTGACTCGTAAACACTTTACTAATTTCCATGGCATGTATTGCAGTCGGATAAAACGAATAATTGTTTACGAAAACGCTATACCCTTAAGTACAATATTTTCGATTTATAATGGCCTGGTAATTATAGAATAATTATATTGTTCACTATTACATAATACGCAACGAATTCATATTTTGTAAATGTAGACGTAAACGTGGTGTATATACGTTCACATAAATAAAAATATACGCATCGTGAAGAGATAATGTGTTTGATTAATTCAATATTCCGATTTATGAATTGTGAATATATATACAATTAAACCGGAGTAGTAGTATTATACATATATAAATATTTTTTTTTTATATAATATACCGGTTTAGAGAAAAAAAGTCATCAGCGGGTATTAAGCGAAAAAATAACAATCAACAAAATTGCATAGAGAAAAATACGAATAACACAATAAAAAGGCACAAAGTAAAAAAAAATATAAAAATAATAATAAAATAATACTCATTGGCTTGATTGTATATTCACATGGTATATACAATAAAATATTCGTATATTATATTTATCGAATTGAAACTATTATATATACGCATAAATATGTCGACCGACTGACAATGTAACAGATTAGCAAAAAAAAAAAATCATCAATAGTAGATAGCCAGAGAAATGTTCGCCTGATCTTAGAACACATGTACGTCGGTGACTATATTGACACGCACGTACGCGCGATTGCCTACACGCATTATCCTTATTTTTTTTTTTTTCAATTTAATGGAAATAGTTTTTTTTTAATACAAAATTCTTACTGAAATACGCAACGGGTATTAACTCCATTATATGGAAGTAGAAAAGTAGCACTTTAGAATCAATGAAATCTCAGTATTCTTCACCGAACATTGTTTCAACGACAGGCAAATCGTATAGTGATTTTTCGCCGATGACTTATGGAGAGCTCATATTTTTACCAATCCAGTCTTTAAATGATGCTGTACAAAACCTTTTTTTTTTATCACACGAAATGTAACTTTTATATTTGCGTTAAAGAGACGTTCAAAAGACAAACGCGGTGTTTTTGGGACTCGCCCGGGTGTTTTGTTGTCAAAAGGATTTTTTCCAGATTACTCGGTGCCATTGCTTTATCGTTTAATTTTTCACCACAAACAAGTAAATGACAATCAATGTTTTCGTTTCAGATAAATCCAAAAACACATAAACAATAATTTTTAGTATATTCACGCATTATTATGCGAAGTCGATACTTTGGTATTAAATCGTTGTCGTTTATATACTAATATCCAAAATCGGCAATTAATTTACGCTTTTCTTTATTACAAGTTTATCCATTTAAAGATTTCATTTTTTTTTTATAAACAAAATTTCTTATACAAAAGTACGTCGTATTTTAGACACTATAAAAACAGGTGAGTTTTATCTGTATTGTATCATCAGTGTATTTATGAATAGTACACACATGTGTCATACAAATTACGTGTCATACTTTACTGCAGAGGCACAGCGGTTGACAAACCCTGAACTATATATATTATATAATAATTTTTTTTATACTGAAAAAAACTAACAGAGTCTTAAAAAAAAAAATAAAACTAACGCGTACAACTAAACATTTTTAATTTTTTTTTTTTTTTGTGTCGTACAAATCAGATAAATGATTATGTACCGCATCAAATTATTTTCCAAGCGCAAAATTACTTTCATTAATACGTCCACCGCAGATGATAAAAGTTATTAAAAAAAATTCGTGATTATTGACAATTATTTTTGAGTTCCACTTTTTTTTATATCATATATTTATAACTAATTAATTATAAATTCCAAACAAATGAATTATACTACCAAATACAGACTACGTACCATACTCATATACACATGTATCATATAACTAATTGGAAATTTAAAATTATTATTTTTTTTTTTTTTTACTTATATTGACGATACGACAATTATTTTATTTCAACTTAAATTCACTTATTTTTCTTATTGAATATCTCGAAATAAAATGCTGTCATCATGATTTTCGAAGTGATCAAATGTAATATATTGTATCATATAGCATATAAAACTATATATTATATACTATCGGACATTGCGTATTATAATTATTGACGTATATGTATTGCGTGTATTGTACGAACGTATGTCCTATATATTTTTGTAATAATATGAAAACAATTTTGATAAGATTTCAATTTTTTACACTTTTACTTTTTTTTTTTTTAAATATACAATAATGTGTCAACAGGTTTTCGCCATTGAAATACCTTATTGAACACATAAAATAATCTCGTATTATTTACGGGAATATAATGTAATGTGGATTTATAAAAATATGATAAATGGTCGTTATATTATATATATATATATATATATAATTGCGTGAAGTATTTAAATTCGTTATTGTATTTTTACGACTGTATGATGGAAATAGGTATACGCCCAAGTAGGTTTTCTTACGATAATATTTATAATCGACGAGAATAAATATTATTTTATGTGCCAATAACAGTTTTTTTTCAAAACGAACAACACACGAGAATTGTGCACAAATGCAGGCGAGATATTTTTCTTATTTTATTGTACGCGCAATAATACGTAAATAAAACGTCGAACGATTATTATAACACTGCGTAGTATAAACGCAAGTAAAAATAAAATTATAACAATTCGAAATTCGAAAAAAACTATATTTAAAAAGAACACTACACTGTAGTTTGATTATTTTTTTCTATTTTATCATAAGCCAGCTGCTACATGTGTTGGGAAATATAATATTTTATAGCGTTGAAAAAAAAAAACGTTTGCTCATTATAATGACCTCTGTGTATACCTCGGTGTCGTCTTTTCGACGAGAACTTTCGTGCTGTTTTTTTTTTTGGATTTATATTTGTACATAATATGTTATTAATGAGTCTTGCAGGTTACTAATTATATGAATTTAAATTTTCCAGGTAACGTGTCCGTATGACGCAGGCAATTAAATATATTCGTGTTATAAACAATATTAACGTTTAAACGCACGAGAAAAAAAATATGCGTATATTTTAATAATTTTTTTCTTTTTTATGAGGCAGAAATATTCTTAAAAAAAAAACGTATCATCGCGATAATATAATATTCGAGTGCCGAGGTCGGCGTGCTACGTGATGGCCGTCGCTGAGGCGTATAAAGTCGTTTTGAATCGAATAAAAAAAAAAAAAAACGGTTATTATGTACAAACGTCTGAGAAAAAAAAATTCCTAAAAATTTTAGTCACTGCTGCTGATCACTATCATTTGCGCGAGTGATAAAGATATATAGATATGATAAAAAATAAATGGTTATAAATTTTATTGAATTACAAAAAAAAAAAAGACCTATATTATTCGCGTTAAAGATTCAATCGTTAATATTTCGTACTGACCTTCGCAAAAAAAAAAAATGTTTTTCAAATTCACGTGCAAGCATATATTGTAACACCATAGCAAAACAATGGCGGTAGGACATCAGAAAAAAAATTGAAAACTTTAAAATTATTGACTACATATTTCCCTGTATACATATATATGGCTTATATGCGCGATTATTTATTGTAAATCATTTCGAAATTCGGTGTGACGCAGAATTAAATGACGAACGTTTGCGTCATCAATAGCTATAATGATTGTATTGTAGGCAGAATCGTATATTATGCAGAAAAAAAAATATCGGGGGTTGCTTTTGAATGGAAGTTATTAAGTGATTATTACTTTTTACATAATCGAACACCAAAGTGTATGATCGTGATCATAAAAATGTTTTATATAATTATTTACGATTTTCTTATTAGATTCTAAGCGGATAAACGAACGTTGTTATTGATTTTACTTATTTTTTCACGCTGTAAATATTTTTTTCGTGCAGAAAGAGTGATTCTTTATCATTTGTATACATATTATACTTTTAAAGACGCAAATCGTATCTCGTATAAAAATGACATTTTATTTTTACGCGATTTTTCCCATTTTCCCAGTAGTTTCCAAAATTACTGATAATTTATTAATAGCATAGACAGCTGTTCCCAAGGGCACCGCGAGCACTTTCCGGGTGCACCGTGACTCATAAAAAATTAGTTTTAATTTATTGTAATTTTTTTTTAATTTCAAATTGAATGTTATAAAAAAAATTATTCCGTGTATTCCGATTCGGACCCCAAAGTAACCACGTATTACCCCTTCGCCGCCACTTATACTAATGCGAGTCAGTCACACGCATCTCATTTATAATGTTATTATATTCACGTTTATAATCATTTTTCTCTTTTTTAAATATTTTTCAAGTATAAAAATGTATTAATTTTATAACGGCTGTACGCTTAGAATGCTCATATTGCATTGTATTCAGTAAAATTATAAAAACCGATTATCAGTGAGCATTATTGTTGATTTTTTTATGTATATTCCTCGTGGTATATCACTGCAGGGCACCGCGGCTGAATTTAGCCCAAAAAAGGGCACCACCACAAAAAAGTTTGGGAACCGCTGGCTTAGACGCATATGAGTATTGAACGAATAATATATTGATTATCATAATTTTTTTTTTTTTGTGAAATGTGTGAAATTTGGATTTTAACGAGCTACAAAAAAAAAAAATAAACAAAGTTCAAGTTTACTTTATTGATTTATCGTCACTTTGAAGTTTAAAAAAATATTTTTTACATAACCCGAACAATTGTTTTAACAAATTTTTAAGCGCCGATCCACAACATCCGCGGCTTCTATCTGTTTTTACTTTTTATTTTATAATAGAGATTTTTTTATTATAAATGCTAAGTAGAGACCACAAAGCGAGATAATACGCCTTATCATAGGCGCAACTAGGTTAAAAATTTTAGGGGGGCTAAGCCCTAACCCTAATCAATTATGTAGTGAGTAGATAAGTCTAGGTACACCATTTTTATAAATTTTTCTAATACAGAACATAATGTAAACACAGAATATATTAAAACATTTTTTTATATTATAAATAATTCTGTTTTCAATTATAAACAATATATTTTATATAAAATAAATTATAAATTTAATATTTATATATTTTAGTATTGTAATGATATTTTTCTTCCACACTCTGCACTTGCAAATACATTTAATACTTCTTCACTTGTTAAACTATTTGACTACATGAAAAAAAAATTAAATTATTTATATAACATTATATTTATAATTTATTAAGAAATACGCCTATTAAAGTATTAAACTTTTTGAGGGGGCTAAAATGGTTTTGGGGGGCTAAGCCCTCCCTAGCCCCCCTAGTTGCGCCAATGCGCCTTATTCTTTTCAGGACTTTTCGTATAGCCATGTATTTTAATACTATACTTCACTATTCCTGCACTTTTACATATACCTAATACAGTCCCCGCGGTATTACGTTTACAACAGCAGTGTTGAAATTGAATAAATAGCGGGGATAATCGATAATTGAAATATTTTTGGTAAAATATAATTACCGTGATAAAAAAAAATTGACTTTTAGCCAGCAAATTTGATTGGACCTATACATCAACGGTACACTACGATACGACTGCGGTAGTATTGACACGAACAACTAGATCGCGCGCGCGTTACGAGTAACACCCAAAACGAATCACGAATAATATGTCATCTTTCGCTTTTTATAAAATAAAAATGATTGTATATATAATAAAACTATTATATAAATAATTAATCGATTATCATAAATTCGTTATTACGTTATTTATCGCGTATAAATATGGTATATGTATATGTAAAATATACATCGCGGTAATTTGAACAAATTGTATAGCCGAAAGCATAGAAAATCGAGTTACGAATTTGTGAAGACATATTAGTGAACACATTTCTTAAATAAATATCATTGAATGTTAATTGAATTCAATTCACTTAAAGTGGTCGACTTTTTGTCTGAGTATAAAAATGATGCAGAAAACACAGCTTTTCTGACTCCCTTCTAATCTTGTTAAAAACTTCGTCTTTTAACGATTAACTGCGACGCAGACTAGTACTCACATTATTAGTCGTATAGGCTGTCCAATTATTTTTTTTAAACATACTTTAAAAGTACACTTTAAATGTAACAAGAAGACTTTTAACGAACGTTCAAGTACGAATGTTGAAGAGACGCTGAGATTATGCTTAGATTTAATAAATATTTAACCGGATAACGTCCACCTTTGGTGTAAAATATACTTTATAAATAAGACGGAGTGCTTACGAAGAGAAAAATTATTTTATTTTCAATTCGGATGGTACAAAATTATTTATGTGCATGGACATTACAAAACTTGCATTTTCATGTCTCACTACCGAATCATCGGCACGTCATGTATTGTGGCCTATGGTGAAATATAGAAGGAGTGCTACAAAACGTTCCATCATAATTTAGTTATTATACGGGAATTGTATAAATTAACAGTAATTTCCTTACTGAAATTTATTACTATTTAAATTATTATTGATTCGATGATTTCATTATTTTAAACAATATCGCGATAATAACAAAAAATATGCGATACAAATACGATTTTGATATAATTAAAATTAATATTAAAAACGAAACGAATAAGTCAGCAATAACAAGTGAAAAATAATTCTAAGATCAATGTAAGAACTTATAAATTATTCGTTGACTAGTAAACACCAAATGTGTACTAAAAAAAAAATAAATAATATAAACATAATTTCATCATACAATTTGTAGTCGATTTTGTTTTTATCGCGTGAAAAAATAACATTTCTTAAAAAAATTTCCCATTGAATTAACGAAATAATTTTAATGTAAATGACATAAAAGTCAAAAAAACTTTTCAATAACACGACGATAACTAAATGTAGAAAAAGGATACGCGTCAAAGATAAATGTTAAATATCAACGTTGAACAGTATACAATTATTATCCTTGAAATTATTATTAAATAATAATCAATTAAAATGTATTTTATATTTTTAGGTAGAAAATTCGGTAAAAAACGTTTGAAATCAAAATTTTTCAACGTAAAACGTATTTTAGCTGTACATCACAGAGCCGGAAATTGTGTGCAATACATTATACACACATTATGCAGTACGAAACTGGAAAGTGTGTACAAAATATTGTATAATCGTGTGTTATACAAAGGTCTCGAGTGTTTAATTAATCGAATTAAAACGATTTTATTGATCAGAAAAATAACGAGTTTTGTGTATTGTATACAATTGGCGTTAATTTTTTTTTTGTCATTGTACTCGGGTAGACGTAATACAATAAAATGTTATTTTTCACAAATTAAATATCTCAAATCGTGTGTATACAGACTTGAAGCGCGTCGTGCACACAAATGTCCTGATATTGGCAAGAAAGTCTTCATTTTTATATTTTGTCCTAAAAGTCGTCCTGAATTTTTTTAAATGTCTTTTGAAAATGCACATTTCCAGTAAGTTACGTTGTACATATGTTTCTATAACGAGATATCATATAATAACGAATCGTCGATTAGCGATTGACTTAATTGATATAACGGTGTTGTATTTCTACGAATAATATTTCTTTTAGCGCGAAAAGTGTCGCTTTTGATAATTGATGAGTTACAGAAGTTTATATTATGGTAATTTATAAGCATTTATGAAGTACGCGCACAAACAAATCGTGCAAGGAAGTATACGTGGCTTTTTTTATACGAGAATGTATCGAAAAGAATGGAAATTGTTTTTGAACACACACGCATAATATCGTATAATGAAACGTTACAATATTTATCAGTAATTAAACAGTAAATAATGTACGTACGACGGATATGTGTAAAAAAAAATTTTGTAGAGCACCGCGTGAACCGGTTTCTCGTTCGCGGAGAATGTGGATTTTTATTCCGGACACGGACTGCAGTGTTTATCACCAATTATCGATCGATTTACGACAAACGGAAATAAAATATTACAAAAAATTATTCTTCTTAAATAGGCACCGCAATCATGCCAAAAGGAGTCCAGTCGCACGGTGTCGGTGACCGTTATACATGATGTTCAAAAGGGGGACGAAAATGGAGCCAACCCCCTCGGCCAATGAAATATCCATATAGACGAATAATAACCAAGAAGAAAGCTCTATTAATGTACCGAGACGAAAATATGCGGAAATATAGAAAAAGGACGAACAACGTGCATGGAACGTAGACGTAATAATAATAGAACGGGAAAAGAAAGTAGTCACCAGATAGCGCTACGGCACAATATAGAGGGCGTGGCAGAAAGGCGCGTATAAATAGCGGTCAGTATCGAACACACAAACGCCGCAGTCAAACGCGAACTACGTCGTTCATGCTCGACCGCCGTGACTACACTGAGCGGTCTGATGGTTTCGGACCGCTATTTATAAGCACCTCTCTGCCACGCCCTTTATGTTGTGTCGTAACGCTATCTGGTGACTACTTTCTTTTCCTGTTTTATTACGGTCAGCTGACGTGCTATATCGGTATATGCGGATTGCGGGTGTTTAGTTTGACGCTGACCGAGCGACCGATCGTACGCGCGTATCAGTAATTTTTTTCTATTCTTTATTCACTTTAAGTTCAGTCGGTTACATCTCCGATTTTCTGTCGGTCCTACTATAATAGTCTTTAAAAACTTTACAGTAGAGTAATCATGGAGGGGGAGCACTGTTGAAAAATTTCGGTATCGATTAACGGACCGCTTGAAGAACGCGCATTATAATCGATTGAATCTACGATGAGTCTACGCTGGCAGTTCGTAAAAACGTGCCTCCCAGACTGCACCTCAACGAAATGGTTTTGAAGCCAAAAAACAAGTAGATCTGAAATGTGAACTATATATTTTTTTTTATATCTATATATTGATATTGTCTTATTTAAACGAACATAAATTTACTTGAAAGTGTCATATTTGTTAAAATATTGATCCCCTGCATAGTCCAAATCGCGCCACTGGATCAGCTGGACTATTGCATTTTCATCGCGCGTTTTACCGTTGTTTTCCTTTCGAGCGTTTTATTTTATTTCTCAGGCTGATAATGGAAAACACGATTTAATGATGAGAGTTTATTTATAGACAAACGAAGAAAACGGAATATAGATATATAAGTAAATATTGTATTTACAAAAAATTTAAATCCATTTGACGAATCGTTTTATATTTGACGTTCCGCGCATAATATATGGATTCTTATAAAATATATACGATGATATCTTAAAAATAATATTTTTGTCAAAATGCAGCGTGTATATTTATAAGTGCGCGGATTCTGCAGGTGTACGCGAGTATGTATAAGCGTTCTTCGTGTATATTATATTAATATAAACATTATAGAATTTTCACCCCCCGTAGATCAAACCGTATTTCGTTCGAACAAAAACCATTATACGCTTTTTTTGTGATTTTTCTTTACTCTAAAACGCTCGTTTCATACGCGATTTATACGACCACGGCGCGTATATATTTAAATATTGCGAACGTAATAAATTTTACACCGGCGGCGCTGAATGTATAGTATATATACAACCGATGACACATTGTTCGTGTTTTTACCGACAAATTACACGCTTATAAAATAATATAAATTTATTTACCTATATTATAATATCTTAATCTCGTATAAGCGCGTACGTACCGCGAATCTTTTCGCGTATTTGTATAATGTTCACACAGAGGCGACAATAAATTTGCAACGCTGTTAAACCGGTAACCGCGCGCAACAGATAAACATCGTCGTCGCGGTAATTTATTTAAAACGGGGTTTTAAATCGCGGTCCTGCAGGACGAGACGCTTAAAAAAAAAAAAAAAAACGAATAACAATAGAAAATATGTGTGGAAGGATTATACGAGTATATAGTGTGAGCGCACGCTGGCTGCCAATACACATATATTATAGCTTTGATTTTCATTCATTTTTTTTTTTTTTGGCGATTTCGTCGATTATTTCCCTCGACATATATGCAATTATATATTATGTGGATTGCAAGCTCGCATTTCACCTGATCTTTGATAATATTAAAAATTTTAATCGATTAATGTAAATCGTCATTAATCAATTATACGGAAATGAAAAAATTCGTCATAAGACGTGATATCAATGCATTTAGCTAAAAAATGTATACACATTAAACACTTTGAAGAGAGAAAAAAAGGATTTTTGAAATTCTGTTTTGTAATACCACGCAGAATTTAATTGTCAGGCCGTACCGCGGCGCGCGTTCGTTGATTGAGCGGAAATCTATAATAATTGAGGGTGAAATAACGCTAAGAATAATATTAATGTAAAATGTAGGTAATTAAAGTGTTTGACAATAAACGATATGAATTATCGATTTGTCTCTGGTATAATAAATAATATAATTTTTATTCGTAAAAAAATTGTACGAAACCGACAAACGACACGCATTATTATTATATGAGTTATAACCGAGGTTTTTTTTTTACTCGGTATTACCTATAAGAATGTTGTGGTAATTTTGTTTCACAACGATTTTGAATATGAAATCGTTTCCGTCGGCGGTTTAAAATTTAAAAAAATGCTTTTAAAATACTTTGCGGCTATACGTAAAAACTCGTATTTTTTTTTTTTTTTGTTCCTATGATTTTTGTCGCCTGCTGCAGTGTTTTCTATGTATAAAACGATATATTGTCGAAAAACAGAAAAGCTTTTGAATTATTTGAAAACCTGAAGAACACTCGGATTATATTCACTGCGGCGCAATAATAACGAAGGCGGTGGAATACGTTTTTGAAATTAAAATTTTTTTTTTTTTTTTGATAAGATAAATTCATTTAATTTTTTCGGCACGTCCGTAAATCAGAAAATATTAAAACGTTTATAGAAATCAAAAGTTTTCGGTTTTTTTTTTGTAATTTATTTGTCGTTAATAGTAATGATAAATACAGATTAACTCGTTCGTAAATCACAAAAGTGTTCAAACACAATCGTTTTGTGTCAAAGTCTTGGTTGGGGGGAGGGAAATACACGCGAAACAGTAGCGAATTTTATAAACGCTATATTATAATTATAATAGAAAACTTTTTTCGAGTGTTTTTACCGTTTTCGAGATTATAGCTTTCCCCGAATAAAGCGTTTATTTATATTTTTTTTCGGTGTTCTTATAAGATCTCTTCGAACGCCCCCGAATTCGGGATTATAATAACGCGTCTGCATATAGGTCACGCCTTATATAGCAGGGATAAGTAAATAAGTGGCACGCAGGAGATTTTCGATGGCACTCGAAAAACTTTCATTCGTTCATTATATTATGTATATTTATAAGTTATGAATACGAAGCAAAAGGTTTCTCTAACAAAACAATAACAATAATTTAATAATTTTTTTTTTTTTTACATTATTTACATTTTTACACAATTTTCTACATTATTTTGGTTTTAGGTTTTTCATTTATATTTTGTACAAATTCTCTGCGTTAATAAAAATAATCATAGGCGTGCGCACAGGGTGTGCCGGGTGTGTCGTGGCACACCCCGTGGCCCGTGGCTTTTTGTACAACTTTCATTCATTCGGGGACTTTGTTTGAATTTTAAGCTATAAATAATAAAAATTAGAGAAAATAAATTAGGCGCTCTAGCAAAATTTTTTAATATTCTAATGTAGGTTACTAACCACTAGGTATATAGGTATATACTATATATTGTAAAAATATATCTAAATGTTGTGAAGCACAACATTTAATCAATAAGTTTTTATGAATTGATATTTTGCATTAAATTTATCCTTTTTTTAGGTTGAGAGTTAGGTTAGATTTGCTTAGGCTCATATAAGGGAAAGCGGGCCAATTTTCTTCATGGCACACCCCATACAAAATTCCTGCGCACGCCTATGAAAATAATATTAGTGGAGCGGCTGAGTTTTTTTTTCGAATCGCGTCACAAATTGACACGTTGAAAAAATCCTGTTTGCCATCCCTGCCTTTTACGAGCATAGACGGAAATCCATTACGATTTTTAACATCAAAGTAAGCCTCGGGGGTTCACGCGCGTTTTATTCCATATACGACAATATTATTCGATTTATACTCGCCGCTCGTTAATTTTTGCACTCGTTTATATTCTTATTACTAAATATTATAACGATATAATAATACGAGAATCTACTTTTTTGCGTTATACGTCGTACCTATATAACATTATTTATTGCATTAATTAACGAGCAATTTTTAGGTGGGGGGGAGGCTATTTAGATGCACCTTAGATCGTGTACGGGGGTATTATTACGAACGAGCCCCGGATGATGTTCGTACATAAACAGGCCCGGATTAAGGGAGGCCAGGGGGGTCATGGACCCGGGCCCACCAAAAACCAATTAATTGTGGGCGCCTTCGTACGAGAAGACTTGATTTTGGAATAAACGAAATTCAACACTGTGGCCTTGTTCAGACGACGATATAAAAATATACTTTTTCATTCATTTCGGTGAATTCTCTTGTCTAAAAAATTAACTTTTTTAAAAAATAACCCTTTCCTTTATGAGTAACAAAACCCGCTTCAGGCACGGGCCCCCAAATTATGTTTGGCCCCGGGCCCAACGTTTTCTTAATCCGGGTTTGTATATGTAATAAAACGCGTCTGTGTATATATTATAATGTATACCAAACTTCGCATCATAGACCGCGCATTAGTAAATAATAATATATTGAAGCCAACATACTAGTATGTGCGAGACAGACGGCGTCTGAATTGACTTTTTCAAAGAGATTTTAAACAATTTTATAACACTCCTTGACAATAATATTACGATAATAAATTAATATTGATAAGGAAGACGTATTTGTTTATCGTTGTAAATGTTATATTGTCGGTCTGTCGTTTTTACGCTTTTTGCCTCTCGTAATTCACAATATTTCAACTTTTCTTCCGTTTATAAAAAACATTACACGATTAATGTTTGTTTTACTTCTACATTTAAACGTATTAGACGTTTCCGAAAGATATACTCGTATAACAACACTTTGTGAGAAACGGATAGCGGCATTGAACAAAGATTATATATATATTTGAGCCTAAAAAAAGCCCAAGTACAGCGTGTTAACATAGAATTTATCTTCGTCGCCGACGTAAAATATCGAATAAATAATTACACGTGTAAATCTGCCTGATTACAACAGTTATTTGAACCACAATTTCCGGACGTGTACGCGGAAAAAAGGCGCGAGAAAGAACGAATCGCAGCAACAATACTATCAAAAACCCGTAGCGTGTAGCGACGATAACGCACAAGGACCTTACAATAACACATTATTGTCAACATAAGCGTGCGCAGACATTACTGGCAGGGTAGTCATAAATGATACATTACACATTGACATTTAACATGAACAAAAAATTTTAGATAGGGTAACTTTATTTAATTGCATTTACCATAGTAAAAAATTATTTTATAAGTAATAATATAATGTAATATACCTAAATTAGTTAATAAGTAAAAATTTAACAACACTATTTTATGTATAAAATATACGTTACTATGATAAAATAAATTAATAAAATAAAATTATGATAAATTTATTTTATCATAGCAGTTACTAACGACGATATATATTTTTTAATTTTTCCAATATTCTTATTTCTTACATTTTACCGTTTACGGACATGTTGAAATGGTCAAACATAATATTATGTTGTGGGCGGGGGAGTTGTTCGCAAAGTAGTCAAGTGCCTACCCTGACTACCCCGTGCGCACGCTTATGATTGTCAAAGAGTATTATAAAATTATATATATACAATGTTTTTGAAAAAATCAATTCAGAGGCCGTCTCTCTCGCACAT